>OX459047.1:9061867-10299999 GCA_949775005.1 Orthosia gothica | reverse complement strand
GTAAATGTTTACTCGCCAAGAGCATTACGTCCAACGCAGCGTCGAACATTAGCAATAATGTTACATTACATAGAAATGCTACAGGAAACTGATCTGTCTGTATTGTACCATTCGTAAAAACGTTACATAACATTGAAATGCTCGCGTTAATGCTCCAATGCTCACCTTGACACCCAGACATGTGACATCCACCAATCCGCACTGGGCCCGTGTAATGGATTACGGCCCATTCCTTCTCACAGAGAGGAGGCCTGTGTCCCAACAGTGTGAACATTGAAAGGCTGATGATGATGATGCTGATGCTGATACTCACCTTAAAGTTCTTTTAATCAACTCAAGGCGGCAACTTTTAAAGACAACAGTGTCAAAACTTAACTTTCCATATCTAGCATGTACGAGTATGTCACTGAGTGCCACTAATAGAAATAAGCGGTGTGTGATATTCTATTCGCTGGAGCCAAAAATGGTAGGCAAACAAACTTCAAACGGTCATAATACGTCAAATTTTAAAATTACAACCTTAAAATGCAAAATGGTTACTTTTGTAGCACTCTTTAATTTGTTATCGTAACAGTTCCAAATTCCAGGATTCGATATGCTTTATAATATCGGTTTTGGCTATTGGTTTTGGTTTTAATAGTAGCAATTTATTTGTTTATAAGTACATAAAAAATATTGATATTGTTGTAAAATGCAATTAAGAAAATAATAATTTAAATATTTGACATATTTGTCTTTTATCTACCGGTTGTGTGGCTTTTGCCATACAGCTCCAATACGAAAGCAACAAAATATTTTGATTATACATCACAACATATTATCACCTATGGCTAACTACCTATATTCCCTAAAACGTTACCTGCAGTATACCCCCGTTGCGCCAGAAATGTATAAGTCCCATATAAAAGGGGGTTAACCTATTGCCCTCATCATCATCATTTCAGCCGAAATACGTCCACTGCTGGACATAGGCCTCCTCCAAGCATCGCCACATTGACCGATCCCGTGCGTCTCGCAACTAAATATCGCTATACCTCAAACTTGACCAGGTCATCGGTCCACCTAGTGGGATAACTTCTAACGCATCTTCTTCCGGTTCGCGATCTCCATTCCAGAACTTTTCAGCCCCATCGGCCATCCGTTCTGCGAGCAATGTGCCCTGTCCACTACCACTTCAGTTTCGCAATTCTTTGGGCAATGCCGGTAACTTTGTTTCTGCATGGTATCGGGCACAAATCCAGGCTCCATACTGCTCCTGAGTAATTCCAGATGGAAAACCCCAACCACACTTTGCTCGATTTCGAATTCGAACCCATGACTTCATGCTCAACACTAGCGCTTGAGACCACGGCACCAACGAGTTACATAATATTATCGTTCCCCTATTTCACTCGTGACTTGCTGCAAATATTTTTGGCATATAGTAGATTACAGACGATTCCTCATCTTCTAATCTGATTTATCTGTCTTCAGCATCAGACATTGCTTTCATTCTTTTATGAAACGTTGTTTAGACGTCAAAATAGATATATTAAGGTAATCTGTCTTGCCGAGGTATAATGCAGGCTACTAATAAATCGCTAGCAGATTCATGTTTACAGGTAAACCCAGACAGTGTTATGACATTTCATTCTTTAGCCCACGCTACAGAAAATGCTATAACGAAAAATTATAAGCATTTTTCCGAATGATTGTTGGGCGGTGAATGAGGCATTCCTAACATTTGGAATGGAAAATCTGTGATCGTCTTTTGTTAAAAAATCAATCCATTTTATGACGATTTGATGGCATTGCCAAAATAACCTTTTTATTTTTCGTGCTATAAACAATCAAATCGAGGAGAACAATGTTGCTGAGAGTACCGACCCTTGAAGAACCCCGGAATTAATATCCAGTTGATCTGACCTCGTATTGCATCGGGGACCCATTCCCTTTATAATTTTTTACGTTACTGTACATATAATATATGCGTCGGACGAGTTGGGAAAGAGACTAAATACGGCTTGAGACGAGTTGGGAAACTAAATGTACAAAGTGACGTATTAGTGAAAGAGATCTATTAGAGATAGCAACGAGATAGCTGGTGTCATCACAAACCAAATCGATATCGCACAATGAAACTTAGTTTAGGAAAAGTCTTAAAATTATTAGATGATCTACATCGAATAGTTTTCCGACTTGTCCTACATAAAACACAAATCTTTCAAAATAATCTGCTCTTAATTGAATTCATTTCGCTTTTCCAAAAAATAACAGAGAATAGTCTTCACGATTATTTCCACATAAAAGACGTAGTTTTAATTTTTCACAATTATGCAGTGCCGCTCCTAGTTAAAATGGGACATAGCAGCATGTACTGACATTACTATTCACGTTAATGACATTACAGTGTCTGCTTGATAAGGAACCGTAATACGTCCTCAGGGACTGCAATAGTCTATCGCGTAGGAAGCTAAACACAAATGGAAAATGTCACAATTGAGATGTCACTTTAAATGAACTTTCTAGTGGTTCGATGAAATGCGAGCGATACTACATCGATACGTGATTTAAATTGCAGATACGTTCACATGGACGCAATGCGATACAATTCAGTCGATTCGCGTCGTAGGAAATACATGTTAGTGGGTACGATCGAAATTACTTATCGACGCAATTTAAATTGCGTCGTGCCATCAGCAGCCTAATTGCGTAAGTGAATTTGGCAGGGCAAAGGGTATGACTCCTTGAAATAATATAATAAATTACCTTTAAAATACGGGTACTGCCAAAAAATATTGGACTCTTTCGAAAAATGTATCTTCACCAATGGAAAGAACTAACAAACATCTTTTTGATAGGTACAGAAGTATGAGGCATAGTGATAAAATTTGTTGCAAATCTTACAAGACAGCCTTATATTCCAAAAGCATATTCAGTATGACGCCGCGTATATACAATCACTTGCCTAAGTCCATATTAGAAACTCAATCCATCGACGATTTCAAAAAGAAATTAAAAAGATTCTTGCTATGTAAATGCTATTATAGTATTCAGGATTACTTAAGAGAGGATGTAAGGACATATTGTTGATGTGACTAGTGCGCAAATTTAATTAATAATTTAATTATTAATATTATTACTTTGACATTTGCTTTGATTTTACTTTGACATTTACTTTAACATTTATTTACAAATTTATCTTGACATCCTCATTTAATCAATGACATTTTTAATTTAATTCATCTAGTGACATTATTGATAGCTTAAGATTTGTTATGTTTCATTGTCGCCACGCAGTGAAATTAACAAAACGAAATAAATTGAAATTGTGTTTAATTATAAAGTATTTTTTGCAAGTAAATGTGTGAACTTGCTTGTGATTTGCATGCCTCAAGGTGTAATATGGTTGGACTGTGCTATATTTTTTAACAACTTCATGTAATTACCCATATTAGCAAATAAATGATTATGATTATGATTATGATTAAAGCGTCCAATAAATTTTGGCAATATGTATCTAATGCTTCCGCAGAAGCGTGCGACCCGTGACGCAAGAACGACGCGCTTTGGCAGAAACTCTTCTAAGCTCACAGTAGACATAAAGTCATCTCTTTGATAACGCATTGTAGCATTGCACCTGTATGCGGTAGCGTTAGAAAAGTGTGCTACCAACAGTTAACGTTAGCAAGTAAAAAATAATTTATGATGACCTATAAACGTAAAGCACAAAGTTAAGGAATAAAGTGTAAAAACGTCTGAGAAGAAGCAGACCATAGGTGGGTTCTTCCCTAGTCACCTGAAATACGTATATATCCATTTTTTATAAGTTTAGACTAGCAGACGAAGCGTAACCTTGTTGTAATTTAAGTTGTCCAAAATATATTTCATGATGATAAAATTCTGTCGCGTAGGTAACAAAAAGACCTTCGGAAAAAAGAAATACCCAAGTCAACTTCCAATGTTTCATAAATAAAATTCGAAATAAGCAACTAACAAGGTACCCAAACAATCTCGTGGGGATTCTCAAAATTTGGTCTACTCTGACGAAGTTACCATTCCCTTGAGCTTATTTAAAAAGTTATTTCATAATGTAGGTAATTTTTGCTTGTTTGTCATTGAAACTTTTGAGTGTTGTCAGCATTTTGTTTAGTTAAGCTAAGCTTACCTTTTTAGGGTTCCGTAAGGCAATCGCAAGTCAGATGTTGTCTGATCAATGCTATGCGACTAAAATATATTTAGAAGGAAGAAAATTCGCTAAGGTCTGACTGCCTGTTCGAGGTCACCCAATCTCAACAGTACTAATTCTTTAAAGAACACTGAAAACATCTATTTAATTATTTTGCCAACACTGTCGATTTTTATTCACAATTCCTCAAAGTTGTATTCTTCGGTGTATTCAACCCATATTCCAAGTCTTCCTCCTTCTTTTATTCATCAAATATTTATTTATTTATTTAAATACTTCAAACTGACTTGAAATATAGACCTTAGCTTTGATTGCACGAAAAATATACCAATTTGTCCCCTGTTATTTTCCATGTTATAACATAATCCAGGAGTAACAAACCTTTTTGCCTTCATAAATGAGAAATCACAAGCGTCACCAACTCCGCTCACAACACATACTTACGAGTGAAGCCCTGTAATTTCTCATGCCCTTTGTACTAAGACCTTGGGCTCTTTACGGTCTTTTGACGGGGCATGGAACTAAATTATTACAAACATACCACAAATGTTGTGAACCCATTGTCAACATACTTCGTTCCTATTTTGGGGTTACTATTGTATGTATGGTAACTATTTGGTATTTTGTATAGTACATTACGCCTATTATACCACAAAACGGTGAGCAAAAAGCGGTAGGGGTGTTTTTGTTCACTCACAGTTTGCTATATTAAATTATATATTTAACTAGTTCTGCCAGCGGTTTCACCCACATGATTGTCGAAAATTATCCCGAGGGACCATATTCCTGGGATAAAAGTATCTTACGGGCTATGCCTGACTATAATTTATCTCTGTGCCAAAGTTCATCCAGTCCCGTTCAGTAGTTTTTGCGTGAAAGAGTACCTAACAAACATACAATTACACACTCACAAACTTTTGCCTTTATAATATTAGTGTGATTACTGTGAGCTTCTGCCAGCGGTTTCGCGCGCGTCAATGTTGAAAATGATCCCAAGGGAACATATTCTTGACTATAATCTATATTTGTGCAATTTCATCCAGATCCGTCCAGCCGTTTGAGGGTGAAGAAGTAACAAACATACACACACTCACAATTTTCTGCCTTATCATCCCAAAGGAAAATTATACTGGGATTAAAAGTACCACGGTATAATGTCCGATGATGGGAAGTGGAATGACGGAAACAAATTTCTTGATTTCAAGTTACTACCTACCCGGCGATCAATGACCATGAGTTTGCCGTACTTACTTGAAATTAATATTGTTTCTAGAAAACAAAAATGATATTGATATGTAATTAAAACTCTTCAGATTTGAAAGGTCCATTTTGAAAAGGGCCACTCACGAAAATATCAATTTCCCTAAAAGGTTATTTTCGGGTAAATTCACTATTAGGTAGGTACAACAAAAAACTGAAAAATAAAAAAAAAACATTTTTACAAAAAAATACTACTGAATTCCAACTACAAAGTGAAAAATAACTTTCATTTTGGAAGTCAGTGTCTTTCGTAGGTACCATTTTTTTGCGTTATGGACACCCACTTCCAAAAAGAAAGTTAGTTTTCACTTTGTAGTTTGGAAGTCGGTAGTATTTTTTTGTAAAAAATAAGTAATTTTATCGTCTCAAAGAGATGACAGAAAAACTGACGGGGTCCGCTAAGGCCGATGCCTATCTGGGTCGCAGATAAATTTGAAAGAGTGTTACCGCGGTCCTGGCTCAAGCAACTGAAGGAACACAGGTGGGTTTGAGTCAGTAAAAGTCTGACACGCTCTCCCGCTTTATCCAGAGCGGGAGAATTCATTGGAAAAACTCCACGAAAAAAATAAAAAATTTGGTGGTCACCTATCCACGGAACGACCACGGCAAGTGTTACCTAACCTTGAAAATCTGTCGGTACGGCTGTTATTATGTAGCCACGAGCACCTTCATTTATCATTTTATTTTACCGTAAATACTCTCAACCCTTCGAAATCGCCAGAGCGATTCATTAATCGCTCCACGACCATTGTCAAAGCATTGTCATTATCACTACGATTAATAGATGATTAAATTAACGCGGTCCGTAGTTATTTCTAGACAGCCTTTAATTCTTTACTCAGCTTAAAATATTATTTCACTGTAATGGATTCTACAGTCGGGCATGACGTTTATTTTGTGGTGATCTTTCCAAGCATATTTCTATTATTTTTCTTTCTCATTATTATACCTATCCCATAGGACCCTACAAAATGCCAATTCAAGTAAACCAACTATTTGCCCTAGCAACAAGATTTAGATGAAGTATGAAAGCATCTATTTTAGTTAAATTTTAAGCGATAAAATATGCATATGGCTCAGTTTAGGACGTGACTTAAATTGAATTCTCAGCACTTAACACTGACGCCACTTAGACCCCTGAAGCTTTGAAGGGAGAAGTATCAAGTACGTGCTCTCGGTATAATGGATGATTTCGGTGTCCTTTTGAAAGTGATTTTGCTGGGCTTTTTAAATGTAGCCTGTACCTTACCCAACTCGAAATTGGGGAATTTAAATTCCTCTAGCAGCCTTTTTAGAAGCCGTAGTAAAGACGATGATCTGTCTTCAAAATCGTTAATTTATGTAGGTATTTGTGCTTCAATTTGATTTTGTTCTTATTGTCGTTACAAAAAAAAAATAGTTTTGGTACCCATATTCATGAGGCATACAAAATAATAGGTCATCTTTGTAATTCATAGTAAATCTTTGGGCGTCTACCATATTGGATTTAGAAAGATGTCACTTATCTCACCGTGTATAGTCATTGAAACCGAAATAACCAGTGAAAATAATATAATAAATTGGTGTTAACTGTTTTTAAATTTAGTTGAAAGATTTAATTTATACATAGTATCTAACTTACAAGGCGAGTAAATAAAATCTTGTGATAAGTGTGCTGTATGTGTGTTTGGAGACACAAATAATGTTGCATGGAGGTGGCACGTTTCTGTCGACAGTCGACTTCGATCGACCAAGGGTAACGGAACACCCTAATGGACTGTATACACTGGGCATACTACTTCAGTGTGAACGCTGTTCGGTCAAAGTGTTGTTCATAAAGAAGTAATTGGTGCCTTCGGTTTTCATGCGTGTCGATGCCAAAGTTGGTCGAGTTTGACTAAGGCTGTTTGTGCACTAACTGATATTTGATACGTATTTGTGATTCAGCACCAGCTGTCGCTAAAAGGAAGCGCTGTGGCTCTCTCTCGCACACAAGCATTATGCTGAGTTATGCCCATATTATGCGAATGTGAACCATATTTTCCCTATTTGTAGAAGTTTTCTTTTTCGTGTTCTTTAATGGTATGCGTCATACCAGGCGGAATTAACGCATTCCTTTCTTATTTTTAAAACAGATCCTAATTTATCCCTACAAATAATTTGAAAACGAGTATGTGCACTAACGTCCTTAGTTAGCCATAACGTACTCGTAAAGTATTTAACAAGACTTTTAATTTTTTACTGTCAAAATACTTTAATACTGCTCATGTAACGACGGTAAAAAGTCCTTTAAAAGCATTGGAAAAATTTAAGCGAAAATAGCTCTTCAGTGGTAAAGACTGAAGAACTCAAGGTAACAGGATCCCACATTAAAGGCAGGTGGTATCTCCCGATGGAGGTAATACTAACTTAAGTGGTGACCCAATTAAGGACAAACACTTGAAACTCGATATTTTTACGTGGTGTAACGGTGACATATTTAGGTTACATGTATTTTATTTTATAGGACCATGATTAGAGTCCTACTACTATTATGAATGCGAAAGTTCGTGAGGATGATAGAATGTTTGTTACTCTTTTCTCCGTCTCCAATTTTGATGAAATTTAACAGTAGTATAGCTCATACATCAGAATAACACATGGTATAATTTATAAAAATATAAGTACTAATTTCACCTGGAACGAGCCGTGAGCGTCAGCTAGAACTATATATTTTATGGAACTAAAGGCTTCGTCACCGAAGGAACAGCAAACAGAAAGCGTGGCGAAGCGTTTTATTTTGTAAATCAGTTTGCTTTTGCTTTTCTATGTGAATGGATTCAAACGATACCATACATTGCAAAATAAAAACGCTTCGCCTCGCTATCGGTTTGCTGTCTATTTGACGAGAATAACTAAATTATGCCGCGACTTTGCTACTGTGGCCATACTGACCATAGGATCGCGGCTAGAAGCATATGGCACTCAGCCTTAGAATCTATTGCTTTCGAGTAGTGAAGGGGTTGTTGTAATCAGATCAAAACTCAGAGAGGCTCGCCTTTGACCACTATCTCACCTCTTGATAGTAAGAGATAATGATTACCAGGTATAATGATTTTACCTGTTTATAACATTAGTTTCGATTGACCATGTCAAATAATTCCGATTAATTTGATGCAAAATTATTTTATTCCCAAGAAATCAAATTGCTCAAAAATCCATCCAGTAGACAAGTTGTGTCTACAGATTGCATATACAAAATATTGAGGTCGGAAATACATATTTTAAACATTTAGAAATATGTTTTTAGGTAAATAAAATCCAAAGATAATATAAACATTGAAAATATGATTACTACTAGTTTCAGCGCATTTGAGAGACACTAATAAACCGTTTCTTGCTAGATTTTATCAGGGCTTCGAAGTAGACCTTAAAAAGTAAATGAAAGTCCAGATTAAAGTAGCAACTGAGGAAACTAACAAATTTCCTTCAATAAGTCTGGTAAAAATAGGCCGGAGATTGAGCAAAATCTAAGTTATTAAACATTTTGTAAGCAAGCACCTTCGACGATTTCAATGGCTGTGTTTACATGAACTTGTGCGAATTTTTCATTATCCCCTTTTGTTTGTTCTAGGTGTTTTTCCTCCTCAGTTTACGGGTTTGTTTTCATTGTGAGTGGCCTTAATTGCCATCGTAAGTTGCCTCTGTTTGTATCATCATATCAGCCGAAAGACGTCCACTGCTGGACATAGGCCTCCCCCAAGCGTCGCCACATTGATCGGTCCCGTGCGTCTCGCAACCAGCGGATCCCCGCAACCTTCACGAGGTCATCGGTCCACCTGGTGGGAGGCCTTCCAACGCAACGTCTTCCGGTTCGCGGTCGCCACTCCAGAACCTTTCTGCCCCATCGGCCATCCGTTCTGCGAGCAATGTGCCCTGCCCACTGCCACTTAAGTTTGGCAATTCTTCGAGCTATGTCGGTAACATTGGTTCTCTTACGGATCTCTACATTTCTGATTCGATCACGCAAGGAAATGCCGAGCATAGCCCTCTCCATTGCCCTTTGAGTGACTGTAAGCTTTCTGATAAGGCCCATTGTAAGCGACCACGTCTCAGAGCCATATGTCATCACTGGCAACACACACTGGTCATAGACTTTTGTCTTGAGACACTGTGGTAAGTTGGACGAGAAGACACCGCGCAACTTCCCGAACGCTGCCCAGCCGAGTCGGATTCGACGGTTTATTTCTCTCTCGAAGTTGGCCCTACCCAACTGGATCGTTTGTCCCAGGTAGACATAATCTTCCACAACTTCGAGTGTAGAGTCTCCAACCTTGATAGGAGTGGGTGTAACATGGGCATTCAACATCACCTTGGTTTTGTCCATGTTCATTTTAAGACCCACTCTTCCGGAAGCTCTACTGAGGTCATCGAGCATTGTATTGAGGCTCTCCATGGTCTCAGCCATGACCACTATGTCGTCGGCAAACCGAAGATGAGTGATGTACTCGCCATTAACATTGATGCCTAGGCCCCTCCAGTCCAGAACCTTGAATACATCCTCCAGCGCAGCAGTGAACAGTTTCGGAGAAATGACATCTCCCTGTCTCACGCCACGCTGGAGAAATATTGGTTTCGAGGTCTGATCCTGAAGACGGACTGACATGGTGGCGTTTCTGTACAAACACTTTAACACCTCAATGTACCGGTAGTCGATCTGGCACCGTTGGAGAGACTGCAGTACAGCCCAAGTCTCGATCGAATCGAAGGCTTTCTCGTAGTCCACAAACGCTAAGCAGAGAGGCAGGTTATACTCTTCGGTCTTCTGTATAACCTGCCGCAGCGTATGTATGTGGTCTACGGTGCTAAAGCCTTTTCGGAATCCGGCTTGTTCGGGAGGCTGGAAATCGTCAAACCTGCGCGCGAGACGATTCGTGATGACTCTTGAAAACAACTTGTAGACATGGCTAAGAAGTGAGATAGGCCTATAGTTCTTCAGCCGGGCATTGTCACCCTTTTTGAAGAAGAGGACCACCACACCCCTGCACCATGCCTGTGGCGTTTTGCCCTCGAGTATGACGGAATCAAACAGCTTCTGAAGGGCCTTAAGGACCGGTTTTCCACCCGCCTTCAGGAGTTCAGCCGTGATTCCGTCGTCACCCGACGCCTTGTTGTTTTTGAGCTGTTTCAGAGCCATCCTAATCTCGTACAGGCTGACGTCCGGGATATCTTCGGTATAGTGTCGGATCAATCTAGCTCTTGGGTCGTTTGCTAGATTCGCAACGGGTTTACTGGTTGACGTGTACAACTGCCCATAGAAACTCTCGATCTCCCTCAAAAGCTCCGGTTTGGCGGATACAATCCTGCCATCATCGGTCTTCAGTTTTGTGAGCTGGCTCTGCCCAATAGACAGATCTCTTGCAAAGACCTTGGAGCCCTTATTCCGCTCGATAGCATCTTTAATGCTTTCGGTATTAAAGCGGCGGAGGTCGGTTTTCAAGGACTTTGAGATCCGTCTATTTAGCTGCCGGTATTTCACCGCATCGTCTGAAGACTGCAGGATCATCTCACGCCTTTCCTTCATTAGCTTGAGAGTAGAATCAGAGAGCTTTTTATTTCTATGTGTACGGCGGGTCTTGAAAAACTTAGACCCGACCGTATGGACAGCTTCCACGAACCCATCGCTGTATTCGTCCACGGAGCTCCCTAGGCACTCGAAACGATTCTGGAGTTCGAGCTGAAAGCTCTCGGGGTTTTGGATCTGGATCTGTGCTGGACGGAGCGTGGACTTCATCAGTCGAGACCTTTCAAGCTTGATATGAATGTTCAATGTGCCTCTTACCATACGGTGATCGCTCCCGGTTTTCAGCGAATTGATCACAGAGACATCATTGAACATTTGCTTCTTGGTTGACATGATGAAGTCGATCTCGTTTTTAGTTCCACCATCGGGGCTTTGCCATGTCCACTTCCTGTGCTCACGCTTTCTGAAGAAGGAGTTCATCATATAGAGGCCTTACTTCTCCATAAAACTGGCCAGTAGGTGACCCCGGTGGTTCCGACGTCCAACTCCAAATTGCCCCACTTGCAGCTCATCCTCGTCTCGTTTGCCCAGTTTTGCGTTGAAGTCCCCCATGACAACGGTGAAGTGAGTTTTGAAACCATGCATGGCTTTCGAGATATCCTCATACATGGTCTCTACCTCGTCGTCGGGGTGTGCCGAGGTACCGTCTGTTTGTATATTTAGGTGTAATACGTTTTCTTTGTCCTACTTATGTCTGATATTATTTAGTGCATCATTTTCATTGCTGTTTGTTTCAGCTTTCTTGGGTTTCGCTTTTTTCTTCCAGCTTTGTTTAATTGGTATTAATGCCGTGTTGATTTTGGTCGAAGCAAAAACAAATGTCTCTTTATTTTGGTCTTCGTTGATTATCATCATCTTCCTGTCCTTGTCCTACGAGTATGTTGCTTGGGGTCCATTCAACATGTTTTTTTCTTACATACATGGTATATGTGAGAGTGTTATTGTGTATAAAGTAATATTAACCGACTTCAAAAAGGAGGAGGTTCTCAATTTGACCGTATTTTTTCATGTATATTTTCTCAGTACTTTTTACTAGATAAACCGATTTTGCTGTATCTTTTTTTTATTAGAAAGAAATTCACATGTGGTCCTATTCAAATTTGATTAAGACCTGATGAAGAACTTCGGAGACATACAACAGAAATCTTAAATAAATGACGGCAAATCTCTCAGAATTGATAATGAACTGTTTGCGCTACTCGTTTTTTTTTATTTTTATTGTAAGTGTTGTTTCTCATTGTAAGTGAATGTATATTCTGTTTTTGAGAAATAAATGTCATAAACAATATTTTGCTGCAATTGCATGTCTGTTTATTATTTACACCATTTCTACGCTACAATACGCTCTAAAAGGGTAAGCAGATGTGTACAGTTTACCCTGATACACTCTTATTTCACCGGCTGTCTTCAAGTTTCATGTTATTGGGTAATCTATTAGGTAACGTATCGTTTATTTCATAACGGCATAACTGAGGGTATTATAGATATTTACCACAACGTAAAAGTGAAAAATAAAATAATTTTACAAAAAAATACAACACATTATCTTGATGTAATGGCCCGAGCGGTGGCGTTGAAGTTAGGTGTGTGGGAGACACTTGATTGAGACACGGTTGTATGAGCAACTGAGGTTTATTCTATGTCAACGTTAATATTAGGTTATGAGTTATGATAACTAGAACATAACCGAATTGTGACTGACAATTGACGTCTGATTCAATACTGACGTATTGCTTCTGTTACTGAATTATTACTGACTTTATGGAAGAGCAGTGGAGACTATTTATACCATAGTCATTACTTAACGAGGGGTAGATAGTACCACGACCCTTGTACATTCATTAACTATCAAACAACATTAACTACTTATTGATAATAACATCTTTATAATTAGTTCTTCTATGAATAGCTTAATGTTTAGTAAATACATTAGTTAAATGAAGGTAAATATATCGTTAACAATAGTTTCTCTTGAGAAACGTAAACAATAAGATAACTGAATCCTTTACACTTCCCCCCTTAAAATGGGAATAATTTGAAAATTATTCACATAAAACAAAATTAACAATTATTGGGTTTTTATCTGAGCTATTCTCGCTGAACGTCTCAAAGGAGTGTGTTCTTGAGATGGTATTTGAATTTCTTCCATCTCAATATCAGCATTATCATTATTAGTATTTTTACTCATATTAAAAGTAATACAATTAGTTATTCTGCCACAACAATTTCTAGAATCTTCAAGAGCTAATAATCTAGTTTGTGGAGTACAGAAGAATTTCCTTGCTATTAAATATTTGCCTAATCTATAAAGTAAATACAATACTATAAACTTAACAATAGACAAAATGATGAATACAAAATAAGCATTGTTCTTAACTTTATGAAATATATTGTCGTTCTCTATTTCATCCAATAAGTCATTTATTTTATCTATCTTATGGCTTGCGATATTCAAATCGTTGAAATTCATACTGAATTTACTGAATGGAACAAAATCTATCTTATCTTCCAGAGTATTATTCCTTAACTTATTACAACAATTATCATTGATAATATCAAAATTTGGAAGAATAGATAAGTGTTTTGACATCATTTCTTGACTTGTTGAATGCAATATAATGTTTGGAGAATATAATTTACAATTCCTTTTTAGTTTTAAAATACCAGTAGATTTCAATTCTACATCAAATGGTTCTTCATTTTTACAAGATATAGTTGAAATTACTTTATTGGGTGTTACAAACAACCAACTGTTCTCATTTTGAAGTCTGAACCATTGTTCGTTTTTAATTAAACCAATCCTTGTATCACAAAATGAAGGAATTTGATTTTCTATACCTAAAAATAATGTTATTTCACAATTTTCCTTAGCATATACAGAATATAAAGGGTTATCTAGTTCACAAATATAATTATTATTAGACAATTTCTTACAATTATTAATAGTTTCTAAAGTAGTATAATGTATTTTATTTTGAGAAATCAGAAAATATCTTTCTGAAGGTAATATAAACACATAGGTATTATTTTTATTTAAAATTGGTACAGGAACTAAATTATATATATCATAAGATTGCTGAATAATTAATGGAGTCTTAATTACAAATACAATTTTTTCATTCATATAGTATGAAATGATACTAACAAACGATAGCAGTTCTGATGCATTATCCACATTTAAATCCACAGGATATTGTGTATGGGTCGGAATGTGTGATACAGGTTTCCTTAACTCAAGAATATATTGTTCTGGAGTAATTACAATCGGATGTAGGTTATTATTTTTAGCGAATAGTATGGTATCAATGACCATAGATATTTCATTATTTACTTCGCTGGTAACTAAGGTTAGAAAAGATAAATGTTCATCTAAGTTTTGTTTCATATTAATATCGAAAATTTTATTATTAGTATCCTTTGTATAATTAGCTAAAGTTTCTAAGTTTTTATTAAAAATGTTTTCATTTTCTCTAAGATCGGTCATCGTATTATTAAAGTTTTGAATAGTAGTTTTTACAATTTGCGATTGAGATTTTAATAACTTAACTAATTCATGTTCATTCTTATCTAGATTATTGATAGCGCTGTCATAATTTTTTGCGTCTTCGACGTCTAGTGTTCCAAATAGAACTTTAAATAAAGTACCTACGCCATCGATAATAGAACGTTTCGAACGTTGATGTGCAAAAGAATGTCCGATTATTTCTTTAAGGACAATTTCTTGGTTCTTTAATTGAGGATACAATTGTTCTAAGATTAACATGGAAGTTTTACATAGTGAGAATTTGTTGAATGTATCCTGATTACAAAGATTTTTAGTCTCAACTAGAGTATTTTCGATAAGATTAAATTTCTTGTTCCAGCTAGATATATCAAGATAAGTTACTAGGTTCCAATAGCTATCTAATTGATTTGCTTTTCCTACATGCTCGAAATAAATTCCTCCTTTATTTAATGTAGTTATATTATATAGTTCACCTTGAACTAATGATGTGAAGGTAAACCTGTAACAAAGAAATTAGCTGTTTGTTTTATTTTGCTAATTTTAAACGGTTTACATGTATTTTGACTTTCTTTCTTTTTATAAGAACTGTCACGTTTACTGATGAGTTTATCTCTATAATTTCATAGGGACCAGTAAACTGTGGGGCAAGTTTCTTTGATCTTCCCGATTTACTATTCTCATTAGTGATGTACACCTTATCACCTATTTTATAATTTTCTACTTTACATTTCTTATCGTCATATTCCTTATTTTTATTTTTTGAATTAATCAAATTATTTCTAGCTATTTCTCTAGATTTTCTTAATTTTAAAGTTAAATCATCAATGTAGTCATCATAAGCATATTTAAATTCTGCTTGTGCAGTTATAGATGACGGTAAACTTGGTTTATTACCAAATAATAATTCATGAGGTGTAAAATTAGTTGACGTATGTACCGCTGTGTTATAGGAGAACATTGCAAAATCTATCCAGCTGTCCCAATCTGTTTGATCCTCTTTAATAAAATGCCTTATGTATTCTGCTAGAGTAGCATGACTTCTTTCTAGGCTGCCGTTCGTCTGCGGATGATATGCAGTTGTAGTTAATTGTTTTATTTTAAACAATTTTGAGACTTCTTTTAAAAGGTTGGATGTAAAGTCGGCGCCTTGATCAGTGAGAATACTTTTTGGAATACCAAATTTACACACAAATTCTTTTACGAAAACATCAGCTATTGTTTCCGCGGTATGGTTGGGTAAGGCGTATGCTTGCGAATATTTCGTCAGATCATCTTGTAAAGTCAAAATGTATTTATTGCCATTAAGGGTTAATGGAAAAGGTCCTACAATATCTAAACTAATTCTTTCAAATGCTTCGTTTGCCGTTGACGTTATAATCATAGGTTCTCTATGTTTCTTTCGCACAAGTTTATTTTGTTGACATGACTCACAACGTGATATAAAATCTTGTACGTCCTTTTTCATGTTCTGCCATTTATAAATTCCTTTTATTCTTTTGTAAGTCTTGTGAAAGCCTGCATGACCTGCCATAAGACTACTGTGCATTTCCTTCAAAATTACTGGAATTTCATTTGGAGAGGGAATGATTAAAGTATTATTATAAATACTTATTCTAATGTTCGTTTTCCTAAATATAAATCTTAACATCATTCTAGACTTTTTATAATTAAACCTATCATATTTATCTCCAAGACGAATTAAATGTAACTCGCTTTCTCTTTCCTTTAATAAATGTTCTTTGACATTATTTAACAAATCGAAATAAATTTCATAATTTGATTTATCCCAATAGTTTTGTTTCGTACAAACATAATAATATTTTGATTGATTTTCGTGAAATACAGCAAATTCTCTAACCTTTATATTATTGATTTTATTTAAGTGATCGTACTCATTGGCTAATTTTTCTAAACTTTTATCATTTATTTGTTTATCTTCTGATATGGGTATAAAAATATTTTTGTGTTTAGAAGTCAATTCATCGTTAATTTCACATATATTATCATTTATAATAATTGATTTTTGTGTTGCTTCCAAAAATGATTTGTAATTTTCGTTAGCTGACGTGTTTGTTGTCAGAACTTTGTTTTCAACGCCTGGAACTATTCTACTTAGTGCGTCTGCGTTAGTGTTTAAACTGCCTGGTTTATAAATTGGAGTATATTCGTATTCTTCTAACGATAATCGCCATCTAAAAATTCTAGCACCATCATTTTTTGAATTGAATATGTATGTTAACGGTTGATGGTCTGTGATCATATTAAATTTACGACCATATAAGTACAGACGAAAATGTTTAACACACCATATGATTGCTAAAAGTTCTCTTTCAGTGGTTGAATAATTTTGTTCGGCTTTATTTAATGTCCTACCAGCGTAAGCGATTGGCAAATCCTGCCCAATTGGCCCTTGTGATAGTACTCCTCCTATGGCATAATTACTAGCATCGGTAGTAAGATTGAAAGTTTTATTGAAGTCTGGATAAATTAAAATTGGAGATTCACAAAGTTTCTTCTGAAAGGTTTCAAATGCATGTTGTTGTAGACTTGTCTAATTAAAAGGAACATCCTTTTTCAAAAGCTTAGTTAAAGGTTGTGACAATCTACTGAAATCAGGTATAAACCTTCTGTAATACCCTGCTAATCCTAAAAAGCTTTTTATATCTTTCACATTTCTAGGTATTGGATAACCTTTAATTGCTGAAACCTTGCCTGGATCTGGCTTAACTCCATTTTCAGTGATCAAATGACCTAAGTACATTACTTCTCGTTTTAAAAATTCACACTTATCAGGTTGCAATTTTAAATTATTGACGGAAAATCTTTCAAAAACTTCTTTTAACTTCCTATTGTGGTTTTCGAGATTATCTGCATGTATAACGACATCGTCTAAATAAACAAAACAACGATTACCTTGTAATCCAGTCAAAACGCTATTCATCAACCTTTGAAAAGTCGCGGGAGCATTTTTTAATCCAAATGGCATTCTATTATATTCAAAACTAGCTGACCCAGCAAACTTTGTTTTGCCATAAAAAGACCAAACATTTATCTACCCTACCTACCCGGCCCTACACTACCCTACCCTACCCGACCCTACACTACCCTACCCTACCCTACACTACCCTACCCTACACTACACTACCCTACACTACCCTACACTACCCTACACTACCCTACCCTACCCTACCCTACCCTACCCTATGTCCTTCTCCTGGTTCTAAGCTACCTCCCTGCTAATTTTCAGCTAAATCGATTCAGCCGTTCTTGAGTTATAAGTGAAGTAACTAACACGACTTTCTTTTATATATATAGATGTCCTTGAGGGACAGTGAATGCTGTTTTTGATGAGTCCTTAGGATGCATTTTTATTTGATGAAAGCCTGAAGCTAAATCAAGTGTTGTAAAATATTTTGAATGACCTAATTGGTCTAATATTTCCGTTATTTGAGGCAAGGGATAGGAGTCCCCGATACTGACCTCGTTTAACTTCCTATAATCTACAACAACTCTCCATTTTTTCTGACCCGAAGCATCTATTTTCTTAGGAACCACCCAGATAGGTGAATTCCAAGGACTATTTGATGGTTTTATGATGTCATCTTTTAACATTTTATTAATTTGTTTATCGACTTCTCCCTTTAAGGCTTCCGGATACCTATAACTTTTCGTATTAATGGGGGCTTCCGTTTTTGTGTGTATTTCATGCATAACCACATCTGCGCAACTTAATTTATCTCCGTCTAAGTGAAATATATGATTATATTCTTTACATAATTCAATCAACGAATCTTTTTCTTCGGAATTTAAATGATCTGTCCGTAGACAATTCTCGAGTTTTTCAAGTCGATTGCTTTCATAATTATTATTATTATAAATATTTTCTTCGTTATTTTTATTTAATTGCAATACTCTTTTATCTTAGATAATAAAATCAATATTTTCTAATTTTATTTTAGGAATAGGGAAGTTTACATCATGATCTGTCGTGTTAAGAACGGTTGTAATGCCTTTGTCATCGTTAACTGTGATAAGACTGGGGCATAAAAGTACTCCCGAAAATAACTCGGTTCTTGGAACAATCCCATGTTTATTTTTTCCATTATTAATTATCTCTATAGGAATAACGGATTCGGTTCTTGCTTTGACCGTTAAAGTTAATTCCATGCTTTCTTTAATTAATTCGACTTGATCGTTTTGCTTCTCATAATATAAATCGTACTTGATTTCCGCTAGTTTTAATGTTTTGGTGCTATAATCTATCATACCTTTATATTTATCTAGCATATCGCCTCCAATAATGCCATTAGCATCTATAGGGAAATTATCATTTACAATGTGGAGTATTAAATTTAAATTTCCTATGAACTCCAGATCAACATAACCTAACGTCCTTGTAGGCTTGTCTACTTTATCGATCCCTTTTAAATCAGCTAAAATATCATGATGAATTTCAGCGTCCTTTGGAACATAACTTTGTTTTATGAGGCTAATTGTTGCACCAGTATCTATCAGAAACTCTATGTTTCCTGCATTATTTTTTAATTTCATTGAAGCAAAATAACAATTATTTATTGTGGTTATGAGCCCTTCTATTAAATTATTACCCTTTGGTTGGCTCACTCCATTGGGGTTTACTCGTTTTTTTGATCAGAGCTAACGCTTTTATTCTGATAGCGATTGTTATTATTCGATCTATGATTACTTTTATTAGGAGCGTTTTTGTTTTTTAGATAATAACACTCATCTTTAGTATGACCCTTTTTCTTGCAATAATTGCAAAATTTTACATTTTGATTGGGTCCCGAAAATGAACGAACTCTACAATTTACAACTGTGTGGCCTGGTTTATTACATTTGTAACAATGTTTAGTATTTGAGGCATTTAAATTTTGAAACCTAGATATCTCATTTTTACTTTTGAGCTGTTGCTCTTCGATTACTGCTAAAGAAATTGCATCTTCTAGTGTTTTTGGTTGCAATGCTTTTAATATTAAATTTAGATCTTTATTTAATCCCGTTATAAATACACTTAATGCTTGTGATTTTAATAATTCAACACATGCTTCGCGTGCTGCTTTTGTTTGATTGGTTGAACTTAATGAGTTTATTAATTTAATGTAGCAATTTTCGACCTTGTTGGCGTATGTTAATACGTTCTCATTGTGATCTTGTTTGCAACTACTTAACTCTAACTGCCACTGACCAATTGTTCTTTTTTCGGTATAAGTATCTAATAGGTGATTTTTTAGATTATCCCAAGTCAGAAATTCGCGATTCCTAATCATAGACCTAGCATTATCCGTAATTTTTGTTATAATTATTTGTAACAATATACTCTTTAAACTTGGATTTATTAGATTATTAACTGTGTCACAATTATCTAAGAATTCGTGAATACGTGCCTTACTGCCATCAAATTTAGTTAACATCCTTTCAGCCATTTCTAACGAAATATAAGTGTTTGTGCTTGTAGGTACATTAGGATGAGACATGATTAAGTCGGTTTTTCCACTTTTCACGACTGGCAGATGATTTCGTACAGGAAATATCCTTTATTTGAACGTTATTGAGTAAAATTTCGGCGTACTCACAGTAGAATTGCTTGAATATATCCCGTTGTCATTATGAAGTACCTCGAAGTGAAGACGTGAAGGTTTGGACGGCGTAAACGGTTGAGTGATGTCCTCCAGACCGTTGAGGGTACGTCTCGTTCAATCCAGTTGATCTCGTCGTGATGCTCAGGAACTTGAAGAGAACAGGCTCAGGAACTTGAAGACTCGTAGAGAATCAGGGTTTTCAGAACTCTGATGAGGATCTCGTACAGTTTTCTTCCGTTTTCCTTTTCGATGATTTCCACTCGACGCGGTTATCGAATTTTGCGAGGAATTTTCTCAATCAATCCCACTTCTGACACCAATTTGTAATGGCCCGAGCGGTGGCGTTGAAGTTAGGTGTGTGGGAGACACTTGATTGAGACACGGTTGTATGAGCAACTGAGGTTTATTCTATGTCAACGTTAATATTAGGTTATGAGTTATGATAACTAGAACATAACTGAATTGTGACTGACAATTGACGTCTGATTCAATACTGACGTATTGCTTCTGTTACTGAATTATTACTGACTTTATGGAAGAGCAGTGGAGACTATTTATACCATAGTCATTACTTAACGAGGGGTAGATAGTACCACGACCCTTGTACATTCATTAACTATCAAACAACATTAACTACTTATTGATAATAACATCTTTATAATTAGTTCTTCTATGAATAGCTTAATGTTTAGTAAATACATTAGTTAAATGAAGGTAAATATATCGTTAACAATAGTTTCTCTTGAGAAACGTAAACAATAAGATAACTGAATCCTTTACATTGAAATTAAGTTTTTTGTCTTTACTAATTTGATTTAAGTATCTACTACTATTATTTAATATATGCTTTATTGTTCACCACTTAAATAATTACCAACCAAAACATTCTAAAATTCTACTAATACTGTCGTTAAGAATATTAGTTTAAGTATATTGATTTCTGTAGAAATAATTATTTTTTTGTCTTGCTTTCTTTTTCTTTCTTTATTAACTGTCACGCTATCACTAACTCTCGTTTTCTTCATCACTCAGAACATCCATCTTTATTATTGGATACTGCTTATATTGTTTTGTTAGGCCTTTAAAAACCTATGTATATCCGTTTTTCTTTCATGAAACGATATAGTTTCATCATCAATGTTCAAAGTTACATACGCATTCCACTTTCATCCTTTCTATTATTCTATGCAAATATATCGCACACGTGAAATATCACAGTCAAATAGATATGTCATGAAATAAAAACAAAAACGTGCTTCAAATATAGAAGTTCCATAAAGATTGGTGTGTGTACCTGTATGAAAGGAAAACAGTTCTCTATCTAGCTATTATCGAAAGTTCTATATAGGATGTAACAAAAAGGTGCAAACATATTTTAAATACTTCTGCCCATGTATGTGAACAACTTTCTCCAAGGAAGTCATAGATAAAGAAAAAAAGAAAAAAATACCACACAGAGTTGTCGTAACAAGACCAAAATTTAAAGACTACGTGACAATGCAAGAAGTCCGACGACGTTTCTCATTTTACATGCCGCGATAAATTTGTGTGTAAACTGTTATTCGGTTTTTCAATCTAGAAATTCTTAACAGTAGCCTGGGGTCTGGACATTGTGCCTGGTTAGGCAATAGCCTCGTCTTTTTGAACATGGACATAGCTGGCTAAATGTGATTATAGGTGCAGTTCTACCCTACTTTTTGGGGAATACAAGCATTATGTTAATTGAGTTTTATTATTTAATTTAAAATATGCTCGCGCTTGACCGCTATCTAACCTGATTGTAAGCGATAATGTAGTTGATGGAGAAGCACGCTTGCCTAGAATTAACCTATTCACTCTTGACTTAAAGATTCCTAGATTGTAGCTATAAGGAAACACAGATTCCGGCGGAGATTTCCAATCCTTAGCTGTATACATAATTCTTTCTAAAACCCTGCAAGGTAATTTATATTCCACCTCATTTTTCAATAGGAAATTAGTAACAACCAAGCGATCATCCGTATTCAAGTTTATAAAAAAAAAACCTTGAAAAATATTTTTTCCTGAAAAGGAAACAGACAGTGCTTGTTTGCAAAAGTTTGTAAACCTTCGTAAATCTCTTTGAAACCTTTGTAAAGTCATCCGTTTATAAATTCGTTAACTTTTTACGGACTCTTTTGAATATTTATTTCTTTTCTTTGTATGCCAACTCTTTCTTTTATGTTTTAAAATGAGCATCTGTTACTTATTGATATATTACATTTTGAAAACAGGTAAAACCATTATTGAATCAAATGAGTTTTTATTCAAAATTTGTAAGAGTGCAAAAAATATTTTTGTGTGATTATAGAATAGAATAATCTTTATTCAAGTATAAAGACCCAAAAATGTCATTAAAACTTACAACTATGTTAGTCACTAAAAAAAAACAACAACAAAACAAAACACACTTGATCACCGTTGAGGCAACCCATGCGAGATGGCACAACAGCGACGCACGTACAAAAAGTCTAGGCGAGTCGAAATCATGTTAAGGATACTGCTGGAGATATTCCACATCATATTCTGGCTTGCCCTATATCGGATCAAGCCAGAATCCTGTACAAACTGGCATTTCTTGTTTTAAAATAGATAATTTTAACTGCAGGTAGTCAGTAAGTGACTATGTTGATATTACGGGGCGTCGTTATAGCTTAGCGATAAAGCCCTTAAAAAAAAGGCAAAAAATGGCTTTAAAGACAAAACTATAATTTTAGTGGCCTCATAATGGCCCGACTCCCAAGGTAAACCAATGACCTGGTAAGAGTCGCGGGAGTCCACTATATATAAGAAACACAGGGTTGGTATAAGTGACGAGGTTTGGAGGAGGTCTGTCTATTCATGTATGTTCAGAAGTGGACGTCTTTCACTTCAAACGATGATGAGGCCATATTTATTATAAGTTATTTTTAACAAATTTGAAAGTGTTGCGTGGGTCTGACTAGTTTTTTGGATCCTTAAAAATCATTAAAGTCTAATATAATATTACGCCCTATTCACGCCCATCGTTTTTATTGTCTGTAACCTTCTCCTGACCTTTAATACCATTTGCGATACAAGTCCAAATATTTCAATACCGAATATTCAAACATTGCGCAAAAAGGGTAAAAGCAATAAAAAGTTTATTTACACACCCCATTTTTTAAACAGTGTATAAAATAATCCGAAAGCTGGCTAATATAGATAAAATACTACGATAAAAGTACGCATGAAGGGAATACACGTACGGATTTATAAACAACGTACAAAACAAAAAGAGGAAAGGTCGGCGTGAAAATAAAACCGTATTTAATATTGAACATGGTGAACATTGACGAGCATGGTTTGTGGCCTTGAGGGGTATGGTATTTGGATTCTGAAGAAATAACTCTGCGTTCTTTTCCATCAAGACATTTGTTTGCATAAAAAAGATAAATTTTAAATAAGTGCCTACTTAGGCCTGTACTGAGATTTTAATAATTATGTATATTTTTTTTATTTTTTTTTATCGTCAATAGGCTTGCGCTTGACCACTATCTCACCCGATGGTAAGCGATGATGTGGTCGACGGTGAAGCACGCTTGCCTAGAAAAAACCTATTCACTCTTGACTTAAAGACCCCAAGATTGTAGCTATCGGGAAACACAGACTCCGGCAGGGAATTCCACTCCTTAGCTGTACGCATAATGAAAGTGTCCCCAAAACGTTTTGTGCGTATGGGTGGGATATCCACCATGTACCGATGACGCATCGCCGTACGTCTGGTAGTCCGATGATGGAACGGGCTGGGCGGAATCAGATCATGCAATTCCATCGCACACTCCCCGAAATGCAACCGATAAAAAACCGACAAGCTGGCAACTCGGCGACGATGTTCAAAGCTTTGGAGCTTTGACTTGACCAGTGCCTCATTGCCGATGAGTCTCTTGGCCCGCTTTTCGATCGATTCAAGTGCATCAAGCTGGTATTTGGCAGATCTGTCCCAGAGATGAGAACAGTACTCCATGCATGATCGAACTTGCGCTTGATACAAGTTGAGCAGCTGTTCCGGCGTGAAATACCGTCTCACCTTCGAAAGGATCCCCAACTTTTTGGCCGCCAGCTGAGCCTTTCCCTCGACCCTTGACATCGACTCTCAATTTTGGCCCATACATTTATGGGCCAAAATTGAGAGTCGATGTCAACGAAACACCAAGAAGCTCAAGATGGTCCGTTATCGGTACGGTTACACCACGGAAAGAAGGAGCCGGGTAGAATTGGCTCCTTTTAGCGGAAAAAAGACACGCCTGGGTTTACATTTACATTTAACAATGAATTCTGTTACATATTTTATTGCCTAATATTAGATTCCTAGTTCATATTTGTATGCCAGTAACGGCAAAATGATATGAGATAGAGATCTCTGTACCTATTTTATTTAGAATAACAATATTTAAGTTTTGGGAATATAATTTTCTTAAAGATAATTTAATAGATCTCTTTTTGTAGAAGTGGTGTTGCATGTATAGGAAGTACTCTACCGCATTAATATATTTTTGTCTCAAAGAAGCTTTTATTTGTCAACCGGTTTATAGGATGTCTACCAGGCATATGCATTCATCTTTGTCTCTTATACATGCGATGTCTCCCTGCACCGAAAGGAGAAGGGAGGAGGCCAAGGGGTATTGGGTCCATTATTGGGTGGCTTGCATTACCGTTATCATCACTATCTTTCTGCTCTTTATCATTGTTACTTTGAGTTTGGTGCAACACGTTGTCTTCTTCAAAACTACCAAGTCCACCGACACACTATTATTAGCACCTTTTTCTTTCAACTTTTCATATAAACCATATATTTTCGTCATCATCATTGTCTTGTCCTTATCCCAATTTATTCGACTACTCACATTTTTTTTTACTTGTCTTTACTCACATAATTTAAGCACTACTAGTACTATTGATAAGAGCAAAATTTATGAAGGTTTTTATGTCATTGTGTGCCAAACAATAACTTTCCCTTCATGATGGTTGAGTTGGGTGGTGCCAATCCATGCGTCATGATCGTGAACGGGCGCCATCAGTTGGGGTTGGTCATAACTTAGTAATAATTGTAATTAAAACTGATGGAAAAAAGTGTCTGTAGATTTTCTTTCACGTTTTTCTCTTTAGAAACCTACTGACACTTATGATTGTTCAACTAGCTTCATCTTGTTTGACAATTTAAAAGTACCTTTAAATGATTTAGTTGAATTATAATATTGATATTGATTTTCTGTTAGTTGTTATCTCAGAACTTATCCACTGTGTAGTCTGTCACTATCCATCCATAATTATTTTTTTTAGTCTCTCATTTTTCTCTTTCCGTATAGCCAATACGTTACATGGAATGACAATTAAAACCATAAGTATTACATTACATAAAAATAACAAATACTGTTACCCTTTCAACGCAATCTAGAAAAGTGTACAGAGTTTCCATACGATTGGATTCGTTTAGCCATTTGAATTTGTACTGCGGTCTCAGAATTTATTCCAGTTTTTGAAACGGAGAATACAAGGCACCTCATTACTTCGTAGTTGGAAAGCATGTAGTTATTGAATTTATTTTTATTGTTGAAGGAAAATGTATTGTGTTTGGAATTTTTCCGTAAATTTTTACTATTTAATGTTGGATGCTTTGTTTATAATTCGTTGTTGTTTCATTTGTATGTCTAGATATAAATTATAATGGTCTACAATAGGGATTTTAGGGAGGTTCGATTCCGAATCCAAAAAGTCGGAAGTGCCGATTGTTTTTAAAATTCCAATTTCGATTTCGGTTCCGAAACTTTTACTTTGGAAGTTATTGGAAGTGATGCACGAACTTAATGAGTACAATAGAGAAAAACGTATATCAGTAAAAGTAAACGTATATCGTATATCAGTAACCACACCTTATTATGGTGGAAAGTAAATACTTAATTCAAACTCCTGAACTTTATTGCCCGTCAATATTTGTCGTATCCACGAAGCTCAGTAGCAAGTAAACAACTTTTTAGCGCATAACACATCTTTCTTCAGCATCCGGCTCCGATTCCGATGTCAGTTCCGGTTCCGATAAACCAAATTTAAAACCCCCGATTCCGACTTCGTCTCCAATATCATGAATTCCGTAAAATCCCTAGCCTGCAATCTGTTTTAGAAGCAAGCCTGGTGATTGTTTGTTTCATCTCAGTTAAGAGACTATTCAATCTGCTTGGCATTAACCCAGCCATGTTTATGTCGACTACCAGCTTAACAGGATGTAGTTGAATATTAGTTTTACCATCCTTGTTTTTCTCATTCAAATCGTTCCTTCTAAATCTAAATTTCAACTGATAACAGTGAACTTTAAAGAAACCCAGCGGACGGAAAACTGAGTAAGACAAAACTTTAAATGAAAGTGAAAACGCCATAATTGTCTGAGTTTTAAGTGTCAGAGAGCGGGTCCAAGCAGTTAGGAACTGTTAACTGCTGAAAGTTAAAAGGATAATGTCTATGTTACATGTTTACTTTGTAGTTTATCTTTGAAACGTTTAAGGGGATGGGTATAGTTGCAAGTGTAGATTTTTATAAAACTCTAAAGATGTAGCTAGCAGCAATCTTAATTTATTTATAAAAACTACATAAATTTAGAAAATGCCTTACGATGAGTTAAGCGTTCACTTTAATTCATCATCATCAAATCACCAGTGGTCGAAACTGATTTGTCTGTATATTTATAGCTAGTTCGTATTAAAACCTCAATCTTCTGCTGCTGCAATTGTTTTTATCATCATCTCCATCATATGTATAAACCCAATGAGATAACCTACCCTAATCATCGATATTTTGACCAGTTACTATCTTCTCAAATGTATCGTTTTTCCATGAGTAGATCCTTAATCGTTCACTCAAAATTTAAAGATATCTTTAAAGTTTTAAGCTGTTTCTTTTTTGGCAACAATACTCTTTTTATAGACGTCTAAATAAAACATTCGAACAGCTTGCCATTATAATTATATAGCTCGTATCATGACCTTTTTTTCTTCAATTATAATAATTAAAGTTTGTATGTTTGTTTTCCAATCTTGCAAAAACGGTTGAACGGAGTAGGATGAAATTTCGCACAAAGCTAGTTATCAACCTGGACTTTGGCAGACTACTTTTTATCCCAATAAACTCGATATAATGATCCCTTAGGACTAAAATACACTTTTCACGCGTGCAAAGCTTTAGCTAGAAAATAATACTCTATTAAATTCTAACTTCTTTAAAGACTACTAAGAACGTCCATAATCTCTTCCCACAAAAGATATTACTACTAACATTTAAAATATTTTGACACTGCACGTGCTATATAAGCCATCACGTATCTCTCCGTATGAGCACGTGCGAAGTCACACAGCTCTTAGAGAGGACTATCTCCGTAACATGAAATTATCTGGTTTCTATCGCAAAGAGTGAAAATGTGCTGTATCCCTTATTCTTTTTACGCAGCTAATATAAGATTTATCCTGTAGAAAGGTAGATCAGAATAGATTTGTGGTGAGTTTGATATTAAAGGCTAAAATGAGGATTTGACTGACTATCGTCTAACTTGGAGTCATTTAGACCCGACATTTTTGAAATACCTGAGTCGGTTTCGGTGTAGAAAAATCTTCGATATCATTATTGTTTCGATGGATTATATGGGTCTTTTAACTCAATCTACTTTTTAGAGGACTTCTAGTCAGATAAATTCGTGGTAAATACTGGTTTTCTTACTATTTAGCACTATTTTAATACTAGTTTTCTTTTGTTAGAGTCATCATGTTTTGATTTTTGAATTAATTATAATTATTTGTGATTACATTAAAATGTGTCGGGTCATTTTGACCAACGTATATTGTAACGACGTTTAAGATTATTATTATTGCTTTTATTATCTCCTAGTTAGTGTTTAATGTGGCTATTAGAGTTCATTTCTTAGTGCCTTCTTGCCGGCACTAAGAAAGCTGGTAAGCCGGTAAGCTGTTACAATAACATGAAATGACGCATATTTTACCCTAAGGGGTTAGTTAGAGGTGTACCTATAATTTAATAGTTTGTAAAGTTAGTTAGTAGTATGTTAAGTTCTTTATAAGTTCATACTTATCTAGGTTATTATATTATTTCTACTAAGTTAGATATTTTTCATTGCAACTTATTGAGGTTCACAAAAGTAGTATTGATGTGCAATGAAAATGTGTCAGAAATTATTGTTTGCAAGCGTGTTTATTACACTACTGAGCATTGCATTGGCACGTTTTTTGTTTTTATCTCATGTGTCTCCTGTGTGTGTCACAAATAAATATTCTTTCTTTCTTTTCTTTTCGTTTTTTTTTTATTAAATCTTCATGCAAAATAAAGGTACATACACAGGCCTTCAAAACCCAGTACCACACTTTTGAAATTTCACAAACTTCCTTTGAAATTTTAGTTTATTATACATTAGTAACTGCAAAAGCAATTTCAATAGTGTGATACTAAGTTTTGAATGTCATTGTTGATGTACTTATGAATGTAAAATATACCATACATATTTTATACCAATCAAGAGTGGCGATAGAATAGAAAAGGTAAAATTTATTGTACACTAAAAAAAGTTACACATCTATTTTACAAGAAAACTTGTTTCTACGGGTACGAAGGCGGTCTAAATGCTGACAGCGATATCTACCAGACAACCTTTGGATGGACCTAAAGAAATAGGAATAAAACAGGGGGTAGTCAGAGGTAACAGGGGGCGATATAGGTAGCTGTTAAAGCATTAGACTTTTAAATAAATAGATGTTTATATTCATTAGTACAGATAAAGTAATTCTAAATAGTGTTAACCATTTCAACATAAATTAAATGCTGCTATTCCCATACTAACTAACTTTGCAACACTACCAACTTATGCAGATTATTTAATAAATAAATAGCAGCGGGAGCGTCCATTATCCCGACTTGATGAATATGCATCATGTATAATAACCGCGCGATATTGGCAAAGTTTTATATAGAGCTCAGTGTCACGGTATTGAGGTTGACAGACATTTTATTTTATAGAAACCTTTATTTCTCGTGTCTCCTGTGCGGGTCACAAATAAATATTTTGTCTTCTATATCTTTACTTCTATACTAATATTCTAAAGAGGAAATTTTTGTATTTTATATTTTTTGTATGTAACGAATAAACTTAAAAACTACTAGACAAATCTCAAAAATTCATTCACCGTTGGGAAGCTACACTATCCCCGGGTGACATAGGCTACTTTTTTCCCTTTATTCTTACGGGAGAGGGGGATGCTGGGGATAGGGATGTTTTCTGGGTAGAAAAATGATAATTATATTTAGTCCGTCAGTGAAAATTTTAAATAATATTGGACACTTATTTTTTGCTTTATTTAATAAATCAAAATTGACAAAGGTAAAACGCGTTAAAGTTCAGTAGATAACCCAAAATCTTGTGAAAATACCCCTATTCAAAGATTAAAATACACATACATTTTGAACGGCTAAGCCAAATCAAACATAGCTAAGAACACTCTCTATATAGTCACCTACCAAACAAAAAAAAAAAAAATTAAAATCATTTCATCCGTTAAGAAGCTATGATGCCACAGACAGATACAAAAATACACAAAGACACAGATACACACGTCAAACTTATAACACCCCTCTTTTTCCGAAGGAGGTTATGAAGTCCAATACTAATTTGCCCTAGTTGGCAATCGAACCCAAGGACCACATGCTCAGCAGTAGATACTAGGTCAAAGATGTAGCCAAATTTTTGATCAAATGACGAATTTCACCATTAACAATGGAATTTCACTACCCTATGAAGCTATGAAGCATCCACAATATAAAATGCAGCATAACATAATTTTTACCGCATATTTCCACTGTTTTCCGTCGTGTAATATCCGTCCTTAGAGACCCATAACTATGACTCATACTCGCAAATATGTGCTTGCTACGTGTTACTTTATTAAGAATGCCGTTTTAAAATGCAAACAAGACAGTTTTACGGTATGTTATTGTCGTAATCCTATGAAGAATGGGGTTTTTTATACGAAATAGAAAAATAATATGACATAACATTACACCTCTGAAGGGTTAGACTGAGAACTTCAAGCATCATCTTCTAAGCCTTTTTCCAACTAGGTATGCTGGGTAACGCGATAACGCTAATAATATTGTTATAAGATAACGCTTTTGGGCTTCTGATTACTTATAACTGCAGCCACGGGGTCCCGACTCTAAGAAAGAAAATTTGGTTTAAATAAATTTAACTAGATGGCGCTGTATGAATGTTGTGTAAAATTATCTTTTTCTATAATTGATCGATAAAAATTGTTTATTCTTGTTTATGCACAAAATTATGGAATATGGAATAATCATATTAATTCAAATTTCAAATATTATTTGAACGGATCATTTGAAATTCATTCCAATAGATGACGCAATTTTAAATTTCTGAGGCATTCCACTTGATTTTTAAATTTGTATCGTAACACATTTTATTACATTGAAAAAATAATCAAAAAAATACTAAAACAAATCGTCATTGTCTTTAAAGAAAAGACATTTACGAACCGAGTAAACCATTTTACTTGTAAGTCTCTGCTAACACCATCTATCGCTTGTGTCAGAAACGACCGAATTCGATGTACTTTTAGTAAAATAGTAAGTTTAGTCAGATGAAAAACGCTAGTTACGTCGACACAGTTTCTGATTATGGGATGAGCCATCTGTATGCTAGTATTATATTATCTGTGCTGGAGTTATACATATTCGACAAATAGCAAGGATCAACAGCGTAACCTTACGAGGCACCGTTCCTCGCGGTGTGTATGTAATGCAGTATAACAACAGACCGTCCTTAGCTAACGTTGCTTAATATATAACAAGCTTCTAACTATGATAAAGCCAGAAATAACTTTCTACTAGTTTTATTATTCTTGACCGAAAGAAACCTAATCTAACCGAACCTTTTTCCCGCTACAGCTGCCGGACCGCGGTTGGCGAAATTCTTGGGTCAGTATAAAAGCTTTCACATCTACCTACAAACACTATCTAGTTCGCTAGCTCATACATTTTCCGAGGATTACTAGTACACGAAGCATGACCACATCCATATCTTCTATCTCTAGACTGAGAAGAACCACTTTAGACGAAGTTACTTTATCAGTGAATATGAATGTCGAAAAGTCAAAATGCAGATATAAGACCACCATTCATAAGATCATCATTATCATCAGCCTTTTTTAATATTCTCACTGCTGGGACACAGGCATCATCTCTGTGAGAGAGGGGACAGGCCATAATCCTCCACGCGGGCCCAGTGCGGGTTGGTGGATGCCAAATGACTTCGAATTTTTGGTTCTAAGCTATGCCGGTTTCCTCTCGATGTTTTCCTTCACCGTTTTTAGAGCAGTGATGATGAAATAATTTACACACAGTAAAGTTGCCTGGGTTGAAACCCACGATCTACGACACGAAAGTCAGGTCCGTTACCACTGGGATACCACTGGTCTGGTCACCGCCAAGACCGCCATTGTAAATACGCTATTAGCACTTTGTTGTAAAAATACTGCGATACAATTTAGATAAAAATATGTTAAAAAACTAAAACCTGATTACTAAAAAACCTCGCTATTTAAAGTATGAAATAACTGTAGTTTGTTTAATTAATAATAAATTTTAACAGTAGGGTGGTTTCACCGACAGCGTTTTTAGAGGTTCTTCGCGTGAAATCACTATATAAAATGTTTATTTATGACCATTCTATATTTTTTCTTGTAATAAGAAAACTAGGTCATATGAAGGCATTAGTCTGTATATTTCTCTTAAATATAAATTAAATGAAAAAAGAAAAATATCTGTTTCTCAATAACGGTGGTATGTCCGTGATTAACTTTGAAGCGCATTTACCTCTTTAAATAAGTTGCGATGGCAAGTTTAGTACTTAAATTAAACATTATTATGTTGGTCAATACATAAAGCTTATTAAATACTTCCGTTACTTCTGTTATCATGCAGACATCAAGACCATTGTGATAAGGAACGTCCGCGCCAAAAGTGCAATTTCGGTGCGTTTTATTAAAATCGATCTATAACGTTAACACGTCTATTTTAACGAACTATCTCCTTACGCACACGGAGGTCCAGTCGTATTCTTGCGTTCTCGCAGTAGTGACGTGTCCGATCCTGCTGAGTTTTCGCGCCAATACGTAAGTACTTTTTTAATCTAAGAGGGAATACGAAATTATGCAATCTCGGTGGGTTACTGTACGAATGAATGTTGTTTTTTTACGTTACTTTTCGCGAATATGTTATATGTTATTAGGTACCCTTGGCAATCATACATTTTAAGTGACGAAAGAATAAATAGTTTTGTTTTTATTTAATTTTTTGTTCATATTTCTAATTTCAGTGGTGCAATATCGGTGGTTTCGGTGATAAGTTCATTGCCACCGATATTTTATTAATACTAATGTGGCTTTGGTAAGATATTTACTCAGCTAGCTACATTTCTCTAGCTACATTGCTCTAGCTACATTTCTCTAGCTACATTGCTCTAGCTACTTTTCTCTAGCTACATTGCTCTAGCTACATTGCTCTAGCTACATTGCTCTAGCTACATTGATCTAGCTACAATGCTCTAGCTACATTGCTCCAGCTACATTGCTCTGGCTACATTGCTCTAGCTACAATGCTCTAGCTACATTGCTCTAGCTACAATGCTCTAGCTACATTGCTCTAGCTACATTGCTCTAGCTACATTGCTCTAGCTACATTGCTCTAGCTACTTTTCTCTAGCTACATTGGACTAGCTACATTGCTTTGGAGTATTGAAAATGTTGATTTGGATACATCCCCTCCACGTCGTTTTTTGAAAACGTTGACAGCGCAATGTGTTTGGAATTTGAAAATTCAATACCTGAAACTAATTGGAAGAAAAATGACAAAACTGAAAAGAGTAAGGAAACAAGATTAATCTTCTACAGCAAAAAATAAAACCATTATTGAAAATGATTCTGACAGTGATTTGAATATTTTTTGATTTTTGTTTCCAATATTGAAAATGACTCTGACAGCGATATGAATATTTTTTGATTTTTGTTTTTTATTTGAAAGTTTACTATTTTATGTTTGTTTAAGATTTTTTTATAATAACCATAATTATTTGCTGAAGTGTTAATTAAACGAAGATCTCATCATAACTTCATTTTATTTAGTATAACCCTCAACATGGATCACATTTAGCAGAAGTAACGTTAATTTACTAAATCTACTAAATGTGGTCATGATCCATGTCAAAAGACACAGTATCGAATATAGACAGATGTGATGTTGCAATTTCGGTGCAAGATTTGCAATTTCGGTGTAAGATTGGCAATTTCGGTGTAAAATTTTCAATTTCGGTGGGTTGGTAATTTCGGTGGCCGTCATATTTTCAAAACAACTACGGTTATTTAATTCCTAGTAAAATAACTAGAATACTTATGTGTTCTAGAACAAAACAAGTTTATGTTTTTAGCCGAAAACCTACGAATAAAAAATACCACCGAAATTAGCAAAAAATTGTGCCTGCGTGAAATGACCCAGTAGTAACTTAAGCAATGTTTATTGCAAGCCGGCAATACGACCACGGCTATCCTCAAATAATAAACAAAAAATATATTGTCTTGTTTCATACGAGAACTTTTTCTAAACGCGGTTTTTTACTAGACGGGTTTTAGTTTTTAGGGTTCCGTACCCAAAGAGTAAAAACGGGACCCTGCTACTACGACTCCGCGGTCCGTCTGACTGTCCCTCTGTCACCAGCTGTATCTCATGAAGCGTGATAGCTAGGCAGTTAAAATTTTCACAGATGTTGTATTTCTGTTGCCAAAATTTAAGTGGGGCTACCATACAACAAACGTGATATTTTTGCCGTTTTTTGCGATTATGGTACGGAACACTTCCTAAATACTTGAAGTGACACATCTTTTCTTCATTTTTGACAGTGTTGTAGAAATCTTACTAAGAACAAACCTATGTAAGAATTCAAACTTTGTATTTAGTCATCTTCTTTGTCCAATCCTCTGCCCAGTTCAGCCGGGGTCGGGTCTCCTTGTACATTTGCGTCAGAGAGCTCTATTCTGGGTGGTCTGAGCGCTCAGGTTCTCCTTCAGGATCTTTTTTTGCATGTTTGACCACCAGGTGGCGGGCAGCCGTCCCCTTTCTCGCGGTTGATCGGGTATATTTAGGGCCTTTTTGATAGGGTTGCCATAGGATGTGGCCGTACCAACGCAATCTGCTTTCTTGGACCTTATCGCTAATCGGTGCTTCTTTGAACGAACCCCTGACATAATCGTTTCGCACTTTGTCTAGACGGTAAACATTGTATTTAGTATTTTTTTATTGTTCTACTTTAAGAACACTATTTATCAAAACGCTACGTCGCATTGCCACCTGTCTGCGTAAGTCGAGACGAGGTTTGTATTGCATGTTGAAGACATTCAAACTTCTTCTCAATATAGCCATCCTGCAAAACTCCTACTTATCTAATATATAAAATTCTCGTGTCACAGTTTTCGTTGCCAAACTCCTTGCTGCCAAATTTTATATGTATATTCAGTAGGTCTGAGAATAGGTCAACACCAATTTTTTTTTTTTTTTTTTTTAATGGGTAGGCTAGGTATGTAGGGTAGGGTAGGGTAGGGTAGGGTAGGGTAGGGTAGGTAGGGTAGGGTACGTAGGGTAGGGTAGGGTAGGGTAGTGTAGGGTAGGGTAGGGTAGGGCCAAACATTTATCTACCCTGCCCTACAGGGTAGATAAATGTTTGCCGGGTCAGCTAGTATATATATATATATAAATATAAATCAATGGCTTTTCAAATATATTCTACTTTATTTTCACTTTTACCCTTGACTTGTCAAAGTTTCAAACCACAAAATATATCGGTTTATCCATAGTCTTAATAGAAATATTAGAAAGTTAGTAGGTAAAGTTCTGCGTTTTATCGAAGTATGTTTAGCTAACTGAGTATTATTAAATTGTTTTACTAAGAGATTTTGTTCTTTACGTAAACATTTTATGTAGATTAGGTAGGTAGATTAGGTTAGGTTTTATGTAGGTAAGGTTTTTGAAAGGTTGAAGTGACAATTGGGAGTACCTATAAATTTTTGTAACCTAGAAGACTCATTTTGTACATTTTTAAAGACTTCTTTTTAAAAATTATTTTAGTAAAATCTTCTGCCCGCGGCTTCGCCTGCGTGACAAGTGTTTCATTATCCCAAGGGATTATTATACCAAGTTTATTAATTCTGTTTATATATTTGTGCAAAATTTCATCCCAGGCTGGTCAGACGGTTTTGCGTGACTGAAACACAAACAAATATTAAAAAAACAAATGTTTTTTTGTTTCTTTATTGCAGAAGGTAATCTCTGTATTAAAATTCAATCACGCATAAAATACAAAATGGTGTAGTTATCTATACACTGATAGCCATTCAGTTGTTCACCCGAAAAAATACATAGTCTACAGCGAAAAAAACTAATGCCTACATGAAGACAAAAACCAGTCAATTGCATGTTCGACTTAGCACATTTAGGGTTCGGTTTGAAATGTATGTACACATTAATATTAGTATTCGATTGTGAAATATACATAATCAATAAACATTATCATCAAATTTCAAGTTCCGCCCATTGTACACTTATCTTTGTAAATGTTTTGTCCTGTAATTTTTAAGTGGTGTACAATAAAGTATATAATAAATAAATAAATAAATAAATAGGTCAATGGGAAGTTAAAAATTCCACAGAACATTTTTTTTTGGCACACGATGGACAGACCGTCGGACACGTGAGAGACAGCAGTAGGCTTCCGTTTGGTACGGAACCCTAAAAGCAAGAAATCAAGCATAAATTTGAAGTTTTATTTTATAAGGTTTTGGTATCACAACTTAAACTCTACAAAGTACCTACTCAAGACGAGACCGGTTGACCTACATATCGTGTTCCATCAGAATCTGATGAGGTAGCAGAATATTGAGTCTTTGATATGTAATACTAATAGTTTTACTAGGTTAATGTAAGAGAGCAGACTCACCTACAGGTTTAAAGACCTGCTGAAAATGCGGGTTTAGAAAAAGGCAGTTTAGTTGTTGTTGCATTATTCATAGGCTCGTGTTTAACCACGTATCTCGCCTGATGGCAAGCGATGCTGTTACAGCAGCAATTATTAGTTTTCCAAGAAGTAACATATTCACTTATGATTTATAGACCGATTCTGTCCGACACGTTATCTGGAATCTCAGACTTTAGCATTCCACTCCCTAATAACGCACAACAATTGATATTGATTAATAAACAATATTCCCTAAATGATTGGTGAGATATCCACCACATGTTTGAGACAATTTCTATCAATGAAAGCAGAAAAGTCAAATGGCCAAAATATATTATGGCATTGCTAAGCGCTATCGAAATCAATCTCTTACATTTTTGTCATACGAAATAAAAGAAAACTCATATATTTGTCACATGCCACTAGAGCACACAACAAAAACATAAAAACAGAAAACCTAAATCTAAACAAAAATAAAAAGAGAGAAAACAATATAAATATAACATTGTGTGTCCCACAACTGCACCAAATAGGATTAATTCGGGCTGGTTTTCAACTGGACCAGTGACTGTGACGTGAGGGACGTAAAGCAGTTTTATAGTGACAAAATGTGTATGTGAAACAAGTACTTATATAAAATATGTATTTTTAGTATTTTGACAATCACTATTACTGACAGCATGACCCTTTGTTCGTCTTGTTGCCCGATGACATAACGGGCTTGTCCAGAATATTGTATTTATAGTCAGTAAACAAACTAAAAGCTTCTAAAAGCTCTAAAACGACTTCTTCTTCGCCACAATATTTTATTATTCGGGTCCTGTATTTTCAGTGTAATTACTTAGGGCAAAGTTGTAAGAAAACATTGTTAATCTCCATTAGACCCCGTGGTTCTTAATTAGCCCCATTTCAGAGTACTTGTCACTATCTCTTTGTGGTTGTGGCTGTATTACCTACTTGTTCAAGGTTCTGTATATAATTTGGATCTAAAAGATGTTACTATTTTTTAGAAAGGCCCTGAAATATAAAATTTAAATGATAATCCTTTTTCTTGGTATGGGAATGTTATGAGGAGAGATGAAACTCATGTGACTTTAAGAGAACTATGAATATGAATTTAAGTGTGGAGTAGTGGACAAAGCGAGGCTACCAAAGAAAAGATGGATGGATTGCGTGAGGAACGATAAGAAAGAAAAGTAGGTTAGTAAAGGTAGATGATGATGATTCCGTTACAAGTAACCTTCTACCTGCTAGTTACACCAAATTCAATTATCAATGTGCAATATGCGTTATGTGTATATTTGTATTTAATTTAATAATTACCATTTAAATTTATATTATTTATAAAGTTTTTGCTGGTTGACATTTTAATATAAATTATTTTTCTTTGATTGTCATTTTAATTTTGTTTTATGACATTTTTTATTGTTCTTTTTGACATTCAAAATCTGTATTAATCTAAATTACTAGATTGTTTTTTGGTGTATGTGCTTTAAATTTACTGTCTATTGTATTTTTTTTATATCAAACTATTTATTTTTAATTGTTTGTTAATTTGCATTGTCATGTGTTGCTAAACTTAGTAATAGCGAATATATAACCTCCTCCTTTTTGGAAAGTCGGTTAAAATAAAGTATAACTACATAGTTCAACTCAACTGTGCGCGCAGCGCCATGTGTGCGTTTGCTTGTCACAATTATACATTATGCATTTGTGTGACATTGACGCGGCAATCGTCGTCCGAGCAAACAACCACCCACACATGCTTATTCATACATAGTGCCGCGCCCAAAGATGAGTTGAGGCTATCGCCAATAGAATGTCACTTTTTCGAAACCCCTAAAGGCACTTCAGCAGATAAAGATTTCCGCTTTACATCAACCGATTAATACAATTTCTGACCTAAAAATGAATATTTAACGTCCCATTAAACCCTTGACAGCTCCATCAAATTATCGAACAGAATTTTGTCAATTTAGCGTCGAAAATTGTCAAAGTAAGTAATAATCAAATTATGTTCGGGGCCATTATTAAAACCTTTTATTATTAAATGAATGATATTTTCCTTTTCGGTAAAAATCCGCTTCTCAAATAATATTATGATAATATAAACTGATTTGGACTTCGTGGAATGTTCGATAAAATATTTTATGGTTATAAAAGGGATTTTTTGAATTGTTATTAATTGGATGCTGTTTCCATGAAGGTTTCGGGTTGAAATATAAATGAGTTTGTAGCTCTCTTTGCTTTCTGCTAGGTTAAAGACTTCGCTTTAAATACCTATATGTACTAAATATAACCATCGTCCTTGCAAATAGCTATAAGGCACAGTCAACAGACGACTTTATAGCCCCTTAGAGCTTTTTTCAAGGAAAAAAAGTTCAATTGTAAATAAATAAAGAGGTAGGTAACGCAACAGACCATATACAACGCGAAATCGTAAGGAATGAAAACCCTTTGGAGACCAAACCTTTGGCATTGGATATGTACTTTGAAAAGTACGTTTTTCGTGAAAAAAAGTACATTGGATTTTATTTTGAGGTTTTTATAGTGTTATTATAAATATACTTCAAAATGATCAAAGGATTTTTAGTTTTTTGTGCTGCTTTTTAATTATGAACCAGTCATTTACGCACTGAGTAAGACTGCGTAAAATTACATTTGTAATCTGCAAAGTAGACAAATTGACATGTTGAATGGTACTTTCCTTCTTAATAATATAGATGTGATGTGTTGCGTATTCGAATAAAAAACGATTGATTACCTCCTTTTAACAAACATTATGAGGCCTTCAATAGTATTATAATACTTACAACGGATCTTTGTGTCTCTGAATTGGCTGCAACATCCTGCGCAGTTTACTATTTTTGTGTCAATGTTGAAGGTGAAGATAGCATTGTATAGCTCTCTCTTTCACTCGCTTACGTTTGTCGTATCGTCCTATCTCGCTTACTCTGTACAGTATACTCGATGACAAACTGTTTCTTGCGCAATGGTTGGCAGAGCCAACTTCAGAGACACAAAGATCCGTTGTGACTTTTATACTTGCCGCCTCTGTATGGATTCGGATATGGATCCTTCGTGCCTCGGAATCTACGTCTAGTCCCAGCTCTCATTAGTAAATATTTAGATATTATTTTTACTCGACTACGGTGAAGCCAAAAGGAAGGGTTACGATTTCAGCAGTCTATATATGTTTGTATTTACGTATGTTCCTCCGTAGCGCCTAAACTATTCTTGCGATTTTGATGAATAAGCACAATGGATGCGTTATTATGCCCGGGTTACAAAGGATAAAAAACCGTAGTCAGTTTACAGTTTTTGAACTTTTTTTACTTTGTCTCTTCATTTATCACACAAATTTGTTTTGTAAAATAAGGACCGTCGCTTTATCTTTCTTCATCTCTTTTTAATACACTTTTAGTAGTATCATCAAAACTTGTATCTGCCTTAAGTCAAATATGTATAAAAAACAGGCAAACTTAATAAAAAGTAAATAAAACAGTATATTGTAACCTGGGATTTTATTGTCTAGAAAAATACAGGTATTCCGGAAAGGTAACAGGTTCATCCTATCGTAAACAACATAAAATAGCAGTAAACAGTAAAAATAAAACATTTTATGAGTCTACGAATAGGAAGTAATACTTTTATACTCTTCTTGAATATTGTGTAGTTTGTCTTAACGTTCCATGCATTCTCAAATTTTCTAGCAAATATTTTTGAACGGTGTTGCCTCGTTTGTCTTGGACGCAAGCGCTATAATAACTGCTGATGTGTTGCTGTACTTATATAATTTTGGTCTGCTTTCCCTTACTCATGCCAGCTTAGACTAGAGCCTTCCGCTGACATATAAAGGTACGATTCCACAAAAATAGTGTGCAGCGAATTTGTTAACAAACGTTTTGTGCATAACGTAACGTTTAGCCTCAGTCCCCACCGCCAAGGCTATGGTAACTTTTGAAAGCGCACAGTGTAGCACACTTGTGCATGAACATGTTCACTGAGCAGAGTTTTCTGCCTTCAAATGTTAATATGGACGGGCAGGAAAACGTAGTGCTTTGTGCTGCAACCTGTGTCTTATTATGTAGTCTGCTTGAAAAGAAAGGAAGAAAGAAACCGCGATGTTTGGCGAGGCCCTTCCTACTTCCTACGTCGCAATGAAGAAACGAATAGATTTGTAGAAGAAATAAAAATTCCAACAAAAACATTTTTACATAAAATGTTGGCTAGACGAGACCATAAGGCTTGCACTGTCAAAAAGTTATCAGATCTTAAAGGCCGTTTTTCGTTTTTCCGGTTTTTAGGGGTCCGTACCCAAAGGGTAAAAACGGAACCCTATTACTAAGACTCCGCGGTCCGTCTGTCTGTCTGTCTGTCTGTCTGTCTGTCACCAGGCTGTATCTCATGAACCCTGATAGCTAGACAGTTGAAATTTTCATAGATGATGTATTTCTGTTGCCGCTATAACAACAAATACTAAAAACAGAATGAAATTAATATTTAAGGGTGGCTCCCATACAACAAACGTGATTTTGTTGCCGTTGTTTTGTGATAATGGTACGGAACCCTTCGTGTGCGAGTCCGACTCGCACTTGACCGGTTTTTTAGAACCCATGAAAGAATTTATGTGAAAAATGGTTATGGAATTTTTATCCCATTATCATATCACGCCTGTATGTGGACGCTTTCATTATTCTATTCTCTATTTTTTATCTTTTACATAAAAATATTTTCTTTTATTTTTCCATATACTATACAGTAAATAAAGGACGAAAAGGAAAATCAAAACACATGGTGAATGAGTCCCTTTTTCCAAAAAGTAAAACACCCTAAACTTGTAACCAACGGGATGTCCCTTGCGACAGCTGTGACAAACGTGACCAGACCAAAAAGATTTTGCGTTATTTTTGATGTAAGATACATTAATAATTGGGCACCATTTTATTCATGAGAAGTTTTCCCCGCAGGGTAATGTAAATGCCTTAAAATCATTTTAAGACTTCAAAGGGAGCCTAAGTTCGAAACAATTTAAAATTTTGATTATTTTATTACTGTTAGTATATACGGCAAGTGCGTTTTGTTTTTCATGAAAAACACTCTAAAACAAAATCCTTTTTAACAAAAAAATAAACCGACTAAATAACGAACAGAAAAGCAAAAATAAAAAATCTTTTAGTCTAGAATTTTTAGTAGGCAACAATCATGCAAATTAAATACCTAAAGCGTTGAATGATTGTAGCTAGATGATCTTCACTGAAAGTTATTTTGCCGCCGCCTCAAAAGGCTTTATATATATTTGCTAAAAGTTTTTTTTTTTATTTTATGCTTTTTAGTTCGTTATTTCGTCGTTTCGATTTTTAGTAAAAGATAAGATTTTTTTACGCTTTTTAGTTTACTTAATTTCAACAGATTCGATTGACAATTGAAAATTCAGTGCCCAAATTATCAATAAATCCTTTTTTTTGCTATCCTTAGGAGTGGATTTATTATTTTTCAAATTTTACTGGAACCAACTTCGAGGTATACTCCAATAAAAAAATATTTTTTTAAATCGGACCAGTCTTTAAAAAGTTATGCGTGGTCTTACATAAAAGAAAAATATAATAATAGGTACATACATATCGAATTGAGAACCTCCTTTTTTTCGTCGGTTATGAATGTGTTTATTGACATACTTAAATAAAGTTTGCTGAATCTAAACCCTTATCGATAGTATTATATATTGTGTTAGTGTTGTTTTTCAAGGACATTTAAAAAAATGGGTTTTGGCTTTGAGTGTCCTTCATATGCGAATTCCTTAAGTTAATGACTTTTTACTCAACCTTTCATATCTTTTAACCACATTGTGATTTTCTCCGTGTTATGTGTCTCATTTAAATTACTGAACACTATCATCTTCGAAGTGCGAAGAGAAATTACATTTTCATTTTCTTAACAAACTGTTTATAAATATTTGATGTAAAATATTACGTTTAAACTTGATTGTCTGATATTGTTCGCCGAAAATATACTGTTTTGACAGTTACCTTACCTGACTTTTTAATGTTTATAAGAAAATCACAACGTAACAGACCTTTTAAACGATTTTTTTATAAATGTCTTCTAAGTTTCGTTTGTAAAATTCATTGTTGATATTGATAGGATCGCTTTTGACCACAAACTGTCCTGATGTTCGACAATAAAGTACGCTTGCCTAGAACTAAAGGTTGTAGGTATCAGGAAACAATGACTCTGGCAGGAAATTCCACTCCTTAGCTGTACACACAATGCAATGGCAGTATTCCTAAAACGTTTACTGCATATGCCACTATAGCCCGGACTAAAAGCTTAACGTGTTTTCCGAGACAAAGAGGAGTCTTGTTTTTTTTTTTATGATCGATAGGCTCGCGTTTGACCACTACCTCGCCTGATGGTAAGCGATGATGTGGCCTACGGTGAAACACGCTTGCCTAGAAGTAACCTATTCACTCTTGACTTAGAGACCCCAAGGTTGTAGCTATCAGGAAACAAAGACTCCGGAAGGGAATTCCACTCCTTAGCTGTGCGCACAATGAAAGTATTAGCAAAACGCTTTGTGCGTATGGGTGGCATGTCCACCATGAACCGATGGCACATGGCCGTACGTCTTGTAGTCCGATGATGAAAAGGGCTAGGCGGAATCAAATTGTGCAGTGTTTGTCAAGAATGGTCCCCCATCCACTGACTGACATCAGCAAGGTTAAAAGGTTCTCAAGACTAGAGATATAATAATTTTAAAGAGATATTAGGGAGCAGCAGGCAAAACAATCAGAAAAACTAATTAACTAACGCTAATGGACAATATTGCACATTATGCACTTTTGAAAAGTCAAGGATAAGCTGCTTACACACTGACAAGCTTTTAGTGGTTAACACATCAAACGAGAACTTGTTACACAATAAGTTAACATCCTTACTCGCTCGCACTAAGTATGAATTACGCCTGTAGTTAGATGAAGAGGAGGGAATGGAGATAGGTGAATAAAATCTTACTGATCTTTGTGGAACACTGAAATACAGTTTATGGAGGAGATCAGGATAGTCGATTTCATTTGACAATATATTATTATTCACATGTTTCAAGTCTACGATCAAATGGCTATACAATATGAACCAATAAACGGGCGGTACTATAAAACGACAATGTTCCACATAGCGGCCAAGTGCGTTGAGTGGAGCTTTATCATCAAAGTTATGGCGTCGACCACGTCAAATATTGTGCAATAAACTTTATGTGCTGGGCGCTTTAATTAATTAATGTGTCTGGTTGTTGGCGTTAACGTAATGGGTGAACGATTCGTGGATAAAAATGGCAAACATTCATGATGAATGAATACGTTTTGGTAATCAAAAACGAGCACATTGTTCTTCCACAACGCCACGTTGAGCCGTTACGTTAAGCAACCATCGCTTATTAAGATTTATGCTTTTTTAGAGCACTCGCTTCTGCGAGCGGCTTCGCCCGCGTCTAAGTCAAAAATTATCCCGAGGGAACATATTCCTGGGATAAAAACTATAACCTATCTTTGTGCCAAATTTCATCCAGATCCGTTCAGAAATTTTTGCGTGAAAGAGTAACAAACACATTCACAAATTTTCGCCTTTATAATATTAGTAGGAATAGGATATGTATTTTCAATGCAACATTGTGTTCACTGGTTTTATTTTTAACATCTTACTTATTTATTAAATAAACTTTACTGTGCACCAGATTATAAAAAAAAGTAAACTAGAAATGCAATCCGTATGGCAATCCGCGATCTCTTCCAGGCAGCCTGAATTAAACTTAGGGATTTAATCAGTGTCTCCGTGTATTTTAGGAAAACTGTACGATCAAAAGCCATGCCATCTCTTGGTGAAGCTCAGTAGCATGCGTGTCGGCTGCCGGGTTGGTGGTGTTAGTATAAACAGCATCAGCTACGCGGACGACATGGTGATGCTGGGCCCGACTGAGGGATCTATCGGAGAGATGCTGAAGGTCTGCGAGAAATATGCTGCCTTGCACGGCCTTGTGTACAATGTCCGTAAATGTGAATACATGGTTTTTAGGGCCGCCGGTAAGTGCCCGAATCATGAACCTAGCTTTTCCCTAAATGGTGCAAGCATAAATAGAGTCTACCAATTCAAGTACTTGGGGCACATACTTACCGACGACCTTAAAGATGATGTAGACATTGAAAGGGAACGTAGGGCACTAGCGCTCCGAGGTAACATGTTGGCCCGTAGATTCTCGCGGTGTACGGACCAAGTCAAAATCACCTTGTTTAAGGCGTTTTGTCAAGGTCTTTACGCGGGGGGTCTGTGGGTCTGCTACACCAAAAGATCGCTAGATGTTTTACGCGTCCAGTATAATAATGTTTTTAGGATGTTGTTGAAACTGCCCCGTTTCTGTAGCGCATCGGAGATGTTTGCTCAGAACCGAACTGACGGATTCCATGCGGTAATTCGTAAGAAAGTCGCATCACTGATGCGTAGAACACGGGGCAGTGACAACAGCATCCTGAAAACAGTAGTAGAGAGCCCTTACTCCCCTTTTCTGAGACACTATGTGGGGAGAATGGTCAGGTAGCTTTTTCCTCGCCTTATCGTTCTCTGCACATTCTGCCTCGGTCACCTGCTCTATTTGTTTTGTTTTTTTTTTTATTATTTTTTATCCTTGTTTTTGTAATACTAACACTAGTTATTAGGTATTTTTACTAACAAAATGGACTCAATTGTTGTCTGAATAAATTAAATTAAATAAATAAATAAAAAAGGAATACTATAGGTTCTACAGACAGATTGTCACTTCTGAATAATGCATTCTGTTGTTCAACCAAAGATGAGCACGAAAATAAAAACTATGTGTTTGAAATACAATTTCGATCTTCATAGTCTGTATTCAGTGCCATCTGTAAATGGAGAGAAACCAAAAACCGTAATCTGACGTTTGATCTGTTGATTCTACTTTGCCAAGCACTTTTCCAGAATTTTAGTCGCAGTTAATTCTATTTCTATCCAGCCCTCATCAAGTACAACAACAATCAACAATAATCTTCGTTTAGCGTATCCTGACTCAAAACAAAAAACAAATTTGAAAATATATCTCGTCCAATAACAGTAATTCCATTCAACAGAGAACATTAAGACAGTTTGCATACAAATGTAAACATTTAACTAGAGAGGTTACCGCACAATGAAGATAAAAGATACGATAATAAAAAAAGAAGCTTTCTTTTCTTTTTGGTTTTTTAGCGAATTACTTTAGTGGTTTTTGTTTTTTAGGGTTCTATAACCAATGGGTTAAAACCCTATTACTAAGACTCCACTGTCTGCTGTATCTCATAAACCATGATAGCTAGATAGTTCAAATTTTCACAGATGATGTATTTCTGTTGCCGCTGTAAGTAAAATACTAAAAACAGAATAAAGTAAAACTAAAGTGGAGCTTCCATACAACAAAAGTGACTTTTTTGCCGTTTTTTGCGATAATGGTACGGAGACCTTCGTGCACGAGTCCGACTCGACTTTGGCCGGTTTTTTTAGTTATTAATTAGTACATTTTTTGACAAAGGTGTCGTATAGTCTATATTGCATCAAAATGTACAGGAATATCAAACGCTATCGAAATGCCACGTAATTATTCACTTTCATTTTGAAAATCGCCATAGCTTATATCGAATGATACTTATTTAGAGCCTCTGAGGGTCCAGACAAGTGACATTCTATCAACAAAAGTATCGTTATAGCGATTGGAGATAAGTCAAAAATGTATGGGTATTTCAGACGCTATCGTAATGTCACGCGACCTGTACATTTCAGCATTTAGTACATCGCCATCGCTGACATCGAATGATACTTTATCTTGAGTCTAGAGCCTCTTATTACCATTAAGAGGTTATCAGAGAGTTGAAACAAGTTTTATCGATTTCCTTGCAGGAAGCTTATAACCTGCAGATGACTCCCATTTGCTGCAATTATAAATCTTTTATAATGCAATTCGCAGGTTTTATTAAGTCTTCACAATTACCAACGGTAAAAGAAAAATAGTCCTCGTAACGAATAGCAAAAATAAATTACAAAAAAACTTTTTTGCAAAAAAATACTACCGACTTCCAAATGAAAAACTACAAAGTGAAAAATAACTTAACTTTTGGAAGTCGGTGTCTTACGTAGGTACCATTTTTTTACGATATGGACACCGACTTCCAAAAAATAAGTTATTTTTCACTTTGTAGTTTTTCATTTGGAAGTCGGTAGTATTTTTTTGCAAAAAAGTTTTTTTGTAATTTATTTTTGCAACTTGTTTATTAAGGTCCCTATAACTCCGGAATAGATGAACCGAATAATATGAAACTTGAACATAACCGGTGAAATGAGAGATCTGTGTACCCCTTTAGAGCGTACTGGCGTGATGTTATGTTATGAAATGGTATAAACAACAAACAGACATGCGATTGCAGCAATCCCGAGAGTTTTTCCGTTATTTATTGAAGAGTTCTGTTGTGTATCTCCGAAGTTCTTCATCAGACCTTCACCAAATTAAAATGGGACCAATTTCGAAACATATTCTTTCAAACAAAAAAAGAATTTTCAAAATCGGTCCACAATTGACAGAGATATCGATGAACATACACAAAAAAAAAAAAAAAAAACAAAAAAAACAAACATAAAGTCGAACATAGAACCTCCTCCTTTTTTTGTAAGTCGGTTAAAAATAGACGAAGACTAAAAAATGTGCTTTAAAAATCTTTCCTATAACAAATCTGCTTTTTGAGAAATAAATAAAACTCTGGCACGAACTAAATGAACAGACATACCGTAGATAATCCAGACATCATTCTTCTAAGTCGACAAAAGCAAAGAGTTACTTAGCTGCTTATTATTATTTCTGCTTCTTACAAACTGACAATTCGTCGTAAAGAGGATCTTAACAGTTTAACTTTTTATTTACAACTTTTGAGTTATCGTTATTCAAAAGTTGCTGCTGGACATAGGCCTCCCTCAAGCGTCGCCACACTGATTGGTCCTGTGCGTTTCGCATCCACCGGACGCCCGCAGCCTTGACTAGGTCGTCGCTCCACCTAGAGGGAGGCCTTCCAACGCTGCGTCTTCCGGCTGCTGTAGTTTATTTATTATAATTATATTGATTTGTTAAACCTTTGCACTGGAACTCTTTGCAGCAATTGAGCACAAACTTACAAATACTAATTATCTGTCCAGATATCCTTACGATGTTTTCCTTCACCGTTGTCAGCGATGTCTAAGATAAGCTTAGAAAGTACATATTATGAATAGAAATAGTCACATTGGTATTTTCCTGGATTTGAACCTACGGCCTGAAGCACGAGAGGCGAGGTCTTAGCCACTTAATCAAAAGTTTAGTTCATTTTATAGACTTGTAAACCCATCACGTCTGCAGAGTTTTGCTAAGTAATTTATTTTGACAGTAATATAGTTTTACTAGCTGTAGCCCGCGGCTCCATACGCGTGGATATTGGGGGAAAATATTGCCACGCAACCCTGCAGCAACCTATTTGTCTATCAAGTATCAGTACCTGGGCGACCGAGCTCCGCCCGGGTGAAAATAGAGAAAACGATGTTTTCTAAAAATGATATCTATCTAGATCGATTAACCGCCCCCGAAACCACCTGCATCATAAATTTCATGAAAATCGCTGGAGCAGTTTCCGAGATTCAGCTTATATTTATACAATATAGTTTAAAGGTATAAGATTCATGAAAATTTAGTTTTATCAAAAACAACTTACTTGCATCCTCAAAAACTTTCGCGTTTATAAAAGCAGTAGGATTATACTGTATTTTGTCAACGTATTTTTAGATAAGTTTGATTAAGAACTTGAACATCACCTTGCCTAAATTATAAAGAATAAGGAGACCATGATAGAGACGTATTTTTTACGACGATTTATTACCAAAACGTGCTCGATATTTTATAAAGAGGATCTTTTTTTTTCTGCTTTCAAGCTTACACCTGCGTTCAATATAAATAAAAGACCTTGGAGTGTCTTTTCAGGATTTATAGACTTTATATTTCGAGGTCAATTGACACTTATTGTAGCATAGAGCCTTTTAGAATGTACGTCGTATCACTTTTTATTTGACAAGAATTTTTGATCATGATATAGCGTAAGATACCACTGCTAAAGTCTACAAATAAGTCTTTCTTGATAAAAAAATATTGTTGTTGGTGAGCAATGTGGACTGTAATTATTAGGATGGGTTGGAGATGGTAGAAACACTGTTAGTATAATATTAATTACTATTTATTAATAGAACAAACTGAGCTCATTAAGTACAAGTTCGTTAAATCAATGTGCGGCGTGAATATGTTCGTGAAGGATGAGGAGTCGTGTGACGTGATGGCGACCATCCAGAATTGCAGGTGATATGGCTCTCTCACTCACTCCTGGCGCATACTTTGTCCGTGAGTCCAGTCGCAGCAAGCCATCCTGGCCAAGAATTGGCGCGAGTTTTGTTATTCGGCTATTTTTGGGTACGGGCTGTGAAGATTCGACTGCTTTCAGCTCGTCGGGGAAGCTGTCTCTCTGAGCTCGTTGGAGTATCATCTTCTCAGCTGTTATGATGTCCGCCGCGTGAACTTGTGAAGGAGATGTGGTGCTGTCGATGTATATATTTGAATTTTGATCTATTGACCGAGACAGTTTAAGCCGGAATAATCGCGCACCCTGGAGAACACGGGCGGTAGCACGCAAAAGGCGCAGCCAAGAGCTAAAACGCGTCACGTCAGGTACTGGACTCGAGAACGGAACGTCGAGGAGCAACCCCACCAGCTCCGATTTCAACTCGAGGTCTGGTAGAGTCTCCTCGATGTCAGCAACTCGCTCGGTCGGCCAAGCGTTTGGTGGCTGTAACAGAAATGGAGGACCCGTAAACCATCGATGAGACTGTGTGAGGTTTAATTTTTTAGGTTTTGTGGCATCGTCGGCGACGTTGAGAGAGGTAGGGATCCACCTCCAGTTGGACGGGTTGGTGGTTTCTAATATCTCTCCCAACCTGTGCGCCACGAATGGTTTGAAAGCCCGAGCATCACTCCGAATCCACTTAAGGACGGTGGTTGAGTCTGTCCAAAAAGTGATCTCGGAGGGCTTAATTCGATGTGCTTGCAAAATTGTTTGCGCGAAACGAGAGGCTATAAGCGCAGCTTGTAGCTCAATGCGTGGAATTGAGACCGGCCTTAAGGGCGAAACGCGTGCTTTACTGCCGATTAGAGTTGTCGACACGGAGTCGTCATCGTATCTAAAACGCCAATAGGCAGCACATGCATAAGCTTGTTCGCCACCATCGGCTAATACATGCAGTTGGGTATCCACTACATCTGTCTTATTCATATACCAACGAGGTATTTTTATGTTGGACGCGACTTGCAATTGTAAAAACCAGTCTTCAGATTCTTTTACGTACGTGTCGGGAAGCGGTGAGTCCCAACCGACCCCTGCCCTTCATAGTTTCTGTATTAGAATGCGGCCCCAGATAATGACCGGCATAATTAAGCCGAGGGGGTCATAGACCTTCATGACGTTTGACAAAAGACTACGTTTGGTTAAGGTACCGGCCGGTAACTGCGACACTGCTCGAAAACCCAGCGAATCCTGACGTGGGTTCCACTTAACACTCAAAACGCCAACCTCGCTACTAGGCGGTAAATAGACGTCGGAGGTTGCGTTACTTCGAAGTTCCTTTGGGATAAGCGAAAGTGCCTCCGGATCGTTTGACGTCCAGGCGCGCATCTCGAAACCACAGGCTTTGTGAACTGTGACTACGTCGGCGGCCAGCTGCGCCGACGTAGTCACAGACACTGGAATGGCTACCTAAATAGTCGTCCATATAGTGGTCGTCAATTATCGCCTTACAGGCGGCGGGGTAATCGGCTTGGAGTGTTCTTGCATTTTTATTTTTAATGTAGAGTGCAATGAACGGACTCGAAACTGCGCCAAAAATCATAGAGGACATACGATAGATACTCTTTCAGTTCGCCTTCTTTGCTACGCCAGAGGAAACGTTGGGCGTCTCTGTCTCTTGGCGCGATTTTTATTTGTGGGAACATTTCTTTTATGTCACCGTTTAGAGCAACGGTGCCTTCTCTAAAGCGGAACAAGATATCTAGTAAAGAACAAAGTAAGTCAGGACCTTGTAGGAGCAGGCTGTTTAAACTTACACCCTTCGTCACCGCGGCGGCGTCATGGACCGCTCTGAGCTTCTTCTTTTGTGGGTGAAGTACGCCGAAAATAGGCAGGTACCAACGAATACCAGCTTCTACGTCAACGCAGGAAACATTCGGTGGTTTCCATTGGTGATAGGTGATTGGTTCGCACTCCTCAGCGTAGCCTTTTGCTATGACGTCGTCTATGAATTTGTTAAAGGCTGTGGCGAACGATTTATCTTTTGCCAACTGGCGTTCAAGGGCCCTGAAGCGCGATAATGCCTGCGGATAACTGTCAGGTATAGTCTTTGGCAGTTCTTTCTTCCAGGGTAGGCCAACTTCAAAATGTCCGTCATCAAGTTGGCGTGCCGATGATTCGATAATGTCTACGGCACGTTTATCGTCATCGTTTGGGCGAGGGGCGCTTTTCGTTATGCCTAAGGCATCGATGTCATATTGACTTTTGATGAGAATGTCTAGATCGTCCAATACGTGGTTCACAAATTCGAGTGGCTTAGACGAAACGGAAAGCGCGCCGTGAAGTACCCAACCTAACAAAGTTCTCGAGGCGACAGGATCACTCTTTTTGCCACATCGCACTTCGCGACTTAAAGACAGGTGCCAATCGGGCGCACCAATGAGGACAGTAGGGGTGACGTCAGTGTATGAAAGTTCGTCGGATAAGTCTACCAAGTGATCATAGTCTGAGAAAATAATTTTGCCTGGGTGTTGCGCGCGCAACCCCAAAGGTTTGATCGCCCGCGCGTGTTTTATTAAATAACGGTCAGACAAATTTCGACCTCGAATATAAAAGTCTACGTAACTTAAGTCAACTTCTTTCGTCATACCACTGACGCCTTCGATGCGTAGCCGCTCCTGACAGGTGGGTTTCGCGCCGATGCGCGCAGCAACCTCGCCGTCAATGAGCGTCGCAGTACTGCCCTCATCGAGTAACGCCGTCGTGTGGAACTCGCCGTCTGGACCCTCAAGCACGATCGGGACTACCTTCAGCAGTCCGCGAGGGCGATCGGTTGACCGCGAAGTCTCTGTGACATCAATTAAGGTATCAGAATATGTATTTCCAATTTTGACAGATGGTTCAAATTCTTTGGTTGAATTGTCCACGTTGACAAGAGTGGTCGGTTCAGCAAACAAAGTTTGAGTATTGTTGCATTGGCTGCTGGATGCTACGCTAGGTTTGGAGTTCGCTGTCATTGTGCCGTGAAGGAGCGCGTTGTGACGTCTTGGACATCCGTCTACTCCACAACGTTTGGCGCGACAAAAATTCCAAGTGTGTGGGTTGGAGTTCAAACACCGGTAGCATATTTTTGTCTCACGGACCCAACGCCATCTGTCGTCTATTGAGAGCGCTAAAAAAACTTTACAGGATTTTATGTTATGAGGTCCTTGTTTACAATAGGTACAACGCTCGGGCACTTTGTTGTTAGATACGGTGGCATGAATTGTTTCCTTCTTCAATTGGAATCTACTAGGATGCGTTGAGTTCTGTGCCTTAACTGTATTGTCGGCAACAAAGTTGTATTTTAACTGTTTATCAGCCTCTGCTAAAAGAAAGCGTGACAAAATATCCAATTTTGTGAAGTTTGGTTGATTGGGTGCATTAACGGAAGCAAAGTCCGTAAAACGAGCGCGCGTGTGCTCGCTCAACTTCATCAATATGCACCGAAAGAGCTCTGGTGACCATAAGTACTCGCTCTGATTAAGTAGCTTAAGCGTTGTCACGAAATTGCGTAATTTATTTGCTAAACGGTTTAATTCTTCGGGAGAACTTAGCTTAGGACTGTTGCGCAGCTCGGCGACCTCGCGGGCGACGAAAAGTTCCGGGCGCGCGTACGTCTGCTCTAGGGCGCTCATGATGTCATCCGGTTCCCCAGAAGTCCACAGGAGAGACGCCACGGACTGGTACGCCGGACCGCGCACAGCGTTATTTAAGCGATCTAAATTATCTGACGGAGAAAAATTAGATTTAGTTCGTTCGTAACTACTCTTGAAGGCCATCCACTGACTAACTTCGCCCGAGAACGTGACGAGTTCGGGTCTCTTTGGTTTGCTGGAAAGGACGTTTATAGCTTGGGTAAGCTGAGTTACGGGGTCTGAGAAAGGACGTTCAGACGTATTTAATTGTTGTGATGCATCGTTGTGGTAGATGTTACAGGCGGCGCGTGTACCTGACGACGGGGCTGCATGGTTGACATTTGGTACGTAGAACGATACCGTGTTGGTAGGAGCGGCCGGCTGCGAATATTGTCCTTGGGGGTTGCCCAAGGTGACAGTCGGTGCCTCACCAGGCACGTTCGCGTTACTTACCGTGGTCATGTTCTGCTCGAGAACCCACGTCGCGGTGCGTTTTGCGGAATGACAACTAGACAAACGTGAACAATGGGATTTAGATGACTTATTCGATGCTTCTAAAGCGGCTAGTCTGGCTTGTAATTCCGTCTCTTCCGCCTCAACCTCGAGGCGAGCAAGCTCGCGATCACGTTCCGCCTGCTGTCGTGCAAGCTCGCGCTCGCGTTCCGCCTGCTGTCGTGCAAGCTCGCGCTCGCGCTCCACTCGGCGCCGCATTGCGTCAGCTTCGATGGCCAGTTTCTGAGCGCGGACGGTCGCCGAAGACCTCGAGGAATGAGTGCGTTCACTGCACGAATGTGTACTATGAACACTATGTGCGCTGCGTGAAGGTGCTTTTGCTTTTGCGTCTAAATCCAAATTAGATCGTAAACTTGGGCGATTTGCGAGACTAGGTTGTGCCTGATCGCAAGGTTCAGCGCCCGCGGGCTGTGTGGTCGAGCTAGTTGCTGTGGCCAAAGCCGGCCGGTCGCCGCCCCGTGAACGTCCGCCACGTTCGGGCTGCGTCCGATTGGCTTCCGTGGCCGTAGTGTCCGTGTTTGCCTTGCTTTGACTACGTGTTTCCACTATGGTTAATGAATAAGAATGACGAAATGAATGTTCACTAAGCGAAATGAAAAAAATGGAAAAACTTACGTCAAAATGAAAATTTTGAAAAAATGGTTTGTTTTTACGGCGAGAATGGACCAAAATGTTGGTGAGCAATGTGGACTGTAATTATTAGGATGGGTTGGAGATGGTAGAAACACTGTTAGTATAATATTAATTACTATTTATTAATAGAACAAACTATGTACAAAGCAAATGGAAAAACGCTAACACTTGACAACCTAATCTAAAGCGTCACAAAAACACAAAAAGCAAAACCTTTCAAAATATAAACTCTTAAAAAAAAGGTGGCTTTCCAGCCAGTCGCCAACAATTGTCATAAATTGATATTAGAATAGATTGCTGCAGGATTGCCTGACTTAATTGAATAAATGTATTTTTTTGATAGATAATATATAAAAATAATTAACAACTAATTGATATATAAAAGAGGGAACAAGGTAACCTGCTCTCAACAAACCGCAATCTATGGTTTACCTGTTTGCACCTGCCAATCCATAAATTGCGATTTAATAGAAGCTGGCTGATGTTACGTACATACCCGCAATACAGGAGAAATTGCTAGTGAAGAGCAAAGTAAAAAATAACTAGTCAGTATTGCCAAACATCTCTGCTATAAAAATACAAACGGTGAAGTAAAACATCGTAAGGAAACCGGCATGTCCTAGAACCAAAAATACGAAGACATGTGATATCCACCAAACCGCACTTGACCCGCGTGGTGGATAACGGCCCATCCCCTCTTACAGTGTCTCAGCAGTGGTAACATTAATAGACTGATGATGGTGTTAAAAATTAAGTTAAATCGCAACAAAAAAAAAAAACCACTAGAACTGCAGATTTTTGCGGTAGGATCTCGTACTAATATTCTTTTTTGAAATAACTTTTTTAGAGTATGTCTTTTTTTATAAGAAGGTTAAGCAAACTCAACGAAGGATTTTGAGGAGCTCGTGGCTTAGTAATAACACCCGAACAGGTCGATGCCCAATGTTAAACAACGCTTTGCAAGCTCGAACCGCAATAATAAAGTGACCATTCAAACATACCGAGAGCCCTTCTTGCCTCGAATACGAGACGTTTCATTGAAATTTTTGAACAAAGAGTAAATTATTTTTGAGATGAGAGACCAAAATGACTTAGCGGCATGTAAATTAATCTTATTCTTCAAATTCAATGGCTGAATCAATCTATTTCCAAAGAATAAATTAAAATATAAATATTTATTTTCTTTTTATTATTTTTTATTATTATATTTGTGCCTTTGTCTCGAAAATAAAATTATAACATTTGTTCTGGCTGCCATCTGTAGATCAGAAAACCTGACACCAAGGCTTGTCGTGTTACTGTGGAGGTCAGATAGGCAGTTGTTCCTTGAAAAATACTGATACTTATCTGCATCCGGTTAGTAATTTTGCCTCGATCCTGGGATTGATTGATATATCAAAGACAAACTGACACATAAAATGCTTTTCCAATATCGGTAAATTGATTTTAGAAAAAGCCGAAACCTCCTCCCGATTTAGTTTCCGTTTTACAATTTTCTTTCGGTAAAGAACATAGACAATAATGTTATTGGTGATCTTCTTCAGAAAGGCCGCAGATTGCGTTCTGTAATTTCTGCCCACCCCCCCAGGAATAAAAAGGCGTTAGTTTACGTGTGTGATGTTTACGAGAAAATCATACTGCGCCAACCCCAAAATAACATGACAGATTTTGGTATTGGCATTTTGTGTCTGTAGTTCTTGACTTTCAAGAACACAGACGATTTGCTGCAGCAGAATAAAATAAATCCAATGATAGAAATCAATTTTGACCAAAGTTGTATATTTCAGTGTTGATATTACAGTAAATTTTGCAACAATTGATTTGATTTTGACTATGAGCTGGGTCTGGACGGTAAACGGGGCTGAAAAGTTCTGGAGTGGCGACCGCTTACCGGAACACGCCGAGTTAGAAGGCTCCCAAATACGTGGGACACTCAGAAAGTTTTGCGAAACTAAAAAAAATTGTTCTATACGTACATATATTTTTATTAAATCTTTTCAAAGTACTTTCCACCAGCCTCTATACAAAGATTCATGCGCCTAAACCAGTTTTCAAAACACTTTTTCCAGTCCGCCGCAGACACCTCGTTTACAGCCTGCTCGAACGCAGCCAGCGCATCTTCCGGCGACGAAAATTGTATCCCTTTGAGCTGATTTTTTATTTTTGGGAATAAAAAGAAGTCACACGGTGCTAGATCAGGGCTGTAAGGAGGGTGACCCAGGAGTTTGACTGGCGTGCTGTCCAGGAAGTCCCTCGTTTTGAGTGCGGTGTGTGCAGGTGCATTGTCGTGGTGGAGCAGTAGCCCGCGGAGCCCTGTGTTTGGTCGCTTGTTGCTTATAACAGAGAAAACTTCTGGCAAACATTTGGTAGTATACCATTCGGCATTAATGCTTCTTTGATCCCGTAAGGGAATTGATACCAAGTGGCCAGTCAAATTAAAAAAGCTAGCGATCAAAATCTTACCCCCGCTTCTAGATCGCTTCACTTTGGTAGGCGTTGGCTCATTTTGAAACACCCAAACAGTCGACTGGCGCTTGGTTTCTGGGTCGTATTGATAAATCCAGGACTCATCACCTGTAACGATGTCGTAAACACGCCGAGACGAGCCTGCTTCAAATTTGTTAAGCATATCACCGCACCATTCCACCCGGGCCTGCTTCTGAGCATCGGTGAGGTTGTGCGGCACCCAGCGTGATACTATCCTCCTCACGCGAAGATGGCTGTGTAGAATCTCGTGAACGCTTCCCGATCCAATCTTCAATATGTGTTGAATCTCCTGATATGTAATTCGCCTATTGTCTTGGATTAAATTTTTCACTGCTAGCACGTTTTCTTCGGTAACAGCCGTCAAAGGGCGACCGCTTCTTTCGTCATCCCCCAAAGTTGGTCGACCGCGCTTTAATTCGTTATACCAACGATACACGGTTGCCTTGGAAGGGCCTTCATCCATGAATGCCATTTGAAGTCTATCGTACGATTCATCCGGTTTCAGGCGACACTTGAAATCGTATAAAATCATAGCTCTAAAATGTTCCCGGCGCAGATCCATATTTCAGTGAGACACAATACTTTGAATTAACTCGCAAAAAATGTGGAGGGAAATTTTGAAATTGGAACTTACTTATTTTTACTTATAAATAATCATATTTTCGAAAAACATTATAACTGGCCAGTCTCCCATATATAAAAACTTTTTTTCGCAATACTTTCTGAGGGGCCTGGTAGATCTGTGTTCTTGCAGACCATTTGCTGCAGCAGAATAAAATAAATCTAATGACAGAAATCAATTTTAACCAAAATTGTATATGTCAGTGTTGATAGTGTAGTAAATTATGCAATAATTGATTTGACTTTGATTATGACCTGGATCTGGACGGTAGACGGGGCCGAAAAGTTCTGGAGTGGCGACCGTGACCGGAACACGCAGAGTTAGAAGGCTTCTCAATAGGTGGATGGATGACCTGTTTAAGGCTGCGGGGATCTGCTGGATGCGAGATGCACAGAACCAATCGATGTGGGGACACTTAAGGAAGGCCTTTGTTGACCAGAGGTTCTTTTGTATTATTTTTGTAACTTTAAAACTTGATGGCATCAACCTCATACCCATTCTTGAACCGAACCATATTATTTAATCTCGATTGTCATTCCAAGTCTGTTTTCATTTACTTTCAAGACCTAACCCACTTACTTACAAATTGTGCCAGTCAATCCAACCAAATTGATTGATTTAGCGAGTCTCTTAACTCTAGTAGGTATTAACCAGTATTTCTCGATATAAGTAAATTGTTACTTAGTTTAGATCGGCTCTTATAAGATGACGATACTTTTTGACACTGTTTTGAGAGTAAATTATTTTAGGTTACTTTGTGAAATTCGTTTTTGATGGAAAAGTGTATAGGAATTAAAAATAAGTATAATCGATTGCAGCATTTTTTTTTAGTATCAGAGTCAGAACTTTATTTGTAAAACATAGTTTACACAGCAGTGTGCGGGGTGTCACAACATTAAAGAGACTCTCTGTGTTTAGTCATGAGGCATACAAATATGATTTGCAATATCAAATATAATTGATTACTGTTACAATAAAATGATTACCAAAAATAATAAGAAGACATCTGAGACAAGGAACTATGTTACACATTTACGAATATAACCTCATAATAAATCAACAATTAAAAGCATCTCCATAATTTCAACAATTAAATTCTACAGTACCAACATGTCAATTCTAAATGTTAAATGTCAAATAATAATTAATCCATTAAATAACACAAATTAGTATCATTCAGTATTTGGCTACCAAAATAATAGAGTTTAAATAATAATACAGAGTGGTCAATTATAACAAAAAAGTATTCAAAGATCATATAATAAGATGTCAAAATAAAATATCAAATTAAGATCTCATAATAAGATGTCAAAATAAAATAACAAAATAACATGTCAAAATAAATTATAGTAAAAATTATAAAAACACTCTGTCATGTCAATAATTCAAAACAAATAAATAAAGGTTGATTAATACACAATTTTTTTCATCAGAAACTCAGAAATATTATAAATACGGGTAGCTTTACTTGTAAGAAGCTTCTTTAAGTGCCTTTTAATAAGATAAATTTTTAAGATTTTAATTATTACAAAAAACACTATTACGCATCAGTGCCGTTTTAGACTGTCTCGAGCATTACATATTGAAATGTCGTCGAAGCTGGTTATTCCTATCTGAAAGCTTGGGAAATAGATTTGGGTTGGTTTATTTCAAATACAATTCATCGGTCTAATATCAAATGTGCGACTGTATTGGTATCTATAAGTCCTCCAAACTGAATTTAGGTCACGGCGGTCAATCTCAGCGGAGACTACATCGGGCGGGTGATATTAAAGGGCATAACTGTGTGCACAAACACAGGTGGACTCCCTCTTCCATTACTCTCATAATCTGATGGTACTGCAATCTGACACGAACGGAGAGAGTTTCCAAGGCACGGGGGTTAAAAACCGCCAAGTTACGATCTCCGGAAAACCCATCAACACTTGGCCCAAACTGAGAATCAAACCTCTCGCTCAACAGTCGCACTTGCGATCGAGAGACCAACGAGGCAGTTTAAAAATATTATATCAAACGAAGTCCCACTAATGCCACGTGAGAGGAGCAGCAAGCGGTAGCTAGTCTTAAATGAAAATATTAAGAAAATTCGAAGTTATTGCTGGTAATCTTTGGATGCAAAGCCTTAAGACCGTCTTTTCTCTCTTTAGAAGTTTCTATAAGCTTAGGCAGACCCACAACAAGTAAAACCATGGATAGTTTAGTTCTTCTTTGTTTTAAATTAAGTATTTAAATTTAGAAGTTGTAATCCCACTCTTACAGAGAGGAGGCCTGTGTCCCAGCAGTGAGAATATTAAAAAGGCTGATGATGATGATGTTCTTGAAGGGAAGTTTCTACAGTTAAATTTTTGGTCCATGTAATAACTCCAAATATTCGGTAATTGTGTTTATATTTACCTAAAAGCAAGCTGACCGAAAATGAATGAGAGAGTCTCTATGTAGGTTTAAATTATGCTGTCTATATCTTTAAGTGTCTATGTAATTTTATAGTGCACCAGCTTTTATCCGACAACTTCACTCCGTGGCCCACCCCACACAGTCTCTGCATTTTTTGGGATAAAAATTAGACCATCCTTAGCACTTATCAAACTCAGTGAAAAATCTTGTATCATATCAGAGTTACACAAGTTCTTTAACTTTAAATTCTCAATTCGAAAACCAAGGTTTAGATATTATGTGCAATGTATGGATTAATATCAATGAAAGAATTAAAGGATCGTAATCAGATCAGCACCACTAGCCAAGTTACAAAAGTTTTGTATCGAATCTCTTTCTACAACCGTTAACGCCTTCTATTTGTATGGTCCGACCACGTGACTTAACGTTCAGATGTGTCATTCCCGTACATTGATTCATTAACCGACTTACCAAAAAGGAGGAGGTTCTATGTTCGACTTCTTGTATTGGACGATGGAAACATGTATTTTTCCCCATAGACCGATTGGTCAAATTTCAATTGGTCCATGGAGCACCGACGGTTTTTTTATGTATGTTCACCGATATCTCCGTCAATTGTGGACTGATTTTGAAAATTCTTTTTTTTCTTGAATGAGTATGTTTCGAAATTGGTCCCATTTTAATTTGGTGAATATTTGATGTAGAACTTCGGATATATACAACAGAACTCTTCAATAAATAATGGCAAATCATTCGGGATAGCTGCAATCGCATGTCTGTTTATTGTTTATACCATTTCATAACATAACATCACGCCAGTACACTCTAAAGGGGTATGCAGATCTCTCATTTCACCGGTTATGTTCAAGTTTCATGTTATTCGGGTAATCTATTCTGGCGTTATAGGTACCTTACTAAACAAATTGCCTATTTTAGGAAAGTACAACTAAAAAGGGAAAAATAAAAAAACTTTTTTGCAAAAAAAATACTACCGACTTCCAAATAAAAAACTACAAAGTGAAAAATAACTTTATTTTTGGAAGTCGGTGTCCATATTACAAAAAAATGGGAAAAAAGAAAGACACCGACTTCCAAAAATAAAGTTATTTTTCACTTTATAGTTTTTTATTTGGAAGTCGGTAGTATTTTTTTGCAAAAAAGTTTTTTTTCTACTATCGTTGTAGATTGTCAACTTGGCTACAGGTACTCTTAACAAACATATACAACTAATGATTTCAAGTAATACACTGTACTATTTATTGCAAGCTCTAGCAAATGCGTTCACATTAAATACACTTTACACTGAGCTAGTACTCACCTCATTGCATGACCTAAATACTTCACCTGAGATATTGATATTGAGTAAATTGACCGAGCGAGCGCGAGCGAAGTGCCTCCGTTTCAGCTTGGCAAAAATGCTTTTGTATGTCCGGATGTCCGGCTGTTCTCCTCTACAGGTCGCATTTTTCAATGGATTCTCATGAATTTTTTTGAGAATATTCGATAAAAATCAAAAAGACAAACTCGTGAAGTCTACACCTTACAGAGCCACCAGTTAATATATGCTTTCCGCATTAACGCTATATCGGTTACCCAGTCACTAAGCTGTTCAGGTGTGAAGCAATCACTCTATGTAAAATACTGGTATGCAGCTGAAACCGTTTAGAGTAGAAGCGGAGCCCGACACTGCTAAGAGGCTCTAGGCAAGTGAAATTCTATTAACGAAAGCGTTGTGAAAGCGTCACGATAGCAATTGATAAAATGCCAAATAAAAAACTTTTTTGCAAAAAAATACTACCGACTTCCAAATAAAAAACTACAAAGTGAAAAATATTTTTACTTTTGGAAGTCGGTGTCTTTCTTTTTTCCCATTTTTTTGCGATATGGACACCGACTTACAAAAGTAAAATAATTTTTCACTTTGTAGTTTTTTATTTGGAAGTCGGTAGTATTTTTTTGCAAAAAACTTTTTTATTTTTCCCTTTTTAGTTGTACCTACCTAAAATAGGCAAGTTGTCTAGTAAGATACTCTATAACGCCAGAATAGATCACCCGAATAACATAAAACTTGAAAATAACCAGTGAAATGAGAGATCTGCGTATCCCTTTATTGCATACTGGCGTGATGTTATGTTATGAAATGGTATATACAATAAACAGACATGCGATTGCAGCAATTCCGAATGATTTGCCGTTATTTATTAAAGAGTTCTGTTGTATATCTCCGAAGTTCTTCATCAGATCTTCACCAAATTAAAATGGGACCAATTTCGAAACATTCTCTTTCAAACAAAAAAATAATGTTCAAAATCGGTCCAAAATTGACGGAGATATCGGTGAACATACATACAAAAAAAAACATACAAGAAGTCGAACATAGAACCTCCTCCTTTTTGGTAAGTCGGTTAAAAATATGGGATTGTCAACTGTATTTTGAAAGTCAGCGTCGCTGACAGATTGACACATTCTCTAGAACCTAAGGTACGAAATTACTTATCAGCCGGTATCTGTATTTGAAGTCAAGCATGCTTCTCTGTCCACCACATGATAACTAACCCTCAGGTGAGATTCAAACACGAACCTATTAATAATAATAACAAACAACATATCAGGGATAAATTATAGGTATATATATTATGGGATCCTTTTAAATATAGCAAGTTATTAATTAAGAGTGTCTTCCGCAGAGACGACGAACCTCACTCAACAAACACGCACACAACCCATTTGCTAATGGCTTAGGTAGCCGATAGCATGCTAAAACAAAAACAAAACATGTGAGTCAAAGCTAAGCAGATAACAATTAAGTTTGCCTCTCTACGTTTGTGTTCGTAAAATATTTTTAAAAAGTCCACATGGCCACAGAGTTACATAATATCAGAGCTAACTGCTCAACAAAATCGGGCCAATTGCCGAGCCCAATGCTTTACTCCCATTAAAATCCCTCACAGTAATTCACCAAAAGCCCTCCATTTATGGTTTCCGACAAATCTCAATTACCAGGTTTTTCCACCTCACGTTTTAATAATTATAAGATCAGCAGCACTCGGCAATTTTTCATACGAATCGTTTTGTTGGGTACCCGTAACTCAACGTAACTTGGGTCGTCAAGGGACGTATTAAATATAATGGTGGCCTTTTTTTTTTCTCAGGAGTCGACGTGATTATGTTTTTTTGTGGCTAGCAAGTTCTAGATTTAGGTTTGGTCGAATGAATAATTTTGATTGATAGAGCTTAAGGAGTTTTCAAATTGATGATATGATGATGAAGAGTTTTTAGTTGTGGACTATGTTAGGCTACCATATTGTAAAGTTCTCATAAAATGTCAACCTTCAGAGCAATCTATTGGGTTGCTAGTTCTTTCAGTTGATGAGTATAATGTCTACCATGTAGGCTCAGAAATGGTTTAGATTCTGGGAAATGAAGTCAGTCATCCCGCAATTTTAAACATCATGTTATGTAAATAAAGCTTCAGTTAATAACCTTCTATGATTTCTGATATTTTCAGAATCCCTTCTTGAGCAAAAAGTTAAAATATACAATATAAGAGAAACAAATCCAAACTACGTAGGTAATAACTAACAAGTAATCAAAAAGTATAAGAAATGTCAAAGTAAACACAGCAGTGGAATCCGACAGTAAAGAATAAACAGAACATAAATTGAATTTGCATTATTTTCCTATTCCATAGACAACTTTTCTACAATCCACTGCGCAAAGAAATGTCGGTTCACAGTATTACGTTTTTCTCCCGCAAGTAGTGGGTGGGTAAGAAGTTAAATATAAACCGAAGACGTATTACTGGTCGTACTTAAGTGACACTAAGGTCTGGGCAAGTAATAAACAGCTATTTGAAACTTGGAAGGAATACTTGATTAAGGTGTGCGGGATATTAATTGCTTTTCTTAATAGGAAAAGTGGTGCAGGCAGGAACTTCTTTTATTGAAGGAGAGTTTTTTATACGAGAGCTATTGCTTGTATGTAAAGATTTGTGAGTTTACATTATTCCCTTGCGCTTATCTCAAACTATTTGGGTCGGCAAAACATGCGTTCTTTTTGCATATTTCTCTTTTAATCGACATTTCTGTTCCCATTATCTAAGTCATCTTTTACAGCCTATCTATCGTTTGTTTTGTATTATTTACATACTATCTTTACTTACGACGTTTTCCTCATACCAGATTAGCGTAAAGAGTAAGTCCTATTTAGTAGAATTGAATCATAATCATCATATCAGCCGAAATACGTCCAATGCTGGGCATAGTCCTTCCCCAAGCATCGCCACTTGTCGTAGAATTGAATATTGTTTGCAAAAATAATCGTTTTACTTACTGGCCAGCCAAAATCTAATGGATCGCCTAGTGTTTGTTTTTATCATCGCAAGTACTTTTTATTTTCATTAGTGTATCTTTCAATTATCTCAGTTTAGTTTCTTTGAAGCTGACTGCTGAAATTGCTAAGTAAATTCCGCCAGGCACTGTTGAATTTGCATTTCCTAGGAGACTTCGCCCGTATCATATCCATTTATTTAGATTAGGGACACGATGTGTATCCTTATAAAAATTCCTGCAAAGCAATATTCAAACCAACTTTGGGATACAAAATGACTCCAAACATTATATTTGGAGTCATTTCGTGTCTCGTAGAGCGGTACCATAATATTGTTATTGTCGGACGTGTCTTATATCCGCTCTTGTGGATAGCTATTCAAATGATACTTATCCTTTGTTTGCAAGTACAAATTATGGAATACAAATTGAGAATCTATTGTTAAGAACATGTTAAGCGAAATAATTTTATCGATATCCACAGTTTAAGTTGTTTATTAAAGAATAGTAAGACAACCCTTATCATCAGCCTTTTTAATGTTCCCACTGCTGGGACACAGGCCTCCTCATGGCCATGGACCGTAATCCAGCACGCGGGCCCAGTGTGGGTTGGTAGATGTTTACATGTCTTCGAATTTTTGGTTCTTAGACATGCCGGAACCATTACTGTATGAAAATAATGATTTAATGTATTGAGTTAATAAACTGATAGCCTGAAATATTTATTAATAGAGTTGTCTGTCTACCTTCAAGTTGTCATTCAAGCCCTTTATTTCATGATCATTCTTCACACAATCCATTTATCTTTTCTTTTCCATTGATTGATCCGAGTGTAATAAAGTAACATGCATAAGAGGTACCGCAATATATATTGAAACATTTAACCGGAACCGCTTATACTGAATTAGGCATATTTGATCAGAAAATAACACCAGTTTTTCTTTTGTTTCAGGGGCTGGAGCCCAACCAGAACCTCACTCTAAACGCATCAGCAAGATGGCTGATAGAAGCTTCCAGAGGCATTCAGGACCCCAACATTCTCCTAGAAAAGTTTGCGCAGAACAAGAAAGTGGATGATCCGACGAGAGCTTTACTTCTAACGTTCTATGGAATCCTGGTCGTTATCGGCGGTGTTGGCAATGCACTTGTTGTTATTTCTGTAAGTTATTCAAAGTTTTTTTTTCTTTTGTGTAATATCTATGAACCTCGGAACAGGATAGAAATTTCTACATCCTCTATTTAAAAGCATCCTCCAACCAGAGGGGTATTTCTAGTGGGAATCTGACCGATGTTTATTGTAGGGCATTATACAATGTGTATTTGAACTTTGATTGCGCGGATGTGAGACGTTTATTTCGTATGCGGCATTATAGATGCTGCTTCATCTTGTTTTTATAATACTATATCATGCTAAGGAATATGACCGTGTTTATTTCTTATCTTTTGTAAGAGTGAACAATAGGCAACAGCATTCACACTATCTCTGGTTGTTAAAACTAAAAGAGAAAAAAAAATGTACTAAACTAAAAGAGTAAGTGTGGAGTTTCTTGTCCATTCTTCTCCACAACAAGCTACATTTCCGAATGGACGGTAGAATCAATTATTATTAGTTTTAATTTTTTTATTTTTTTGACGTTCGAAAGTGACGCTTAATGGCCTAATTGAATAAATAAATTTTGATTTTTGAACTATCCCAGTGTGAATAGAGATCAGGTGACAGTCTATCAATAGTCTATACCAATATTATAACAAAAAAGTTTTTTTCGTTTGTTGGTTTGTTTGTACCGAATAGGCTCCGAAACTACTGGACCAATTTTAAAAATTCTTTCTCCAATAGAAAGCTACATTATTTTCAAGTGACATAGGCTATTTTTTAATCGTGTAAACGGGTCCTGTAGGGTGGTCCACGGGAGTTAAGCATTAACAGTTTGACTGCCACGAAATAAACACAATAGAAAATGTATTGTTTGGGGGTCACCGGTGACCTTCGTGGCAGTCAACCTGTTAATAAATTATAATTTACAGTTTGTGTTTGTACTATCTAATAAGTTCTTATCCAAAACCATATTTTTGGCTATAGTCCAAGAATCATGCTATAGATTAAAGGATATTTGCCGATGCTAATGGTAGAAAACATCAAAGTTATAATCTAGTCTTTCATAACTTCGCCAATATCAACCATTACTCAATACTTTTCTCCATTACCAATGATAGATTGGCAGACATAATTCTGCCATTATTCCTATCATTTTCTCACTATGACAAAACGACTGTTTTTGCTGACCCAAAACATAAATAACCCAAACATAGCAAATGCCGTTTGGGTTTTCCCAATACTGGATTTATTATTATTTTTGCTTCCGATCGGATCCGGGTAAGAATAGCTACATAAATATCGAAGTATTGGGTCCTTGCTTATTGAGATGAAACGGTTTTGGACTCGGTGAAAGAACATAATGCTATTAGAGTATTAGTAAAACATTGTTTTAGTTGAAGGATAGCTTTTGGATTAATGGAATAACTGATTAATTTGGGGTTTGTTAAAGCAAATACGATCCATTATGAAACAAAACGATTCAAATATAATTTTATGTAAATCTTTGCTTAATTTACATAAACTATGTTTGAATTGTGTTAGGATTATTCAAACAGATTAGAAAAACAATGTTACATAGAGCCTACAATAAAACCTTTGGCAAACACAAAAGCAACATTAAAGCAATAGTACGAAAAAGCCTTCAAACATTTGTGTTAATTCCTGAACAAGTAGTCCCTAACGACGATGAAAACCGCAATTAAAATCGTAATGAGGAGAAAATTATTCGGAAGTGAAGATTTATCGCCCCAGTTGCCAATATATTTTAAATCTCTAGACTCAGAGCGTTTGTGCTTACTCGATAATGCAGGCGATTTAAATATTGGCGAGCCGAACGGAGATTGCAAATATTGATGTTTTATAATATACTAGCTGACCCGGCAAACTTTGTTTTGCCATAAAAAGGACAAACATTTATCTACCCTACCTACCCTACCTTACACTACCCTACCCTACACTACCTTCCCTACCCTACCCTACACTACGCTACCCTACCCTACCCTACACTACCCTACACTACCCTACACTACCCTACACTACACTACACTACCCTACACTACCCTACCCTACCATAAACTACCTTACCCTACCCTACGCTACCCTACCCTACATAACCCTACCCTACACTAACCTACCCTACCCTACACTACCCTACGCTACACACCCTACCCTACTCTACCCTATCCTACATAACCCTACCTTACACTACCCTACCCTACACTACCTGCCCTACCCTACCCTATACTACCCTACCCTACACTACCCTACCCTACCCTACGCTACCCTACCCTACCCTACACTACCCTACACTACCCTACACTACCCTACACTACCCTACACTACCCTACACTACCCTACACTACCCTACACTACCCTACACTACCCTACACTACCCTACCATAAACTACCCTACCCTACCCTACGCTACACTACCCTACCCTACTCTACCCTACCCTACATAACCCTACCATACACTAACCTACCCTACCCTACACTACCCTACCCTACACTACCCTACCCTACACTACCGTACCCTACACAACCCTACAAAAAAAATATATATATATACGTGAAAACCATCTTTGAACTTCAACGAACATTTCAAAAAAAGAATTGGCCTAATTGGTCCAAGCGTTGTTGAGCTATGCGCTTACCAACACATTTTGCGATTCATTTTTATATTATAGATTACTACCTTTTTCCAGCGGCTTTGCTCTCGTGGTTTATTCCGGTGGAATTGTGCATTTTATAGCAACAAAATTTACATGGCACTCATCGATATTATGTGTTTCTATCATTGAAAATATTTTTAAGATAGTATATATATTTCCGGAGATTATCTTTTAGAAACATTATTCAACCAACAAACATACAAACCAATGATTTTATCTAGGTTTGATCGAGTTATCGGTTTTTTTCCATTTTGAATTTCTCAGTAGCAGTCCGGAGTCTAGAAGTGTGCCCAGTTGATGGCAAAGGGGCTCGCCCCCTATAACATGGAACTTAAACATAACTAGCGAAATTTGGGTATACCTCTGCCAAACCCTTTTGTAAATACAAGCGTGATGATGTTAAAATATTAATTTCGAAAAAGAATTCTACAAACATTTATATTGCCTACCTTTCTTTGGAAGAATTTCAAGTATTTCCATTCGTTTTGAAATTGTAATTTCAATTTAGCCTGGCAGAATATATAAACAGGCTGTCATGTTACTAAAAATTCTAGACACAACGCAATTCTCTTTTCATATTTTTGACAACCAAACTTTGTATAAAGGAGGAGCCGGCAGGGTTTTTGAGCAAGCATATTCAGGGTGAAAAGTTGATAGCTAAGGTGCGACTTGTTGAGAGAATACCGAGAATATTCTAAAAGAAATCGGAAGCCCTATGGTTGGGAGTCCAATTTTACATTTCCAAAAAGGACACTTAAAGTGCAGGGCTATTCAATTATGTTTAATTGGGTGTAGCGTGACGCAAAATGCTATAAATAGACAAATCTGACAAAGAAATTATGAGCTTGAACTTTTAAAAATTCGGTTTGGTGAATTTGCAATCATCTATTCGCCCTGAATATGCTTGCTCGAAAACCGAGCCAGCTTCTTTTCTAGTACATAAGCAATCCCAATATTTCACAATATTTTTACTGAGAGAGATAACGAGAAGTATACAAATATACATGCCATTACGATATCAGTAGATGTAACAATATCTAATGGAGTTTCCAAAGCGGCTGATAGAATAAGACATATCTTTACAAAGCTTGATTGACAAAAACAGATTGCTAACAACATTAATAGGGATTATACTACATCAATTGTTGTAAGTGTCACTGATAAAACTGCTGTTTTATTATCTACGGTTTTCTATTGCCAGAACATGAATATACGAGTAACACTGATAACATTGAAATGTTTTACGATACCTGCGTATTGATTTTGGTATGGTCCAGATAATTTACATGAAAACGCCAGACCACTGATGATTTAAACAATGCTGAAGGATTTTATAGGAATATTTGTCGAAAAATTTATGACATGTTTGTTAGGAGCTTATTTCATGGGGCAAACCTCTTATAAATTTTCCATGGGGGATAACTGAACTGATACTTGTTAGCGACCTATTCTAATTAGGTCCGCATTGACTAGCGTTAGAACTACATGCCAATTGTATGGCAATTGTTTAACAGGATGCAGTAATGTTTGCAGCTGGCATATGGTGCATATGCAGCCTGTCTAATTGGAGCCCTAGCAACCTTACTGAGGGTTCGATGCGATTCGATTTATATCACATTGATAAGCAATTTTTACAAGGCGAAATTGCAAGTACATTCACATGGACGCAGTGCGATGCAATTTGACCAATTCGCTCTTTAAATTTTCTTAGAAAATATGTACGTAAAATTGGCTATAGACGCAATTTACACTGCTACGTACCATCAGTAAGGTGGCTTAATGTTACAGAGTTGAATGTACAGTCTAATCTCTATATTATTGCTTATTAACTACGAACTTCAACACACACATAAGACCAAAAAATCCCTTATTTGATAATAATATTTTACTATCTTACACTTTTACTTAATTTTCCAGGTAGTTAGAAAACCAGTGATGAGGACAGCCAGAAACATGTTCATCGTAAACCTGGCTGTATCCGATGCCTTAGTCTGCTGCGTCGGGACACCGCTGACCTTGATGGAACTTTTGACCAAACATTGGCCATTACCAGATTGGCCGAGTCTGTGCAAAGCATGTGGCGCGATACAGGCCATATCAATATTTGTCTCGACTATATCCATCACGGCGATTGCATTGGACAGATATCAGGTTGGTACTGATTTGATAGTGTCTGTGTGTGTTTGTTATTTTGGGTTAGTATTTTAGTACTTAGATGCAAGTATTAATTTGTAGGTTACAAAAACGCATCCTAAAAATTCAATTACTTCACCAGCCTATCACCTTTTCTATATAAAACTATTATTACTCTATACTATCCTATAAGTATATACCCTCAAATATTCTGTCTCCCTCTAACTCTCTTCACCCAACCTTATAGGTTCATCAAACGAGTCTCTTTCTTCTTTGATCCCTCCCAAATCAATAACTACTTCATATCTATATTTGAAAGTGGCGTCATAATGAACCTATAAAGCTATTTCCATCGAATCCGATTTGCGTAAACCGTTTATATCATTATTTGAACCGATTTTAGATCCGGGATGCTACAGAATTATCGTCAATTGAGGTAGAACAAAAATAATTTCGTATTTGATTCTTATACTCGTATTAAACATTCACAAGCTGTTTTTTATGAGGAATTCACAAGCTGTTTTTTATGAGGAATTCATTTGTACGATCAGTTAATACAGTTTTTTGTTTCAGTACTACTTACTACTGTATAAGTAAAGTTTATCAAATTAATGAATAGTAGAAATAAATTGTATAGACTGAAATAAATAAGACATTTGTTAGTGGAAATGCCAGAGAGTACACAATTTTGTATTGACCATGAAATTATGTAGGTGATCTCATGGTCCAATAACGTGGACGAAGAAAAAAGGTGTATGTAAGAATTGTATCAATACGCGGTCTGAGTTATTGCTTTACTCTAAGGAAAAGGCGTTTTTGTGGTAACATCTGTTTGTCTTAGAAAAGCTACGTATAATATATACGGGATATTATAATATAAACCAAATAACTATATTAAAATATTTTTTTAAAGGATACAGGTAAGACACAATGTGTTCCCCATATTATTTCTTAAAAATATTCCATAAACGAGCATTTTGCTCCAAAATTCTTCATTTTCTTATTCTTATGCTATTGTACTTTTACACACAATAAAGAATCTATTGTGCTGCCTGCCTCACTGTTAGTGCATAAATTGCTCGACGGGATCTACCAATTTGGAATATTCCCGTGCAGTCATTGCTATAAAACTTGAAGCTCAGAAAATCATCCTTGCATATAAGAAATTCGGTACCCTTAATATCTACGATGTCCTGGAGGCGGTCAGTAACATTTTTCATCCCGGTTACCGCGAGCTAACATAACGGCTTTCAAAAAGCGCAGCAAAACTTAGTTGTTCTTAATTCGCCCCCAGGCAGCGTGCCTCGACATACTGAAAAGAAGATAAGAGAAATAAAAAGAAGGTAAGAATGAAGATGTATAGGTACTTTAAGAGGACTTTTGTAGAAATTTGATTACATGGTCAAAACGAAACGTAACCATGACGTAACCTCTAAATTCTATTTTGGATTGTATTAAGAAATTAAATGGATAGGTACAATAAATTGATCGGTTCTATTTAATTAATAAGCGTTTCGATTGTAAGAGCGTTAATAGAATTGTATATTAGGTAGCAAAATCCATTGAAATCGTTTGTAATCTGCGATCTATTAACTGTTCAAAGGCTGTTTAGGTAAGTAAACGTGTATGTAATTGAATCCAAGCTCACTTCAAAGGAGCATTTGTTTAGCATGTATTCAAATCTGTAATCTATTACAAATATGATCAATACCAGATTTCAGGAACCCTAAATTACGTACTCATAATTGGGATCAAACAGTATTTCACAGTTCACATCTGGACTTAGGCCTCTTCCTTTGCCATTGAATTCTGTTCCGAGAACTCACCTATTATTACTTTATCAAACTATGCTTTCCCATATCAGAATTAATTTGGAGTTAGTGTAATATTATCTTCATCTTTTATATTTCTTTATTAGTCGTAATTTCATAAGCCATCCATTTTCTTTGCCATATCATCTTTCAAGCAGTCCATTCATTATATCTTAGGATTCTTCTCTTTGCATAGGACATCCACATTCAAACTAAAATTATTCCTCAAATTTACCTCATATTTTAGTATCCCTTTCCTTTACTACAACCGATAATAGATTTTTGTAAATTCGTTTTGTATGTAATAATTTTTTTTATTAGGTTTATTTTTCTGCATTTGGTTAGACAGGAAACTGGACTCAATAGTTGGGAAAAGGCTAGGAAGATTGATTGCTTCCGAAATGTTATTTTCTTCAGATTTTTTTGTAATCATACTTAAAATTGCTAAATATTTCTGTTAGACAGAAGGTACTTTTAAACTTTATATATGTTTTATCTATAATATAAAAATGAATCGCAAAATGTGTTGGTAAGCGCATAACTCAACAACGCCTGGACCAATTTGGCCAATCCTTTTTTTTAAATGTTCGTTGAAGTTCAAAGATGGTTTTTACGTATATATATATATTTTTTTTTTGTAGGGCAGGTTAGTGTAGGGTAGGGTAGTATAGCGTAGGGTAGGGTAGGGTAGGGTAGAGTACGGTAGTGTAGGGTAGGGTAGTGTAGGATAGGGTAGGGTAGTGTAAGGTAGGGTAGGTAGGGTAGATAAATGTTTGGTGTTTTTATGGCAAAACAAAGTTTGCCGGGTCAGCTAGTTATTAATATAATTAACATTAATTTGTATTGAAATATCCATCTAAGATTAAAACGGTCAGTGCTAATTTATAATAAAACTTTCTTTATTTAAATAAGATAGAGATGTTTTACGTCCTTGTGTTTTGCGTTGCAAGTTAGACCACGTCGCAACCTAGTTAGATGGGGGTACTCCAAGGACCCACAGTGTGATTGCGGAGCCAGATCCCAAACAATGCCTCAACTTTTGTTGTGCTCTCATTGCAACAAAAGACCTCTGTGAGGCAAATGACAACGCTGTTAGCGTGGCTGATTTCTGGTCAAAATATATTAAATTTTTGAATCATCGATACGACGAAGAAGAAGAAGCTGACACTTTTCATACAGGGTTTTATTTAAACATCCTAACGCATCTGTTTGATTATATTGATTTCTCGTGAACTAGCATTATCAATAACTTTATCTGTGGAAGTAGTAATGAACCCAGCCTGCACACTCCATAGATAAGATCCAATATACTTGATATCTAAACGTCTATAAAATAGATACAACATGTAATATGACATGTTCAAGAATTGTTAGGTAATGTTGTCAATATATAACAATTTAATCCTGCTATCAATCTTTTAATATATTGGGTGGAGATACGAAGAATGTATTGCATGTTAATCTGACGGTTTGAATTTAATCAATTTCCGTTTCTATTTTAAACTCTTCATCATCATTTTTCTAATTTTATGCCATGTTTTCTTCATATTGTGTGTCGTGTTGTTGCTTTTTAACAAATTTAATTAGTCTTGGCTGTGTTATATTTAATAATAATTAAATAGTATTGTATTTATCCACCAACCCGCACTGGGCCCGCGTGGTGGATACAGCCCATTCCCTCTCACAGAGAGGAGGCCTGTGTCCCAGCAGTGGGAACATATTAATAGGCTGATGATGTAATGTGATGAAATAGTATTACCAAGGTTTGGTACAACAATTTTCTTTTTCCATGCACCCCTGTCAGCATAATGATCAGCTTTAAAATCGGAAGTCAAATCACCATCAATATGAAAAAAAGAAGAATCTTTATATTCAAAGCCTTTTTTCAAATTGATGGTGAATGCCTTAACAAATTCAAAATTATCTGATATCTTTGAATAAGTATTCTCCAAATATTCAATTCGACTGATTTCTTGTCCACAGCTCATCGTGTACCCCACTCGACCTGGTCTCCAAACGATGGGTGCTCTCATCACAATGCTCTGCATTTGGATCACAGCTTTCACCCTCGCATCACCGCTTTTCGTCTTCAGAAGCCTCAAGACTCACTACCTCGGCCTTATCGGCATGGACTCTCTAAGTTTCTGCATAGAAGACTGGCCCATCAAGGATGGGCGAGCCATCTACTCCGTATTTAGTTTAATATTTCAATACTTACTCCCCGTTTTAGTTGTAGTTCTTGCGCATGTCCAAATACATAGGAGGTTAAGAGGAAGACGACGGACGACAAGGAAAACTCCAGCAATTCTCATAGCCATAGCTGTTACTTACGTTATAAGTTGGCTACCACTGAACGTGTTCAATCTGGTCGCAGACTTCAGTGCTCAGCCGTTTATGGAAGAGAAGACGATGACAATAACGTACGCGGTCTGCCATATGTTTGGGATGTCAAGCGCAGTTTCAAATCCTTTACTCTACGGGTGGTTGAACGACAATTTCCGAAAGGAGTTTGAAGAGATACTGTGTTGCTGTAAAAAGAGGCCACTGAAAAAGAACACTAGGATAAAGAGTCGGAAAATGGACACAGAGTTGACGGCACTGGCGCAGTTGGAACACACGGTCACCGCCAACACCAAGACGTCACAGTGCTCCCAAATTTTCTGACTAAAGGCCTGCTGCAAATAGCATGAACCTATCAGTGTTGAGATGCAAAGCATTTGAACTTTCATAGTGTAATTTTTTTATCGTAACGGTGTAAAAAGTTCCTTTATTTTCGAGTTGTTAGACGATAATTTCTCTTGTAAATACTTGTAGATATATTGTATTATTGTACTTATTGGTAATATTGTACTATACGTTTTCTTGAGCCCAAAACGTACAGTGCTAATATTTGATATGAAGCCTTATTTCGATTACATAGTTGTAAGAATCTTTTTTTTTAATTAAATAAACACGTTGAGATATAATACTTGGTCGTTTTTTATTGTGGATAATCTTCGGAAATTTGCCGTCAGCGACGTGTCCTTAACAAATAGCAATAAAAATTTACCAACCTTACTTAAAGGTTGGTAGTTAATTTAAAATATCATCTATTCTAAAATATCTATTAAATATAAAATAGCTAAAGACCTCACAAAAAAGTCTTATAGTGCAAAATAAAAAGCTGCCAACCAGAAAAACATGGTGTCAAAAAATAGAATTGTTACCAGTGAAAATAACCATACACTCTTTCGTTTGGGCAGTTGTGTAATGATAATCGTAATTCTCAAAAATACTGGTCTATAAAAATAAAGTGTATTTCCTTCTAATCTTCCTGCATTGCTAGTTAAACCCAAAGTCATTAAAGTCACTACTTAATGTCTCATTAATTCTTTCTTAATTGCACCAAGATTAGGAATAATCCAAGTCTCTCTGCAGCTGAATAGTAAATACCTACAATGAAGTTAAATATTTTTTTGGATTTGGAAATGAAAATTTTCACTGGGACCATTTTACTGATAGGTAAGGCCTATATTCAAAGTTCTTTTGAAGTTAATTTCCTCCAGTCTAAAAGACTCAGGTGATAAGAAAACGGGTAAAACTCTCGATTAATGTCAATAAATAACAAGACATAGCTGTCAATTTGATAAAAAACTCGATAGGCATAAAAAAAACATTTTAACAAAAAAACCTAAAAAGAAAAGGATGGTATTTAAAAGTACTTCAATTTATTCCCATTTCATTTACCTAATTTTGCCTGTGTTCCACCAAATATACTGAATGTGCACTAAAATATGTTCATATAAGTCGACGGAGCCACGCGCAGCGGGGCTCCTATTTCTGTCTGCAGGGTCAAAAGTAACCTAACACGAACGAGATGACGGGAGCTGAGTTCGCTCGCTTTGCTCGCTCACTTCAGCTCCCGTCATCTCGTTCGAACCTAACCTGTCCGTGTCGTGGTGCCCTAAGTTCCCGAGCTCGCTTCGCTCGCTCTTGGACTGATTCTTTGACCATAATTTCTTCGTAGATCAACTAATATTTGGTGCACGATCAGTATTTTAGATGTACCTTTAGATTTTTGGTGAACACAAAAATATTATCCAAAAGAAAACTACTGACTTCCAAACAAAAACACAACAAAGTGAAAAAAAACTTTCTTTTCGGAAGCCTGTGCCTAAAAACATAGAAACATGAACATTGTCTTCCAAAGTTGAAGTTGAAGTTGTTTGAAAGTCGGTTTAATTTTTATGATACAAAATTATTTGTTTTACTCTTTTTACTTTGGTACCGTGACAATACGCATTATAAAGGATAACTTAAAAACTACTGTCAGATCGTGATCAGATTTAAATGGTACCACATGAGAAGCACCAGCTTTCAAATAAATAAGAATCATCAAAATCTGTTCATAATTGGCGGAGTAATCGCGTAACAAACAGAAAGTCGAATTGAGGACCTCCTTCTTTCTGAAGTCAGTTAAAAATGGTTGAAATTTTGAAGGAAGTTTCCTTAATTCGAATCGAGTCAATCGCCATGAAAACGGAATAGGCTCGCGTTTGACCTTTATCCGTAAGATGTGAAGACGATTAATGAAAAAAATGTTTCAGCTGCCACACTTATAGCAGGTCAAATGTCGGAATTAGATATGATGATTCTAAATAGAGGAGAAAACAATCACTTTATACCTGATGATCTTCATCTTCTGTATAACAAGACAGACGAGGAGTTAGTTTACGAAGAATGCATGGCCAAATACAGTTTGTGTATGACTTTTCAAAGGAAACGGTAAGGTAAATTTTGGTTGACCAGTGCCTCTTGACAAAATAAGATTATCAGACTGTGTGATTATCAGTTGTGGTGACTGACGGTCCCCCACTTGGCAATAGATCAGGTTACCGGAATTGAGTATTATCGAGTCCTCCCCCTCTCTTCGGACTTCAGATAACCCTATAATACTCCATCGTAACCTGCTCAATTCTTACTCGAGTTCGGCTATCTAATCGTCGGTCTGGAGTGTTCGCGTGTTGTATGTTGCCGCTACAGTCATCGGGTTTATTGGGGTAGCCGGGTCTACTCCAGGGATTCTTCACACCCCTTGCCACGCCATCGCCTCGACCGCTACTGTAGTCGAAGGTAGACGGGCTGCCGGGCACTCAGGGCCGTTTTTTGTTGTGCTATTAATTTTTGATTTGAGGGTTTACCACGCTTGGAAGGCAGGTAGTATAACTGTCTTGTATCCCGCAACAAAATCAAACAGAAAAGAACATCGAAGGAGTAAGAACAAACATTACTTCCATTTTTCTCTGGGATTCGACGAGCTTACTACACTGATCATTTTGGGTTTCAGGAGTGGTTGGAAATTGTGTGGCGGTTTTGTCCCAGTTCACTTCAAATTCCCCTCTATCAAAATTTTCCCAGTGAGGATTTATACATAATAGTACATTTGTTTCTGCCAGAAAGTAATGGTTTTGGATTCCTTTTCAAACAGAAACGCAGCAACTGCTATTATGCCATTGTTATAACAGGCACTTGAGACAGTTGGGACATTATCAGCTTTGTCTCTGGTATGATAATGCATTTGCGAAGTCACTGGTACTTTTACCTACTGTTAATTTTAACTACTGATTTTCAAAATTATATAGGATGTAACGGGAAGATGAACGACAAATCATAACTCTGCAGGGTTGACCTTAAGGACCTCTAATATAAATCCGACGACTGACGAAACACGAAAATTAAGAAGGGAAGGGAAATTAAGAAAATAATTTTACTTTTCATGCAATCGCCTATCGTTGTGATATAAATCTTTCAGCTGCCATTTGGAAACATTATACAAAAAAAAAACATTTTATTTCAGAACCGATCATGATTATCGAATATGTGCAGTTAATAAAAATACAACACAAAAAGAATCGTTCAAGACACTTTGTGAAATGATTTATGAAAATTGCAAAAATAATGACGGTAAATATTATACTTGATTATGTACCTAATATTATTTTCTCCATTCTTCAGAAACTCTATCTACCGGTGTCGGTGTCGGTCTGTCTATCAGTGTGTTAAGGCGTATATATTCCTCAATGTTAACGCGGTACTGACCGTGCGACCGCTCGGTGCTAGAATATCAACAATGGACCTCCTTTTGGACAGTTTCGTTTGCAAAATATTTTATGATTTATATAATTATCCTATGTAGGTTAAGGAGAAATTCTAACCAAAAATTTTTCTATTTCAAAATATTTTTAAACGTCCAAGTCGTTTTGGAAAATTTGCAAATGAAGTAAAAAAAATGGCCATGTGCGAATTTTCCTCGGATATGTAAATGTTGACATATTTTAATGTCTACAACATTCTATGATACGAAATGTATAGAACAGTTTTTTTCGACGAAGTCGTCTATTCGAATCACAATCTAGTTGTTTCATTTTTTTTCTCACTTACAGTATCCAGATAAAACTGAACAAAATGTGTCGAATTCATGCGCGGCCCCAAAATAGACTATTATCATCATCATACCGTGTGATTGCTGGTAACATACCCAAATTTGCGATTAGCTTAGATCTTTTCGGACCAGAAAGACTTGGTAAATCTTAGGTTTCACCGTAGCTCGGGCTTATTCTGTAACATATTTACCCCCGTACGAGAACACAGACTATAAGTACAATCATACTAAAACTAATTTAACGGTACAGTTGGCGCAGTGGCTAACCAACTGGCTGCCTCGCTGCATGTCGTGGATTCGATTCCCGCACGGAACCAAAATTTGTACGGCCTACAAATAGGTAGTTGTTCAAGTTTTGGCTGTATGTGTATGTGATGATGATAATTATGTTTGTGAATGCAGACATACGCATGAAACGCATGTTACTAAAAGAGTTATGAATATAAATGGGGATGGAAAGAGAGCGGACGGCCAAAGAAAAGATGGATGGACTGTGTGAGGAGTTATATAAAAGAAAAGGGTGTCAGTGATGGCGTGTCGGGGAACAGGGCGGTATGGAAGAAGAAAACGTGAAGCGCGCGACCCCAAGAAACATGGGACAAGGGCAGGCAGATGATGATGATGATGTGAACGCACCCATACAGGAAAAAATTGTAGCGTAGGAATCCAAGTGAATCCAAGTGAATCCAAGTGAATCCAAGCGAATCCAAGTGAATCCAAATGATTCAAGTGTTAGTATCCTGAGCGAGGCGAGTGATTCATGGCCCTCGATATAAAGCGGTTTTATTCAAGAGTTGCATACTACATTTTTTACCATGACTACGAGTATATGAAAGATTTAAGCAAAAATCACAAGTAATAATAATAAATAAATGGTTTATTACCTTCAAAATTTGCTGAGCTAGGTAACAGCACCTGTGTTTCAGGGGCCAGAGATCAATTCCGTTACGTTACCTAGTTATAATTAATGAAACACCAATGCAATTAATATTGGAATTATAATCCAAATCTGTATTCACTAAACATCCTCTACTAAAATCAAATTCATTATTAAAATCCATTTTTTTTATTTTTTAACTTAAAACAATATTTTTTTATTTACATTTGTACATTATTATTACAAACTAATATAAGAACTTAAATAAGAATAAAAATATGTACAATTACGGGGCTTCAAAAAATTCGTCCACGTCGCTGTCAACAGGAATATTGCCCAGAAGGCTGGCAGCATTGCCATGTTGGATGGCAATGCTGATTCTTTGGCCAAAAAAAAAAGGCCAGCCCGCTGGTCTCGTGAAGAGTCGACCAACCACTTGGCGATATCCCGAAATAATTGGTGTGCAATCGGACCCCATGGCCCTAGTGTTTCAAATCCTAAAAATAAACAAACTCAAAATTAAATCGATAAAGGAGTTTAAAAGTCGAGTATTCTTTGCACAAGGAGTTTGTATTGTATCGAGTATTTTTTGCGCAAGGAGGTTATATAGCATTGAGATGGAGGTTGAATATTGAAGTGAAGGATTATTGAAGTGATTATTGAATCATGAGCGACGCAAGTGATTCATGGACCTCGACATAAATTTGGTTTATTCAAGAGTTGCATACTATTTTATACCATGACTATGAGAAAAAGGAAAATTTAAGAGAAAAGCACGAGGAGTTTGTACAGGGTGTCTCAAAAGAAAGTTCACATTTAAATCTTTTTTTAAAAGAAAAGTCTTAGCTTTATTGAAAAAATGTTTATTTTATATTGAAGTACACTGTTTGGGAATTTATTTTTTAAAAATAACATCGTCCAAATGTAAACCGTTGCGCTCTCGGCATTCATTTAGTCGGGCACAAATTGCCTATGACAGCGTAGAAAATTCTGCAGTATTCGACATATTCGTCACTTAAATGATGCGCCTAGCACTCGTCTCATTGCAAAATGGGTTGAGAAGTTTGAAGAGACTGGGTCAACTCTGGAGAAACCAAAATCTGGGCGACCAAGAACATCAAGCGATGTCGGCGCGAGGAATTATCGGCCCTTACTTTTTTGACTAAATGAATGCCGAGAGCGCAACGGTTTACATTTGGACGATGTTATTTTTAAAAAATAAATTCCCAAACAGTGTACTTCAATATAAAATAAAAATTTTTTCAATAAAGCTAAGACTTTTCTTTTAAAAAAAGATTTAAATGTGAACTTTCTTTTGAGACACCCTGTATGTCGAGTATTCTTTGCTCAAGAACTTTGTATCAAGTATATTTTGCGCAAGGAGGTTGTATAGAATTGAGATGGAGGTTGAATATATTAGAGTGTTCTAAATTCAAACACCAAAACAGTGATTAAAAGTATTCACTATTTTCAGTGAATAAAATAAGCTTTTTAAAGGGGGCATGGTATAAAGTTATTTAGTAAATTAGTTCGGTACCTATAACACACGATCATAGAAAATTTACTATAGTGAGCACAAGATACTTCAAAGATCAAATCAATCAATCAATCTGCCTAGCCTTTTCCCAACTACATCGGCTTCCAGTCTAACCGGATTCAGCTGAGTACCAGTGTTTTACATGGAGCGACTGCCTATCTGACCTCCACAACCCAGTAACTAGGTTACATGGTACCCCTTGGCAAGACTGGTGTCAGATCTCAAGCTTCTGACTACTCGTAACGACTGTCAAAGATCTTCAAATGACAGCCGGGACCAACGGCTTAACGTGCTTTCCGAGGCATGGAGGAAACTCGGTATGTTGAAATGGTCACCCATCCACGGACCGACCTCGGCAAGCTTTGCTTAACCTTGATGATCGACCAGTGCGGCTGTTATTATTTAGCCACGAGCTCCTTCAAAGATCAAATATATGTCAAATAATGCAAAAAGACGTCGGTCAAAAGATAACGGTAAAATGAAATTCGAACAAAAAACAATCGGAAAAGTGATCGGTTTCCGTGAGAACCTTTACAAAAATAAAACATGTGAATAAAACCGCGGGTACAGCTAGTGTCTACATTAAACATAGGTAAATAGACCAACAGCCATCCCAAGGGGTCAAAATCCACTTATCCAGTAAATTACTAACTCTCATTAACGCTTAGAATTGGCAATTAAGATTACCTGGATAAGTTCAGCCTTCGAGAGATTAGAACCACATTATTAACAGAACTAGGAAGCTTATTGTGTAATACATGTTCCCTCAACTACACCTGAGCGTTGTGTAGCTTAAGATACTCAAGGTGCCTTGGAAATATTTAAAGAGGATATAAATAGTACTCATGATTATAAATTAATAATAAAAAAGGGCAATGGAGAGAGCTATGCTCGGAGTTTCCTTGCGTGATCGCATCAGGAATGAGGATAACCGCAGGAGAACCAAAGTTACCGACATAACCCGAAGAATTGCGAAACGTAGTTGGCAGTGGGCAGGGCACATTGCTCGTAGAACGGATGGCCGATGGGGCTGAAAAGATCTGGAATGGCAACCGCGAACTGGAAGACGATGCGTTGGAAGGCCTCCCACTAGGTGGACTGATGACCTGGTTACGGTTGCGCGAATGCGCTGGATGCGAGATGCATGGGATCGGTCAATGCGGCGACGCCTGGGGGAGGCCTATGTCCAGCAGTGAACGTCTTTCGGCTGAAATGATGATGATGATAATGACTGCATGGTTGGTGTAGAGGTCGCAAAAGCTTCAACCGAGCCTAAAGTGGTTTGATGCCTGCATCTGGCAAAGTGTTATTGGGTTTTGCCATCGGAATTTTCTCAGTAGCAGCCCAAAGTCTAGATTTGTGCCGGTTGATGACGATAAGCTCGCACCCTAATAATTATTAATATTAATTGGACTTAATTTTTTAATTAATTATTCACGACATGTGGATGTATTGTAGGCGCACCTCTGCCATACTCGTTATGGAATAAATAAATAAATTCTTTCTTTATTTTCTCACAGTACAAATTCATTGTAATACTTAATAGAGACTGGTGTCTGCTGTACGTAAAACCTGTATTACAGATCACCAGACTTACCCTCCATCAGGACTGTATTAAAATAGCATACATATGCTATATAATAAAACATAAAACAATAGTAAAAATAAATGGAAAATTAAAACTAAATCTATTACCTGACTTGTTACCACATCAACAAATTGTGTTTTAACTTTAAGATATCGCAACTCCGGGCCCCAAGATACAGGCGCAGCCTAATTTGGGTACCTTTGTTTTTTATTTACTTTATTAAAATATAACTTGTTACGATTACTAATAGCGCTAAGTTAGATTAAGAAAATGATTGTAACAATGGCTTAATAAATTTATTCTTATTCTTTATTCTTATTCAAAATCAATTCTGGTGGCAAAAGTGACTAAATATGGATTTAGGGGATGAGTATGTGTGGATGTGTGCCAGTGAGAGTGAGTGTGTGTGTGAGTGAGAGAGTGTGTGTTTGAGTGAGAGCGTGGGTGATGGTAAGATGGGCACGTGTTGAATTTTATATCGTTCCATGCCATGTAACGTTATTATTGGTGTCAATAAACGTTCAGTTGCAATAAATTCGTGATGATGTTATGTCAGGGTATGTTAAGTATTTGTATCAAGCGCAAGTTCGATCATGCAAGGGGTACTGTTCTCATCTCTGGGACGGATCTGCCAAATACCAGCTTGATGCACCAGAGTCGTTTGAAAAGAGGGCCAAGAGGCTCATCGGCAATGAGGCGCTGGTCAAGTCAAAGCTCCAGAGTCTTGAACAACGTCGCCGAGTTGCCAGCTTGTCGGTTTCTATAGGTTACATTTCGGGGAGTGTGCGATGGAATTTTTGCAATCTAATTCCACCTAGCCCGTTTCATCATCAGACTACCATCGTATGGCGATGCGCCATCGCTACATGGTGGACATTCCACCTATACGCACAAAACTTTTTGGGAACACTTATATTAGGCGCACGGCTATGGACTGGAATTCTCTACCGCAGTCTGTGTTCCCCGACAGCTACATTCTGGGGGTCTTTAAGTCAAGGGTGAATAGGTTTCTTCTAGGCAAGTGTGTTTCACCGTCGACCACATCATCGCTTCATCAGTCAAATCATCAATATAAAAAGTATGAAAAATAATCGCAGCGGTAAGCACATTTATTTTCACGCAACTCGACTGTATCACAGATCATTTATTACTACAGACTGTATGTAGGGTACAACTGATTTTTTTGTGATTTAAATTTTTTTGTCATAGTAAAAGTTGTATTAACGGTATTAGGGGAAGTTGTAATGAATATGAATGTAACAGTACTTTCAAACCCAAAATTAATGCTGGGTTATTAAAAATGTTTTAGCTACAGCCCAAAAACTTATCAGTTTCACATTATTATGTTATTTTCAGGTGCCTGGGGATATTTTCACGATGGTGAATGTAAGGTAGAATTTGTCACCGCCTGATAAAATGACAACGACCGGCCACTGAGAGATTTTTTTTTTCTTATTTACCGATTAAACTATTTTACTTCTAATTTTAAATGTTTTTTTTATTTCGGGTACAATTTTTTTTTTTTGAATACTATTGAAAAAGCTAACTATTCATTTTTACCGTCTAACTTTATTGAGGCCTTAAACAATGAATGTTCCTTTTAAAATACTTTCCTAAATAGTCACACAAGAATCTCAATATTGCATAGAAGTTGAATGGTAAAATATGCCCAACACATGAAATCTCACCATCATCATCATATCAGCCGGAAAACGTCCACTGCTGGACATAGGCCTCCCCCAAGTGTTGCCACATTGATCGGTCCTCTGCGTCTCGCATCCAGCGGATCCGCGCAACCTTCACCAGGTCATCGGTCTACCTGGTGGGAGACCTCCCAACGCAACGTCTTCCGGTTCATGGTCACCACTCTAGAACCTTTCTGTACCATCGGCAATCTGTTCAGCGAGCAATGTGCCCTGCCCACTACCACTTAAGTTTAGCAATTCTTCGGGCTATGTCTGTAACCCTGGTTCTCTTGCCAGTAATGACATATGGCTCTAAGACGTGGTAGCTCACAATGGGCCTTCTCAGAATGCTCACAGTCACCCAAAGGGCAATGGAGAGGGCTATGCTCGGAGTTTCCTTGCGTAATCGAAACATGAAGTCTGCCTCTGTGCAATTTTGAGCATTTTTGAATTCTTAGGTATTCAAAAACAAGAGCAAACTAACGAAGAAGAAACTAAGAAAATATTCGCCAACTCATTCTCATAATGATTACTTCTACGTGAAATATTTCTAAGTGAAAATTCCACATTTGTACCCTTGTCTAATCCCTGAATATTTGACCCGCTTATTTGTTTATAGCCTAAACTCTCTCCAACTCATTCTCAAAATAAAAATCTATACTCATATTATAAAGAGGTAAAGTTTGAACATAATAAGGACGGTATTCCAGATGCTCATGCTCGTTTCAACTCAAACTGGACATGGATAGTTATGATTGGTTGGCTTGCTTTTTTAGACATTTACATGCGCGAATTCAAAATCCTTGATCAAGATTTTGTGTTAAAAGAGTTAGGTAACGGTTGGGGGGTATATAGGATCATGGACTTAATAAAGCAAGTTAATTTATCCCTTGGCAGCACGTGGTAGACGCGGGGACCAGTCAGCACCGGCACAGCGATAGGTCACCGCGTCTTCCACGTGCTGCCAAGGGACGGTACCCTACTTATATTTTATCCGCGTGGTGGTTATTATTCAGAACTGAGTGGCGCTTAAAACCCACGACCTAGCTTTAGTCTAGACCTAAAATAAATGTATTAACTTTTCAAGCTGTTTTCTTAACTTCCTTCGAACTACCAGTTAGCGGCCTGCGCAGCTTACCTAGCGCAGACCTAGCCGTTACACCTCCTTCGTCAGTCGGGTAAAAATAAAGGTATTTCAGGGTAGGCACGGGAGCGAAACCGCGGGAAAAAGCTAATGATTATCTACTTATTTGAAAATCCCACCCACGTAGGTACCCTCGTCCAATCCTTAAATAGTTGACCGGATTATTTGTTTATTGGCAAAATGGCCGAAAGTATTCTCTTTGATGCTAACAAGAACAAAGGGAAAATTTCACATTAGCCCTCTATAGTTTTAAGTCAAGTTTAGAAGTATTTCTTTAGTTTGTAATTACTTTTGATATTGATAGTTTGGTTTGGGCAGGCTGGTTGGCGATCGCAGTTTGCTGTTAAAGTGCACAGAGAACGATGCTGCCTATTCTCTGTTGTGTCCCACTTACAACACCCACGGGAAGGATATGGGATGGTGAAATTCTTTACGTCTGACACCATACGGTACCTAACCTGGTGAAGGTTACGGGGATCCACTGGATACGAGACGCATGGGACCGATCAATGTAGCCACGCTTGGGGAGGAACTATGTCCAGCAGTGGGCTTCTTTCGGCTGATATGATGATAATGATTGATAATTTTAATTGTTTTCTCGTTGGTTAGCAAGGTCAACTGTTGCGCATGAGGGCCTGGGTTCGATTCGAAGGTCGGGCGAAGTGTTATAAGGTTTTTCTCTCTGGAATTTCTTAGTAGCAGAATCAAGAGTTTGGATTTGTGCCCGGTTGTTGGCTATTGGCTTTGCCCCTGTTACATGGAACAAATGGGGTAGTTTACTGAACATTTGTTTTGTCGTATAATGCGTTGAAATATTGTGAAACGTCTCGCCGCTAGTACACTTTATACTGCATTAGTGACGTCACAAGCCCTCACTCCTGAACTTTGATGCGCTTTAACTTGGTATTTTTTTATTGATTTGGTAAAGCAAAAAAAACGTGTCCAATATTTATTTGATAATCTCACTGCCGGCCTAAATATAATTATTATTGGGGTAAACGGGTGTGATGTTGTCTTTAAAATTACTTGACCAATTGATAGTTTTATAAAAAAAGTAAAAATTAAAATTTCCAAAACCCCCGGTTTTTTCCCCATTCTTTTAAAACTACGGGTACATACTTTATCTAGTAGTATACACGCTTCGATCAACAATCTATTGAACACGTAATTATGACACGATATCTTGCAAAAATACCCCGATACAAAAAGTAAATAGCCCATAACTTTTGAACAGCTGAACCGATTTTCGTCAAACATAGCTAAGACCACTTCTGATAATGTCACCTTTCAAACAAATGAAAATAGGTTCATCCATTTAGGAGCTATGATGCCACTGACTGATACACATTTTTTTTGTTTGTAAGATTTCTTTATCAAGAGTGTTCTTAGAGCTATGTTTGATGAAAACCAGTGCAGCTATTCAAAAGTTATGGGCGTTATACTGTTTGAATCGGGGTATTTTTGGTAAGATATCGTTTCACAATTACGTGTTAGATAGATATAAATTAAATTGTATAAAAAGCATAAAATAAAAATGTGTGGGGGTTTAAATATTTAATTTTTACTTGTACATTGAGTGACTATAGCAGTGGAGGCCTAGTGATAACAACCCCGATTTACTTAGGTTCGAACCCAGGCAGGCACCTTAGTTTGTGTAAACTATTTCATCATCGTCACAATTTGAAGACATGGGACAAACCACGCTTGGCTTGCGTGGAGGATTTATGCCTCTCTCATAGAGTGGAGGCCTGTGTCCCAGCACTGGGAACGTTTAAAGGATGATAATGCTATGCTATATACCTATCTGAGCACCACAACGTAATTATTTGGTAAAATGAATGAAAATCAATCAGTAACAAAATAATTTAATTTGGAGCGCCTTATTATTAATTTATAGCAATATTGTATTTCTTCAACATCTTGATTGCTTGAATAGACTCCATTCTGGAAATAAATTAGGATTTAATTAATTCGTTGCTAAATAGTACAATATGTTTATCACCAACCTAAGGCCTGTGACAGTCTCTCAATAATAGCAAGGCGATAGCGATTGGAAAAACCGGCCAAGTGCGAGTCGGATTCGCACACGAAGGGTTCCGTACTATAATCGCATAAACGGGAAAAAAACACTTTTGCTGTATGGAAGCCACACTAAATTTTTTTTTTTCTGCTTTTTTGAATGTGTTGTTATAGCGGCAACAGAACACGTTATCACGGTCACGGGAGATACAGCCTGGTGACAGACAGACAAGTGGAGTCTTAGTAATAGGGTCCATTTTTACCCTTTGGGTACGGAACCCTAAAAATGTGTAGGAATATGAAACGCTATTGAATTGTTACGTGATCAATCCGTCACATTCTGGCATTTCGAAGGCCAAGTTCGACATAAAATGACTCTCATAGAGTCTCTGAATTACTGTCCACTGCTGAAGATAGACCTACTCAAATTTAATAGGTCTTTTGACTCTTCAAACTTCGGTTATTCTCAAGCTACTTTCTCTCAAATATAGTCTTAATAATGCCTAATCGCCGTCTCTATTCAAGAATATGTATATTAAAATGCTGGTCATCAGTTCTTCGACTTACCTCTTCAGGCAGCTTCTACTATGAGCTAGATCTTTAATTCATACTGTTCCCTTATCATACAAGTAATATTCACTTACGTCGCCAACTATTGCAGTTCTCATATTCCATTTCACAGTAGTTATCAAAAGTTTTATAGTATCCATCGTAGTGTCGAGCGCAAATCACATTACGCCTGAAAAATATGTCAGTAAATATTATAAGAACCATAATTAAACTTATCAAAATCAAAGCCCTATGTTTTTTATTCCTTATTATATTTTTAATATGTGAGTGCAAATCGGGTTCTTTTAACGATTGGCATTTTATAATTCTCATAGATTTCAGAACAAAATAAAAAAAATCTAATCTCTGATGCTGCGGAATGCAATGACAAAATTAAAATAAAAAAATTACTGAAAATACACTGACTTCAAAATAAAAACACTACAAAGTGAAAAATAACTTCAATTTCGCAAGTCGGTGTTCCTGTTTCCGTTTCTTTGTTTTTTGACACCGACTTCCGAAATTGAAGTTATTTTTCACTTTGTAGTGTTTTTATTTTGAAGTCGGTTGTATTTTTTGTAAAATCGTTTTTTATTTTTCACTTTTTAGTTGTGGTACATAATGGACCAGTTCTATAGGCTATGCCTATAATGCCCAAAGTGAAGCCAGAATAGATTAACCCAATAACATGAAACTTAAACAAAACTGGTGGAATGAGAGTATAACAGGGTGAACTGATTACACATGCGTACCCCTATATAGCGTACACTGTGATATTATGATGAAACAATAAAAAGACATGTGATTGCAGCTATCCCGATTGATTTGCCGTCATTTATTGAAGAGTTCTGAAGTATATCTTCGATGAAATTTAAATGGGATCACATGACAAGAACCATCTTTCAAATAAAAGATTTCAAAGAATCATTAAAATCGGTTCACCCAGTAAAAAGTTCTGTGGTAAAACATATTAAAAAAAATACAGTTGAGTTGATAACCTCCTCCTTTTTGGGATGTCGGTTAAAAATAGGTCGATTGTTATGAAAAGATCCGTTAATGCTTGACTGATAAATAGTCTCAAAACCTGCCTATATGGAGCCCACAAATTGGTCCTGCAATAATCTAGGTTGGGTATTTTTCAGTTTTATATATCCTGGCTGTGTCCTGCGGCTTTGCTTCCGTGGTCTAGATATAGGTTAAAAATTGTTGTTCTTTTACTTATATAAACCATGTTAATGTTTGTAATTATACTCAGCAATATTGCAAATTTCTATCAATCAAAAAAAATCTGCGAGTGGATCAGAACTTCCAGAGATGAGATTTATCAAACATTGGTTAAAAGTGTTCACCTCATTATTATTAGTTCAGACAAATAAAGCTGAGCCTCATGAGTGCGTTGCGTTGCCTCATCGCAACGGATCAATGCATATTATGTCACACCTGCGTTGCGACAACGCACGAAGTCACAACGCAAGACACATGACGTCGCAGTGCAGCGTCTCAGAGTAGATTACAGATTCGACAATGGATCGGAACAAACACTGTCCGTCGTCGTCGCAACGGAGCTACGACAGCGCAGCACATAACCCTCCCGCTTTGGTATATACAAAAACCTGAATATATCAATGCACTCCCCCCGCTTAGTCTCTCGTCCGTCGATCCGTTGAATCTTCGCGTGTGACGACGCAACGCATAATGTAGCACAAAAAAATAATGTAAAACGACGCAGCGTTGACGCTGCGAAGACGCAACGCAACGCACTAATGAGGCCTAAGCCGTAAACGTTACTTACTTGTAATACCTAGGACACTTGTTAAGGAAAGTGATACATCCATGGTCGATCAGATCCGCCTTTAGAAATATTGTTTTCTTGGGATAGTATATAATTCTCCAAGGTCTTGGGTGGCTTGCATTCGCGTAACTATGCGTGTTCTCGCCATGTGTTACCATCAGTACTAGAATTCAAACCAGATAGGAATTTAAAGAGATTATCAAACAGGCAGACGTCCAAACTATATGCCTAGCTTTTGCCTAACTTTTATATATTGGGGCCGACTTCCTAACTATATTTTACATGGAATTAATGCCTATCTGACCTACACAACCCAGTAACTGGGTAACAGTCAGATTTCCTGGCTTTTGACTATCCGTAACGACTGCTATATATGTATAAACAGCCGGGAACCCAACAGTATGTCGTTTCCGAGGCATGAAATTAATGCCAACACAGTAAAATAACCTTATGTTACCCTATAATAGGTTATTTTTATTGATTTGAATAAAAAATGGCTGTAAAGATGGGAGCACGACAGTGAAACGCCAAGAACGGGTGACTTTAATTTTAGGGTTTCATAAAATACTAAATTTAATAAATTATTTTTTGTATTCTACTACTCTAATCTTTAAAACAGTTTTATAAATGTGTATAAATGCAATCAAAATACTTTATGGACAAAAGTGAGTTTAACTCCAAATTGGATTAGAGCTCGATCGTTCGCCAGATATCTTGTCAGATAGTCGTTAGGTATTCTCAATGGTCTCATAGCCAAGAGCCTCGATGGGCATCTCAAAATGTTTGTATCGATACCTATATCGGTAACGGTAAATCGATACGTCTTGATCTTGATATGGAGCGTATTAAAAGAAGGTTTCCCTTTTATGAGTCTTTGGAGCCCTATCCTGCTGATGTTAAAGACGTAAACTAGTTTTTTTTTTGGCAATAGTCTAGAAAACGACATTTTGTTTTTTTTTTTTGCACATTGACACCGATCTTGCCCTCGATAAAAAAGCGATGGCACGAGCATGTAAAGAAGATACCTTTTGCAAGCAATAGCTTCTAGCTTTTGATCCCAATAGGGATCGTTCTACAAAAGATTTCTCGAGACGGTGCATAGAGGTATGTTATAGGTAAACGTCCCATTCTATATAGAGAACTTACTGTGCAAGCTGTTAACAACTGTCTACACAATACAAGCCCGCTAAACAATTTTTAAGCACTGCAACTCTGGAAGTAAACAATGGTAAAGTGACATTCTACGAGCAAATGCATCGTGATAGTGATTGAAAACATTCAAAAATGTATTTTAATGCCAAGCGCTATCGACATGACACAAAATCAAACCCAATGAAGCGCCGGATGAAGGGTTAAATAATGACAAAACAGTTTTAATATTGTTCAGTTTATCTACCTTAGCTTGGTCATCAAGCTCAGTAAAAACATCTATGAATGCACTTTTGATTGAATAATAACGTCCACGATCCAAATCGAACGATTCATCGATTTTCCTGCCAGTGTAAGCTAGTTACAGTTTAAGTGTGTACAAAAAAGGCTTTATCAACAAAGAAATACACGATTACTTACGCAGTAAAAACAACACTGAAATATAGTGTAGCATGATTTGCACACGTCTTATTCGACCGATAATTGTATGTAGGTACGTGAGTACTTTTATGTTTCCTATCAAGAACTCAAAACATAAAGTGTTATGTAAGTAGAGTTTTTAATCTTAACAACGTTACGTTACAATTATTATTATTTCGAGATAAAATACTGCTTGAAATTATTATTTGAGATGATAATTTTTTTATTTACATGTTCACCTATCAACAAGAAAAGTACCTACCTTTAATCGTAACAATCTAAGAAGTCCGATGACGTTTCTTATTTACATGCCGTGATAACTTTGTATGAACGTCTATGAAAAATAAAATTCATAACACTTATTAATTACTTTGTGAGTGAAGATTGTCTACCAAGTAACCAGAGCAAGTTCTTGAATCGGACGTTTATTTCTGTTCTTTTTGTCTGTGAATAACAAACTTAGAGTTTATTGTTGCTGCAAATCAAACATCATGTGCATTCAATGGAGTCAAAACAGTATCCAGAGGGTCCTAGCTGCGGCGCCCTGTTATTCTCGCAACTCAGAAATACATGAGCACCTGGAAATCCCAACAATCCTAGAAGAAGCGAAGCACTATCTAGAGAAATACATAGATAGATTAACCAACCATCCCAATCCCCTTTCACGATCACTATTGATTCCAAATCATACTAAGAGACTCAAAAAAGCTGATATTGTGCTACCTGATTAGGTAGAATTTGGACACTGGTCTTGATTCTGTAAAAATGTGATGTATCTTTCCACACATCTGATCATAGTCAGGGATGCAGATAAGAAAAAAAAATACTATGTTACCCATACACTTCTTCTTCGTCGTATCGATGATGCCAAAAGTTAAATATATTTTGACCAGAATTCAGCCACGCCACCAGCGTTGTCATTTGCCTCACAGAGGTCTTTTAAGGTGCAGGTGTTGTTGCACAGAGAGCACGACAAAAGGTGAGGCATTGTTTGGGACCTGGCTCCGCAATCACACTGTGGGTCATTGGAGTACCCCCATCTAACTAGGTTGTGCCTGCAGCGACCCACCTGGCTTCGTAGTCGGTTTAGAGATTTCCAGGTGGGCCACGGCAGTTGATGGGCCAGGCCAGGTGGGCCAAGGCAATTCCTCACGGTCCTCCCCAGGACCAAGACACTATAATAACGAGTATCATTCGTAAGCATCAAGTTTAACCTAATATAACGTATTTTTATAGCTGTCAAATCTGACTTCTTAGATTGTCAAGACTTTAGTTAGTTAATATTAATTTTTAGAATAAAAATAGATTTGTAAAATATGTTGGTATAGTGGGAGCAAGCGAGCTAGTGGGAGCGGCATGAGGTTTTAATATTATTTGATATCCAAGTCAGGCAAAGCGTTATTGGATTTTTTCATCTGGAACTATGGCAATGGCTCGCCTCAAATTACATGGTACTTAAATATACCTAACTGCTAAAATGTGAGTGCAAAAAATTTACACCTTTACCAAAGCCTTCTTCTTCTTCAAAGGTCTTAATGTTTTTTTATAAGAGAAATCTTAATTTAGTCATCGAGGGGTTAAAAAGTGTATAAAATTTTGGTTAAAAATATTTTATTAAACATAGACTATTTTAAGAAGCCAGTTTATAATAATAAACTTCAGAATATTTTTCCAAAATTTTGCCAGTACTTGCTAATATTAAAATGAACGAATAAAACTTGATGAAACTAAACAAATGCATGAAAACTTATTGAATGATATAATTAATGTACTATATTATAACATTGCTCTTCATCTAATCTTCTTCACTCGAGCTATGAACCAATCCCTTGGCTTTGGTAAGGACGTCCACTGCTGGTCCAGCACTGATGACGGCGTCGCGAACTCTCTGTCCAACTCCCTCCTGAAACGAACAAAAGCAAATGTTAGCAACAATAAAATTATTATACCTATACACCATTAGTCTTATAAGGGTTGGAAATAGTCATAATAAGCTGTTACATATACTTCTCAGATATGTAAGACCCATTTGAAAGAAGCGTGGTTTTTACCACAAACCGAACACAAACTCAGAGCCTGCAAAAATATTACGCCCTATCTGGGGAATTCAATTCAATTCAAATTATTCAGTTACAATATACATTGTGTTCGAAATTTTACATCATAAAACATAACAATAAAATTAAAAGTAAACACTAAGCTTAAATCAAATACATTAAATAACATGCAGACATAAGTAAAATAATAATACGATTACAATTAATTAATTGGTAATTGACATCACAAAAATAACACAAACCTATAATTCATCTACAGAGTATAGACATTTTTCCAAAAGAAATGCCTTGAGCTTTGCTTTGAAGGAGCCTGTGTACAAAATACTTTTCAAGTCAAGAGGTAATCTATTAAACACTTTAACGGCCTGATATTGTGGACTATTTTTAACAATTCCAAATTGAGGCACTATTTTATTTCCAAAGTCTTTCCTTCGTGTATTTTCCCTTACCTGCCTATTTTCGTCTGTTTCAAAGTTATAAATGTATTTTTTAAAGGTGCTTAATAGAACTAATATGTATAGGCTAGGGACTGTGAAAATGCCAAGTTCTTTAATAAATGGTCTTCAGCTCTCCCATTGAGGACAATAGTACGGACAATAGACTAAACCCAAGACCATACGTACTATCATAGAAAACAGGGAGTCTAAAAAAGGTAGTATTTAATCAAAATACTGAAATTTAAAAAAAAACTTGGAGAAAATTTTAAAGGGTCCATCCCTTCCTTTAAAGTTTTCTCCAAAATCACTTTCGTTAAAATCAAGTCAAAATAAAGTTAAAATCAAGTCGAGTCTATGGCTCCCTCTCACAGAGAGGAGGCCTGTGCCCCAGCAGTGGGAACGAATAGGCTTACTATGCCATAGATCCCGGGCTCATTCAAGACTGGTTGACGTGGCGAAACTTGAAGGTGACCTGTGTCCAGCTGTTGCAAATCTTTCGGCTGAAATGGTGATGATGCTTAGTGGAAATTAAAAATAAACTTACAATTTCTTTCAAGAAATCCCACGCTGATGCTGTAGACATGATGACGAAACAAACGCACAAGAAGATAACAATTTTAGAATTCATTTTAATTTTATTTATTTTTAAACTTTGCTAGAAAAACTACCGTTCACCTTTTGTAGTGTCTTGTTTGAAAAGTGTAAGCAGAATGATATAGCTAGAGTAAACTTCTGCTTAAATACTAACTTTTATGAAGTCCTCGATGTTAAATCATTAATACTAAGAAATAAAATAACTCTGCCATTCAAAAACTACTCTTACTTACTTAGAATAAGATTTGTTTTTCCTGTTTCTTACTTGCCTCACCCATGGTAAAGGAAAATGATGTTAAGGTTTACACACGTAAGAGTTATATTAGAATGTAACTTGTAAAATGCACGAGATAATAAGTTCATAAGGTGAGTAACCATTACAGGCCTTAGAAAGGGGAAAACCACTGTATTGTGAAGTACCGACGAAATTATATTGAGCATTAATATAAACAAAATATTTGTATAGGAATTGGAAAATCAAAAATCATGTAGCTATCGATTCATTTACTAAGTAAAGATTGGGTGCTCAGTTATTCGGTAATGAATTTGATAAGTAGAGACCAGCAGCCTTTTTTTATATTCTATAGGCTGGCGCTTGACCACTATCTCACCTGATGGTAAGCGACAATGTGGTCGACGGTAAAACACGCTTGCCTAGAAATAACCTGTTCACTCTTGACTTAAAGGCCCCCAGATTGCAGCTGTCGGGAAACACGGACTCCAGCAGGGAATGCCGCACCTTAGCTGTCCGCATAATAAAAGTGTTCCCAAAACGTTTTGGGCGTATGGGTGGGATGTCCACCATGTATCGATGGCGCATCGCCGTACGTCTGGTAGTCCGATGATGAAACGGGCTAGGTAGTATTAGATCGTGCAATTCCATCGCACACTCCCTGAAATTCTAAATTCTCTTCAAATAAACATTACCTCTTTCTTTGGTGAAGATACTCTTTGCGAAATAGTCAAATAATGTTTGTCAAAACCTAATCAGTTTAAGAGTATATTCCAATTTTCATGGAGTCGAACCCACTGCTTTGCTGAATTCACTTACGCATTTAGGCTGCGGATTAAAAGCAACATAAAAAGCTCTAAATACGCTTTAAAAATAGTAGTTTTAGTTAAAATACGCAATAACCGGTTCAGAGGGGCTAAATATGCAAATCCGTATCGATTATAGAAAGCATTTAACGTTGATCAACAGTCTTTAATACGTTAAAAGCAATTGACGAACGGTTGATCAATTTTATTGATAGACAATCAATGCAGGGTCTATCGATTATTGCTAGAGCCAGTAGGTCCAATTCATCTGCTTAGCCTTTTTTCAACTATGGCTGGATCGTAGCTTCCAATCTGATCGATCACAGCTGAAGCCAATTAGGGTACATGGAAGTTAACCTAGCTCCTTGGGGTATACAGCTTTGTTTTTCATAAAAAAATCTGTTAGCTACCTAATACATATTATGTATTTGTTTCCTATGTGCCAACACCAGGATCCAAATGCTGTCTAAGCTTTATATGGCAAGACTGGAGTTCTGACTCAGCTAGTCGAGGTCGCGGCAGACCGAGAGGAGAAGATGGCGGGACTCCTTGGAAAGCTTCCTCGAGAATTGGCGAGATGAAGCACAATATTGCTAGATCTCTTTCTTTTTCTCTTTTAGGGTCCGTCCCCGAAGGGTTCATATGGAGGCCTATTGTTGTCACTAACATATCTGTCTGTCCGTCGTGTGTCACACATGTTTAGTTTACAGCCAAATGGCCAAGCGTTTAGCTGTAAAGCTTGTTAGTCTTCAAATTTTCACATTTGCGTCATGTTGACTAAAAGCCAAACAAATTGTAATTTGTTTATTGTATTATTCCCATACAGAAAAAGGGGGCGTGAAGAAATAATTGACCTACCCCATCGATTGGGCTTTCGTTGTTTATAGCGTTGAGTAGCTTATTGAGTAGATAAATACTGTATTTTTTGTTTTATAAAATATGTGAAAACAAAGGATTGAGAAGCCACCAAAGTCAACTTTTTATAAATTTTGTTCGGAAGAATTTTTAACTTCACATTGACCTATGAATTTGAAATTAGGTGATAATGTTAATTATGACGTTTATTTTACTAACAAATACCAATATTTTGATAAATCGCTCATAATTTTTTTTTTTTGAAATGCCCTAATTTTTAGGGTTCCGTAGTCAACAAGGAACCCTTATAGTTTCGCCATGTGCGATTGTCCGTCCAACCGTCCATCCGTAGCTTAGCTCAGAGTCTTTTAGTACTAGATAGCTATAATTTGGATGGATAAATATATTAATCATGCGGACAAAGTGGTATAATAAAATTAAGTAAAATGATTTTAGGGTAACTCCTGTCAACGTAAAATGGGGAATTTTTTTTTCCTTGTCTATCCCTTATGTGGGGTATCATTGGATAGGCCATTCGAAAATATTACGGGTCTTTTTTATTGATACAATCCCACCGCACTATTCCCAAACCACTGCAACTCCTGAAAGCCAGAATCTACACTAGGGACCATCACAAAAGCGCCGGGGCAATGAAGCTCGACGAAGTTTCGGAGAAAGAATTTAACTGGCTTGGATCCAGGAGGAGTAGAAAAAATACAAATTTCCACATCTCTCCATACCAAGTAGGAGACAGAACAAACAAAGCCAATAGACACGAAGGATGGTTTACAACTGGGATAAGCCCAGTTGCCTAGCACCATGGATAAAACTGTCATAGAGACAGCCCGTTTAGTATACTTTAGCTATTTTCATAGTCTTATGTCGTACGGTATTCTGTTGTGAGAAAATGCCGCCGACATCCAGACTATCTTTGTTTTGCAGAAAATAACTGTTCTATCAATTTATAAATTAAGCCCGAGAAACTCTCTCAGAGAGAAATTTAAGGAGATTAATCTAATGACTGTGCCTTCTCAATATATTTATGAAAATCTTTTATATGCCAATCAAAATATAAAATTGTTTAAAAATACAGTGATATCGATGGCATAAATACTAAGAAAAACACGTAGTACCTACAACAAGGCTCAAGAAAATAGGTGGCTCGTTTAGATGTCAATGTGTACGCTTTTTATAATAAGCTTCCAATCCACGTACAAGATCTAAGTCATAATAAATTCAAACCATTCGTTAAACGTAAGTTGTGCCAGAAAGCGTTTTACACTATTAAAGATTACGTTGAGGACAAAAAGGCTTGGGATTGAGCTGTTCCAAATAATTTTGATTTTTTATATTTTGCACGGTGAGTTTTGTTATTTTTTTTTTGTTTTTTATTGCTTTTCTTGCAATAACAAGAACATTTACTTTTTAAAGTATTATTTTATTTTAATTATTGTGAATGTGAAGACTATGTGCATCATTCTTTTTGTTATTTTAGTTTTAATTTATGTTCGTTAGTTTTTAGAGTTCCGTACCCAAAGGGTAAAAACGGGACCCTATTACTAAGACTCTGCGGTCCGTCCGTCTGTCTGTCTGTCTATTTGTCTGCCACCAGGCTGTATCTCATGAACCGTGACAGCTAGACAGTTGAAATTTTCACAGACGATGTATTTCTGTTGCCGCTATAACAACAAATACTAAAAACATAATAAAAAAAATATTTAAGGGGAGCTCCCATACAACAAACGTGATTTTTTTTGCCGTTTTTTGCAATAATGGTACGGAACCCTTCGTGCGCGAGTCCGACTCGCACTTGGCTGGTTTTTAATCATAGTCTGGCTGTTTGAGTAGTTTATACGGCCTATCCGAATGTCCTTTCATTGATATTGTTCGCCGAATCGTTGAGCTCCTTAAATTCTGAAATCAGCTGCACGGTTATTGACAAATGCGTGCACTAACTGGACAGGTCCACTCAATTTGGCTGATTATTTTCTCAAAAGACCATTTGAAAGATCAGTCTACATGGTCTTCACATGATCTAACTAAGATTTTTGCTGGACTTTAAAAAAGACTGTGACCTCTGAGTTTGTTTTGGCCTTTCTTCTCACAGTAGTTAGATAGGAAACGCCGACCTCATCTAGTTTTAAAAAATATGATCGACATGTAAAAGTTTTTGTACAAACCTACTTACAGAAATAAAATCATTTGTCATTTAAAAATTATCATGAATATTAATGGGTCCTAACATTGTTATATTTGATTCCAATAATAGGTATGGAAAAAACGCTTGAACGCACGGAAATGAGTTCTAGTTTCCACAAGGTCCGTATAGTAGATAACTCCAGATGCAGCTATTACGGGTCTGTGAAAACCATTTTTCGATTCAGGGATTCGTATGCTTAAAATTAAGCTTTAAATGGCTAATTTTTGTTAGAGTCAAGTGATTTTGCGATCAAGGTACACGGAACCCCAACATGTGCGAAGTCCGACACGCACTTGGCGTGTTTTTTTAATAACGTGACCCCACACTAGGAATTCCACCTGTATCATGGGTGCGTTTACAAACTCACTTGGGTAAACAAACAGCCAGACCTGGAACAAATATATTTATGATATAAATATTTGCTACTGTGCCAAACGTGCTGAATGGTGAAGGTATTTTCCCAGGAGTGGGACAACTCAGGCTAATAATAAATAAAATATGTCCATATCGCAAAAAAATGGGAAAAAAGAAAGACACCGACTTCCAAAAATAAAATTATTTTTCACTTTGTAGTTTTTTATTTGGAAGTCGGTAGTATTTTTTTGCAAAAAAGTTTTTTATTTTTCCCTTTTTAGTTGTACCTACCTAAACTAGGCAAGTTGTTTAGTAAGGTACTCTATAACGCCAGAATAGATCACCCGAATAACATGAAACTTGAAAATAAACAGTAAAATGAGAGATCTGCGTACCCCTTTAGTGCGTACTGGCGTGTTGTTATGTTATGAAATGGTATATACAATAAACAGACATGCGATTGCAGTAATTCCGAAGGATTTGCCGTTATTTATTGAAGAGTTCTGCTGTATATCTCCGAAGTTCTTCATCAGATCTTCACCAAATTAAAATGGGACCAATTTCGAAACATACTCTATCAAACAGAAAAAGAATTTTCAAAATCGGTCCACAATTGACGGAGATATCGGTAACATACATACAAGAAGTCGAACATAGAACCTCCTCCTTTTTGGTAAGTCGGTTAAAAATATAAATCTACATAATTTAGGTAACCTCTAAACCAAGAATACCTTGCGAGAAATATTTCCTCAAATGTACATTAAATGCTCATTAATTTGTTCTCAGTATGAGTAGAGGTTTTATCCTCCAGTAAAACAATAACAGGCTTGTATTATTTATTAGGCCAGCTTTTATCCGTAGACTATCTGTAATGCCATAAATTCTTTGCCGGGAAAAAACATGCGATAATTTTGTATTAATACAATTATCGGCCACAGGCTATCGAGAGCCACCTCGCTGATTAAAAGTTCTATATATACCAGAACTAAATAGGTTATGATGTGTTACGATCTTAAACGTTAATTCTTTTTTTTACTTTTTTAGAAAAAAATGCTACCGACTTCCAAATAAAAACACTACAAAGTGAATAATAACTTTCTTTTTGGAAGGCGGTGTCTTTGGTAGGTACCAGTTTTTTCTTTATGGACACCGACTTCCAAAAATATAGTTATTTTTCAGTTTTTTGTTGTACCTAATAGGCAACTTGCCTTTAGTAAGGCACCTATAATGCCAGAACAGATTATCCAATTACCATGAATCTTGAACATAACCGGTGAAATGAGAGTGTACCAAGGTGAACTGTTCACATCTGCGTACCCCTTTAGAGTAATGTCGTGATGTTATGTTATGAAATGGTACAATAAACAGACATGTGTTTGCAGCAATCCCGAGAGATTTGTGATCATTTATTGAAGAGTTCTAGTGTATTTCGCCGAAATTCTTCATCAGATCTTCAACAAATTAAAATGGGACAAATTTCGGAACATACTGTAATCGGTGTACACAAACAAAGATAAAGTCGAACATAGAACCTCCTCCTTTTTGAAAAGTCTGTTTTAAATCAAAAACCCGAGTGCTTAATACGCGATCACGTGAACTAAAAAGATATAAACAAAAACAAAGTCATGCTATGTAATCGGAGGATCAGGTGGTCAGCCAGCTCGGGAATATGTACTTATCCTTTTTTTATTTACAAAATTTTATTTATTTTTGTTTTTCGAATTTCCTTTGTACTTATTATAACTGGTATATAATTTTGTAAACACCTCTTTAAACTCTTCATTTTGATACCCATACTCAATGGGTTTGGAAGAAAAATTAAAGGAGCCCTCACAATATGGCGCCCAAAATGCACTAAGCTTGTTTCTTTTGAACGTCACCTATTTTAGAATACTTGGGCGGTCAAGACAAATCTAACGATATTTTAATTAAATAAATCCATCTGGCGGTTTTTTTTTTTTTTTTTTTTTTCTACCTGGCGTCTCGCAAACAGTCAAATGTGACCGACATATGCTTAACCGGGCTTCCCTGTGGAGACTAATCTCTTAGCCTCCGGCCAGGCTTCAAAGTACTAAACCTAAGCGACAACGCTGAGGGCTACCCCAGTTGGGGTCGGACCTCGGCTCAGGGCGTCGCTGGGGGGACAGCTAAGGCCGGATCTAATAAAGTGATTCTACCACCTGTTCGGAAAAGCCTACGTGGAGAAGAACGGACAAGAAACTCCAATAATCTCTAACCAGATTTTAACTAATGCACAGCATCGCGGGCTGGCTTGTAGAAGTTGAAAGGGACTACGCGGCGAGCCTCGGCGGCGAGGACGGAACGAATACGGTCGTTTTGTGTATGCTAATTAGAATCGGGCCAGAGTGTTCGTACTATTTACGAACCCATTGACCGTCCTTATATATATGGCTATATATTCTGCGCGGTCCTTGGGATGGGGGCATTCTTTCGTGCTATGATCGCCCAGGCACTTGACGCACCTGGGGGTAGCATAGCAGTTGGTCTGTGAGTGACCATATAGTTGGCAGTTGTGACACTGACCAACGACGTGGGGACGGTACGGCTTTTCGATAGATATGCCCGACAGGGAGCATACTGTCTTGATGCCAAAAATGGGGTTATGTCTATCGGTGTGGCTGCAAACAACCAACACCATGTCGTATTGTTGTCCACCTCTTGCTTTATGCAAGCGGTGGACTTCAATGACAGGGACTTTCTGGGCTAACAAATCTTTACGGATTTCCTCCGTAGAGATTTCTTTGGGAATTCGGCGAATCACCACTCGGGTGGGCCTCTCTTCAGGGAGGGAGTAGGTGTGGAACGAAGCGTTCACACCTTTCAGGAAGCGAGTTAACTCTCGGTCATCTCGGGACGTGGGGACCTGGATCCTGATGCCTTGTTGGCATGCAGTGGCCTTGGTGTAATTGATTTTGCGCTCAATACAGGCGCTAGAAATAGCATTCCATTTCCCTTTATCCTAAAGATAAATAGGTGGAGAAGGAGGAAGTTTCCTAGTGGTATTAGTGTTAACTACTACCATGGGACTGGGCGAGCGGTTTACCCGCTGAGAAGCGTTAGCGGAGGCGGGGGCGGGGGAGGGTTGCCTGTCGGGCGAGGCCGGCGCCACAACTGACTGGGCCTTGGTTTTTGGCCTTGGTAGCGTGAGAGGGGCCCGTCCTCTTTTTCCTCTTGCTCTTCGAGTTTTTGGTATACTCATTATCGGAGGAGGAGGACACGGTGTCGTAGTCCTCAGAATTATTAGGGATATCGGCTATCTGGTTAACAATTGAGTTAACGAGGCTAGCTGCTGCTTCCCACTCATCATCGGTGCTAAGGGCCACTTCCATCGGAGCGGGGGAGTCGTATTCGTCATCAGCCCATTTGGACTTGGACTTGGCCTGTGACTGAAAGGCAGCTACGCGCTGCTTGTACTCAGCGTACTGACGTTTGCCAGCAGGAGTGACTTTACGGGGACGGCGTGATTTGGACTTCACGGCCGGAGCCTGAGGCTTGAGGGGACTGCGCTCTTTGATGGGGCTGAGCTCTCTGAGGGGACTGCGCTCTCTCCCATAGAGGGGAGAGTCTGGCTTTAAGGTCTCCACCGGGGAACGGGTGGGTGACCTGGACCTGGACCCGGAAATGGGTCCGACAAAGGGGGAGGGCGACCTAGGCGCATCGTGGAACACCCTAGGCGCGGGGGCCTTGGTTGGCGCGGGGGCCTGACTAAGCCTACGAGCCTGGTGTTCGGCCTGAGCTTTCAGTTGAGCCTCAGTGGGCGGAATGATAACGTCTGATGGGAGGGCTATATCGATAATCCTCCATAGGGCATTACTGTATTTAACATTATTTTCAGGGTCTGACAAGAGATTCTCCCTAAGGAACTTTATGTCAGCCTGCAGCTGTTCAATCTCTTCTTTACCTAAGTTTGCTGAAGGCATTGTTAGAGGGTAAGGGACCTCCCCGGGTGGGTCGGCCCGGGGATGTGTGAAACCTACCCTCCCAGTCGGGTGATACTGGGAGGTGAGTACCTGGTGAGCCCTAAGCTAGTAAACCTGTCACCAATCTTATTGGGTGACAAGGGTCCTAAGGAACCGGTGAACCCACTGAAGGTGGGCCACCCTCCTCCTGTGTACCGAAAGTCTGGTACGTAGGGGTAGACACACCCTACCGTACCAGGTGTAGCTGTGGAACAGAGCAGGGGTTGACTAGGCTATCTACCAAGGCCAACTGATCCTGCTCCCGACTCCTTCTGACTGCCGTGCTCTGAAGGAGCTTGGCGAGTGCAAGGGTACAGCACTCCACTTGGCTTCGTTAGCACCGTAAGGTATCCGCCAAGGACCACTAAGTCGTGGTTTTAACCCGGAAGGGGCCAAAAAAGATGTCTCTACTAGTAACCTAAGTTACTAGTAGTGACACCCGAGAGCGGCGCGCGGAGACGCAGCGACCGCAGTGACGTCACGCAGGGGCGCGACGAGACGGAGGGTGGGGGCGCGGCGTGGCGCGCGGTGGGGCGGCGAGCAGCAGAGCGGCGAGCAGCGGGACGTCTTCTCGAGGCGGACGGCAGGCGGTGAGTGAGATATGAGGTATTACGAATATTACATATATACGTATATACACACATGCATACAAGACACGTGCAAAAAACTCTTTCCTTGCAGTCGGGTAAAAAGGTGGCCCTAAAAAAGTATCCGTCTATCCACGATGGTAACGGTCAAAATGCAATAATGGAAGGGCACAATCAAATTATTCAATTTATTTTTTAAATAATCTGTTTTCGTATTCTTCTCAGCAAACCCTTTCATTTGCTACGCCTGTCATGGTAGTGCACAAAAATTAAGTAGTACGCCATCTTGGGCCGTCCACCATATTGGATGTAGAATAACGTCACTTAGCTAACCATGCATTGGCATCCAAACTCCACGTGTATGCAAAATTTCATCTTAATCGGTGGAGGATAACTGCTTTAAAATTCAGTTGCAAGATTTGACCCGAACACAATTTTATTACATACATGCATACATTGAAAGTTAAATAAAAGCTTGTAAAATAGAAAGCGCGTCGCCGCTTACGTACTTTGTAGTAAGATTGTAGTAAGTCGTGACATTTCAATAGCTCATGGCAATGCACTACATCTTCAACATTTTGCAATCGCGATGGTTTTGTTGGTAAAATGTCACTTGTCTAGTGTCTCTGGATGCAGAAAGGCAGCATTGCATTGACCAGGTGTCTCCAGATTCGGAAGGCCGAGAACTGGGTGATACTGAGCAGCTTAAGAGATGTCTATGTCCAGTAGTGGACTATGATAGTCTGAGTTGATTGGTCGGAAAATGATTTCTACGATGCGAAATTGATTCAAGCAGTTAAGATTATCAAAATAAAATTATTCATTTTTTTTTTTAAAACAATCTTTATTTGTATTCTTCTCATCAAACCGCTTCATTTTCATCATGGTAGTGCACAAAAAATAACTAGTCCGCCATCTTGGGCCGTTCACCATATTGGATTTAGAATGGCATCACTTCGTCGTTAGCCATGCATTGTCATTCAAATTAAACGAGTATGAAAAATTTCATGTTAATTGGTGGAAGATAACTAGCTTTAAAATTCAGTTGCAATATTTGACCCGAACACACTTTCATACATTGCAAGTTAAATAAAAGCTTGTAAAATACGAAACTGACCCTGAGGTTGTAACGTTACGTATAGTTCAGTCGAGCTTAATGTAAGCCACGTTAATATTAATGATAAAAATTAAGACCGGCTTCCCATGTAGTCGGTGAAATAAGGTCGTCAGCTAGGCAGGCAGCAGGACGGACAGGGACTCGTCATAGTAGTGGAATGCTCAAGGTAGGAAGGTGAGCCGGCACCACGACGGACTAGCAGGCAAAACAGGCAGGTAACCAGATATTCAAGATTGAGAATGAGCTGGGCTGTGGCATCTCAGGCAGACGGATGTCAGACAGTGAAAATGACAGAGTATAAAATATTTCAAGATTTTACAAATTAGAAATATAAATTAAGTTTTGGATATTAAATCAATCAGAGATAACTAAAAATATGATTTTAAGGTGCTAACAGTATCAAAGAATACATAAAAATGAGTCACATGAGTTGATACAATAACAAAAGATAAGTTGACTAAAAGATGTGGATTGAGTACCACAAGGTGTAATTGCACAGTAGCAGCTCGACTCTGGAATTATATTCAGTTGATCACTATAATACTCACTGAGGCTATAATACCCATAGCGGCTCTTCTGAATTAGATGAAAGACTCTGCGCACTAGCTATTTTTATGTCAATGTTGAAGGTGAGTATAGCATTATATAACTGTCTCTTTCACTCGTATACGTTTGTCGCATCGTCCTATTTAGCTTACTCTATGCAGTATACTCGATGACAAACTGTTTCTTGCCACCCTGGGATATCTCCTTTCCAACAAAAAAATAATCATTAAAATCCGTTCATAAACGACGAAGTTATCCGCGAACACACAAAAAAAAAAATATATATACGGTCGGTTAGAGGTGGTTTTTAAAAAGTGTCCTATACCCGTGTCCAAGGTCCAATCTTTATCGAAATTCATCAAATTGGTTTCAGGCGTATGTGTGAAAACGTAACAAAGAAACACAGACTTTACACTTTCACATTTACAGTACAAAGTTTTACTTATAACAAAAATGACGTCATCAAACCATAAAAATGACCTTATAACTGACATGAAACAAGTTGCACCTAAAAACAATGGCAGGAAAAGCATATCAATGTCTTTGTTTCTTAGCTCGGGACTTAAAGTGTCTTCTTTATGTCCGGGGATTCCTCCTATCCAAACCATTACGATGTTCGTTTTATCAGTAAATAATATAATGCGCAAGCAATTTGATGTATTTAACGTTTTCCTTTATGATTCATGAGCTTGTTACTGCACAAGTAAACAATGAAAATGTTTTTATTACTCAGTTTTATTGATGGTAATACCAGTTTATGTAATTAATATTACAATGTTTATTAGTTTTCATACTTACTGGCATTTCGATAGCAATTGACAATCCCATACATTTCTGTTATTTTTAACCGACTTACCAAAAAGGAGGCCGTTCAATGTTCGACTTCATGAATGCTTTTTTTAATATATTTTCACCGATATCTCCGTTAATTGGGGACCAATTTTGAAAATTATTTTTTTATTTAAAAGGATATGTTCCAAAATTGGTTCCATTTTAATTTGGTGAACATCTGATGAAGAACTTTGAAGATATACAGCAAACTCTTCAATAAATAACAGCAAATCTCTCGGGATTACTGCAATCGCATGTCTGGTTATTGTTTATACCATTACATAACATAACATCACGCCAGTATGCTCTTAAGGGGTACGAAGATCTCTCACATAACATCACGCCAGTATACTCTTAAGGGGTACGAAGATCTCTCATTTCATTTCATGATATTCGGGTAATATATTCTGGCGTTATAGTCACCTTACTAACAAACTTGCCTATTAGGTAGGTACAAAAATAACTTTTTTGCGTTATGGACACCAACTTCCAAAAATGAAGTTATTTTTCACTGTGTAGTTTTTTATTCGGAAGTCAGTAGTATTTTTTGCAAAAAGTTTTTTTTTCCAATTGCTATCGCTGCGCTTTCGATGGTAAAATGTCAGATATTTAGCGCCTCAGGAAACTGGATAGGCTATACGCGCTAAGTCAGCCACCGGTAGTACGTACGTAGCCTAATAGTTCATTAATACCTTACCAATCAATTACCCTGTTACGCAATATTCAGAAATAAAGGTAGAAAGTCTCAGCAAAAAATTCATTAAAAACTTTTTAAAGTTTAAAAAAGTTCAAAGTTCTTATTTTTGCAAAGGCAACCCTTTTGGTCTGGCCAGCTGGTCGTTGTTGCGAATTTATTAGAACTGTATGCTTGATTAATTAATGAAATAGGTAGGCACTTCATTAATAGGTACTTTATTTTCTATTCTTTAAAAAATAATTAAACACACACACGTTGTTGTATCCTGATTCAGTTAACAAACATTTTAACATATACAAACTGCCAGACCAGGAACAACTGTCTGTAGGTCATACACTGCCAACAAGCCACTATGCCAACCACAGATATAAATCTAAACACGATTGAGTGTACTTCGCGTGTCAAAAACGGACTAAAATTACAATCAATTATCGTACTTTGAGCTTTTTATTTAGAATTATCGACACAAGAAATCCACTGAAATCTAGAAAAATACCTCATTATGCCATATTGAGCTGTAAAGACTGAAAAGAAAAAGTTGGCCAAGGCATTGGAAATGTTTTCTTTAATTGGTAAGTAAATTTGTTTTTAAATTGTGTGTGAAAAGGTGGGACGCTTGGTTTTCATAAATATAGAGGGACTTGCGTTATCTAGTTAGATTTATTTCTGTGGTGCCAACCGTGTCATCATTAATTAAAATCTTACAACGTTGATGAAATATTTTTTTGACAATATTTATTTTATTATTGCCATCATGCCTGTATCCCTCAAATAATAAGACAGAGGTATAACTTTAGGTAGTACACCGTTTCACCAATTATGTTTGAATCCCATAACTATTGCAACAAATTCAGACCTCATATAAATATTTTATTGCTCTCAAGTATATATACGTTTCGAAATTGTTATTATTATATGTTATTTAATTGATATTTTTATATAGGTATGTGACTATCGAATAATTTTAATGTTTAATTTTTTATTGACGCAGTATTTTTAATTAATGAGATTTTTATATTTTGAATGAAATTTAATAATGAATTTATTACAATGTATAGTGTTATTTTAATGATTTTTTTAATGATTTTTAAAAGATGTGATTTGTAACTTTTTTAATTTAAAAATTGGGATGTAATGCCTTTTTCAATAAATTTTATTATTATTATTATTATAAAACATGCTACTTAAACTCACGCTTGTTTCCCATCGGGGTAGGCAGAAACTACAAGGTAGAAACCTACTAAGATCCTTACATACTTCTTTTGCTTCACTCACATTCATACATCTAGCCACACACACACGCCAGTTCTGTGTACTGAACAACCCGGCCTTTCAGAAGAACATCACCAATAAGGTCTATGTATGTCTTTCGAGGGCGTCCACTCCCAGCATTTCCACTCACGTCTGCCTTGTTAGTCGTTTACATTTCCTATCTTATCTATCTTTATTGGTAGTTCGTATTTTCTACGAACCTTGGACACAGGCCTTCTATCGCCGCTTATTTTCGGCAATACCGTCATTCCTCTCTCTCCTCAAGTTAAAGACTTAGGCCTATACATTGATGACAAGTTAAGCTGGAATAAGCAGGTCGCTCAGATTAGCCAGAGTCACATTCTCACTGCGGTCTCTCTATAGATTCAAACATTTTCTTCCGTCTAGCACTAAAACCACCTTGGTTCAAGCTCTTGTATTGCCTATAATCGACTATGCTGATGTTTGTTACTCTGATCTATCCCAAGAACTTCTTAACAAAATGGATCGACTTCTTAACAACTATATTCGTAAATATGATCACATTTCTTCCTTCCGTTCTCAGCTTAAATGGCTGCCTATCCGTCAGAGGAGATCCCTCAGATCCCTCTGCATGCTCTTCAACATCATGAACGATCCTCGTACTCCTGATTATTTAAAACTTTAAAGTGTTGGGCAGTTCTCACGATCTTAACCTTCGAGCTTCCAAAAACTTACTTCTCCATATTCCTTCTCACCGCACTGGGTTTGTATCGAATTCTTACACTGTCTCTACTATAAAACTCTGGAACGGGCTTCCCCTTGGCATAAAAAAGCTAAGAGTAAATTTTCATTTAAGCGTAAAATCTGGCACTATTACTTGTCCTCTCTTACATAGCTCGGTCTTTGTCATATATATTATATTTAAATTTCTGTTTCGTTTAGAATATAGTATTTATTATAATATTTATTAGTCTATTGTTTTAGAAATTATTTATGTATTTTATTAGTTAGATAGTTTAATAACCAATTTTAATTATTGTTCATTTTTTATTTTTATTTTGGACTCCTACAACTGTTGTGTTCTTTTTAACCCAAAGGTTGACTGGTAGAGAATGCCTTGCTGCATTAAGTCCGCCTATGTATCACAATTGTACATGAAGTTTAAATAAATAAATAATAATACTTCTTGTCCTGATCTGAATTTTTAACCAAGGGCATTGTCTCAGCAAAAGAGCCACAGAATGTTTCAGCTAAACAATCCTGAAAATTGTCTCTTCTGGGTTCTTTTTTTTGAGTCTGTGGATGACGTAGAAAATATCTATGTCTGAATAGATTGATATGACAGATATCAATCTATTCAGAAATAGATATTTTCTATATAAAAGAGAGAGAAAGAATGTATGTTCCATAAAGACTCCGAAACGGCTGGACCGATTTCAAAAATTCTTTCACCGTTGAGAAGCTACACTATCCCTGGGTGACATAGGCTACTTTTTATCCCAGTATTCCCACGGAAACGGGAACTACGCCAGGCGTTCGCTAGTATTCTAAAAATATAACAATTACACAAACCACAAAAAAAGCGTAATTAGAACTGTCAAATTCCAGGTAGGCGTAGATCAAAAAGGCACCAAACTTAAAATTGAAACATCAGAGAAAAAATATTTTCCTGAAAAAATGCGAATTTAAGCGAGTTTTTCTGACAGGTGCTACGTCATGCCTGAAACTTTGGCAAGAAAGTTCAAAGATAAAGTAGTCAGATTTTCTGAAAAGAGCCTTTGTGTAGTAAGTAACCTAATTTTTTGTGTTTTCAGTTGTTACAGCTGGGAATTTTGTACTTCTTACTAACAAAACAATTCAGTTGATGAAATCTAATCCAAACTTATATTATAATGCAGATGTTTGTCTGTTTGATTACATGTTCGAAAAGGTAACGGTAAAGGTCTAGTAGATCGTTCTCCAGGAGACGATGGGTACTCTATTCTATACTATGTTCTAAGTTCTTGTTCTGTGTCAGTTTGTACGTTGATAATGTGAGTTATTAATGAGACTCAAAAGGAGTAAAGCAAACACTTTTATTTTAATATATTTTTAAAGAATATAATGGCACAAGAGGTTACATGATAGATATAATTTAGGTTAATCAAATGCAGGTCTTATTTTGTATTAATAACAAGATCTATTTTCCTTTGGACAGAAGTGCTGCTTTTCCCACAACGTCAACTGCTGGTCCTGCGCTTATGACTGCATCGCGGACTCGTTGTCCCATCTTTTCCTGAAAAAAATAAATAAACAGAACATTAGGTCACATTACATCAAACCTGAATTCCTCGAAGGGTAAAGCAGGCGTGCACCTATGTCGCGGATAAATTTGAAAGAGAGTTACCGTGGCCCTGGCACAACTGAAGGAACAAGGGTGGGTTTTAGTCAGTAAAAGTCTGACACGCCCTCCCGCTTCACCAGAGCGGGAGAAGTTATTCGACGATAAACCACAGAAAAAAAAGGTGTGCACATTTTACTGAGTGAACATCCACATTTTCCCCAATTATGTTTAAGTGCCATGTAATAGGGGGTGACCCTATTGTTGCCATCAATCCGGTACAAACCCTGACTTCGAGCGGCTACTGAGAGATTTCAGATGGAAAGACCAAATAAATCTTTGCCCGATCCGGGATTCAAACTCAGGACCTCATGGTCAGCAGTAACGTTTGCGATCACTACACCAAAGAGGCAGAACATTAGGTCGTGGTTGTAAAAATCGCAGGTTGAAGAAAATAGTAGGAAAGTGCTTTACCGTCGACCACATCATCGCTTACCATCGGTCAAGCGCGAGCCTATCTATAACGAAAAAAATATCGATTACGCCTCAACAACTGAACAAATTTTTATTTCACCCAGGAAAAGTCACTGACAAAAGCAAACCACATGCTTTGCACTTTGCTATTACAAAATAAAAATGATAAAAAATTCAAAACAAGCTAAATGACTGATAGTAAATCTTTTTTTGCAGTCGGGGGACGGTTTTAATGTTTTAAATCACTTTTTGACACGACAGGCGAGTTTTAATTTTTTTATTATTAATTTTTATACCTTTTACTGAAAAAACGATATTTTTGCAAACGCACACTTGTTTTTTATAAGTTTTTCTATAGGGTATTGAATTGTAACTATTGTTACATTTATTTAATATCTTTTGTTATTTTAGTAGTGATCTAATGGATATTGAATACTACCGTTAATATTTTTATGTACTAAGCAAAATGAAAAAAAAACTTTTTTTTCATGAACCATGGTTCCTCCATTATATTTTTTTTATGTTAACCAGCCTATGTTACCCGGAATAACGAAATGCTTATAACGATACTAAATGTATTTATATCGGTTAAGCCGTTTAAAGTTATGGTGGAATAAAGAAACTCACTAAAATACATGAACCCTGAAAACATAACACTTCTTTTTTGGGCAGTCGTTCAAAAAGAACATTGTTTATACCATAAATAAAAAAACAAGAAAAAAATAATAGAAGATTGATTGATTGAATTAAAAACAAGAAAATAATTAAAAAGTATAAAGGTTCTCATGCAGGAGAGCTTTGTAAAATTCATAAGAATGACTTACCAAATCCTTAAAGAAATTTCCGGGTGCTGCCGACACGGTAGCCAACGCCATGAAGCAGGCACACACAAAGAACAGGACCTTGGCGAAATTCATTATGACTGAATATCGAGTATTTTCCTATGTTTGAAGTAAGAACAGTCCTACGACTTCTTTGAGAATGCTTTATTGAGTTACATGAGGAATATTTATAGGTAAACGGTGAGGTTCAGGGTCGGCACTCACTTGTTTTATTCAAATGAAAACTTTTTTAACTCCGTTGAGTGTTTTTATTTAGCCCAGTGGTAAAACTTAGGTTCCACGCCCACTCGACCCGCTTAGACTCGACCCGAAGAATACACAATTAAACACAAAATTTAATCATTTATTCCACGCTTCGACTTTACTGCTGTCGATGACAACGGACGATTCGTCACATCAAAATCTTAACTGATATTGTATGTCCTTAATTAAGTTTATTATTTCAAGTTTAACAAAGTTAATACAAGATACGATGTCGAAATGCCAGGGGGTTGGCGACTTTAAACCTCGTGCGACGGTCATATTTTAAATAACGGACCCCAATTGGTGACCCTTGGTATAGTGATTGCAAGTGCTTTTGCTAGGCATGAGGTCTTAATACGATTCCCGGGTCGAGGAGTCTTATCGGATTTTGCCATCAGTACGGACAGACTCTGGATTTGTGTCCGGCCAACCAACGGAAGAAAGCTCGCGCCTCCCTCTAGGTGAAGCGTCGACCTGATCAAGACCGCGAGAGTCCAGTGAATTTGAATTACACATAACCGATCAGTGTGGTGACGCTTGGGGAGGCCTATTCCCAGCAATGGACGTCTTAATACAATTCCAACCAAATCTAATTCAGTAACAAATCGGACTAATCTTTCAAAGATATAAATAGATGTGGCCTTTATCGGCTCGATTTTATTTTCTATCTAGGTAAAAGATTGATTTAGTCTTTGGATTTGAAGAATAAGATTAATTTATTTGCTCCTGGACCATTTGTATCAAGATTTCTCACTGGGAAATTTTTCCGAAAATCTCTGCTTAAAATTAATTACTTAAATACCAACGGATGTTGTTTTAGAATTTAATCACTGAAAATCCTCTTCTAAAAATATGATGTTGCCTCAAGTCACTCGCTGAAAGGTTGAACGTATAACGCAACAAAAAATTGACACAAAATTATTCTGCGGTTATTTGTATGAAAATTCACTATTGCATAGATGTCGCACTGTCGCCCCGCCGGTCTGCGAGAGCTTTTAGCAACCCTTGAACTTTAGACAACTTTTCACAGGTAAGACATGAAGAAAAAGGTAAGAAGGTCTTAGTTATAATTTACATAAGGGCTTCAAAAAGTCAAAGTCAGTGACAACCCTAACAATTTATTATATCATGTGAAACGGGACTTTCCTTTGCATTTACCTAAACAAAAACATCACTGGTAGTTACCTAACTAAATTCATTGATTAATACATTAGGTATATATAGCTACGTATTTTCTTAAAGCTACTTGTTTAAGCCTTATTTAAGTTTATCAGAAAAATCCAGTGGAATAAATATCATGGCGGCAGGAACGAAATACCTACTCGTAACATAAGTATCCAATATAGCTTTAACCAACATACAAAGATATTGTTTATATTATCCAGAAAGGTTATTTGCGTAGTTCCTGTTCAAAAACGGCGAGCGTGTACCTATGAACGCAAATGAACCAGAAGGAGAAGATTATTATGTATCTAAATGAACATCGTAGCAGGTTTTAATTACTTTCTGCTAACAACCAAGGAAAAAAAAGAATTGTTATGGTTTCTGCATACTACCAAGGTTTTTTTTTTTTATTATTTTTTATATCAAGCTTTTTTCATTTTCTACTGAGCTACTACCCATATCATGGCAGTGCACAAAAAATAACTAGTCCGCCATCCTGGGTCATCCGCCTTATTGGATTTAGAATAACCTCACTTAGCTAACCATGCATTGTCACCAAAACTAAACGTGTATGAAAAATTGCATGTTAATCGGTGTAGGATACCTGCTTTAAAATTCAATTGCAAGGTTTTACCCGAATATATTTAAATACATACATACATACATTGCAAGTTAAATACGAGCTTTCAAAAAGGACACAAATCCAGAGTCTGTCCGTACTGATGGCAAAATCCGATAAGACTCCTCGACCCGGGAATCGTATTAAGACCTCATGCCTAGCAAAAGCACTTGCAATCACTATACCAAGGGTCACCAATTGGGGTCCGTTATTTAAAATATGACCGTCGCACGAGGTTTAAAGTCGCCAACCCCCTGGCATTTCGACATCGTATCTTGTATTAACTTTGTTAAACTTGAAATAATAAACTTAATTAAGGACATACAATATCAGTTAAGATTTTGATGTGACGAATCGTCCGTTGTCATCGACAGCAGTAAAGTCGAAGCGTGGAATAAATGATTAAATTTTGTGTTTAATTGTGTATTCTTCGGGTCGAGTCTAAGCGGGTCGAGTGGGCGTGGAACCTAAGTTTTACCACTGGGCTAAATAAAAACACTCAACGGAGTTAAAAAAGTTTTCATTTGAATAAAACAAGTGAGTGCCGACCCTGAACCTCACCGTTTACCTATAAATATTCCTCATGTAACTCAATAAAGCATTCTCAAAGAAGTCGTAGGACTGTTCTTACTTCAAACATAGGAAAATACTCGATATTCAGTCATAATGAATTTCGCCAAGGTCCTGTTCTTTGTGTGTGCCTGCTTCATGGCGTTGGCTACCGTGTCGGCAGCACCCGGAAATTTCTTTAAGGATTTGGTAAGTCATTCTTATGAATTTTACAAAGCTCTCCTGCATGAGAACCTTTATACTTTTTAATTATTTTCTTGTTTTTAATTCAATCAATCAATCTTCTATTATTTTTTTCTTGTTTTTTTATTTATGGTATAAACAATGTTCTTTTTGAACGACTGCCCAAAAAAGAAGTGTTATGTTTTCAGGGTTCATGTATTTTAGTGAGTTTCTTTATTCCACCATAACTTTAAACGGCTTAACCGATATAAATACATTTAGTATCGTTATAAGCATTTCGTTATTCCGGGTAACATAGGCTGGTTAACATAAAAAAAATATAATGGAGGAACCATGGTTCATGAAAAAAAAGTTTTTTTTTCATTTTGCTTAGTACATAAAAATATTAACGGTAGTATTCAATATCCATTAGATCACTACTAAAATAACAAAAGATATTAAATAAATGTAACAATAGTTACAATTCAATACCCTATAGAAAAACTTATAAAAAACAAGTGTGCGTTTGCAAAAATATCGTTTTTTCAGTAAAAGGTATAAAAATTAATAATAAAAAAATTAAAACTCGCCTGTCGTGTCAAAAAGTGATTTAAAACATTAAAACCGTCCCCCGACTGCAAAAAAAGATTTACTATCAGTCATTTAGCTTGTTTTGAATTTTTTATCATTTTTATTTTGTAATAGCAAAGTGCAAAGCATGTGGTTTGCTTTTGTCAGTGACTTTTCCTGGGTGAAATAAAAATTTGTTCAGTTGTTGAGGCGTAATCGATATTTTTTTCGTTATAGATAGGCTCGCGCTTGACCGATGGTAAGCGATGATGTGGTCGACGGTAAAGCACTTTCCTACTATTTTCTTCAACCTGCGATTTTTACAACCACGACCTAATGTTCTGCCTCTTTGGTGTAGTGATCGCAAACGTTACTGCTGACCATGAGGTCCTGAGTTTGAATCCCGGATCGGGCAAAGATTTATTTGGTCTTTCCATCTGAAATCTCTCAGTAGCCGCTCGAAGTCAGGGTTTGTACCGGATTGATGGCAACAATAGGGTCACCCCCTATTACATGGCACTTAAACATAATTGGGGAAAATGTGGATGTTCACTCAGTAAAATGTGCACACCTTTTTTTTCTGTGGTTTATCGTCGAATAACTTCTCCCGCTCCGGTGAAGCGGGAGGGCGTGTCAGACTTTTACTGACTAAAACCCACCCTTGTTCCTTCAGTTGTGCCAGGGCCACGGTAACTCTCTTTCAAATTTATCCGCGACATAGGTGCACGCCTGCTTTACCCTTCGAGGAATTCAGGTTTGATGTAATGTGACCTAATGTTCTGTTTATTTATTTTTTTCAGGAAAAGATGGGACAACGAGTCCGCGATGCAGTCATAAGCGCAGGACCAGCAGTTGACGTTGTGGGAAAAGCAGCACTTCTGTCCAAAGGAAAATAGATCTTGTTATCAATACAAAATAAGACCTGCATTTGATTAACCTAAATTATATCTATCATGTAACCTCTTGTGCCATTATATTCTTTAAAAATATATTAAAATAAAAGTGTTTGCTTTACTCCTTTTGAGTCTCATTAATAACTCACATTATCAACGTACAAACTGACACAGAACAAGAACTTAGAACATAGTATAGAATAGAGTACCCATCGTCTCCTGGAGAACGATCTACTAGACCTTTACCGTTACCTTTTCGAACATGTAATCAAACAGACAAACATCTGCATTATAATATAAGTTTGGATTAGATTTCATCAACTGAATTGTTTTGTTAGTAAGAAGTACAAAATTCCCAGCTGTAACAACTGAAAACACAAAAAATTAGGTTACTTACTACACAAAGGCTCTTTTCAGAAAATCTGACTACTTTATCTTTGAACTTTCTTTCCAAAGTTTCAGGCATGACGTAGCACCTGTCAGAAAAACTCGCTTAAATTCGCATTTTTTCAGGAAAATATTTTTTCTCTGATGTTTCAATTTTAAGTTTGGTGCCTTTTTGATCTACGCCTACCTGGAATTTGACAGTTCTAATTACGCTTTTTTTGTGGTTTGTGTAATTGTTATATTTTTAGAATACTAGCGAACGCCTGGCGTAGTTCCCGTTTCCGTGGGAATACTGGGATAAAAAGTAGCCTATGTCACCCAGGGATAGTGTAGCTTCTCAACGGTGAAAGAATTTTTGAAATCGGTCCAGCCGTTTCGGAGTCTTTATGGAACATACATTCTTTCTCTCTCTTTTATAAAGAAAATATCTATTTCTGAATAGATTGATATCTGTCATATCAATCTATTCAGACATAGATATTTTCTACGTCATCCAGACTCAAAAAAAAGAACCCAGAAGAGACAATTTTCAGGATTGTTTGTAGCTTTTTTTAAGTATAAATCTATACTTACAAATTAATAAAATTGAAGTGTCTAAATGTAATATTGAAACGAGAACGTTTTCTTGCTAATACCTTACCTTACTTAGAATCACACTAATATATTAAATGTGAAAGTTTGTGAGTGTGTGTGTGTGCTTCTGTTTGTATTTGTTTTTACTTCATCACGCTCAAACGGCTGAACGGATCTTAATGAAATTTGGTACGAAGATAGATTATAGTCTGGAATAGCAAATTGGCCACTTTTAATTTCGGTATAATGTTCCCTTGGGATAAGAAAACACTTTTCACGAGGGTGAAGCCGCGTGAAAGTATATACTTATGTCAATGTATTTACGGTACTAATAACAAAGACGAAATGTTTAGGATTTTAGTCTGCCTCTCTGTCTGTCTGTCTGTCAGTCTATCTGTTTGTCTATTTGTTTCGGGTAATCTCCGAAATGGCTGGACCGATTTTGACGGGTCTTTCGCTGGTGATGTTTTAAGGAGTAAAAAAGTTTTTTTATCTCGGACAAATTCACAGTTCCTGTGGGCAAATAAAACAAATTAAATAGTCATTTTACGAGTTCGTTGCGGACAAAGTCGCAAGCAAGCAGCAGTAAATAAATAAAAAGTACTTTTCTTAGACCCCTGGTTACGAGTATAATGAGGTTTGCCAGTAATCACCACTCGCATTGAAATAGCTTCATTTCAATGCAACCTTTTTTTTCCTGTTGTTTCGACGTACCTACATACGTTGTACACAACTACTTGCCCGAAGTCATTCACTATTCCCTGAGGAATAACTTTCATTAAGGTTGCACGTGTTAGATGGTATCAGGTTAATTATGGAATTGGCGGCTAGTTCATTAGATAAATAGGTTATCCAGTTTCTTTCTACTAATTGCGACCGGGAATTATTCGCAGAAACTCGACCAAGATAATCGTACACATAGTAGGAAGAAACTGAATATTGAACATGGAGTTCTGTTTTTGATTCTCAAGTAGGCCAAAGTGTTATGATGCTCCAACACTGCCAATAATATGTTTACAAACATTTTATAACACTAATAGGTTTACTAACAAATGTTAGGAATTCTGTTAGAAATTGTTACATTATGTTAGGATGTGTTGAGTGCTCCTATACTGATGGAGTTAAGTTTACATTCATTTATACTATTTGAAAACATGACATCGGCTCGCAATTTGGACTTATGTTACAAGGCATCTATCTACACGAAAATGAAAGAGAATTTGATCATTGGATTAGCTTTTATTTTTTGTGTAAAAATAAAAGAAAATACAGTCTAACTGAACTGGATGCGCAAAACGCTAAGAGCTATTTAGTTAATTTTGTGTTTTACTAATATTACTTAACTCGAAAACATTTTCTTAATATGGTGATCAAATATTTGTTTAAAAATGTTTACTAATGTTTGTAAACATTTTTAACAGCAGTATGGTATTATATGCCAAAGTGTTACTTGTGTCTCAAATAGCATTGCTTTATTCTTTATAGACAACCTGAGCGGTACTTATTTTTAAACGGATTTCCAAAAAGGAAGAGGTTCTATGTTTGGCTGTGTGTATTGTTTTATTTTGTGTGTATTGTCGCCGATTACTCCGTCAATTATGGACTGATCACCAAGTCAGGATCTGATGTGGGGAACCCATGGAAATCGAGGGAAATCCTTAAATTTTGTATGCATTCTTATAGCGATTTTGGTATTTTCATCAACATGACAAGCATTTGCATTCAGAATGTATCATTTGGTGAAGTGGAACTGATGAAGAAGACCACAGATGACCACTGGACTTTCTCAGTGTTAATATAAGTATGTTTTGGGTATGAGGTATCCCGAGTAATTAAATAAAAAAAATATTTAAAAATAACAAAAACCCGACTGCTTAAAAAGACAACTGAAAAATAAGAAAACAACAAGAAGAAAATCATGCTGTGCAGTCGGAGGATACATATGCGCGAGCTAGTCTGACCAAAACCAGATGTATCCTCCGACTGCACAGCATGATTTTCTTCTTGTTTACGTCTTTTTAGTTGGCTTTTTAAGCAGTCGGGTTTTTTGTTATTTTTAAATATATTTATTATTTACAACTTTGTTTTTTTTTGGTCTGAACGTTTCTAAGAAATTGTTGTTGGAAATTATTTGCATTTAATTAAATAAGCTCATCAGGTAGTGGAAAATGAATCGTTCATGTCTCACATAAAAAGGCTTTATTTTAAAACTTGCATGTAGCTTCCGACGTTTGCCTTCTGCTCACGTCGTAATTGGCTACATCGCTCGTGTTAAAATCTCGACTTTTATGCTCGACACGAAATGTACTATTTATATCCCGGGGTGGCCCAGTGGTATAAGAACTCGCCTCTAATTCATATGTACTTTCTAAGTTTATCTTAGACATCACATGCAACGGTGAAGAATAACATCGTTAGGAAACCTGGACTTATATAGTTAATGTAAGTCTGAACGAGCCAAGTCAGAGGCCTGTGGGATTCCCAGAGGTGGCTTAGTTAATTAACTCCAGAGGTGGTCATATCCTCACAAAAAGAAGCAAGAAGGAGCTTATCTTGCTCTTTTATGAACTTATTTGCAGTCGGTGCACCATATCGGCTTCCTATTAGTGTGCCAAGAAATTTATTCTAGAACTTATGGGTATTTAAATCGAGTAATATAATTCTAGGCTTCCATCGCCGACCAAATTATTGCAGATCATCAAGAGAGTAGTTATCAAATACGAGCCTACCATTCATACCGGCTTGACGGCATGGTTGACGCAGTGGCTGAGCAATTGGCTGCTACGCTGCGTGTTACAGGTAGGATTCCCAAACGGAACAAATATTTGCATGGCGCATAGATAGTTGTTCCGGGTCTGATCGTTTGTGTATGTGAGTTTAAATGTTGGTAATCGCGCCCATTCCCAGGATCAATTTCTAGTGAACAACGTAAAAAAGACTATATCAAAGTAAAAAAATATATGACCGCAGCTACCTGTCTACAATAGATATAGGTACGCCTGTGTACAGCTGTACGCCATCTCCCTTAATTTAAATCGCAATATGGCGCCTCCTTCGCTTCGTTTCGTTTAATTACTCATTCCCTTTTATCAAAATATTACATTATAAACAGATTATGAGCCGTCAGATTAATATATTATGGAATCTTTTTGATATTAATTCAGTATTATTAATCAGACCTACATAAGTATTATGGCAATTTATGCTGAAAATTTATTTGGACATTTGCTTTGTCACTTTAAAAAAATTACGATAGATAGAGTGATTAGATACCCATAAGAATTTTGTGAATAATAAAAAAAAAAAAAAAAAAACTAAACCGACTTCCAAAACAAAACACTACAAAACAAAATATTACTTTTTTTTCGGAAGTCAGTATCTTTGTTTTTCGTTTTTGTCACTGACTTCTGAAAATAAAGTTATTTTTGCTTTTTAGTATTGTGTATTGGAAGTAGGTTTAGTTTTTTTGTTAAAAAGTTTAAAATTTTTATCTTTTTAGTTTTGGTAATATATTACCATGAAAATCATTTATAACCAGAGGGCTTCTCATAAAAATTCCAACAAGCCTAAACTTGACTGGGATACATTGTTTTGTTACGGAGTTCCGGTGCCCATATTCATCAAGAGAGCAGTTCGATGGTACCATGGTCTATTAGAACCATTTATTTTAATTGGCTTCATCACAGTCATTTAAATATTTTGGATGTACAATTCCACCAAAATAGTGTGCAGCATATTTGTTAACAAACATTTTGTGTATTGAGCCAATATAATCTTTCGTTTTCTCAATACCTCAATCGAGTCACAATTGAAACATTGAGTCAACTTTTGTCGTGTTTTTTTTTCTGTTTTTATGAACATTGTGACTGGGATCCCGTAGTACTCGATTTAAAATTTAGTCTCTTTTACGACATTAGAAATGAATTTTAATTCAAACTGCTTCCGTCGGGTTTTATCAACGTTTAACAGCAATATATATGAACCTTAGTCAGCAGTGGCACTAAATCGTGAGGAACAAAATGTGAGCCCTCCATTAAACTGAATCTTTTTTTTTTTTTTTTTTTTTTATAACCTATAGGCTCGCGCTTGACCACAATCTCACCTGATGGTAAGCGATGATGTTGTCGACGGTGAAACACGCTTGCCTAGAAACAACCTATTCACTCTTGACTTAAAGACCCCTAGATTGTAGCTATCGGGAAACACAGACTCCGGCAGGGAATTCCACTCCTTAGCTGTACGCATAATAAAAGTGTTCCCAAAACGTTTTGTGCGTATAGGTGGGATGTCTACCATGTATCGATGGCGCATCGCCGTACGTCTGGTAGTCCGATGATGGAACGGGCTAGGTGGAATTATATCGTGCAATTCCATCGCACACTCCCCGAAATGTAACCGATAAAAAACCGACAGGCTGGCAACTCGGCGACGATGTTCAAGACTCTGGAGCTTTGACTTGACCAGCGCCTCATCGCCGATGAGCCTCTTGGCTCGCTTTTCGATCGACTCTAGTGCGTCAAGCTGGTATTTGGCTGATCCGTCCCAGAGATGAGAACAGTACTCCATGCATGATCGAACTTGCGCTTGATACAAGTTGAGGAGCTGTTCCGGCGTGAAGTACCGTCTCACCTTTGCAAGGATCCCCAGCTTTTTGGCAGCCAGCTGAGCCTTTGCCTCAATGTAAGGGCCAAAATTGAGAGTAGATGTCAAAGTAACGCCAAGAAGCTCAAGATGGTCAGTTATTGGCACGGTCGCATCTCGGAAAGTTGGATCTGGGTAAAATTGGCTCTTTTTAGCGGAAAAAAGACACGCCTGGGTTTTAGCGGCATTAAACCCGACCAGATTGGCATCGCCCCATTCGGAGACTGCCTGCAAGGACAGGTTCAAGCGCTCCACCATGGCCTCCCGGAGAGACCGGATCTGAGGCCCGGTAGCACGAGCGTTGGACAAGTATCTCTCAGCAACAGTGCTGTCGTCTGCATACCCAAAGGTGCCGGGTTTAAGCAGATCGTTAATATGCAGCAAGAATAAAGTTGCTGAGAGTACCGACCCCTGAGGGACCCCGGCATTGATATCCAATTGGTCCGACGAGCAGCCATCGATAACCACTCGAATGGACCGATCTCTCAGGAAGTCTGCAATCCAATCACACAGACCACCGGGCAAACCGAATGAAGGAAGCTTACCAATAAGGCTTTCGTGCCAGACCCTATCAAAAGCCTTCGAGATGTCGAGGGAGACGGCAAGCGCTTCCCCGTGTCTCTCGATGGCCTCACTCCAGATGTGAATGGCATACGCTAGAAGATCCCCAGTAGACCGATTTCGGCGGAAGCCGTATTGGCGGTCACTAAGGATATCGTTAGATTCTAGGTATGCCAGGAGCTTCGTGTTAAGTACACGCTCCATACTCTTACAGAGTATGGACGTTACAGAGATGGGTCTGTAGTTGGCCGGGTCAGATCGACTACCCTTCTTGGGCACGGGCTGTACGTTAGCTAGCTTCCAAGCATTCGGCACTTTTCCAGTCTCATACGAAAGGCGGAATAGGCGTGTCAAGATCGGAGACAGTTCAGGCGCACAGGTTCTGAGAACTATTGCTGGTATTCCGTCCGGGCCACTAGCCTTGTTCACGTCGAGGTTGCGCAGTACCTTACGGACGTCCTTTTGATGGATACGAATGTCCGACATACTCGTCTCGCATCCATCAGGATAAGAAGGGGGCCGCGCGTCACCAGGGTTCAGACGTGAAGATTCCGCAAAAAGAGAGGCAAATAAATTTGCCTTCTCCTCAGCAGAGTGGGCCAGCGACCCGTCGGGTTTCAGCAGTGGTGGTAGTGAGGGACGGCTGAAGTTGGACTCGACCGACTTAGCCAGGGACCAAAACGCTTTACTACCTGCTGGGTAAGAAGCAAGTTTGGCCCCTATTCGGCCAATGTGGTCGAACCGAGCCCTTCTCAACAGCTTCTTGCAGGACTTGGCAGCCCTGTTATAGGCTTTCTTCCTTTGACCCACGTCACTCGCTTTGCGCGAACGAGCGTCAACCCATGCCAGGTACGCCTCATGTTTAAGCGCGTCGGCGCGATGACATTCAGCGCCAAACCATGGCCGGTCAACATTGGTCATTGTTACGTCAGAAAACGGAATGTAGTACTCCATTCCCTGACGCAACACATCCGTCACGTTGTCCGCGCACGCCGTAGGATCATCCGAAGAAAAGCAAGTAGGCTGCCAAGGATAACATGCGAAGAAAGATCGCATGCCATCCCAATCTGCTGACCTGTACCGCCAAACCCGCCGCGTGCCTCTTGGGCTGGGATCGGGCGGGGAGTAGACGGACACAGACTTCACCAGACAATGGTCGGAACTACCCAAAGGTGAAGTTATCGACACAGAGTATCGGTCTGGCTCTGTTGTCAGCAGAAGGTCCAAGCAATTGGCCGTGTGCGTATCAACATCCGGCACCCTCGTTGCCCCCTGGACCAGCTGGGTAAGGTTAAGCGCAAGCGCAAGCTTACGCATCTCCCGTCCAGCATGGTCAGTGCACTGGTATGGGAAGAGCCACTCCTGGTGGTGGGCATTAAAGTCCCCCAGTAACACTAATTGGGCGGAAGGGTACCGCTGCTGTGCCGCATCAGCCGCCTCACTGAGGTACTCTGTGAGCCTGGTTGTCTCCTGATCTCCACTGTGCGAGCGGTAGACACAGGCGTAGATAATTTTATCCAGACCTGTGTCCACTAGAGCCCACAGCGTCGAAAATCTTGGGTCCTCAAGGTTACGGAGACGCCGACAGCAAGTGTCGTCACGGGCGTACATACACACTCCCGCGCGCGGTTTATAATTGTGCTCCAGGGTAAACCCTGGGTAAGATAGGTACGACGCGTCTGACGGACTTGCTATCTGCGTCTCCGTAAGGAAAAACAGCGCTGGTTTTTCAGTCTCCAGGTGGTAGTGGACTGCAGAGAGATTTGAGTGCAGACCTCTAATGTTGGTGAGGTGCACTTTGTGTGGGAGGGGGTGCAGCCGCTGTTTATAACCTGTATTTTTTATCCTTGGCATTTTGATTTGAAGAAGAGTGAATGGAAGAGAGGAGTAGGAAGTGAGACGAGGTTCCACGCTGCTAACCTTCAGACACGCACTGAAAGGACACTATCATTGGGGCACTAGCCCGGAGACTGCGGGGACGCCCGAGCCCCCCCGGAATGTCTATCGGGCCCTCCCTTCTGGTCGCCAACCAGCACGATAGTGCATTCCGGGATTTTTCGACAGTTGGCGGGGCAGCCTTTCATGTGTGGCTGGCACACTACTTGGGCCCCCAACTACCTGCGGTCGGCCAGCGGTGCACCGTGCCTCGGATCCCGCTACCCTCCGCGACTAGTCTCCCGATACGCCCATAACAGCGCGCGCCAGACTGGTCTGCTTGCAGTGGAACAGCTATCTCGACCCAACTCCTCTAGATGGCTACACTGAGCATCGTATCCGGAACACGGCCAGGCCGCTTGGCGGTACGTCTTTGCTCAGTGGGTGGTCACAAGCCTTCGGCCGAAGCCTACCACCAGTTGTGTCACCTGATTTGCACCACCCGGGGACCACGTGTAGGGAATCTAAGGGTACTCTCCTACGGACGTGGGTGACTCGGCCCCCAAATTTTAAATCGAGTACTACGGGATCCCAGTCACAATGTTCATAAAAACAGAAAAAAAAACACGACAAAAGTTGACTCAATGTTTCAATTGTGACTCGATTGAGGTATTGAGAAAACGAAAGATTATATTGGCTCAATACACAAAATGTTTGTTAACAAATATGCTGCACACTATTTTGGTGGAATTGTACATCCAAAATATTTAAATGACTGTGATGAAGCCAATTAAAATAAATGGTTCTAATAGACCATGGTACCATCGAACTGCTCTCTTGATGAATATGGGCACCGGAACTCCGTAACAAAACAATGTATCCCAGTCAAGTTTAGGCTTGTTGGAATTTTTATGAGAAGCCCTCTGGTTATAAATGATTTTCATGGTAATATATTACCAAAACTAAAAAGATAAAAATTTTAAACTTTTTAACAAAAAAACTAAACCTACTTCCAATACACAATACTAAAAAGCAAAAATAACTTTATTTTCAGAAGTCAGTGACAAAAACGAAAAACAAAGATACTGACTTCCGAAAAAAAAGTAATATTTTGTTTTGTAGTGTTTTGTTTTGGAAGTCGGTTTAGTTTTTTTTTTTTTTTTTTTATTATTCACAAAATTCTTATGGGTATCTAATCACTCTATCTATCGTAATTTTTTTAAAGTGACAAAGCAAATGTCCAAATAAATTTTCAGCATAAATTGCCATAATACTTATGTAGGTCTGATTAATAATACTGAATTAATATCAAAAAGATTCCATAATATATTAATCTGACGGCTCATAATCTGTTTATAATGTAATATTTTGATAAAAGGGAATGAGTAATTAAACGAAACGAAGCGAAGGAGGCGCCATATTGCGATTTAAATTAAGGGAGATGGCGTACAGCTGTACACAGGCGTACCTATATCTATTGTAGACAGGTAGCTGCGGTCATATATTTTTTTACTTTGATATAGTCTTTTTTACGTTGTTCACTAGAAATTGATCCTGGGAATGGGCGCGATTACCAACATTTAAACTCACATACACAAACGATCAGACCCGGAACAACTATCTATGCGCCATGCAAATATTTGTTCCGTTTGGGAATCCTACCTGTAACACGCAGCGTAGCAGCCAATTGCTCAGCCACTGCGTCAACCATGCCGTCAAGCCGGTATGAATGGTAGGCTCGTATTTGATAACTACTCTCTTGATGATCTGCAATAATTTGGTCGGCGATGGAAGCCTAGAATTATATTACTCGATTTAAATACCCATAAGTTCTAGAATAAATTTCTTGGCACACTAATAGGAAGCCGATATGGTGCACCGACTGCAAATAAGTTCATAAAAGAGCAAGATAAGCTCCTTCTTGCTTCTTTTTGTGAGGATATGACCACCTCTGGAGTTAATTAACTAAGCCACCTCTGGGAATCCCACAGGCCTCTGACTTGGCTCGTTCAGACTTACATTAACTATATAAGTCCAGGTTTCCTAACGATGTTATTCTTCACCGTTGCATGTGATGTCTAAGATAAACTTAGAAAGTACATATGAATTAGAGGCGAGTTCTTATACCACTGGGCCACCCCGGGATATAAATAGTACATTTCGTGTCGAGCATAAAAGTCGAGATTTTAACACGAGCGATGTAGCCAATTACGACGTGAGCAGAAGGCAAACGTCGGAAGCTACATGCAAGTTTTAAAATAAAGCCTTTTTATGTGAGACATGAACGATTCATTTTCCACTACCTGATGAGCTTATTTAATTAAATGCAAATAATTTCCAACAACAATTTCTTAGAAACGTTCAGACCAAAAAAAAACAAAGTTGTAAATAATAAATATATTTAAAAATAACAAAAAACCCGACTGCTTAAAAAGCCAACTAAAAAGACGTAAACAAGAAGAAAATCATGCTGTGCAGTCGGAGGATACATCTGGTTTTGGTCAGACTAGCTCGCGCATATGTATCCTCCGACTGCACAGCATGATTTTCTTCTTGTTGTTTTCTTATTTTTCAGTTGTCTTTTTAAGCAGTCGGGTTTTTGTTATTTTTAAATATTTTTTTTATTTAATTACTCGGGATACCTCATACCCAAAACATACTTATATTAACACTGAGAAAGTCCAGTGGTCATCTGTGGTCTTCTTCATCAGTTCCACTTCACCAAATGATACATTCTGAATGCAAATGCTTGTCATGTTGATGAAAATACCAAAATCGCTATAAGAATGCATACAAAATTTAAGGATTTCCCTCGATTTCCATGGGTTCCCCACATCAGATCCTGACTTGGTGATCAGTCCATAATTGACGGAGTAATCGGCGACAATACACACAAAATAAAACAATACACACAGCCAAACATAGAACCTCTTCCTTTTTGGAAATCCGTTTAAAAATAAGTACCGCTCAGGTTGTCTATAAAGAATAAAGCAATGCTATTTGAGACACAAGTAACACTTTGGCATATAATACCATACTGCTGTTAAAAATGTTTACAAACATTAGTAAACATTTTTAAACAAATATTTGATCACCATATTAAGAAAATGTTTTCGAGTTAAGTAATATTAGTAAAACACAAAATTAACTAAATAGCTCTTAGCGTTTTGCGCATCCAGTTCAGTTAGACTGTATTTTCTTTTATTTTTACACAAAAAATAAAAGCTAATCCAATGATCAAATTCTCTTTCATTTTCGTGTAGATAGATGCCTTGTAACATAAGTCCAAATTGCGAGCCGATGTCATGTTTTCAAATAGTATAAATGAATGTAAACTTAACTCCATCAGTATAGGAGCACTCAACACATCCTAACATAATGTAACAATTTCTAACAGAATTCCTAACATTTGTTAGTAAACCTATTAGTGTTATAAAATGTTTGTAAACATATTATTGGCAGTGTTGGAGCATCATAACACTTTGGCCTACTTGAGAATCAAAAACAGAACTCCATGTTCAATATTCAGTTTCTTCCTACTATGTGTACGATTATCTTGGTCGAGTTTCTGCGAATAATTCCCGGTCGCAATTAGTAGAAAGAAACTGGATAACCTATTTATCTAATGAACTAGCCGCCAATTCCATAATTAACCTGATACCATCTAACACGTGCAACCTTAATGAAAGTTATTCCTCAGGGAATAGTGAATGACTTCGGGCAAGTAGTTGTGTACAACGTATGTAGGTACGTCGAAACAACAGGAAAAAAAAGGTTGCATTGAAATGAAGCTATTTCAATGCGAGTGGTGATTACTGGCAAACCTCATTATACTCGTAACCAGGGGTCTAAGAAAAGTACTTTTTATTTATTTACTGCTGCTTGCTTGCGACTTTGTCCGCAACGAACTCGTAAAATGACTATTTAATTTGTTTTATTTGCCCACAGGAACTGTGAATTTGTCCGAGATAAAAAAACTTTTTTACTCCTTAAAACATCACCAGCGAAAGACCCGTCAAAATCGGTCCAGCCATTTCGGAGATTACCCGAAACAAATAGACAAACAGATAGACTGACAGACAGACAGACAGAGAGGCAGACTAAAATCCTAAACATTTCGTCTTTGTTATTAGTACCGTAAATACATTGACATAAGTATATACTTTCACGCGGCTTCACCCTCGTGAAAAGTGTTTTCTTATCCCAAGGGAACATTATACCGAAATTAAAAGTGGCCAATTTGCTATTCCAGACTATAATCTATCTTCGTACCAAATTTCATTAAGATCCGTTCAGCCGTTTGAGCGTGATGAAGTAAAAACAAATACAAACAGAAGCACACACACACACTCACAAACTTTCACATTTAATATATTAGTGTGATTCTAAGTAAGGTAAGGTATTAGCAAGAAAACGTTCTCGTTTCAATATTACATTTAGACACTTCAATTTTATTAATTTGTAAGTATAGATTTATACTTAAAAAAAGCTACAAAGGTGGACTTAATGTCTTAGACATTCTCTACCAGTCAACCAAGGGTGGCTAAGAGATAACATGGCAGGTGCCTAACACAACGACATCCCTGTACTCCGCGAAGGGTTAGTGGTTTTAGTCAGTTAGAGTCCAATAGACCGCTCACCCCGGTCAGCAGACATCCATGAGTCCTCCATGATGATTTCCACGTTAAAAAACCAGCCATGTGCAAGTCTGACTCGCGCACAGTGGGTTCCGTATAAACAGTTACATGCACTAAAATAAATATTACATTACTAACGTTCAAGAACAATGAAAGCTTTATTAATATTCGGTATATTGCTCTAACGAAGGGACAAAATTAACTTTGACGTTCAAAAACTGTTGTCCCCATACAATATTTTCATTTTTTTTACTTTTCCAAGTACATTTAATAAGTTGGTCGACTATTTACTCGTAAACTTGTAAAATAAATAATAAATAAAATAAAAATCATTTATTTCAGGAAGTTTTTCCCATATACAAACACACTACAAATTACATTGAATAAACAATAATTAACACATTAATAACATTGCATGAAATATTTAAAATTTATTGAAAAGTAGTTAAAATTCATTTAATAGCATTTAATATTTAATAATTCATTTAATAAAATAATAATCATAATCTAATAATAAACATAATCATAATTATAAAACAAATGTCACTTAATAAATGGTGACGAACTGGCATGCAGGTGCATCCACCTTTCCAAAAACACCGAGTCCCAGCGCTCGGACAATACGCTCAGGATACTGTTAGAGCTGCGTCGGAAGCGACTTAGCAGCGAGGCGCTTCGCTTCCTAATAATAGCATAAAAGTCATCGGTTTGCGCCTGCGCGAACATCGTAGAAGCGCTGCAAAACCGCGGCAGCCCCAACAGTACCCTAAACGCATTGTTATACTGTACACGCATAGCACTGTATACTCGCTGCACATAGTTGGCCCATAGGCTGCACGTATAAAAAGACTGACAGTAAGCTTTAAATAAGGTCACCTTAACTTGTTCAGTACAGCGTGAAAATCTACGTGCCAACATGTTACAGCGCACCGACAGCGCCCTACGTTCCCGCTCGATATCCTCATTGTCAGACAAGTTATCTGTGACCCAGTGGCCCAGGTACTTAAAATGGTTAACCCTCTTCAGACTAACACCGCAAAGAGTGATCGGAGGTATAAAAGAGAAACATTTAGCACCAGATTTGAAAATCATGTACTCACTCTTCTTAGGGTTGTACCTGAGCCCATGAGCCCCAGCATATGTCTCACAAATACGCAGGAGTTTCCGCAACCCCCCAACTGACGGGCTCAGCAGCACCATATCATCCGCGTAGCTGATGTTGTTAATAGGCACTCCGCCTATTGAGCAACCCGCATTAGCACTGCTGAGCTCGCCAATCAGCTGGTTCATGTACAGGTTGAACAAGCGTGGCGAGGTCACCCCCCCCTGCCTCACACCGCAATCCAACCCGTACACGTTGGAATATTCTCCTGCCCATTTCACACTGTTCCTCTGGTGACTGTACCAATACCTAAATATCGACACTATCTCACTCGGCACCCGTGTCTCACTATGCAGCTTGTGCCACAGCATGTCATAATTAACTAAGTCAAACGCTTTCGAGAGGTCTAGGTAACAAGCGTACACAGGAGTATTTCTAGCCGTGTAATACTGTACAGTCTGCTTGAGACAGAGGATAGCCGTCTCAGTCGACAAACCAGGCGTAAAGCCAAACTGAGCGTCATGTAAATGAAGGTGCTTCTCCAGCTGTCTGTCAAGCAGCCTGTCCAGCACCTTGGCTATGACAGTAGCGAGTGAGATAGGCCTATAGTTAGATACATCCGACACATCACCGGTTTTGTAAACTTGTAAAGCCTACTTAGCTGTGATAGTTTTCCTTTTAATTTCGGTGTATATACCACTACTGTGAACTTTTTCACATACCAAAAGCAACCATTTAGCAGGCAAATTTTTGTGAGAGTCAAGTGTCTGCCAGTGGGGCGACTCAAACAAAAATAAGCCAATTAAAGCTTAATTTTACGCAAATGGCTCCCTGAATCGAAAAATGCTGGTTTTGACAGACCCGTAATAATTTTGAATGGCCTATGCAACGATACCCCACACTATAGGACAGACGAGAAAAAAAACATCCCCACTTCACAGGGGTTTTGGTCAGCCAGCTTGCGAATATGTATCCTCTGACTGCACAGCATGATTTTCTTCTTATTTACGTCTTTTTAGTTCGTTTTTTAAGCAGACGGGTTCTTTGACTTTTTAAAATTAACTTTTTTATTTTTAAAGTATTGTTGAAATCTGACTTTTCCCCTTCTTCATTTTGATAACGTACTCAATACAATAAAAGAAACACTTTTTTAAAGAAATGGTTTCTCTCATATAGTTTTCTTTTTTAACCGATGAAAAAAAAGGAGGAGGTCCTCTATTCGACATGTATATTTTTATGAGTTTTTATAGAGTGGTCCGATTTCAAAAAATAATTTTGGTTTCGTAAGAGTTATACCTCAAAGTTGGTCTATTTTTTTTTTTTTTTTTCAATATTAGTTTTATTGAAACACGATAACTAACTTAGTACATCATTTCAAATACTTAATTAAAACTAACTACCTATATATACACTTAAATAAAAATAAAATAAAACTACGAATAAAAGGGCGGCGGTCATAGGGCGTCATAAAATTTGTCCACATCGCTGTCAACGTGAAAAGTGCCCAGAACGCTGGCAGCATTGCCACGTTGGATGGCAATGCTGATTCTCTGGCCAAGGAAAAGCCCAGCCCTCTGGTCACGTGAAGAGTCGACTAACCGTTTGCTTAAGTCTCGAAATACACGAAGAGCACTCGGACCCCATGGACCTAATGTTTCAACCCCAAACGGCTCAAATATATAACTTCCAATAAGGTTGTTGTATTTGCGCCGTTTGAGGTTTTCTGCACCAGCAGCAGCTGCCCCAGCACAGCCCGCCGTGCTAAGAAGATGGGATGGCGCAAGGGTGTCGACACATGTTGCATCCCACACCAAAGGCCTACCCACCTTCCAAGGCATTTTGGTCATCCCGTCTGGTCTCTTCCCATCGTCGCGCGCCATGCCATTGGGTTCTAAAACAGCTGGCACCCCGGCGGTGACAAGAGCCCGACGTATGTCTATTTAAATAAAAAAAATGAAAAATCCACCTCTGAAGGAATAAAAACAGGATTTATCGATAATTTACCCACTGAATTTTCAATTGTGCACCAATTCTATTGAAATTAAGTAAACTAAAAAGCAAAAAAACACGTGTTAATTTAAAAAAAAATAACCGACGAAATAAGGAACTGAAAAACAAACAAATAAAAAAAACTTTTAATGTAGTATTTTGAGTTAGCACCACGCAAACAAACATGCAAATTAATTACCTAAACCGTCAAATGATTGTAGCTTGGTTAATCCTAGTTAATGGTTTGTTTGGCGCTTTTGTGTTTGGCATCGGTTATTTTTTTGTTAAAAGGTTTTCGTATATAGCTTATTAAATGTTTTGGCTAGATACTCCTCAGTTTTATCAGGAGTCTCGGCGTAGAACTTCATAATATTGTACTCTTACATCATGCGGGCCTTAAGTTATCTCAAACTAATTAACCCAAAATAAACTCTATTACTACAGACAATTCACCACTGCAACGTCATATTCTGATAAACGCAATATAACAATTAATTAACATGTTTAAATGATTCAGGTCAGAGCTCTGATAAGAGTACTTTCCCGTGACCCAAACGATAGTAAGTTTGACCTCTCAACTTGAAGTTTGCAATTAGCCTTGTCAAAACTTGAATTATAACACGTTTTATTTATAATTATTGATAACAATGTTTATATTATTAATAATGAAATTATTATTACAGGAAATAGGGGAAGAACATTTGTTTGTTTTATCAATGTTTATGTTTTATGCGAAGGAAGGAAAATATGGACGTGGAAGAGTAGCCGGGTTGTACAGTTTGTATTAACTGATAGCTTTAAATGGATGAAGGGTGGCGATGATGGCGGTATTCAAGTAATTTTATGTTTTTGTTCTGCGCTTTTGTTAATTGTCTTTATTTTGTTTAAATCTCTATAACACTGAGGTTTTCCTGTCAGAGAACCTAATTATGGGCCGCTCGCCGTTGTAAATTTCCCTTTTGTATTGGTATATGTTTGTTTTGTGAACAATAAAGAATATGTCTGTCTGAATGGGTTATTTATTTCACACGGAATTCATGAAGTATTATTGTATTTTATTATAGCTGTACACTGCCTTCGCAAAGACCTTCCGAATTTTTTCATCGTTCCCGGTTCTTTGATACTTCTTTTTAATACAAGACTTACTCATTTTGTCTCTACAATTTCTTCGGTCTTTGGAATTTTGTCTGCTGTGGTCAGCTCTTGCAGTTCCAGGGCTGAAATTTTGAGTTCTCTGGGCCCATCGTGCGTTTCACAGATATTTCCATCCCAGTCCCATTTAAAGAATGAGTATTGAGGCCTCTGTTTGTTTGCCAGTCTATGATATAACAAAATGCTTTCAGCAGTGGAAACAACTCAAAACCTTCAAGACTCACGGATGCATGACCCTCCAAAGAGTTGATTAGAAGTACCAGATATGTATGACCATATTTTTCACTAAGATCCCATAGCCTTAATTCACTATAGTTGTACCTGTAAGTCCAAGGGCACTGATAACTGATACCTTTCAAACTGGACTGAAAATTAAGAAAGTGTTTCAGAGTGTGCTATGTTGAGTTTTTAGTTTAGGCCTCAGGATACGGGTTTATTGAAATTAAACAGGCTTTCTTTGTTTTATGTAGCTATTATGCACATATCACACTAATATTGTAAAGGCGAAAGTTAACAAACATCAAAACAAAGATAACGAGTGACCGCACCTCGACCGCATATCAACGCGCCGCAAGGCGGTAGCCAATACAAAACTTTTATCAATTACCTTCATATATTCGTAATGTAAACACTATAAAGCTCTTGCTACTCATGGACAACAAAAATGTATAAATTCAAATAATGTTTAGTATTTATTTCTGTACAAGTGATTTGTAATCTTTATAAATAAATGAATTCAAACCGTAAAGTTTGTGAGTGTGTATGTGTTTGTATACGTATGTTTGTTTCTTCTTCACGCTCAAACGGCTGGACGGATCTGGATGGAATTTGGCAGAGAGACAGATTATAGTCTGAAATAGCGGGTATTTTTTTCCCGGAAATACGTTCCCTTGGGATAATTTTCGACATTCACGCGGGCGAAGCCGCTGGCAGAAGCTAGTATTGTATACATGCCTTTAAAGGCAGATCCAGCAAAAATCAAAGGATTTTATAAAAATAACTTGTTGTTTTTGCTAGAATCACTTCGTGTTTTGAAGACGACCATCATCATCATCATTTCAGCTGAATGCCGTCCACTGATGAATATTACTTAAGTGTCTGATGACACTTGGGTAATATTCAGCAATGGACGGCTGGTCGATCTGGTCGAGTGATCTCGTGATCAACTGGTCTCGTGCGTCTCGCATTCAGATTCCCGCAACCTTAACCCAGTCATCAATTAACCTAGTGGGAGGCCTTCCAACGCAGCGTCTTCCAGTTAGCGGTCACAGTTGCCACTCCAGAACTTTATGTCCTCGTCAACCATCCATTCTGCAAGAAATGTGCCCTGCCCACTGCTACCTCACGTACACATAACATAGCCCGAAGATTTACCTGTTTGGCAATTCTTTGGGCTATGTCGGTAACTTTGGTGCTCCTACGAAGACGAATTTAGAAAAGCGTTTTTAAAAGGAGGAAGATACATCAATAAAAAAAATATATCAGTAACCATTATAATTTAATTTTCAAACATAATAATAAATAATATAGATGTAATGCCTTCTTCCATTTCAGTAGTATTTCAGTCAATAGTAGTCGTTATTTCTAGTGTCATAATATTTACTTTCCGATGGATGCAGCTTGGCCTACCACGGCGACCGCTGGTCCAGCCTTGATGATGCCATCACGGATATGTTGACCAAGCCTTTCCTGTAAAGCAAGAAATTACAGTATTAAACATGGATTGTTATTTTTCTCTGCGCCAACTTGTAGATTCCTACAACATTAGATTTGAAAACATTGATATTTTAAAACTAACAGCACATCAATTTAGGCAATCTGTAATCGATTCTATCTTAGATTTATATATTATTAAGTGGTGTATTTTTCTTTTCTTCTATTTTTCTATCTCATAAATTTTGTTGTCAGAAAGCATTAATTTAATCAATCAACCATTTATCGTTCACTCCATTCACTCATGTATTCTGTTTTTAGTGTTTTGTACCCAAAGGGTCAAAACGGGACGCCTTGTGCAAAATCAGTGATGGTACGAAAAAACATTCTCAAGTAATCTTTTAAGCTAGGTAAACTTGCTTAACCTAATTGTTTTTTACTTATTTTTAGGAAGCGTTATCTTACTGTGTCTTTAAATATAAATTTGCGTATTGTTAACTTAAAAAAGAAACAATTCCGTAGAGTACGAACAAGGCTCACCCAGAATCAATATTTATTTTGAAAAACCGTTTTTTACGCGGTTTTGAGTAAACTATTCAATTACTTGGAGTGCAGTGGTGGCTTAGTGGTATTGGCCGCGACTTAAAAGTTGTAGGTCGTGGGTTCAAACCCAGGCAGGCGCTTTATTTTGTGTAAAATATTTCACCATCACTGCTCTCAAAGCGATGAAGGAAATGGTCGTGAAGAAACCGCCCTATCCTAGTAACCAAAATTCGAATACATGTGACATCCACCAACCCGTATGGTGCCCGCGTGGTGGGTTTCAGTCCATTCCTTCTAACGGAGAAGAGGCCTGTTTCCCAGCAGTGGAAACATTAAAAAGGCTGATGATGATGATGATTCAATAACTACAATTTTAGAAATGCGACTAACAAAAGGTATTTACAAGACAGGCGTGGGTGGAAACGCCAGGAGAAACGCCCTAGAAAGACATACCTGTGTATTTCCTTCTAGAGCGACCTCTTCACGGAAGCCTGCTTGCTTGTTTGATCGGATGTATGAACGAAAACTAATCAAAAGGAATCTGCAAGGATCGTAGCAGATTACGTTCTTTAGTTTCTGTCTGACCCCATGGAGCAAAGACGTGGGTGTATATATGTATATGAATGTATTTATAGATAACTTAACAACGATACAAAGAGGTAAAGATTTTTCTAGAAAACAAAGGCTTCCCCAGTAGCTAGTGGCAATAGGGTAAATCAATACATTTTCGGTATTTATTTTAAGATAATGTAAATTAATATTTGTTTGGTGATAATATGTTTCTAAAAGGTGATCTTTAGAAGTTCTGTTCCGCTGACAAAAATTATCACTTAGTCACAATTTTTCAATAGAGGTAACTTTCATCTGAGGGATAAAAATTACGGTGTGTAAATAAATAGCCATTGTATAGAAAAGTATGCCAAATTGCCTTAATTATTTTACAGTAAAAATATATTATTGTTATACTATATACATGTTTGTTATACTTTATTGTGCCTTACCTCATAAAGGATAACCATAATATAGTGTTTTTTGCGGATGATACTTCACTTTTGTTTAAACCTAAACGTCAACAGCTGGTTACTGACGATGTAAATAGCGCGATCTCAAAAGTATTTCACTGGTTCAATGTTAACAATTTACTTCTTAATGAAAAAAAAACGAAATGCATTAAGTTTACCCTACCTCACGTTAGGCAGGTGAAAACTGACGTGCTGATAAAGGGCGAAGAATTGAATCCTGAAAATAGCACAGTATTCTTAGGTTTAACTTTGGATGCTAAGCTTCAGTGGGGCCCACATATAGATAAATTGTCAAAGAAGCTAAGCTCCGCAGCATGTGCTGTTAGAAAAATTCGTAATTTAACGGACATAGAGACAGCCCGTTTAGTATACTTTAGCTATTTTCATAGTGTAATGTCGTACGGTATTCTGTTGTGGGGAAATGCCGCCGACATCCAGACTATCTTTGTTTTGCAGAAAAGAGCTGTTCGATCAATTTATAAATTAAGCCCGAGACACTCTCTCAGAGAGAAATTTAAGGAGATTAATGTAATGACTGTGCCTTCTCAGTATATTTATGAAAATCTTTTATATGCCCATAAAAATATAAAATTGTTTAAAAAATACAGTGATATCCATAATATAATAATAAATACTAGGAACAAACACAAATTTGTAATACCTACATCAAGGCTCAAGAAAATAGGTGGCTCGTTTAGATGTCAATGTGTGCGCTTTTATAATATGCTTCCAAGCCACGTACAAAATCTAAGTCTTAATAAATTTAAATCATTCATTAAACGTAAGTTGTGCCAAAAAGCGTTTTATAGCATTAAAGATTACGTTGAGGATTAAACGGCTTGGGAGTGAGCTGCTCCAATTAAATTAATTTAGTTTTTTTTTTTTGTTTAAGACGGTACCCTGACCAAAAAATCGGCATGAGATATGAGCGTTCCTATTGGTCTAGCGGCACTGGTGGCGCATGAATTACAGTAGTGAATACGCCCAGATTTTACAATAAAATCTTTATAAAATCGAATTTTGGTCTTTTGAAAAAAATAATTCTACAAAAATGTTCGTTATTAAATTATCTATCCATTAGTGTTAGTAAAAAAAATAATCAATGAACACTTTACGAGGAGATGCATAATATCAATAATTATTTCTCATTTTTATGTTTTTTTGGAAGTAGATTAGTGAAATATATACGACATTTAAAAAAAAACTAAATCTACCATTTTAGAATCAATATTATGTAGAAATTTAATGTATTTTTATTAATTGATATTTCTTTTTAAATAACGAGTAGATAGCTCCTAAAAACAGCACAAAAAACGGCTTGCGCGGCGTTTTGCTCGGGGTACCGCCTTAAATATTTTGCACCATGAATTTTGTTATTTAAAAAAAAAAAAAAATTTTTTTTTATTTGTTTTCTTGCAATGACAAGAATATTTACTTTTTAAAGTATTATATTATTTTATTTTAATTATTGTGAATGTGAAGACTATGTGGATCATTATTTTGTTTTTTAATTTATCTTAGTTTTTAATCACTGTCTGGCAGTTTGAGTAGTTTATGCGGCCTACCCGAATGTCCTTTCTTTGGTATTGTTCGTCGAATCGTTGAGCTCCTTAAATTCTGAGTTGAGCTGCTCGGTTATTGACAAATGCGTGCACTGACTGGACAGGTCCACTCAATCTGGCTGGTTCTTTCCTCAAAAGACCATTTCAGACATCAGTCTACATGGTCTTCACATGATCGAACCAAGATGTTGTCAGGACTGTAAAAGAGACTGTGACCTCTGAGTTTGTTTCGGCCTTTCTTCTCAGAGTAGTCAGATAGGAAACGCCGACCTCATCTAGTTTAAAAAAAAAAAATATGTTAGACATGTAAAAGCGTTTGTACAAACCAACTTACAGAAATAAATCATTTATTTTTTATAATTTATTTATCATTTACCACTACTACTGTAATGCGCTGCAGTGTACTTTTGTACTTGTATTATAATTATCTGACTATTGAAAGATCAGCCCTAATAAAAAACTGCACGGCCTGCAATATGTAAGAGTTTCATAGGCTATTTTTAATTTGACAATGTCCACGTTTCCTGTGGCAGCAGTTAAAGCCATTAAAACGGCTAAAACTTACTCGGTTAAATAAATTGGTAATAAAATAACAATAAAGGTTTCGTGATTGCACAGTTTCCTACATTTGAGTCTTTTTTTTGGAATTAACAAAATCTGAGAGAAGTGCTGTGTTAAATTGTTTTTCTTGAACATGGTCGATAATTCTGCTATCTACCCTATAGGTACCCATCGGGCATAAGGTCTATTTCTAAAGATACAACAGTTATTTTTCATACATTGAACCAATGGGTTGTCTTGGTGACAATTCAATGTCCAATAGCTTCAATGTCAATTGACTGAATGACTGACTTCTTGACAATTTAAAAGTGCCTGTTTAATTGGTTTAGTTTAAATAAATGCTTTTAGTTCGAGTTTGACAACAATGAATAAAAAACGTGACCTGAAATCTTTCTCATTGTAAATCTAAAACCTTACTAGGAATCACTCCTTGTCTTGGATGCGTTATAAACATTTAAGCTCGCACAAATAACTAGATCTGGAATAACTATCTGTCGGAGATAGAGATAGAAATATTTGTTCAGTTCGGGAATTGTAATAGCTCGGCCACTGCAACTTCTGTGTTGACGATATTTTTATGGACTTCACGCTTGATACACAAACTTCAAAGGAACTAGTTTAATGATCGTAAGTAGAAAATTTAAAAAGAACTTACAACTTTCTTGAAGAACTTCCGCTTTGGTTCGGGCGCCGCCGAAACGGTTGATAAGGCTACCAAGCAAGCGAACACGAACAAAAAAATCTTTGTGAAATTCATTTTTAAAATGTTTTTTTATTTTTTTATTATTAAACTTATTACAAACTCAGGTGATACGGCTCGAATGATGCTCTACCTGGTTAAATGTGCGTTTAAATACTTTCTTTGTTTCTAAAGTGGGTTAGCTATCTCCTCGTCTTGTTTAAAGTGTTTTGAACTTTATTTTGATGCAGTAGTGAGTCATATTCGAATGTTTACTCGTTCTAACAGATAAGTGCGGGCATGGTGCATACCCTGGCATGAGGAGTCCCTCGGTCACGGCTAACTGGCGATACCATGAACTAAGTTTTTTTTTTACTTTTGTGTCTGTGGTTTCATTCTATTGATAAATATTATTAACTGGTTTATTTTCCTGTTAGGAAACCATAAAAGGATAGCAATTATTAACATAACAATACTGATGATAGTGTAGTTATTTCTTTAGTTATCCAATGCAATGAGCGATGTCGTAAAAACTGAGTTTAAGAACTGGTTTTTGACTAAGCCAATTCAATAATCAGATAGGAAGTTATGTAGCTACGTAAAAAATGTCTGACAAGCTCATACCTTCGTCTTGCACTTTTTAAATATTTTTTGTGTCATTATTGACGGATCATGCAGTAACAGCCGCACGGGTATATTGATATTCGAGGTTAAGCACAGCTTGCAAAAGTCAGGCCGTGGATGGGTGAACATTTACACAATGAAACTTCTCCGTTTGTCAGAAAGTTTGTTTGTTTTGACAGTCATTTGTAGGTCTTTCACAGTCGTTATAGTTAGCCAGAAGCTTGAACTCAGATTAGTGTCTTGCCCATTTACAAAGTATATTACATTTGTGGGTTTTCAGTTACACTGAAAGCAGATCCCAACATAGTTGGAAAAAGGCTAGTTAGATTGTTTGACTCATGTTTTTTTTGCAAAAACACTAAAATTATGTAACTCGGTTCAGAGTTCAGTAGAAACCTGAAGTCCAAATTTGTGCCCGCTTTACGGCAATATCATATAATCATCCCAGTGGAGATGTGCTCATCCATATAACTGAGCTACCACGGGGAAATAGCGCAGTTATGTGGGACTCCAACCCACTAAAACTCCACATTGTCCTCCTGTGTGAACCCACCGCGGCTGTCCGGCACCGGACTCTATTTTAGGGTGTACCCCTCATCACCGGTGCACACTACAACACATTGCACGCCTTGACCACCCGAGGGACCAAACCAGCACATGGGCGCAAGACGACCGATGTGCTGGTTTGGAGACCGAGATGTATGACCAAGGATGCCATTCACCCTGTTACGGGTCAGGTACTTCTCGACCGCAGGTGATAGGGACTTCTCCTGCGGCTCCACCGCGTCCGCCAGCTGACGGTGGCGACCCCGTCCAGGCCGCAGAAGGTAGGGAGAGCGGTGCACCACAATACCGGCAATCCAGTCCCACAACGGCTTCCAACCGTCAGTCGCGATATCGTATGGAACCTGGGACGCTCCATACGACATCGCGGCCCGCCTCTTTTACCAAGCGGCACCACAACCTACTTGTTGGCTGCTACATCGTCAGCTTAATCGGCAAAAGCCCTGACGAGCGGCCTTCGGAGACTCAACCCCTATTACATGGAAAGTTGAATGTGAGTGTACTTACTATACGTGAGGTTACTTTAGTTATGTAATGTGACATACTTAGACATAAACGATGTAATTGCAAGAACATAAATAGCAGAACAGTAGTCTATGTTCATCGATGATTCCCGTAAAGTTCAAAACAGACATAAAATAATGATCCAGTAGGTATGTAAATTACCTATTAACTACTACCGAAGTGAAAGTCGGAGTGCTGTTGATACATATATTTGTAAATAAACAGACTACTGGGAATGAAACTATCAAATCATAAATGCTTCATCATTGGTCTGGTATAGTAGTAACTGAGCATGAGATTCTGGGTTCGAGCCCCGGGTCGAAAAAAATCAAAACATGTTTTTAATTAAACTAAATCATACAAATGTACCTTTGAATTGTCAAACAAAATATGAATCTAGTTGCACATTCGCAAGCGTTACTGGGTCTCTATGGAGAAGATCGTGAAAGAAACTCCACGGACACTCTTTTTCATCAGTATTAATTACAATTATTTGATTACATCATTCTTGTTGGAAAAATACATATATGAGAACGATGTAAAAAGACGTGCATATAAAAGCGTCTAGGATAAAGCAAATAATTTAAAAATAAAATAAGTACTTATTTAAAAGCAGGCCGAAGCAGTTAAGTTATGATCAATTCCAACTAATGGCGCCCGTTCACGAACATGACGCATGAATTGGCACCACTCAGCTCAAACATAATGAAGGGGAACCGAATGATGGATGTCCAATATAAAAACAAAGTGGGCTTTCCCATCTAGAAATTCTCAGTAGCAGCCTGGAGTCTAGATTTATACCCGGTTAATGGGAATAGCGGAGTTTCCTTGCGTGGTCGAATCAGAAATGAAGACATCCGCAAGAGAACCAAGGTTACCCGAAGAATTGCCAAACTTAAGTGGCAGTGGGCATGGCACATTGCTCGCAGAACGGATGGCCGTTGGGGCTGAAAAGTTCTGGAGTGGTGACCGCGTACCGGAAGACGTAGCGTTGGAAGTCCTCCCTCTAGGTGGAGCGACCACCTGGTCAAGGCTGCAGGTGTCCGGTGGATGCGAAACGCACAGGACCGATCAGAGTGACGACGCTTTTTTTACGACAAAAAGAGGTCAAATCATTGACATTGTTATTGAACCATTTACAATAATGCAACAATAAAAGTGGTAATTAACCTAGATCTGAAAAGCTAAAAGATTACACTGAGTTGACACTGTGGAATCTATAGTCTTGGCATACTTTTACAAGTGTGTGGAATAAAAAAATCGAATAAATTTTTATTGAGAACATAAATAAAAATACAAAGATAAAATGATTTCGCAAGGGCCTAGTTCTTGTTAAGTAGTATATAGATTTAGATAAGAACATCTAATAAATGACGTATTCAGAAGCTCAGACGTCTCTTTTGTTAACTTTTTTACGTTAACATGAGCTCAAGAGGGAAATAAGATAAGTGTTTACCCTTTGTTTTTCGTTGTGGTAGTGAAACATTTTTAAGCTCTGAAAACCTTTTTCGATCGACAAAATGTTTTTCCATGCGTTGGTTTACAAAGTGCTTCTGTTTGAATAAAATCAAACTTATTTTTTGACATCTAACATATGTGACCATACGTTATCATATGATAGCTCTTTGTGTAACTTAATTGCATGGCACCCGCAAAGGCCTCTTCCTTTGCCATACAGTGGGACCGTAACAAGCTGGTAGAATAGGATCCATATTGGCTCACCTAAAGTTCTTTACCCGAAATTGTTCTTCCTAATGGTTTGTAATCCGAATGATCACTCTTCCTACAATTTTACATCCTAATGTTTTCATTCATACTATTTGTAGTGCTACCGGCGATGTTCATAACACTCATGTTTCCGAAAATTGTAATTAATAATATCATTAATGTAAATATATTTAAACTCCTACTGTTTTTTATCATAACGCTTTTATCCCTAAACATAATTACCAAAATATTTTCACTCATATTCAGAAAACAACATTTACCAAGTGTAATAAAAAATATATGTGGGTAATAATTTATGTCTAAAAAATCAACTGTTTAGAACGATTAAAGGTCGTTTCACTGATTTTTGTCTTAAATGAATTAAATTCAGGTCAGAGTGTCGTCTTGGGGGCATTATGAAAAAAATACTTAGAAAAAATTCGCGACCAATTTCGAGGTAGAGCTCGCCGGCCGCTACCGCGGCACCGCTCGCTTCGCTCGCTCGGCTCGCGCATAGTTGGTCACAGTTCTAACCTAACCTAACCTATGGATATCTTTGCAGGTACACACCCCTATAAATAAAATTAAAGTTATGTGAAAATAAAGTCACGCAAAATGAATGTATATAATACTGATTGAGCGCACGGTTGGCGCAGTGGTTGAGCGATTGACTGCTGCGCTGCGTGTCGCGGGTTCGATTCCCGCACGGAACAAATATTTCTATGACCTAAAGATAGTTGTTCCGGCTCTGGGTGTTGTGTAAGTGAGTTTATATGTTTGTAAACGCACCCACGATACAAGAAGAAATTCTTAGTGTGGGGCAATGTTTTCTTTAAATAAAAAATAAAAAAAAAACTGATTATTATGAATAAAAAGAAATCTAAACAAAAAAGATATGACTTTGAATAATGGTGTAAAAGATGGTTATGTTGAGAAAATATAGGAAAACAAATAAAAGTGTAATAAATGTTTATTGCTACTGACATTATGAAGTTGAATGCTTCGGAATTATGAACATTAGAGACAGAGTAGTTAGGAATTGTGATTGTTAGGATGAAAAATGTTAGGAAGAACATTTTCGGATTTCCAATTATCGGAGTTAAAAATTAAGGTGAACTTTGGCGCACCCGGTAGAATAGAATAGAATTATCTTTATTTAAGTAACATAATTATGGTTTAAAAATTATTAGTAAGACCAGTAGTGTCTCATCCCATACAAATAAACCGTGCCAACGTACTGTACTGATTATACTGATTATTTTTGTACATCGATCGCGTTAAGTTCCGTTCCACCGATATAGATGGTGATCTATCTATCGCCGTGGAACGGAGCCGAACGTGATCGAAATACAAAAAATAATTGGTATAATCAGATGAAAAACGCTAGTTACGTCCACAAGGTTTCTTTGTCTGTATGCTAGTATTATATTATCCGTGGTAAGACTAACAACTATATTAGTAAGAACTGACACTTCAAAAAACAAACAAAAAAAAAAGATATATAGATATAATTATTAAAAAAAAAGACGAATGTTTCCTAAATTTTTCTGTTTCCTAAAATCGTTTTCCATTAATATCTACACAACTCTGGAGTGATACGAGTAATTGCCAAAATTAAAACAACCGAGTCTATGACATTTTTACAGTAAATAAGTATTTTTGTTATAAATGGTAACTCGTACTTGTACTCAGTTAAATTAACAAAATCGAGAATGTCCAAAGAATTAATAACATGCAAAATAAATTGTTACATTGTTAATCATTCTTAAAATATAAATAATATAAACCAGTGACACTATAATAATTGCACACGATAAAACAGCTGTTGGATAAGGGAATTCGCATCAAACATCCAGGATTTTTTTTTTTTTTCTTTGTGGCGTCTCGCATCTTGGTCGAAGTGACTGTCTGATGCTTAACCGGACTTCCCTGTTGAGACTAATCTCTAAGCCCACCAGCCAGGCTCAAAAAACTAAACCCAAGCGACAACGCTGAGGGCTACCCTCTATGGAGTCGAACCTCGTCTTCGCTGGGACGACAACTAAGGCTGGATCTAATAATGGGATTCTACCATCCGTTTGGAACAGCCTACGTGGAGAAGAACGGACAAGAAAATCCAATTATAATCTAACTAAACTTTAACTATGGCATAGCAATACGCGGGCTGGCTTCATAAATTGACAGGGACGTCGCGACGGGCCTTGGCGGCGAGGACGGAACGAATACGTTTTCGTTTTTGTGTTCTAGTATGTGTATCAGAATGTTCGTACTGATAACGAAATCATTGACCGCCCTTGTAGACAAGTCTATCCAGTTTCCTAGTGATGCTTTCGTACCTCGAAAAGATGGCACTGCACAAAGCGGGTGTGAGAGGGCTTGCATTTCTGTATCCAGAGAACGGTCCTCAGGGGTTATCGATATGGAATACGCGCTGACATCCCGGCGTCTCGTCGCCACTAATTAACTGAAAAACTTCTTATCGCTTACATTTTGCCGTCGCAAAAATACTTTTAAACTCTTAAACGCAATACTTAAAGTCCAAAATACAACGAGATCAATTTAAACAGCGGTAAGAATAAAATTGTTTGGTTTCGAAAACTCGGTATAAATATGTCATAAATGCTTGGTAGAGCATCAGTCGTAGCGTTTGCACTCCAGTGTGATTTCGATTCTGCTCAAATAAAATCATTTTAAATAAATAATTAAACATGAACTTCTCAAGGATCTTCTTGTTCGTGTTCGCTTGTCTGGTTGCTCTGTGCGCTGTGTCGGCGGCGCCCGAGCCACGGTGGAGGATCGGCAGGAAAATTGTAAGTGTTTTTCTAATAAAAGCTTCTAATTTTTAAGCTTAGTTCTAAACTTGTGTACTAAGGTGGATTTTTTTAGCAGCGGCTGAGAAATAGACTTCTGCTTTCTTAGTTTTGGGTTCAGTTTCTTAGTGCAAGCTTTGCCCTCATTTATAATTTCGACGCAGTTTAGCGACTATGTAGCAGATTTTTTTTTTCAGAGATTTGAATTTATAACACAACTTAGTTAAATACTTAACCATTATCAAATAGTTAATACGACCAATAAAAGTGCCGTAAATTGGTTCACTTCTGGGTCAATTTCATTCATCACAAGCTTGTTTTTAACTAATAATTATATTTATTTTAACTGTTCCCGACGCAAGAAAAGACGAATTATTTCACAGAATCTAACAATTATTTTTCTTTATTTTTCCAGGAGAAGATGGGCCGTAACATCAGGGATGGCGTCATCAAGGCTGGTCCAGCGGTAGCCGTGTTGGGAAACGCGAAAGCCTTAGGATAAACCTCTGTCATAGAATAGTTAATTAAGAATTACTTTTAAGTTACCCTCAATACTCAAGTCATAAAATATATATTCTTTAAATACCTACTTTTATGTTTACTTACCTGTTACGTGCCCTGCCTTTACCAAATCGGCTAAATAGCGACATGATACCGAATTACTTAAGCTATAGCACTAAGCCTAACCCTAATAAAATAGCAGCGATAGAAAAATCCCCTTTACCAAAAACACATAAGGAACTAAAAACTAGGTTATTACAGGAAATTTATCCCAAACTTTGCTCAAACGTAGCAATAGGCGCCGTACTCTTGCAAGGTACCATCGGGTCAGATAAACCTATCTGTTACGCCTCGAAAACTTTGAATGATAGTGAAACCAATTATAGCACTATAGAAAAAGAGCTTTTAGCCATAGTTTGGGCTACAAAGTATTTTTTTTACCTATTCGATCGTAAATTCAAAATATTCACCAACCACAAGCCGTTACAGTTTATAATGAACCTTAAGAAACGCAACCAAAGATTGACTAGGTGGATACTTAAATTAAGTGAATACGAATACTCTATAGTCTACAAAAAGGGAAAGTATAACACTAACGCAGACGCATTATCCCGAGTAGAAATTAATAACGAGGAGACAGAGTCAATGTTAGCCAACCCTTCAGAGCAACCACCCGCTCTAACAGGTTCTACGACAGCCACTGCCCATACTAGCACTGAAAACCCTATTTTAGAAGTTCCAATCACCAACAAACCTTTGAATAAATTTCACCGACAAATATGTATAACTATAGTCAGTAACGCCCCCTACATTAAACGAACGACAACTACTAAACCCTTCGACACACATACTCGCACACATATTCAGGTCTAACTTAGAGCAAGACGTGGTAAACGCCATTAAAGAATATGTAAAACCCAAGGTAAAAACTGCTCAAAAGATAATTCCACCCTTGGGCAAGTACTCAATCATCCCCATTATCCTGTAGCGGCACCGACGCCGCCACTTACGAAGGAATGACATGATGATTAAAATAACTTTAAAAGCTCAGCTATGAACCTAGTTCTAACAAAAACTGAACTAGAAGATGTCAAAGAATATTTAGGGCAGCAACCTATCATAAAAAACTATCACGGTGGTAAAAACAACCACAGAGGTATAAACGAATGTTATCTTGCGCTTTCCCGGAAATATTACTGGCCTAAGATGAAGGACGATAATGAGTGTACAATTTGCGGACAAACCAAATATGATAGGAACCCAATTAGAACTCAACTAAATCTAGTAACCCCAGCTACCAAACCTTTTGAATTAGTACATATGGACCTCTTTACATCCCAAAATGAAAAATACCTTACAGTAGTAGACGTTCCTCGAATTACGGCCAGACATACCATTTGATTTAATAGATGGCACGGCAATTAGCGTACTTCAGGCCGTTTTAAACTATTGTACACATCACGGTCTTCCACTCACCATTGTAAACGATATTGGTACTGAAATTACTAACCAATTATTTTCTGAATTTACTAGATTACATAAAATTAAAGTCCATAGAACACTAGCTCACTCTCCTTATGATAACGGAATTGTAGAACGGTTTCACTCTACATTACTAGAACATCTACGTATCCTACGACTACGTCAGAAAGAAGAACCTGTGAGCAACCTTAAGCCTTATGATATATTAGCTTATTATAGCACAATTCACAGTTTCACAAAGTGTAGACCGCATGACATAATTAGGGGACATTTTGATCCAAGAGACCCACACATTAACATGACCGAACATCTCCAACAATACATCTTAATTCTCCGTGACCAGATGAAAACTGTATATGACCTCATTAATCACACTGACCACACATGATCACACTTACTGACCGAATGAACATCATACAAAATAAGGATAGAGAGCCCGAAATAAAATACCAACCAGAACAGCGAGTCTTTATTAGTAACCCAGTAGCTAGTCAACAAAAATTACCACCGCATTATACTCATGACACCGTGCTTGCCGACCTTCCGATTCACATATACACATCTAAAAAGAAAGGTCCCGTAGCAAAGTCCCGACTCAAGCGTATCCCTAAGACCTCAACATTGTTACAAGATACTACTGGCGATGATCATCCACACAACACTGGCGCTCGAGATAAAATTTGAAAGTTTAGACGAAGCCCCCGGACCTTTCAACCTTGGCCAAGCAAGGCTCATAACACATCATCATTCCTTCCTTCAATACATAGACTTAACCGACATCGAACATAGACTCAACTCTGTAATTAATCAACTAGACTATTTCTAGACCAAACTAGATAATCAAAACTTTGTTTTATATTAACTTCAAATTAACCATTTATCTAATAAGTTGGATAAGATTAGGTCTTAGCTAAAGACATTACCTGGTCGCAGCAAAAGCTGGTCTCATAGACGGTTAAGGATTAGTTGTAAAAAGCATAACGGTAACATAGATCAATGGGATGCCCAAAATTACAATAATGCCATTAAACTTCTAGAAAATAATAATGTCAAGGTATTATCAGAGGTAAACGAGCATATTAGTCTTAATAAAGTCTGGATCACCAGATACATTGAGATACTTTCTAAAATTGTAAGTAAACAAGAGAGAATCGATAGTACCTTAACATTACTTTTAGACGAGAAAGCTTCTGTTAAAAACGATCTTATAATAAACGCAAAGTTTGCTCAGTTGTTAAGTATAATTAGCGATAATACAGACGATTTATTTTTATAGATAACTAGGATAGAAGATACCTTAGATTTCATACGTGCATCGAGCACTCACCATAGTACTTTAAGCATAGATACTTAAGGTAACATGACTAAACGATTAAGATCTATATACGGTTTAAATCAATTGCTGGAGGCAGATCTATACAGTTAAAAAACCTGGTTATTATTATACAAGAAAAAAAATAGTTATCATATTTAAAGTCCCAATAATCTCCCCTGATATGTTCAAATCATATAAATTAGCAATAGTTCCCAATAAATATATATACCTTTATTCCGCCTTACCCTTTCATTGCACCCAATGGGAAAGTTTTGAAGTACATAGAAGCCCGAAGTTTAACCGGATTCATCTCTGCGAAAAGGAAGTCAACCATCAACCGACGAGAGGACATCTAGACTGCATCCAAGGGCTCATTTTTAATCAATCTCTACAGAAGTCATGCCAGCCCACTAAACTCACGCTTTCCAAAGAAGTCATGCCAGCTTACTAAACTCACGCTTTCCAAAGAAGCCATCGAGCAATTAGACGACAGAGGCTATACACTCACCTTCCCACGACCAACCCAAACCGAGCTACAATGCGAACGTCAAGAATTCATCTCTCTGCACAGAAGTTATCTCGCTACCAATCCGCAAAAATGCCTACTACGCACTGAGCAGTTTACTATCATCAACAAGAATGACCACATCAAAGGACAACCGCTGAAAATCACCGAAATACCTAAGAACCTGAACGTTGCCAATGAATTTATCCCACATCTCAAGTTAAATTCACTACACCTAAAAAGTCTACATGAAATCGAATATAAAATCTTAATGCCGCAACCAGTACAAATGAATCACGCAAACATGGAACAATCGATTTACCATACGACTATATGTCGTAATATTCGGTGCAACTGTACTGATCGTTACTCTCACCATACGTCGGTATAATGTTTGCACAAAGCTCAGAAAGCCACAATCACCAGATGAAAGCGCTGAAAATCATCAATACGAAAACGCAGAATCTCCTACAATCAAGGAAAATGTACCAGAAACATTCTCTCTGTAACTGCTAAAATAGTTGCTGTTCTGAGGAGAGAGGTGTTATGTGCCCTGCCTACACCAAATCGGCTGAATAGCGACATGATAGCGAATTACGTACAACATGTATGCATGATGTGTCCACACAAAATTGCAATACAGGGACTCTGCTGACACGACTCTTCGTGTCACCGCCGATCACCTACTTCCAAACTGCTGATGCCGCACCTGCGTTTCGCAATCATTTTAGAAAAATATTTTTAGAATTATTAATTTTGGCACTTCGAGACTAGCATCGTCCAAGTCTTGATTGAAGATTTTATTGTAATTTTGAAGTGATTAAACTTTTATTTAAATTATCTTCGTTTTTTTTAAGTCCTCCGGCTCCGGTCACCTTCATAATTTACCTATTACCTATATTTCACTGAACATACCACAACCAGTCTTTCTATGAGTATTGTGTCACACAGTTACTGGGTTTCGGGAGGTCAAATAGGTAATCTATTCATATAAAATGCTGTATTCAACTGCATCCAGTGAGTCTTGTAGGCGACCCCAACATACATTATTATGATAATTCATACACCAACCCGCATTGCATTGGTTACGGCCCATTCCCTCTCACAGGGAGGAGACTCGTCCCTCTCGCCTGTGTCCCAACAGTGGGAACGATGATGATGATAAGTCTAGGCAGATTCATTGATTGATCTGCGCTTACTTCACAATGGTCTTTTTTGCCACATTTAGGAAAGTTTCATAACACTTACCAGATATATATATATATATATTTTAATTCGATTGCTTCCTTATATTTTGCCTAGATAAATATGAACCAGTAGGAACACCGATGACACAACCGATGACCGTTGGGGTAGATATTTTCCTGAGTGGAGACCGCAAACTGGCAAACGTAGGATAGGACGCCCTCAGGCTAGGTGGAGCGACGATCTTCGCATGGTGGCTGGTAGGAGCTGGATGACGAAGATTGAAGGAAATGGCGAGCGATTGGAGAAGCTAACGACCAGCAGTGGACTGCTACAGGCTGATGATGATGAACTTCAAAGTTAACACAATACTGATGAAGGAAAATTAAAATCTGTTGTAGAACAAGAGCTAAGCTAAGTTAGCTGAGCCTTATCGGCCAGTGCCAATTTAGCTCAGGTAACTTGCAACTACATGAGAGTGAGGGCATCGAAACTTTGCTTTTAAATTAATCAAGCAATCTTCAATCTCTTCGATCGGTCGGCAATCTGACACAACCGGCGATAGATCAGAAGGAATTCTCTAAAAATAGATAAAGCTATTATTCAGTGAAGAAAACTAAATATAAATATAGTAAATGAAGATTTTCAGTGATTAACATATAGTTCATAAGTTTCCATCAAGATTCCGTCAAGAAAACAAAAATAGTGCAGTGTAACGACCTAAATGTTTTGAATTTGTTTTCAATAAGTTTCAAATCAGTGGCAACAATATAATACTGAACTTGGACTAAATCAAGAAGCCTACGATACTGAACTACAACAGGTACAACCTTTTATATCACTGATATCGAAATAATTGCAAAATAAAAGTCGTTAGTTTTCAATGATTCAAATATAAACAAAACACTAGTCATCACACCAAAAGCTGAGAAAGGTGACATCTATCGGATATCTGCAGCGATGGATCAAGCTGAAAATATTACGTTTAGACGTGTGCGAGCGCACTCCGATACGAACCTAGATGATAGTTTCAAGAATCACCCACTAGATGGCTTTCCATAGCGTTCCTGATATATCGGATGATGAAGAGGTCCACATCGTTACCGAACCAAAAAAACAGATTGATGGCCTTACCACTAAGTTATTGAGTGCTAATACCGAAATAGACTCTTTGATACTAGAAAATGAGACGCTGAAAAAGGAGAACAAAAATCTGATTCACAAAAATACTATATATAAACAAATTGTGTCTAGTCCAAGCCAATCCCCACTCAAAACGCCTAAAAAATGTACAAATCAAACAAAAGAACCTCGCAGTAACAAGCAAACCCAAACAGATTTTTCCAAATTCATTGAGAAAAATAATGAATTAAAAGTAGATCAACAGAATACTATAGTACAACATTCCAGCACACAGATGGAGTCACCTGTCGAGGCTATTGATAAACAAATGTCAAATAGGATGTCTAATCGCAGACAGTAATTAAAAACAATATCTGCATTATTAGTGCAAATAAAAGCAATAAAATATTGGCCTTAGCAGAAGATTACTTCCTTGGAAACTTCCACATATGTCACTATGTGTAATATCTAACTCCAAATGTTGGAATTAAAGCTCGCTTACAGGATATGCAAAAATAATTAAATTTAATAATGAAATCGTGACAAATCCGTATGACATATCGAATGCATTTAAAAATTATTTTGTAGATAAGATAACACCCATTAATACTATTCACAAAGATCAGCATAAGCAATACCTAAAATCAAGACTAAACTAAATTTTTATGAAGCCATGTCTGCCAGACGATATAAAACAAATAATAAAAGGTCTAAAAAACACCAATAGTGTAGGTTTTGACGGTATCTGCACTAAAATCATCAAGCTAGTAACAGAGTGTATCTCGCAGCTTCTCAGTTACATTCTAAATTTGTCTATTGAGACTGGTATATACCCTGAAAAGTTAAAAGTCGCAATTATTAAACCGATACACAAAAGAGAGAGTAAAGAAAACATGAATAATTATAGACCTATTGACTTAATATCTATATTCTCAATTTTTTTTGAAAAATATATTTATAATGAATTAGTTAAATATTTTGAAACCCATAACATTCTAGCTAAAGAACAAAAAGGATTTAGGCAGAACAAAAGTATCAATCTTGCCATATATGTTTTTTTTTTTTGAAATTATAACGTCCAAATAATGTTCATGCCATGATCAGCCACTTAGGCATACAAATTATTAAATAACATAATGAAAATATGAGTGTAAAATTCTAATTCCATGTCAGAACAAATACAAACTATATTATCCGGTCATCTGTCCACCAGACCGAATCGGATTAGAACAATGATAATTTCTATTGTGTCTGGAAATGGACAGTTGAAGGTGATAAGCTTGAGACATATGGCATAAGAGGTAACATCTTAAAATTAATTGAAACTTACCTCAAAAACCGCACTCAGTATACACAAATTAACATACATACATACATAAACTCACGCCTTTTTCCCATGGGGGTAGGTAGAAACTACAGAACGCCACCTGCTACGATCCTTACATACTTCTTTTGCTTCACACACATTCATACTATTATACACACACGTCGGTTATGGGTACTGCGCACTTGGCCTTTCTGAAGAACATTACCTATAAGGTCTATGTATGTTTTTCAAGAGCGTCTCCTCCCGCTGTTCCATTCACGTCTGCCTTGTAAATTTCTTTTTACCTTTCATTAATCGACTTTCATTCATCCTCTCAACATGGCCAAACCATCTTAACATACCCTTTTAAATTTTAGTCACTACATCTTCTTTTAAACCACAACGTTGCCTTATTACCTCATTCCTCAATCTATCAGTTAAAGTTACACCACACATACTCCGCAAGGAGCGCATTTCTACTGCATTAATCCTACTTTCATGTCTTTTTTGCCATACCCAGCTTTCACTTCCATACATAAGTTTAGGCACCAGCACGCTGTTGTGAACGGCGAGTCGAGCTTCCAGAGACATCGACTTGCTGGTCACAACTGCATGCATAGCACCATTCACTTTATTCCCTGCATTCACTCTCCTTTCCACATCCTCTTAAATCTTTCCATCCCTTGTGAACATACTTCCCAGATATACAAACTCGTTTACTTGCTCCACACTCTTATCATTTATTTTCACTTCACACTTCGATACATCTTCTTCTCTTTCACACAAATTAACAGACTTAATATTAGAACTAAGATGGAAGATTTGAATGAATCCGAACTCAAGACCTCACAGTGACATCAAATAATAGAACAATTATGCATGTATCTTCAAATAATTTATATTTTAATGTATTGTGTTGTAATAATACTAGGAATGACATTGAAATAATTTGATTATCATTATTATTATTGAATGAATTAAATAAATGATTATTGAATAATGATAATAATAACTGTTGGCAACCCTAAAATGTCAACATGACAAAAAAAATTCCTGCACTTTTTATTTTATTTACAAATTCATAAAACCAACAAACTAAGAAAACGTATACGGCAAAAGAAACCAGTTGTAAAATACCCATATATAATATAAAGTTGAATGAATCCACAACAAATACAATAAAATATCAGAAAATTACAAGAAACCAGTTGACGTCGTCACTGACACACGTCAACCAACCAATATTTACAATGGAAAAGTGTAAGGGAAGATTTAAATAATGTTGTTGACGAGAGCAGATGCCTATCGCGCACGGCATCCACCCCCGGACTCGTCGATCAGCTCCGCCTCGCCGCCACCAGACCTCGGATCACCAGTATCATCGGCGGCTGCAGTTGCGTCGAGCTCGAGCGACGAGTATTTTTCCCCGCCGACGTCGCCAACACCTGTACGTCGGCAGGGGAGAGGCCGGCCACCGAGGAGCTTGGGATCTAGGGGCCAACCGGCCCCGAGCCGGGACCCCGCTGCCAGTGGTTGTGTGCAGCGCATGAGATGGACTCAAGGTATGAATGAGAACGTCATGCGCGCATATTACGGGTCTACAGAGGGGTGAACTAACCTCACTGCGGACCGTGTTATAATGCTGTCTCTGTTTCAGGACCTGGAACCAACTGTTAACGTCTCGGCCCAACGGTTGTCGGATCAGGTGCGGGTCATCCAACGTAACCACAGGTTGGACGACACCGCACTTGATAGGCTGCGCTCAGAAGTGCCGAGCAACCAAATCGTCTCAACTCCGATACAGACCGCGGCACCGCCAGCCACAATTGTAGTCCCGCCGCGGTCCAATCATGTTAATGAAGAGGCAGATGATAGGGTTGTTACAGTAAGTAGCCAGTGCAACGAAAAATTGAGGAGCGCACTGGAGGATGCACTTCGTGAGTATAGGTCCACTCCATCTGAACTTAGGCCCCGATTACCACGGTTGCCTATGCACAAAAAGAAAAGGGCGCTGGTGTGTGCCTTGGACTCGCTGCTTAAGAACATCTTTGAGAGCAGTGAGAACCTCGTTGATACGCACTCAATCCTGTATTGCGGGGCTGTTGCGGCATGTCGTTTAGCCAACGTTAAGTTTCCAAACGAGGCTATTCGACCTAAGCCTACCGTGCCAGCCTGGCAATGCAGGATTGAACGGCGTATTGATGGGGCCAGGGTACTCATTGGCAAACTATACTGTTTCAGGGAGGGCAATACACGACCACGTGTGATGCGCTTCGTGAGGCGGGTGTTTTCGGGGACTGGTATTAGTCCCCGAGAATACATATCCCGTGTCACGGAGCGCATCGACTTCCTGAAACAGAAAGTTTGTGCATGGGCACACCGTATTCGGTGGTATAAGCGACGGGTTGACCGATACTCGCAGAATCGCATGTTCTAGAGCGATGAGAGGTGGGTATACAGAGCTTAAGAGTGACCTGAACAAAATGTGACAGACGTGTGCCGCCCGGATGATGTCGCCACGAGTACATTCTGGCGAAGCATCTGGTCGGTGCCCGTCTGTCACACTGAGGGTGGCTGGATGCGTGATGTCGAGCGCGTGTGTGAAGCTATACCAGAAATGGAAAAAGTAGTCATCAGTCCGTCTGATGTAGCCAAAGCAGTTCGTCCGCTACCGAACTGGAAGTCTCCGGGACCGGACGGACTGCATAACTTCTGGCTAAAATGGTATAGCAGCTCATACGCGTTTCTGGCATCGCAATTCCAGTTATGTTTAGAGTCTGGGTCGCTTCAGCAGTTTTTAACAACAGGCGTTACCCACCTGCTCCATAAGACAGGTAGTCCCGCGGAACCCAAGAATTATAGACCAATTACATGCTTATCAACGGTCTATAAACTTCTTACATCCATCCTGAGAGCAAAAATTGATAAACAAATTGAAGGTAACTCAAAAATATCTACCTCTCAGAATGGATGTAGGAATGGGTCCCGTGGAACTAAGGAGCTACTTCTGATTGACATGGCCATAAGCCAGCAGGTTCGTCGATCCCGCAAGGATCTGTCGACATGCTGGATAGACTACAAGAAGGCCTACGACTCTGTGCCACATACATGGCTCATGAGGGTGCTGGAGTTGTACAAAATAGATGCACCTCTACGCGCCTTCCTTGAGTCATGTATGGGGCAATGGAAGACAGTCCTTCGATATCGAGGGTGTCAACCGATTCAGGGGGATGATGAGCCTGTATGGATTAACCGGGGTATATTTCAGGGTGACAGTTTGAGTCCACTTTGGTTCTGCTTAGCCCTGAATCCTCTAAGTACACTGCTGGAGGATTCAGGACTAGGCTATCGGTTGAGAAGAGGTGGTCAGGTCATAATTATCTCACCTCCTTTACATGGATGATCTGAAACTCTTTACCCCCAACAAATTCCAACTGACGGAGCTACTGAAGGTAACTGAAACCTTCAGTAACTCCATCAGGATGGAATTTGGTGTGGACAAATGTGCAGTCATGCATGTAAAGCAAGGGGAGATTATGGAATCCGAGGGAATTCAACTCTCTGATTCCATACACATTAGACACCTCTCCTCGACTGAAACTTACAAGTATTTGGGTATGTCGGAAGCGTTGGGGATCAACAGTACTGACATGAAGCAACTGCTGAAGGAGCGTTTCTTTGGCCGCCTGAAAAAGGTATTAAATAGCCTTTTGTCAGGCGGAAATAAGGTGCGCGCCTTCAACAGTTGGGTCATGCCGGTTTTGATGTACTCTTTCGGCATACTCAAATGGACTCAGACCGAGCTCGACGCCCTTGATAGGAGGGTCCGGACACTGCTGACCGCAAACCGGATGCATCACCCACGATCATCGGTGATGAGACTGTACATCCCGTGGAAGTGTGGGGGTCGAGGCTTTTTAAACGCCAAGACTCTTCACAACCGCGAGATGTGCAGCCTCAGAGAATACTTTTTGAAAGCTGAAGTGGGTATGCACCGGGATGTGGTCACAGTGGACAAGGGACTCACCCCGTTGTCCATAGCTAAAGAGAACTGGCGCAAACCTGTAATACTAACGACTGATGAACGCAAAGAGGTATGGCAAGGCAAGGAGCTACACGGGCTCTTCTATCGGGCTCTCCATGGGTCCGATGTAGATTTTTTAGCATCCGTATCCTGGCTACGTTTTGGCGACCTTTTCGGGAAAACTGAAGGTTTTGTCTGTGCAATTATGGACGAAGTTACCCTGACGAATAACTACCGGAGACATATAATGAAGGACGGGACGGTTGACATATGTCGGGTATGCCATCGTCCGGGAGAATCCATCAGGCATATTGTCTCTTAGTGTTCTCGTCTGGCTAACGGCGAGTACTTACACAGGCATAACCAAGTGGCCAGGATTATTCACCAGCAACTTGCTTTGAAGTACAATCTAGTGGAATCGGAGGTCCCGTATTACAAGTATGTGCCCGACCCAGTTCTCGAAAATGACCATGTCACGTTGTACTGGGATCGGTCTATCATCACTGATAGGACTATTGTTGCCAATAAGCCAGATATAATGGTGATAGACCGATTAGCGCGCCGCACAATGATAATCGATGTCACGATCCCGCATGACGAGAACCTCGTGAAAGCTGAGAAAGAGAAACAAATCAAGTATCTCGACTTAGCACACGAGGTTGTCGACATGTGGAATGTGGACTCGGCGATCATTGTGCCGATTGTCGTTACGGCCAACGGCCTGATGGCCAAGAGCCTCGACGACCATCTGTCGAGGCTGTCATTGGGTGGTTGGATCAAGGGTCTGATACAGAAGGCAGTACTCCTCGATACGGCTCGCATTGTGAGGAGGTTCCTGTCTCTGGAGCCCTATTTTTTATATTTTTAAATGTTTCTAAGTTTTCTTTTTTAAATATTTAAAAATGTAATATAAAAAGACAAAAGATAAATAAACGAAATAATAATAATAATAAATATTAACAATCTTACAGTTAACATTTTAACTTATTTGTACTTAAGACTACATTAGTGTTTATTTTTTCCATAAAAATATGCATTTTCCTAATCGACACCGGTTTTTCGATTGTCTTGCTTTCCAGCATAGGAATCCCCAAGTGCTCTCCACGAACATCGATCTCTTGCTTTTCTAGTCCAAGTTGTACCTGCCACCTTTTTGATGTCATCTTCCCATCTACGATACTGTCTACCTTTCCTTCTTGTTTTGTGTGTAGGACACCATTCTGTCACATCTTTAGTCCATTTCTCTGTCATAGATCTTATTAAATGGCCTGCCCATTTCCACTTCAGTTGTTTAATTTGGTCTTTTACATCTATGACTTTGGTATGTTTCCTTATTGTTGTCAATCTTATTTTGTCTTTTAATTTTATGTTGAGTTTACTTCTTTCCATTTTCTGTTGGCAGTTTTCTAACGCTTTTATATCTTTATTAGTGCAACTCCATGTTTGACACCCATATGTGATGCTCGGCAGAATACACGTATTAAATACTTTCTTTTTTGATTTTATTTGTATTTCTGAGTCTTTCAAAACTTCTTTTAGAGACCAGTATTTCTTCCATCCAATGTTAATTCTATTATTAATTTATTTTGTTGTGAGATCTGTTGGAGATATTATTTGGCCAAGATAAGTATACTCATTTAGATATTGCAGTTCAGTAACGTTAGTAGGTTTTATTGGGATTGCCGTGTGGTTTGTCATCAGCTTGGTTTTACTCGTATTTATTGATAAGCCCACCTTTTCGCTTTCGTATACCAAATAAATAATAAATCTGTAATTGTATTCAGAGTAATCTGTGTTGTTCCCAATATGATTTCGTTTGATATGCCATCTTCGCCTGGTGCTTTCCCTCTCTTTTGTGATTTGATGGCTTTGGTAACTTCTTCTTTTAGTATGTTTGGGATTGGTTTCTCAATGCTAACATATTCGTTTGTTTGTGGTCTAGTTCGCTCATCATTGTAAAGTTCACGGTAGAAATCGGTCGCTGCTTTTAGTATTTCAGTTCTTTTGGTGTTATATTTTTTTGTCCTGTGATGTGTTACGTTACCAATCCAGCATGATTCGTCTTGAAGCTCCTTCCATGCTTTTTTAGCCCTCCAGATTTTGCTATGTGTCATTCTATTGTTTCGGTTCTAATTTTCTTTCTGTGTTTTTTATTTCTAAATTAATTGCTTTACTTAGTTTTGTTATAATTTGTCTGTTTTTGTGCCTGTTATTTAATAAATCAGCTCTTTTTTCAATTAATTCTCTTGCTTTTGGACCCAATTTATCCTTTGATGTTTTGTCTTGTGTCTTGTTTTGTGTTTTTTTTCTATTTTATCGTATTTTTCCTGGATTGTTTTGAGTTCATTTATTTGGTTTAGTTGAATTTCTAAGGATTGTAAGGCGTTATCTGGCAATGGAAGTCTAATTGGTAGCTTTACATTATATATATGTTTTCTTGTGTGCTTTGGCTCAAACATGTATAAGTCTCCACGAAGTAGTCTATGGTCAGTATTATAGTTGAACTGGTTCACAACTTTAACATTTGAAAATAGTTTTGGTTTGTTTGTAGTTATGAAATCTATTTCATTTCTTGCTAGTCCATTGGGCGATTCCCATGTCCATTTTCTGTTAAATTTTCGTTTATAAAAACTACTCATAATTTGCAGGTTATTTTCTAAAGCGTAGTTTACAAATCTTTGCCCATTATCATTTCTTTTGCCATATGTAAAGGGTCCAAGTATTTTATCTTCGTTTAGCCTCCTTTCTCCAATTTGGCTATTAAAATCTCCCATTACGATAACAGTGTTATGTAAATTTTACATTGTTTTGTTTAGATTTTCATAGAAGTTGTTTTTTATTTCCTTTTTGGCTATCTCAGTGGGAGCATATACCTGCACTATTGAAGTGGGATGCTTGTGACCAGGTAGTATAATGTTTAAAACGGTTATTCTGTGTGACACTCCTATAAACTCTAATATATTATTTTTGAGATATTTCTTAACTAAGAAACCCACGCCATATAATCCTTGTATTTCATTTTTATAATATAAAATATATTCCTCGTGTTCTTCAATTTTTCCGCAGATCTACGTACATCACATATGCCAAGAATATCCCAATTAGTGCGATATAGAGCTTGTTCTAGTTCTGTTAAATTTTCCTTCGACTTCATTGACCTTGTGTTAAGTGTTGTTCGTTTCTTTTTTTAGTTATTGCTGATTGGGTATTATTTAATATGAGATCCTGGGGGGTGCGGTCAATAGCCCCGCGGTGACCAACCGTATTGGGGCTTTTGTTGTTTGTTATTAATATTTTGTATACATTATTTGTTTCAATTTCGTTACCGGTGTCTGCTAACTCCTATGCCTTATGTTGAGTTTTTTCGGTCGTAGAGTAAGATCTAGCCCTCATGTATGCGAATGCATCTGTTTTCTGCATTTTGGAAGGTGCGAGAATATTTTTCGATCCAGTGGAAGGTGGTGGTGTGTGAACGTTGTTTGGTGACATCGAGATTTCTCTCTTTCGATTTTCGACCCCTGGTGTTTCATTAATCACTATTTTATTGTTTCGAATGTATGCGTCTTTCCCTTGTTCTTTAGCTAGTTTAAGTTTTTCCTGTAGGTTTTTGCGAATTTCCATAGTTTCTTTCGAAAAATCTTCAGTTAGGTACATCGGTTTCGGCATTTTAATCTTGTTCTTAAGTATTGCTTTCTTTTTAAGATATGACGTAAAATTAATGAGTATCGGCCTTACTTTTTCCTCATCCACTTTTTTTCCCAGTCTATGGTAATTGTTTATTTCGTAGGTATCAATGTTAATATCCAGATTTTTCAAGGTTTCTTTTATTATGTTGAATAAATCCTGGTGGCTATTTTCTGCCTCCTTTACATCGTGTAGTATCAAGTTATTTTTTATATTTTTATCTTTAAGGTATTTTATTTTTCCTTTCAACGTTTCTATCTCCGTTTTAAGGTATTTGTTTTCCTCTAGGATAGGTTTAAGCTTTTCATCTATACTGCTCATGATGCTCTTAGTAACATTTTGTGTAATTGTGGCGGTTTGTTTATCGAGTTCGGTTTTCATCATCTGGAATAGTTTTGCTATATCTGCCGATATTTCTCCAGTACTCATGTTGCAATAACAAAACGTTTTATTTGCGTGTATCCGAACGTAATTCACCTTTTATGTTGACACTGCTGGATTACGGCTTGTCACTGTCAGACAATAACCGTTATGTCAAATGATAAATAAAGAAATATTTGCAACCTCACTTGAACTGATGACTTGTTTGTGCTTTTTACAGCTTATCCGGCTTATTTATGTGGTTTTTCTTTACTAATTTGCTTTGCTTGAGTTCTTCTAGTGTTAATTATGTGCGGTACACAGCTGGTGTTGAATTGTTTACGTTGTTTTTAATAATAAAACCGGGAGCACTTCACGATATACTGTTGTTGTTTTGACAACCGGAAACGCTTATTCCTAGTAGCGTATTCCTCTTCCTATATATAAACTACCTAAAGAAATAAGGGCAATGAATACTGCCTTATAAAAAAAAAATCTTAAGAGCCTTTTAGCTGATAAATGTTACTATAATTTGAATGACTACTTAAACGATAAATTTTCCGAACTCAAGACCTGACAGTGACACCAAATAATAGAACAATTATGCATGTATCTTCAAATAATTTATAATTTAATGTATTGTATTGTAATAATACTAGGAATGACATAGAAATAATTTGATTATCATTATTATTATTGAATGAATTACATAAATGATTATTGAATAATCTATATTAATATAATTTTAAGGAGGACATTACATTAATTTAATATTTTATCTAATTTTATATGTTTCAATGTCAATCTTGATGTTAATAAACCATGATTGTACACATTTTGCATGCCTTACGGTCGAATTACTTGAAACATGTACATAATAACACCATTGTAACAGTGTTTTCTGCAAAAAATATTAATTTGATTTGATTTGATTTGATCAGGCGCAAGTCCAAAGGCTACACATGCTACCCGAGACACGGCACAATTAAACCACCATCTTCTTAATGAAAAACCAGCCAAGTGCGAAACTGACTCGCACTCAGAAGGTTCCGTATTGACAGCTACATTCACCACTGAAACGGATAAATAAAAACCAGCAGAGCTTTGTTCAGATCTTGTATTCACAATCGAATAAGAGAGAAATAAATGGCTGGCCATCACTTATATTAACAAATCCCCGCTGCTTGACATGGCTTGACTGGAAGGGGCTTCAATATGGCGGCTTAGCTTCGGCGGGCTCGGCGGGCATTGGTCGGATGCACGTAGGCTGACGTCACATCCGTTACACCACATAAATAGTTAACATTATTAAGCTTAAGCAATGAAAGCACCGAACATTGCTCTAACGAAGGGACAAAATAAAATGGGTTGTTTTACGAATCGCACGATTATAACTCGCCCGAAACGAGCCAATCGACCCCTTTTAAAAATATTATTTTTTCTGTGGCGATTTGTCGCCTGTCTAACATATTTAACGTGCATATCCCCACGTTTTAAGTGGTAATTACTTATTTGATGCATTGTTTTCCTAGTTTCTGGTAAAATATAACTATAACTTTGATTAATTCTTCATAATATTTCCGAGACGGGTGAGCACGTCTGTACTTTATTTTTATTTGTAGTTCTATTAAATAAAATTTGCGCCAATTGCCTACTATATAATTTTGGGAGTCTACCTTTTATAGTAGAACTTTTTATGTCATAATAATATTATGCATAACAACGGATAGCATTAACATCATTTCGCTGACAATCGTTTTTCAGACACTCATTTATCATAAATTCAAACTCATAATTTTGTAAGTCAGAATCATCTTTAGGCATAAATTTCATATCGATAGTCATTAAAAGGCAGCACCATCATATCGCAGAAAATTCACAGTCAGAATCGCCTTTTGGATTAAATTTCATATATTAATTGAAATACTCATCTATCACATTACAGATAATGCATAGTTAGAGTAATTTTGTATTTTTACCATAATAAAAGATTGAATGAGCACATTTTTTTTTGTGTTAATTCGCCGTATAAAAGCATGAATAATATAAGCATGCAAACCTGCAAACAAGCATACACCATGCATGCAGCAAGCATGTAGCATGCAAACAAGCATACACCATGCATGCAGCAAGCATGCAGCATGCAAACAAGCATACACAATGCATGCAGCAAGCATGCAGCATGCAAACAAGCATACACCATGCATGCAACAAGCATGCAGCATTCAAACAAGCATACACCAAGCATGCAGCAAGCATGCAACATGCAAGCAAGAATGCAAGTGAGCATGCAGCATGCAGCAGGCATGGTTTTTGTCACGGCTCCGGCGCTGCGGGGCTCCGGCGGTCCCACGCGAGCTTATCGTCGCAGATGGTTTAAATGCTCACCACCGCAGCTTCGGCTTGCTGGCCGGCTTCACCGGCCAGCCTCAGCCGCGGCGGCGACCTTTATTAAACCACCTGCTCCTCAGCTCGCAGGCCGCCTCGCCCCTACGCGCCTACGCGGGTTTAAATTACACTCTAGGGGTAGGGCAGACAAAACTACGTGGAGTCGGTTTTGCAGCGATTCGTTTCTGTAACTAACACAACATTTTGACTTTTTATGACAGTATTTCAATTTTACTTTAAGGTTAAAAATACTATTTTATAGAAATGCTTAAAAAAATATTTTAAATGAATTTCTGCCATCTTCGTAATATGCCAAGTGAAATTATGCCAAATAAAATTCTGCCATCTTAAAAGTAAGCTATTGTAAATTCGGACGTAGAAACATTCGGCCAAACAATAAGTATATAAAAAAAAAATATGCCTTAAGAATATTCGTTTAAAGAAGATTATGCCAAGTGTGTTATGCCAAATAAATTTCGGAGTATTAATATTCTGCCAGATAGAGGGAACCCAATTTTGGAGTGGTCGATTCGCACACCAATAAATTAACTTCGTGCGAATCGCCACAGGAAAAAATATGTTTTTAAAAGGGATCAATTCGGGCGAGTTAAATTCTTGCGAATCGTCCAATAACCGAATTAACTTGCCGTTCGAAAACTCTTGTCCCCATACATCTTTATAAATTATTTTTACTTTTCTTAAGACATGGTGACTGTGATGAATGAAGCTTTTAAGTTAAAAGGGATGAGTATAAATGTGAACAAGACTAAGGTTATGGTTTTTGAAAGAGAAGACGATGTAACGAAGTGTGAAGTGAAAATAAATGATAAGAATGTGGAGCAAGTGAACGAGTTTGTATATCTGGGAAGTATGTTCACAAGGGATGGAAAGATTGAAGAGGATGTGGAAAGGAGAGTGAATGCAGGGAATAAAGTGAATGGTGCTATACATGCAGTTGTGACCGGCAAGTCGATGTCTCCGGAAGCTCGACTCGCCGTTCACAACAGCGTGCTGGTGCCTACACTTATGTATGGAAGTGAAGGTTGGGTATGGCAAAAAAGACATGAAAGTAGGATTAATGCAGTAGAAATGCGCTCCTTGCGGAGTATTTGTGGTGTAACTTTAAATGATAGATTGAGGAATGAGGTAATAAGACAACGTTGTGGTTTAAAAGAAGATGTAGTGACTAAAATTGAAAAGAGTATGCTAAGATGGTTTGGCCATGTTGAGAGGATGAATGAAGGGCGACTAACGAAAGGTATGTACAAGGCAGACGTGAAAGGAAACGCCGGGAGGGGACGCCCTAGAAAGACATATATAGACCTTATAGGTGATGTTCTTCAGAAAGGCCAAGTGCGCAGTACCCATAACCGGCGTGTGTGTATGACTAGATGTATGAATGTGTGTGAAGCAAAAGAAGTATGTAAGGATCGTAGCAGGTGGCGTTCTGTAGTTTCTGCCTACCCGCATGGGAAAAAGGCGTGAGTTTATGTATGTATGTATGTAGTACATTTTATGAGATGGTTGACTATTACTCGTAAACTTGTAAAGCCTACTTAGCTATGATAGTTTTCCTTTTAATTTCGTTACATATACAACTGCCGTTATTTTTAACCGACTTACAAAAAAGGAGGAGGTTCTATGTTCGACTTCTTGTACTTTTTTTTTTTTTTTTTTTTTTTTTTTATGTATTTTCACCGATATCTCCGTCAATTGTGGACCGATTTTGAAAATTCTTTTTTTGTTTGAAAGAGTATGTTTCGAAATTGGTCCCATTTTAATTTAGTAAAGGTCTGATGAAGAACTTCGGAGATACACAACAGAACTCTTCAATAAATAACGGCAAAGCTCTCGGGATTGCTGCAATCGCATGTCTGTTTATTGTATATACCATTTCATAACATAACATCACGCCAGTACGCACTAAAGGGGTACGCAGATCTCTCATTTCACCGGTTATGTTCAAGTTTCATGTTATTCGGGTAATCAATTCTGGCGTTATAGGTACCTACCTTACTAAACAACTTGCCTATTTTATTTAGGTACAACTAAAAAGGGAAAAATAAAAAACTTTTTTGCAAAAAAATACTACCGACTTCCAAATAAAAAACTACAAAGTGAAAAATAACTTTAATTTTGGAAGTCGTTGTCCATATCGCAAAAAAATGGGAAAAAAGAAAGGCACCGACTTCCAAAATTAAAGTTATTTTTCACTTTGTAGTTTTTTATTTGGAAGTCGGTAGTATTTTTTTGCAAAAAAGTTTTTTATTTCACATATCCAAAAAAAACCATTTAGCTGACACTAGACTCTAACAAAAGTCTGCCATTTAAAGTTAATAAAAACAAATGATGTACATGTTTTTTTTTAATATATACACTTTCAAACCTTTGAACCTAGCCGTTAATGAGGAGTAGTCTTTAGGAATAAACCGTTTCACGGCACTAATCGGAAGTAAGGACCTTAAGCAGTTGACGGTTATGCCACTTATGTACTCGTATTTTAAGACTCTCTTGTAATTGGGGACGAGCATTACCATCAAACAGGCAAAAATTTCAGTTGCCAGGCTGCTTCTGAGGAACTCCAAAAAAAGCCCTGTAATTATTTTTCCTACCAAGAATCAAACTAAGGACATCAACAACAACAGTGGCCAGCCCAGTTAGTGCCACACTAACATCTCGTTCGTCTACCTCGTTGGTCACAAAGAATACTAAGAACGAGATAACGATAATTCGCCATTTCATATTTACGTTGTAGTAATTGCATAACCGGGCATAGGTTATCACTTTATCACGTTCACTAGGCTGACAGATGAATTTCAGTCTCTGTCAGAAATTTATTTCTAAAGATGCTCTTATCAGCTAAAATATACCTAAATTAATATCCTAATATATTTCTAAACTCACTACTTTATGCTTCCTTATGATGGAAGCACACATTTGTGCACTTTAACTTTATTTTAGCCCGTCCTGCCATGTCCTAGAACCTGAAATAAGAAGTTATTGTGTCTCGCGTGGTGGATTACAGCCCACTCCCACTCGTAAAGAAGAAGCCTGTGTCACATACAAAACACCACACTTGTATGCCCCGAAGAGTTAACAATTCCACCGCACTATTCCCAAACTTCTCGCGTGCCAAAAAACGGAGTAAGGTTACGATCAATGATCGTAATCTGAGCTTTTCATTTGGCATTATCGGCACCGGAAATCCACCGAAATGCAGAAAATGCCATATTGAGATGTAAAGAATGTATAGAAAATTTGGCCGAGGCATTGGAAATATTTTCTGTCATTGGTAAGTAAATTTGTTTGTGAAAAAGTGGCACGCTTTGTTTTCACACAGATGGAGGGACTTGCGTTGTCTAGTTAGAGGTATGTCTGTGAGCTCGTCGAAGTCCCGAAGAATTAATTTAAATGTCTTGGATACCGCAACGAAATTAATCATAAAATAATAACATGGGAGTAGGCCACAAAACATAATTTCCACTTCCCTCTATGTCAAGCAGGAGACTGAACAAACAAAGCCAATAGGCACAAAGGGCCGTTTACAACTGGAATAAGCCCAGTTGGCTTGCACCACGGATAAAATTAATGGGTCCTAACATTGAGAGCTGTTATTTACTTGATTTCAATAATAGGTATCCGGTGGTTGCGAGATGCACGAAACTGGTCAATGTGGCGACGCTTGGGGGAGGCCTATGTCCAGCAGTGGCTGTCTTTCGGCTGATATGATGATGATGAATATTAAGTATGGCAAAAACGCTTGAACGCACTAAAATTTGTTCTGGTTTCCACAAGGTCCATATAGTAAATAACTTCGGCATCTGGATGCAGCCTTTACTTAAGACTGTTTTGTTTTAATTCTGCCAAAGAATACACTCCCATAAGATATGATGTGCAGACTGTACATATTCGCAGTCAGATGTAGAACATTGACTTATAGGCGAGGCAACAAGCTTGAAGGAAAATAATTTACTTGTAAAGTTACCATGTCCTGTGGGAAATTGGGCAAAACAGTGATCCACCTCCAGCCACCTCCTAGCCAGCCGCTCACGAACGGATGGAAATAATTGGTGGAGGTGTCGGCCCTTGACGTAGTTATCCCACCTACATTGCCAGTCGGATAAAAGATAACCTAGAGATTTAAACACGTTCACTTTGCGTTAAAAAGTCCGCATCCTTGGTATCTCGTACGGAATAGTTCATTGCAGCACGTCGCCGCTCTTCAAGATCGACGGGCAGTACGCCATCAAGTACCGGTAAGGCCTCAGTACTATCCGTCATGTACGCTTTGCATAAGAATATCAAAGCTAAACCCTGACTTCGAAGTAATTTATGTCGTTCCGTCCCGTCGTCTGCCCCGAAGAGTTAGGTAGAGGTGCACCTATAGTATTTCCACTTTTTTGTTGTTGTAATCTGCCAATGTTTGTATGTTGCTTTGTGGAAAATCAATACATTTTCTTTCTTTCTGTCTCTCTTTCTTTCTTTCTCTGTTTCTTTCTTTACATCAAAATTGCACCAGTCATATTGTTTTAAGTCCCATGTAAGGGACGAGCATATTGTCATTAACCGGGCAACTCCAAACTCTGGACTGCTACTGAGATTGTACAGATGGAAAAACCCAATAACACTGCCAGACTCGGGAATCGAACCCACCATGCTTAGCAGTAGCGCTTGGCCAATAAATGTTTTAAATATCTGGACTCATTATTTTGAGATGGAGCGTTGAAGTCGTGATAATCTAGAAAGTTTGATTTGATAGCTATAAAAATACGTTATATAAGTTAAACTTGATGCTTACGAATGATACTCGTTGTTATAGTGTAACCAGAGTAATTAATAAGGATTATGTTTTTTTAGGGTTCCGTACCCAAAAAGTAAAACGGGAACCTTATTACTAAGACTTCGCGGCCCGTCTGTCTATCTGTCTGTCGGTCACCAGGCTGTATCTCATGCACCGTGATAGCTAGACAGTTGAAATTTTTACAGATGATGTATTTCTGTTGCCACTATAATAACAAATACTAAAAACCGAATAAAATAAATATTTGTGTAGGGCTCCCATACAACAAACGTGTTTTTTTTGCCATTTTTGCGGTAATAGTACAGAACCCTTCGTGCGCGAGTCCGACTCGCTGCTGGCTGGTTTTTTTTTTTACTTTCATACAAAGTTATCGCGGCATGTAAAATGAGAAACATTTTCGGACTTCTTAGATTGTCACGATTATAGATACAAATGTTTATAATTAAGAAGTTTAGTCTAAAAAGTAAGCTGTCTTTCTGATGACGGCTCGACATAATTAGATTTATATTACATCAATAAGCAATTTTTACTAATTGCAAGTACGTTTATGTAGACGCAACGCTATGCTTTTGACCTATTTGCTCTTGATGTCTTCATAAAAAACAGGTGCGCAATATTGCCTATCATCGTATCATCTGTAAGGTGCCCAAATTTTACCCATGAAAAAAAAATTTTTTTAAAAACTAAACAAAAGAAGTTCGATATGATCGTAATAGTTGGCGATCTATAGTGTCTTCCTACGCCCACGAGAAAAAAGCGTGATTTATCCGTGTTATAAAGACTACAAAAATATGACGTCAAAGATTGATAAGGGGGATAACATTTATCATCACAGAAAAGGGGTTTGCCTGGAGTTCTTCTGAATAAGAGGCGTTATCAGTACAAAACATAGTCATAATAAGCGCTAACAAAACAAAATGTTCTTTACGCAGAACACAGAGTCGAAACTCAGTTTATTTACAAGTTTCTTTGTAAATAATAATATTTTCGTAGATTGAGTAGTATATAAATCAAGATTTATGCAAGTACAGCATCATTTCACTCGAAGTAGTCTTCGTGAATTCAATACAATAACAATTTGAATTAAAAACAATAATAGTAAAAATGAATTTCTCTCGCATCTTCTTGTTCGCGTTCGCTTGTCTGGTTGCTATGTGTGCTGTGTCGGCGGCGCCCGAGCCACGGTGGAAGGTCTTTAAGAAAATTGTAAGTGTTTTGTTTTTCTAACTTCAATTATTCATAGACTGCCTTGTTGGTCTGGCAATTTCAAACGCTACTGCTGACCATTAGGACCTAGGTTCGATTCTCGGGCCAGGCAAAGAATTTTGCCATCTGGAATTTCTCAATTCGACCCCGAGGCCAAAAATTCGGAGACGTGTGACATCTACTAACCCGTACTGGGCCCGCGTGGTGGACTAAGGCCAATTACCTCTCTTACAGAGATGATGCCTGTGTCCCAGCAGTGGGAACATATATAAGGCTGATGATGATGATCCCAGAGGCTGGACTTGTTGTAGGTTGCTGGCAATAAGCTTGGTCCCTATTACATGGGTCTTAAGTAACATAATTGGAGAAAATATGTAACATAGAATCAACTCGGTCTATTATAATCCTTTGGGAAATACAGGCATTATCTTATATACTTATGTTCATTTTTCATTTAAACCTACTTACTGTCTATGTTCTATGTTATGGATTTAGTTTCCGCACTTAGTCCTTCAGATGGACCATTGTGCTTGGGCTATGGCGGCCGTTAAGTGGTTATTCCAACCAGCCCATCTCCCTCCAGAAGTTAATAAAAGCTCTTGGTTTGTTAAGTACATCTTTGTAAGATTAAGGGTTCTCCATCCTGTCCCAAAGGTTTGTTTTTTAATCTGGGTTACGCCTGTGCATTCGAAGAGTACGTGCGCAACGGTTTCCTCAGCCTCCATGCACGCCCTGCACAGAGGGCTGTCCGTTGTGCCTATTGTGTGGAAGTGTTTGTTTAGCGAGCAGTGTCTCGTCATGGTCCCCGTCACCAGTCGCAGGCCGTTCCTGTCCAGGCTTAGTAAACGCCTGGTTAGCCTACTATCCAAGGATGCCATCCTTGACTGCCTGCAGCTCGGTGTCAAGGTCCAGCAGTTCTGCGCTTGTGTCTGGGTGTATTCTTGTAGCCACCTGCGTATTTGGTTGAAGGGTACGGGTACGACAGGCGCTGGTCGACAGATCGCCGTGCTGGATCCTTGTCTAGCAAGCTCGTCAGCCACGTCATTACCCAGCGATCCGCTGTGTCGCTTTATCCATTGTAGTGTCACCGTGTTTTAGCTAAACACAGTTTTTCGTTCTAGTGCGATATGATATTCTAGTACTAAACCTACTGTCAGAGAGATTAGATACTTATGTGGGTGGTATATAAGTATCTAATCTCTCTGACACTCTCGTGAAGAGTTGACTCATATTTGCATAATCTTGCATAAATAATAATAAACGTAAGGTACGTTCGAAGTTTATGTTTTAAGACCCACTTAATAGGGGTTGAGGTTGAACTGCTACTGAATACTTCCTAATAGATTATAACTTTGTCTGACTCGGTTGTTGACCCCGTGATCTGTAGGTCAGTAGCCGCATTTGCTAGACCACAGAGTCATTTTAAATAATCATCATCCGGTTACCATTTGTTTCATTCAAAATGGAACTAATTTGCTTTGGAGTAAAATGAAGAGTAATTTTATCTATCTAATCCTACTACCACTATAAACTTGAAAGTTTGTATATTGTAGGGATGAATGTTTGGTGCTCTAACACGCAAAAAAACATTTGATGAAATTTGACATACAGATCTTAACTTATCTTGTGGAAGGGCCGAGAAATAACTCGGACACTTCGACCCATTGGAATCTATTATCCCCTAGATAACCTACTCTGCCCAATCTCGTTGAAAACTCTTTTTATGAGTTTTACAACGAGACTAGGAGATATGAGCCTATGGTCTTCTTGTTTTGGATATCCAACACCTTGGAGACTCATTCGCTTACCAGCTAGTGCATCGCATGTGCACAGAAGGTGCTCCATGCGTTCCGTATGTTCCCCACACAACCGGCATATGGTTGTCGTGGTTAGACCCATCTTCATGAGCATTTTGTTGGTTCCAAAGTGCCCAGTAAATGCCCTTAGCAGGTAGCTTATTTGCCCACTGCTCATATTCATAGGCATAAAGATATTTTGAAACATAGATTAACACTTGGATCAATTTTTTTTCGATAGTAAGTTCGTTTGGTATAATTTTCGACTTTCATGCAGGCGAAGTTGCTGGCTCAAGCTTGTATATGATGAAAAGTAGATGGTAATGTGTATGTTTTTTTTTATTTTTCCAGGAGAAGATGGGTCGCAACATCAGAGATGGCATCGTCAAAGCTGGACCAGCCATTGGAGTCTTGGGCGACGCTAAGGCTTTAGGATAATAGTCTTAATTCGTTTTTGAATTGCCAAAGTATTTTAATTTGTACAGTATATTTGTTGTCAAACAAAATAATGCACAATTATTTATTTTACTTATGTTAAGTACTACCTACTTTATGTAATACTCAGAGTGTCATAAAATAAATATAATACACCAGTTAATTTTCTTGTTTTTGTTTTCTCCTCATCCAAATATTATTTAGAATGGCTAGGATAAATACATACTATACTGCAATATATAAATATCATAGGTAATAAACTCAAGCCTTTTCTCACGAGCTCCACTTGCTACGATTTTATACAGTTAATGTTCATGCATCTAGTCTTGCACGCGCGCCGGTCATGAGTACTGCGCACCTGACCTTACTGAAGAACATCACCAAAAAATATTCTTCCTGATATAAATCAAATCAAATCAAATTGTTTATTTGTGAAACATGGGTTACATGCAGATGTTCATTACATAATTACATACTAATTGTACGCCCACCCTAACATACGTCACGTAAGGTCACAGTAATGTTAAGGGTGTGACAGTACATGAAAGTACTCGTATTATGATAAGTTAAAGGATCTACTACGACCTTACAGCCTAACAGTTCCTACGACCTTCAGACCTATAAGCCCTACAGCCCTAACCTACCATATACCTAGTGTGTGATAAATAAATAAATAGATATGTTCAGGATGTATGCGCCATGCGACCTTAGGTTACAGACATCCGTCTGGAATTCCTGCTAACTATCCAGTTAGCAGGAATTCCAGGTTCGGGAAGGGTACGCTCACTACCAGTCCAGCAGACTCACAGGACTGGTCAGAGATGGCTAAAGGTGTCTTGGCCACAGTGACGGGTAATGAGAAAATAATATAAATAAAAATCTGATTTATTTACAATATTGTAAAGCTTAAATACTATGTTGTCTTAACACACTAATGTACATATTTGTCTGTATCCTATGCGTGTAAGATGCAACCAAACAGTATTTTATCTGGGCCGCGCGTCAGCCGGGCCGAGTGCTGAGTTAATGTCCAAAGGTAACATTGAACACTAATAATGTTCATGCCATGATCAGCCACTTACATAACAAGCATACAAATTATTAAATAACATAATGAAAATATGAGTGTTAAATTCTAATTCCATGTCAGAATAAATACAAATTATATTATTACGATTATACATGACAGACACAACACAATCAACAAAAACAAATTATCCTCAAGCGGAATGAAACATTTAAAAAGTTCTCGTCGATAAGAATTCATCTACGGAGTAAAAACACTTTTCCTTAAGAAATTGGAACAATTTATTTTATGAGACATTAATATTGCTACGTTTTGGCGCGAATGACAACGCCCCTTCATCTTCATTCGTAACTCTTCTGACTGAACTGACCATATAGAGGTTTACAACACTAATGACCTTAAAGTCTGATAGCGCACCAGGGTGATATGGTGTCCCGGTTAGCTTCCTAAAGGCTTCCCATGGACTGATTGTTCCAATTATTAATCATTTGGCAAATTTGTGCTTTGACCATGCGACGTTTCCAACAGCTCTGAAGCTTGCTTTAATAACACCAGTGCATAAGAGTGGAGACAAGACAGACCCATCGAACTACAGACCTATATCAGTATTACCATGTATCTCCAAAATCTTAGAAAGACTAATAAACTCACGCCTAATAAATTATCTTAATCAAAACAAATCATTGTCACCCAATCAGTTTGGCTTCCGGCGAGGAATGTCAACGGAAGATGCAGCCTTGGCTCTCGTCTCCACTGTTACCAGTAAAGTAGACAGTGGTGACAAGTGCCATGCCATCTTTCTTGACCTCAAAAAAGCGTTCGACACTGTCTCTGTCTCCACTCTTCTGGTCGTGTTGGAAAGCAATGGCATAAGAGGTCAGCCGCTTGATTTATTTAGGGACTATCTATGTGGGCGGAAACAAAATTGAAATTGGCGACACTGTTACTTTAGATGATACTACCACTTACGGCGTTGGACAAGGAAGCGTGCTTGGCCCCACTCTTTTCTTAGTTTATATAAACAGCCTGTGTAAGATGAACATAGAAGGAAGTCACATCTACTCATACACAGATGATAATGCCATAGTGTTTAGCGACACCACTTGGAACAAAGTTAAGAAATCTGCCGAGTCTGGCCTGTCTAGGATAGCATCATGGCTCAACCAATATCTTTTGACCCTAAATATATCTAAAACCAACTTCATTTGCTTCTCTAAATATAACATTTCACAACCTTCAACTGACTTCAAAATAAAAATTCACAATTGCTAGACCACCTTAAACTTTAGCTTTGCTTGCCCTTGCATAGAAATAAAATTGAAAAAGTCCAATATATCAAATATCTAGGTATAATGATCGACCAACGTTTATTTTGGCATTTGCGTACTGAATTGATAATGAAAAGAATTCGAAAACTTAACTGGACATTTAAAACATTGCGTTACGTGACTACTAAAAACCTTATTTTTTTTTTTTTTTTTTTTCTATTTTAATAAAAACTAATGTTCTGAATAACAAATTACAATCTAGCCTTAATAGACTAATAAGCAATTTAACTCTAACTTATTATTATAATGTAAAATGTTATGACTAAGAATAGTGTCAATTTGCACTTTTATACAGTTCGGTAGCACTTTCTTAGAGTCTGATACGTTAAAAACACTTAGTTCACGTGTTACATGTATAGCACAGTATTCTTTGCTATTATTTTTTCACTTATTATACACTACACTAACTCAAATGGTTTAGTTCTCTTTAGCCTACGCACTATGTCCGTGTTATCTAGCAGCTGGATTGCTTCCACATTCACATGTCGATGAAGTCTGTGTTCGTGGGTTTCAGCAAAGTTTTGAATAACGGTGGTGACGAGTTTCATTTTAAGGTCGCGGTGAAGGTCGTCATTTCTGATGTACCATGGTGCATTAACAGCATCTCTGAGTACTTTATTTTGAAATTGTTGTATAATTTTTACATTACTTTGTTTAGTACAGCCCCAAAGTTGGATACCATACGTCCAAATTGGCATAAGAATATGCTTGTATATTATAATTTTATTGTGTATTGATAGACAGGATTTCCTTCCGAGTAACCAATACATATTTTTGTACCGTATATCGAGTTCCTGTCTTTTCTTTTTGACGTGAGATTTCCAACGCAACTTGGCGTCAAGAGTTATGCCAAGGTATTTGGCTGTATTCGCATAAGGCACTTGCATGCCATTTATATAGACTGGGTGATAATCGCAGTGTTTATTAGTGAAGTCAATGTGAATCGATTTTGACTCATTCAGTTTGATCTTCCACTTTTGTGTCCAGTCGTAAACTAAGTTCACAGCTAGTTGAACCTTTTCTACTGCTTCTTTGTGGTTTGAACCAATAGCCATAATAGCAGTATCATCAGCAAAGGTCGCTATAGTGTTGTTTTCCAGCTCTGGGATATCACATGTGTATACCAAGTACAGGATTGGGCCTAAAACACTTCCTTGTGGTACTCCGGCCTGAATAGTTTTTAGCTCAGAATATGCGTCCTCTTGTCTTATCCTAAACATTGTGTTGCTTATATATGACTCTAGAATATCTGAAAATTCGGGGAGCATGCGTCTGAGTTTGTATATCAGACCCTCATGCCAAACTTTGTCGAAAGCTTGTGCGACATCTAGAAATACGGTGGCGCAGACTTCCTTGTTTTCGAGCGTTTTTTCGATGATGTTTGTTATTCTGTGTACCTGGTCTATGGTAGAATGTTTTTCTCTGAAGCCAAATTGATGGTCCGGAATAAGGCCTTTTTCTTCTATAATTGGTTTTAGCCGTTTTAATAAGAGCTTTTCAAACAGTTTCGATAATACTGGCAGCAGGGAAATGGGTCTATAAGATGATGCTTCATGGGGTGGTTTCCCAGGCTTCTCAATTATAATGACTTCAGCAACTTTCCATGGCTCAGGTACATGTTTTAGCATAAATGCTGCGTTAATAAGTCTGGTCAGCTTAACTATGGCTTTGCGCGGGAGGTGTTTTAGAATTTCTCCTGTTATGAGGTCATAACCCGGAGATTTCTTCGAGCTTATATTGTTTTTAATTTCTCTCACAACTTCTTTAGGAGTTACAAGCCGAATTCTTTGGTTTTGTGATACATATTCACTCTCCGATATTTCTATGGAACTTTCATTGGGTTGAAAAGTATCTGCTAAGTATTGGGCAAACCTTACCGCTTTTTGTTCATTGCTAATGGCCCATTTTCCATCGTTGTTTCTGATGGGAGGTATTTGCATAATCGGCCTTTTTAGGTTTTTTGTAGCTTTCCAGAGAGAGTAATCCGTTGATTGGTCGTTGGTTAGCTGCACAAGATTGGAGTTCAGGGTTTCATCCTCAAATTGTATAATTTTCCTCTTTAATTGTTTAGTTAGGTTATTTAATAGTGTTTTATCTCGCGGGCGTCTTGTTTGCTGCCAGCGCTTTCTTTGTTTTCTTTTCTCTGATAGCAAATTCACAATATCCTTGGGATAGATATGCCCCTTGTATTTCCGTTTTAATTGTGGTGTGTTATTCCAAGCACATTGTTGAATGTTAACAACATATTTGTTTACTTCTGAGTCAAGCTGATCATGATTTTGTAATGGAGTTTTTAGGTCGATTATTTTATCTAGATCAAGCGCAAAGCTGTCCCAGTCTGTAGACTTGTTAACCAGGGTTAGATGGTATTCTCTTAATAGAATTTTTTGACTAAGTCTTAGTATAATCGGGGAGTGATCCGAATTCATAAAAAACTCTTCCTCCAAACTAACATAATTGGTGGATATGTTTTTACATATGAAAAAGTCTATGAGATCGGGTATTTTCTGAAGATCAGTTGGCCAGTAAAAACCTTATGTTACAAATTTACACATCACTGGCGTAGTCAGTACTAGCGTATTGTTTACCAGTTTGGGGTGGAACAACTAAAACTAAATACTTAGATCTAGAAAGAGCTCAGAGATCACTATTAAAAGTTATGCTATTCAAGCCCTTTAGGTTCCCAACTGAATCTCTTTACCTAACTTCTGATGTTCTGACGATTCGAAAACTTTTTGTGCTCCACATTATTTTAATAAAACATAAATCTCTCACCTTCGAACCCTTGACTCGTCAAAGGAGAAGGAAATACATGATCCCCAGTGTTCCTGTTAAATCAACTTTTGCTAAGAGACAGTACGCCAGGCAATCTTCTCAATTATATAACTTTATAAACAATGAATTAAATGTTTACCCACTTTCGTATCGAGACTGTAAAATTGCTCTGACTGAATGGCTAAAGACAAAAACTTATGACAAGATTGAGAATATAGTCCAAACTATAAGTTCGTAAATATTAAAACAATCGATTATTATTATCTGAGACTACTTTTCCTCACGTAGCAGTGGTTATGTATTACATATCCACTGCTATTTACAGACCATATTCCTAATATCATTTAACACACACACTCACACTCACTCACACACACATACACACCTTCACACTACAGCGCGTCTTTAATAAATCATTACCTACTTTGTTCAAGTTTCAATTTATATTTTGATTTATATCACTTTTTCTTTTCTAATACCTACTGTAATGAAATGTCTATTTAATCTTCTATCTTCTATATATCTATAAAAGCGAAAGGTGACTGACTGACTGACTGACTGACTGACTGACTGACTGACTGACTGATTAATCAACGCACAGCCAAAACTGCTAAGCCTATAAGCATGAAATTTGGCAGAAAGGTTCCTCAAGTGATGTAAGTGTGCACTAAGAAAGGATTTTTGGTAGTTCCACCCCTAAGGGGGTAAAAAGGGGGTTAAAAGGGGGTTAAAAGTTTGTATGAAAAATCTAATTCCTTTGACCAAAATTCTTGAAACTTAGCACAAATAGTATTCTAAGTAAATGATAAAGATTGACATTATTAATTTTTCAAAACTACCCCAAACTGATGATTTAGGGGTTGTTGAAATTTGTATGGCAAAATATTATTTCTTGAGTCAATAAACTTAAAACTTGCCACAAATACTAACCTAAATGAATAATAAAGGTTGCTATTATAATTTTTTGAAACTACCCCCAAAAGACGATTTAGGGGTGTTAAAGTTTTTTTGAAGAATCTTATTACTTCAGTTAATAAACTTGAAACTTGACATAAATACCAATCTAAATAAACAATAAAGGCTTTCATTGTTAGTTTTTCAAAACTACCCCCAAAATATGATTGAGGGGATGTTATTTTTTTTGAAGTATCTGTTTTCTTGGGTAAATAAACATGAAACTTGACATACATACCATCCTAAATAAACAATAAAGGTTTTCATCATTAGATTTTTGCAACTACCCCTATAATACGATTTAGGAGTTATTACAGTGTTTTTGTAAAATCTGATTTCTTGGGTCAATTAACTTGAAACTTGCCACAAATACTAACCTAAATGAATAATAAAGGTTGGTTTTATTATTTTTTGAAACAACCCCCAAAAGACGATTTAGGGATGCTAAAGGTTTTTTGAAGAATCTTATTACTTCAGTTAATGAACTTGAAACTAGACATAAATACCAATCTAAATAGTCAATAAAGGATTCATCTGTTACTTTTTCGAAACTACCTCCAAAAGATGATTTAGGGGATGTTATTTTTTTTGAAGAATCTGATTTCTTGGGTGAATAAACATGAAACTTGATATAAATACCATCCTAAATAAACAATAAAGGTTGTCATCATTAGTTTTTTGCAACTACCCCCATAATACGATTTAGGAGGTATTACAGGGTTTTTGAAAAACCTGATTTCTTTGGTCAATAAACTTGAAACTTGTCACAAATAATAACCTAAATGAATAATAAAGGTTGCAATTTTTTTTTTTAAACTTTCCCAAAAAGAAGATTTAGGAGATGTTAATTTTTTTGAAGAATCTGATTTCTTGGGTGAATAAACATGAAACTTGACATAAATACCATCCTAAATAAACAATAAAGTTTGTAATTATTAGTTTTTTGCAACTACCCCCAAAATACGATTTTAGAGGAATTACAGTATTTTTGAAAAATCTGATTTCTTGGGTCAATTAACTTGAAACTTGCCACAAATACTAAAATAAATTAATAATAAAGGTTGCTACTATTATATTTTGAAACAACCCCTAAAAGACGATTTAGGGGTGTTAAAGTTTTTTTGAAGTATCTTATTACTTCAGTTAATAAACTTGAAACTTGACATAAATACCAATCTAAATAAACAATAAAGGCTTTCATTGTTAGTTTTTCAAAACTACCCCCAAAAGATGATTGAGGGGATGTTAATTTTTTTGAAGTATCTGTTTTCTTGGGTAAATAAACATGAAACTTAACATACATACCATCCTAAATAAACAATAAAGGTTTTCATCATTAGATTTTGCAACTACCCCTATAATACGATTTAGGAGTTATTACAGTGTTTTTGTAAAATCTGATTTCTTGGGTCAATTAACTTGAAACTTGCCACAAATACTAACCTAAATGAATAATAAAGGTTGGTTTTATTATTTTTTTAAACTACCCCCAAAAGACGATTTAGGGATGCTAAAGTTTTTTTGAAGAATCTTATTACTTCAGTTAATGAACTTGAAACTAGACATAAATACCAATCTAAATAATCAATAAAGGATTCATCTGTTACTTTTTCGAAACTACCTCCAAAAGATGATTTAGGGGATGTTATTTTTTTTGAAGAATCTGATTTCTTGGGTGAATAAACATGAAACTTGACATAAATACCATCCTAAATAAACAATAAAGGTTGTCATCATTAGTTTTTTGCAACTACCCCCATAATACGATTTAGGAGGTATTACAGGGTTTTTGAAAAACCTGATTTCTTTGGTCAATAAACTTGAAACTTGTCACAAATAATAACCTAAATGAATAATAAAGGTTGCAATTTTTTTTTAAAACTTTCCCCAAAAGAAGATTTAGGAGATGTTAATTTTTTTGAAGAATCTGATTTCTTGAGTGAATAAACATGAAACTTGATATAAATAGCAACCTAAATAAACAATAAAGTTTGTAATTATTAGTTTTTTGCAACTACCCCCAAAATACGATTTTAGAGGAATTACAGTATTTTTGAAAAATCTGATTTCTTGGGTCAATTAACTTGAAACTTGCCACAAATACTAAAATAAATTAATAATAAAGGTTGCTACTATTATATTTTGAAACTACCCCCAAAAGACGATTTAGGGATGTTAAAGCTTTTTCGAAGAATCTTATTACTTCAGTTAATAAACTTGGAATTTGACATAAATACCAATCTAAATAAACAATAAAGGATTCAATTGTTAGTTTTTCGAAACTACCCCCAAAAGATGACTTAGGGGATGTTATTTTTTTTGAAGAATCTGATTTCTTGGGTGAATAAACATGAAACTTGACATAAATACCATCCTAAATAAACAATACAGGTTGTCATCATTAGTTTTTTGCAACTACCCCCATAATACGATTTAGGAGGTATTACAGGGTTTTTGAAAAATCTGATTTCTTTGGTCAATAAACTTGAAACTTGCCACAAATACTAACCTAAACGAATAACAAAGGTTGCTATTTTTTTTTAAACTATCCCCAAAAGAAGATTTAGGGGATGTTAATTTTTTTGAAGAATCTTATTTCTTGAGTGAATAAACATGAAAGTTGATATAAATACCAACCTAAATAAACAATAAAGTTTGTAATTATTAGTTTTTTGCAACTACCCCCAAAATACGATTTTAGAGGAATTACAGTATTTTTGAAAAATCTGATTTCTTGGGTCAATTAACTTGAAACTTGCCACAAATACTAACCTAAATTAATAATAAAGGTTACTACTATTATATTTTGAAACTACCCCCAAAAGACGATTTAGGGATGTTAAAGTTTTTTCGAAGAATCTTATTACTTCAGTTAATAAACTTGGAATTTGACATAAATACCAATCTAAATAAACAATAAATGTTTTCATTGTTAGTTTTTTGAAACTACCCCAAAAGATGATTTAGGGGATGTTATTTTTTTTGAAGAATCTGATTTCTTGGGTGAATAAACACGAAACTTGACATAAATACCAACCTAAATAAATAATAAAGGTTTTGATTATTAGTTTTTCAAAACTACACTTAAAATACTATTTCGTGGTGGTAAAGATTTTTGCTTACTTTTACTGCACATAGCTTCTTTTTATGATGTAGGGGAGCACTTAGGAGGGATTTTTGGAAATTCTGCTTTTTAAGGGGTTAAAAGGGAGACATTTATTTGCATGAAGAATCTTATTTCTTTGGCAAAATAATAAAGGTCTTTCGTCATTATCTTTATCATAATCATGAGTTTTTCGGAATTACCCCCAGATGGTTTCAAAGTTTCTTTGAAGAATCAAATGGCACTAAGACGGAGACCTCTACATCGATTTGGAACTACCGAACTGGACCGTTTGTCTGAGGTAAACATAGTTGTGTGTGACGTTTTAGTGTAGCGTAATTTACGCTGTATTAGGTTTTTGTGTTGTGTTGCGTAATTTACGCAGCATTCGTTTTCACACTAAAGTAATTTTTGGTCCACCCGAAATTATGCCTCTCAAAAAACAAGACCAGACTTCTGCTCCATATATCTATACCAATATTATAAAGAGGAAAGATTTTTTTGTTTGTTCGTTTGTACCGAATAGGCTCCGAAACTATTAGACCGATTTAAAAAATTCTTTCACCTATGGAAAGCTACATTATTCCCGAGTAACAAAGGCTATAATTTTGACGGGAGCGAAGCCGCGGGGGTCAGCTAGTAGCCTATAAAAATTGTAACTACTGGAAGAGCGGAACTGCCTAACACAAGTATATTTCTTATTTAAATGGAAATTTCCTAATATCAAATATAATAGTATTCTTAAGTTATTGAAAAAAACATTTATTATTATTACATTATTTTATGTTATTAGGAATTTGATCATAGATCTTCGTGGCCATAGCAAAGACACTTTTCCCAAAGAGGGTAGTTATATATTGACTGGATAGGTTATTATTCAAACGACTTCTATTTCGCGATCTGAGCTCTAATGTAAATAGTGATGGATGATGTCTAATAAACAAGGCCATTTCATAAATATAAAGATGGCACGATAAGTATTTAAAATTGTTTAAAGTATTCCTTGCAGATATAGACATATAATTTATTTCGCATTTTGTATTAAAATTTGTCCTAAAAAATTTTGACAATACTCGTAGTCTGAGTTCTATTACTGATGTAAGATTTTAGCAAGTCTAAAGCAAGCAAGTAGTAGATGTTCTGGGATATTATTATATAGGATACAAAAAAAATATTCCGAAGAATTGTGAACCGCATCCTTTTTTTTAAGTCGGTTAAAAATCACCCGAAATAAAAAGTATATCTAAATGTAAACTGCATATAAAAGGGTTACGTTTTCATCCTTTGGGTACGGAACCCTATTACTAAGACTCCACTGTCCGTTTGTCAGTCTGTCCGTCTGTCACCAGGCTGTTTCCCATGAACCGTGATAGCTACAGTTGAAATTTTCACAAATGATGTATTTATGTTGCCGCTATTACAACAAATACTAAAAACAGAATAAAATAAATATTTAAGGGCTCCCATACAGAAACGTGTGCCGTTTTTTTGCGGTAGTGGTACGGAACCCTTCGTTCGCGAGTCCGATTCGCACTTAGCCGGTTTTTAATGTTTGCTTTCCGATTACTCAAAGATGCCTGGACCAATTTGGCAAATTCATTTTTGTTTGAAAAGGTAGTCCCATCGTCACCAAGTCATAATCTGAAGAGGGGTCCCACCCCATGGAAATCGAAGGAATTCATCAAATATTTAGCCATATAGCGATTTTGGTATTTTCATCAACAATGCAATGATTTGCACTCACAAAGTATCATTTGGTGAAGTGGAACTGATGAAGAAGACCAAAGATGACCACTGGCCTTAATGCTAAGTATGTCACGGGTATAAAATATCTCGAATAGTTAACCGACTATGATGAAGCAAACACTTATAAATAAATGGTACTTACTGATGACAATGATATTATCGAACTAATCTGGTGATGAGGCTGGAAGGTAGGCACTGGAACTCCAAAATAAAACAATGTAATAACTGCCTTTTCCGAAGTTGGTGTCGAAAAACAGAAAAAAATAGGTATCAAAGACACCGACTTCGGAAAAGAAACTTATTTTTCGTTTTGTAGTGTTTTGTTTTGGTAGTCGGTTTGCTTTTTTTGTAAAAAGATTTTATAATCTTTCTAAATATTGTCACTACTGTTTCTGTAGGCTTCACACTCATGTGGAGGCAACCTTCATTCTGCATAGCACACGCTCAAGGAGAGCCCGGCGTGGGCCTCTGAGCGGCAGGTCTTATTCTTAGAAAATAAAAATTAGAAAATGCCTAAACCCCGCCTGCTTATTACGCAGGTGGGGTTTCGGAATTTTACTCATCGACTCTGAGGTCGTGGGTGGTCAATTGGGGACTCTGCCCGCCTATCAAGTGACTTCAGGAAAGACGGCAGTACAGTGATCACGTGCTGCCGTACGAATCGAGGCTCAGGGGAAGGGCTTATTTCAGCCGGCATCCCTGGGGAGGCTGAAAGAAGCATGTGCCATAACAGGTGTTGCACAGACGGGCGATCCGGGGTGGTCTTTTAACAAGTGACGGGGCGGGGAAGGGGCCCCAGGATCACCGGGGTGGTTTGAGTGAGGTAAAAATCACATACTCCCTGGTCTATTCCCGAAAAGTCCAGGCACCTTTTGATGGTTTCCAAAGTAAAAAAAATGCTTCAAACTCAACACACAGCCAATGAGATACAGTTGTTACTACCAACCAAAATAATAATAATCATAACTATTATCACTATAATACTACCATGTTATATATAATATGTCGCAATAACTATCTGGTTAAAGCCAGCTAATTTAACGCCTAGGCCGTTCATTAAACACCAGCAACAAATTAAATGGCTGAAGGACAACTAGCCAAATGAGCGCAACGTTTGAATTTTTTCGCGAGGCGCTAAAAGCGCTGAGTCTTGGTCAGCCATCTTCAAAGGGTTGATTAATTCAATACGCCAAGTGGTTAAACGTTGAATGATTCTAGTTCACTAAACTATTAGCCGGCGATCGATGAACGGTCTATGTGTCCAATTAGCTGGCTAATTTAACCAGATGGTTGCAACACATATTTATTGTTCTTTAGCGTTAATTATTTGAGTGAATGTGTGAGAGAGAAATGTGAGAATTTGTAATTAGCTTAATGTTACGTACTCAACTTGTTTTATTAATTTAATTTTATTTTATTTTATTTTATGTATAATAGCTGTTTGTTTTCCACCTAATAAATACAATATTATTAGTTAACCTATCCTTAATCACTTTCACAAGGCTGACAGACAATTTTCAGTCTCAGAAATTAATTTCTAAGGCGCTCTTTCACAGGAAAAAATTCCTAGATTTATGTTGCTAGACTCACTGTCTTAACCACATCTTGGGTGTCACAGTTTTGACGGGCAGAGTAAAGCTCCGAGTGGTAGATCTCAGCAAGGTCCTTGTCCTTTTTGGAATGTGAAGGACAAGTGCTCAGTACTAATAACCAGCGTTCGTGAATGACTTTTTAATTGAATTGGAGCAGGTGGCGTTCTGTAGTTTCCAATGCTCGAGTTATACTTATATATTCGTATGAGTTTATGAATGTTATTTGTATATCGCAGTATGGTATGTATTCATCCAAGCCATCCTGAATATATTATCTATTTATATATCAAAAAATATTTGGATGAGGAAAAAACAAAAACAAGAAAAGTAACTTAAATATTATTTTTATTTTATGACACTTTGAGTATTACATAAAGTAGGTAGTACTTAACATAAGTAAAATAAATAATTTGGTATTATTTTTAGACAAAAAAGACACAGTACAAATTAAAATACTTTGGCAATTCAAAAACGAATTAAGACTATTATCCTAAAGCCTTAGCGTCGCCCAAGACTCCAATGGCTGGTCCAGCTTTGACGATGCCATCTCTGATGTTGCGACCCATCTTCTCCTGGAAAATATAAAACACACACACATTAGCATCTACTGTTGATCATATACTAGCTTTAGCCAGCAGTTTTGCCTGCATGAAAGTTGATAATTATACCAAAGTGACTTACAATCGAAATGAAAATTTATCTAAGTGTTAATCTATGTTACAAACTATCTGTGCGCCAATTTTCATCAAAATCTGTTTAGTAATTTTTGCGTGAAAGAGCAACATACATCCATCCTAACTTATAAAATTTCAAGTTTTTGAAGTACTAGGATTAGATAGGTAGAATTACTACTAAAGAAAATTAGGTCAATTTAGAATGAAACCAATGGTAAGGGGATGATGATTATTCAAAATGACTCGATGCTCTAGCAAATGCGGCTACTGACCTGAGGGTTAACACCTGGGTCAGGCAAAGTTATAATCTATTAAGAAGTACTGAGGAGCACTTCAGATTTGTATCCGATAAATGGGTGCATAACCTCAACCTCTATTAAATGCAACTTCAAACGCACTTTTTGAACCTACCTCACGTTTATTATTGTTTTTTTAAGATTAGGCAAGGGTGAGTGAACTCTTCAGGTTGCCAATAAATTTAACATCCAACCGAAAGTAGCTTTAGTACTGAGAATGTCATAACGCACTAGAACAAATAACTGTGTCTAGCCGCAACACGGTGACACTGCAATGGATAAAGGGACACAGTGGATCGCTGGGTGGCTAACTATGTGGCTGACGAGCTTGCTTGCTAGATGAGGATCCAGCACTTCGGTCTGTGGATACTAGCCTGTCGTACCTATACCATTCAGCCCAATACGCAAGTGGCTACAGGAATTCACCAAGACACAAGCGAAGAACTGATGGACCTCGACACCGGGCTGTAGGCAGTCCAAAGAAGCTATGCAATCCTTGGATGATAGGCTAACCAGGCGTTTACTACGCCTGGACAGGAACGGCATGTGAATTGTCCCCCATTACGGGACACTGCTCGCTAAACAAACACTTCCACATAATAGGCTTAATAGACAGCCCTCTGTGCAGGGCGTGCGTGGAGGCTGAGGAAACCGTTACACACGTACTCTTTGAAGCACAGGCGTCACCAAGATTAGAACACAAACCCTCGGGACACCCAGATCTTACACAGATGTTCTAAGCAAACCAGGAGCTTTAATTAACTTCTGGAGGGAAGTGGGCTGGTTGGAATAACCACTTAACGGCCGCCAAAACCCAAGCACAATGCTCCATCTGAAAGACTAAGTGCGGAAACCAAATCCATGACATAGAACATAGAAAGTAGATTTAAATGAAAAATTAACATAGATACATAAGATAACGCCTGTATTTCCCAAAGGAATAATAATAATAAATTAATATAATATTAATTATTGCATATTATTTTATTACATTATTAATTTATTTAATAGGACGAGGTGATTCTATGTTACACCTTTTCACCATGTATGTTACTTAAATCCCATGTTATAGAGGGCCATGCTTATTGCCATCAACCGACCACAAGTCCAGCCTCTGTGGTCAATCATCAGCCTTATAATGTCCCTATTGCTGGGTTATAGGCATCTTCTCTGTAAGAGAGGTAATGAGCCTTAATCCACCATGTGGGTGGGCCCACATGGTGGATGAAGGCTTATTACTTCTGCGGGTTGGTAGATGTCACACTTCTTCGAATTTTAGCTTCTGCGTCGAAACTGAGAAATTCCAGATGGCAAAACACTTTGCCCGGCTCGAGAATTGAACCCAGGACCTCATGGTCAGCAGTAGCGTTTGCGATCGCTAGACCACCAAGGCAGTCTATGAATAATTGAAGTTAGAAAAACAAAACACTTACAATTTTCTTGAAGACCTTCCACCGTGGCTCGGGCGCCGCCGACACAGCGCAAATAGCAACCAGACAACCAAACGCGAACAAGAAGATGCGGGAGAAATTCATTTTTACTTTTATTATTTTTGATTCTTATTATTATTGTATTGTATTCACGAAGACTCCTTCGAGTTGAATGATGCTGTACTTGTATAAATCTTGTTTTATATACTTCTCAATCTACGAAAATATTATTTACATATGTGCTCTATGTGCTCCACATAAAGATCATTTTGTTTTGTTAGCGCTTATTATGAATATGTTTTGTACTGATAACGCTTCTCATTCAGATGAACTCCAGGCATGCCCCTTTTCTGAAATGATAAATGTAATCCCCCTTATCAATCTTTGACGTCATATTTTTGTAGTCTATTACACAGATTTATCACGCCTTTTTCTCGTGGGCGTAGGCAGACACTATAGAACGCCAACTATTACGATCATAAGCAACTTCTTTTGTTTTATTTTTTGGGTTCCGTACCCAAAGGGTAAAAACGGAACCCTATTACTGAGACTCCGAGGTCCGTCTGTCTGTCTGTCTGTCACCAGGCTGTATCTCATGAACCGTGATAGCTAGGCTTTCACAGGTGATGTATATCTGTTGCCACTACAACAAAAAATACAAAATAAAATAAATATTTAAGGGGGCTCTCTTATAACAAACATGATTTTTTTGCCATTTTTCACGAAAATGGTACGGAACCCTTCGTGCGCGAGTCCGACTTGCACTTGACCGGTTTTTTTACAATATTTTGTTTCTTTCGCCGACTTCCAATTTTTTCTGTAAAGGTTAAATGGGTTAAACTTAGAGAAGATTACCTTACAGATGAGGCGATATCGCGCACGTGCTTTCTAAAAAAAACATCAAGAGCTAATGGGTCAAATGCACATATATAAATCTAACAAGATAACGCAAGTCCCTCCATCTGTATGAAACTAAGCGTGCCACTTTTTTCATACACAATTTAAAAACAAATTTACTTACCAATGAAAGAAAACATTTCTAATGCCACGGCAAACTTTTTCTATACAGATTTTACAGCTTAATATGGCATGACATGTCATTTTTATAGATTTCTGTGGATTCTCGGTACCGATAATGCTAAATGAAAAGCTTAAAGTAATTTTAATCAGTTTTTTTTTGACACACGAAGTGCATACGTTCGCGTCATCTAGTTAGATTTATATCTGTAGTCAAAAGCATGATGCATCGCATTGCGTCTACGTGAACGTACTTGCAATTTGTAAAGTTGCTTATTGGTGAGATATAAATCTTATCATGTCTAGCCATCATCAGAAAAGGCATTTTACTTTTCAGACTAAACTTCTTATCTATAAACATTTGTAAGAAGTCCGATGACGTTTCTCGTTTTACATGCCACGATAACTTTGTATGAACGTCTACGAAAAATCAAATAATTAATCCTAATTAATTACTATGTTACCCATATACAATAATAACGAGTATAATTCGTTCATCAAATTTAAATTATATAACGTATTTTTATAGCTGTCAAATCCGACTTTCTAAATTGTCACGACTTTAAAGCACTATCTTAGGGCCTAGTTGATTGATTGATGAGTCTAGTTATTTAATGAATTTACTAGCCAATAATGTTTATACTGCCTTGTAGGTCTAGTGGACGCTAGCGCTACCGTTGAGCATGAGGTGCTGGGTTCGATACCCGAGTCGGGCAAAGTGTTATTGGGTTTTTCCAATTGTACTCTCTCAGTAGTAGTCCAGAGTTTTCTGTTGCCCGGTTGATGACAAAAGGCTCGCACCTTCTCTCTCTTGGTCGGTCCCTCAAGTCTGAGGATCGTGGTCAGCATCAGGGTTGCACCTGAAGCAGATGATCTGTCTCCACCGGCTTCTATCCAGCGCGTCCCTTACGACCGTGTAAAAATTGGTGGCCGACGAGTCTTTTACTTGATCGGTTCATCTTGTTGGTGAACGACCACGCGATCTTTTGTCTTCAGTGTTCCCAACTTTTGCTCTCGTCGCCTCTGCGCATTCATCATATCAGCCGAAAGACGTCCACTGCTGGACATAGGCCTCCCCCAAGTGTCGCCACATTGACCGGTCCCGTGCGTCCCGCATCCAGCGAATCCCCGCAACCTTCACCAGGTCATCGGTCCACCTGGTGGGAGGCCTTCCAACGCATCGTCTTCCGGTTCGCGGTCGCCACTTCAGAACTTTTCTGCCCCATCGGCCATCCGTTCTGCGAGCAATGTGCCCTGCCCACTGCCACTTAAGTTTGGTAATTCTTCGGGCTATGTTGGTAACCCTGGTTCTCTTGCGGATCTCTACATTTCTGATTCGATCACGCAAGGATACTCCGAGCATAGCCCTCTCCATTGCCCTTTGGGTGACTGTAAGCTTTCTGATGAGGCCCATTGTGAACGACCACGTCTCAGAGCCATAGGTCATCACTGGCAACATAGACCTTCGTCTTGAGATACTGTGGTAAGTTGCCCAGCCGAGTCGGATTCGACGGTTAACCTCTTTCTCGAAGTTGGCCCTACCCAACTGGATCGTTTGTCCCAGGTAGACATAATCTTCCACAACTTCGAGTGTAGAGTCTCCAACCTTGATAGGAGTGGGTGTTACATGGACATTCAACATTACCTTTGTTTTGTCCATGTTCATTTTAAGACCCACTCTTTCGGAAGCTCTACTTAGGTCAACGAGCATTATACTGAGGTCCTACATGGTCTCAGCCATGACCACTATATCGTCGGCAAACCGAAGGTGAGTGATGTACTCGCAATTGACGTTGATGCCTAGCCCTCTCCAGTCCAGAACCTTGAAGACATCCTCCAGTGCAGCGGTGAACAGTTTCGGAGATATGACGTCTCCCTGTCTCACACCTCGCTGCAGAAAGATAGGTTCCGAGGCCTGATCCTGAAGTCGGACTGACATGGTGGCGTTCTTGTACAAACACTTCAACACCTCGATGTACCGGTAGTCAATTTGGTGACGTTGGAGAGACTGCAGTACAGCCCAAGTCTCGATTGTATCGAAGGCTTTCTTCTAGTCCACAAACGCTAAACAGAGAGGCAGGTTATACTCTTCGGTCTTCTGTATAACCTGCCGCAGCGTGTGTATGTGGTCTATGGTGCTAAAGCCTTTTCGGAATCCGTCTTGTTCGGGAGGCTGGAAATCGTCCAACCTGCGCGCGAGACGATTCGTGATGACTCTTGAAAACAGTTTGTACACATGGCTAAGAAGTGAGATGGGCCTATAGTTCTTCAATAGGGCATTGTCACCCTTCTTGAAAAAGAGTACCACCACACCCCTGCACCATGCCTGTGGCGTTTTCCCTTCGAGTATGACGGCACCAAACAGCTTCTGAAGGGCCTGAAGTATTGGTTTCCCACCCGCCTTCAGGAGTTCGGCCGTTTTGCCGTCATATGCCGTTCTTAAGCTGTATAAGAGCTATCCTAATTTCGTACAGGCTGACGTCCGGTATCTCTTCGGTATAGTGATGGGTCAATCTAGCTCTAGGGTCTTTTACTAGATTCGCGACGGGTTTACTGGTTGACATGTACAACTGCCCATAGAATTTCTCGATCTCCCTCAGGTGCTCTGGTTTGGCGGATACAATCCTGCCATCGTCGGTCTTCAGTTTCGTAAGCTGTCTCTGCCCAATAGACAGATCTCTTGCAAAGACCATGGAGCCCTTATTCCGCTCAATTGCGTCTTTAATATGCTCAGTATTATAGTGGCGGATATCGCTTTTCAAGGACATTGACATCCGTCTATTAAGCTGCCGGTATTTCAACGCATCTGGATCTGTATTGGACGGAGCGTAGACTTCATCAGTCGAGACCTTTCAAGCTTGATATTAATGTTCAATGTGCCTCTTACCATACTGTGATCGCTCCCGGTTTTCACCGAATTGATCACAGAGACATCATTGAACGTTTGCTTCTTGGTTGACATGATGAAGTCGATCTCGTTTTTTGTTGCACCATCGGGGCTTTGCCAGGTCCACTTCCTATGCTCACGCTTTCTGAAGAAGGAGTTCATCATGTAGAGGCCCTCCTTCTTCATAAAACTGGCCAGTAGGTGACCCCGGTGGTTCCGACGTCCAACTCCAAATTGCCCCACTTGCAGCTCATCCTCGTCTCGTTTGCCCAGTTTCGCGTTGAAGTCCCCCATGACAACGGTGAAGTGAGTTTTGAAACCATGCATGGCTATAGAGATATCCTCATACATGGTATCTACCTCGTCGTCAGGGTGTGCCGAGGTCGGTGCGTAGACCTGTATGACCTTCAGTGAATATCTCGAGGATATTCTGAGTATAAGGTACGCCACCCTGGTCGACACACTCTCCATCTTCACCACGTTGTTTACAAGGGACTTGTGGACGATAAACCCGACACCACCCTGGGACTGCCGGTCACCCTCTCGGAAATAGAGCAGGTTACCGGATTTGAGGATTATCTAGTCCTCCTCCTCTCTTCGGACTTCAGATAACCCTATAATACTCCATCTCAACCTGCCCAATTCTTCCTCGAGTTCGGCTATCTTCTCGTCTCTGCGCATTGTGTGACCGAAATACGCATGAATGCGTTGTTGGCAAATAGTGGACAAGCGAGATTTTATTCGGAGCTGAGTCTGGATCGATGCATTGGTGCGTTTCACTGTCCAAGGTATTTTTAGCATTCGTCATCAACACCAAATCTCGAATGCATCAATCCTTTGTCTCTCTCGGCTTAGGATTGTCCACGTTTCCACTCCATACAGGAAAATAGAGAATACCAGGGCCCGTATCAATCTTATCTTGGTATTGATACCAATTCCTCTTTTCTTCCAGATGTTGTGTAGACGGGTCATGGCATCTTTTGCCATCCCGATTCGCCTCTTTATCTCGGGGACACAGCTACCGCCATTGCAGATTTTGGAACCCAGGTATACGTAGCACTCGACGATATATATGCCAGGGATGTTGCAGGTGACATTTGTTAGCTTTCCGGCTCGATCCACTATCATCACTTTGGTTTTCGCTCTGTTCACTGCGAGACCTATGTTGCCACACTCTAATTCGAGTCTTTGAAACAGCTCACTCATATCTTCCATAGATGTTGCTAGAAGAATGGTGTCGTTAGCATATCGAAAGTTCGAAAACCTCTTTCCGCCTATAGGAAAACCCTTCCCCCAATTTTCGATGGTCTTCCGAATAATGTACTCTCCGTCAATGTTAAAAAGTGCCGGGGGCAAGATGCAACCCTGTCTCACTCCTTTTTTGTTTGGAACATGTTGGCGCATTCAGAACCTATCCTGATGAAAGAACGATTTTCTGTGTACAGACTCTGGATTAAAGCAACGAGGTGTTCAGGAGCTCCTATTTCAAATGGCACACTCCAAAGTTTATCCCATTGCACGCAGTCAAACGTTTTGTGTAGTCAATAAAGCATAAGGACTACGGGGCTATTAAATTCCCTGCTCATCTCAATGATTTGGCGGACGTTTAGTATTTGCTCCCGCGTTTCTCTGCCCTTCAAGAAACCTGCCTGCTCTTCTGGTATCTGTTGGCATTAATAGTAGTTAAGACGTCGATTAATAACATGGAGTAGAATGTTACTCGCATTTATTTATTTTTTATGCAAGGGTATAAACACCGATTCTATCAAGTCTTTTGGCCTTCTTCCAGTACTCCAGATGGTATTACAGATTTTGTTGATAGCTTTTGTGCCTCGTTGACCTAAGTTTTTTAAGTATTTCGGCTGTAATATCATCCTTTCCCGGTGATTTCCTGCACTTGAGAGCTTAAATGGGACTTAAAAAAATATGACTGGTGAAATTTGGATGTTAAGAAAGAAAGAAATAAAGTAAGAAATAAACAAAGAAAGAAAATGTATTTATTTGCCACAAAACGAGATATAAACATTAGCAGATAGATTACAACAACAAAAAAGTAGACGTACTATTATAGGTACACCTCTGCCTAACTTCGGGGCATATGACGGGACGGTACGACGTAAATTACTTCAAAATCAGCGAATAGCTCTGATATTCTTATGCAAAGCGTACACGACGGTTAGTACTGAGGCCTTACCGGTACTTGCTGGCGTACTGCCCGTCGACCTTGAAGTGCAGCGACGTGCTGCAATGTACTATTCCGCACGAGATACCTTTTTAAAGCAGAGTGAACGTGTTAGAATCTCTAGATTATTTAAACTACAGAGTACAGACGTCTGAGAGGAACTTTTATCCAAATGGTAATGTAGGTGGGATAATTCCATCAAGGGCTAGCACCTTCTCCAATTCTTTCCATCTGTTCGTAAGCGGCTGGCCAGGACGTGGCTGGAGGTAGATCACTGTGTTGCCCAATTTTTTACAGGACTTAGTAACTTTAAAAGTAAATTATTTACCTTCAAGCTTGTTGCCTCGCCTTTATGTCAGTGTTCTGCATCTGTCTGCGAATATGTACAATCTGCACATCATATCTTATGGGAGTGTTTTTTTGGCAGAATTACCGCAATATTATGTTGGATAATATACAGGCTGCATCCAGAGTTTTTTACTATACGGACCTTAAAGAAACTAGAACAAATTTCCGTGCGTTCAATCGTTTTTGTCATACCTATTATTGAAATCAAGTAAATAACAGCTCATAATGTTAGGACTCATTAATATTAATGATAATTTTTATTCGTGGTGCTTTTTTGCTAGCCAATTGGGCTTATTCCAGTTGTAAATGACCCTTTGTGCATATTGGCCTTGTTTGTTGTGTCTCCTGCTTGATATAGAGGGAAGTGCAAGTTATGTTTGGCAACAACACATGTTTTGTTGCCCACTCCTCTGTTATTCTTTTCTGATTAATTTCGTTGCAGGATCCAAGACATTTCAATTATTTCTCCGGGACTTTGGCAAGCTTTATTACCTTGGCGCTTTTCTGGTGGTCTCCACTGTTGATTCTGGCTTTCATGAGTTGCAGTGGTTTGGGAATAGTGCGGTGGGATTGTTAACTCTTCGGGGAATGCAGGTGAATACTATGTATGTTGCTACTGTGGCACAGGCCTCTTCTCTACGAATGGGCATGGGCTGTAATTCACCACGCGAGCCCAATGCGGGTTTGTGGACACAATAACTTCGTGTTTCAGATTCAAGGACATCGGTTTTCTCAAAATTGGTGCGGGTATTAATAAAGTTAATGTGCACAAGTTTGTGCACAAATATCCCTCTTCCATCATTAGGAAGCATAAAGTAATGAGTTTAGAAATATATTATGATAATAATTTAGGTATCTTTTAGCTAGAGCACTTTTAGAAATAAATTTCTGAAAAAGACTGAAAATCATCTGTCAGCCTAATGAACGTGATAAAGTGAAAACCTATGCCCGGTTATGCAATTACTGCAACGTAAATGTGTATAAATGAAATGCAGAATTATCGTTATCTCGTTCTTAGTATTCTTTGTGACCAACTAGGTAGTCGAACGACGGTGTGTGCGTTTGCTCCACTGGGCTGACCACTGTTGAACGTGATTTCGTGATTTTTGGGTCGGGACAATTATTACTGGGCTTTTCTGGAGTTCTTCTGAAGCAGCCTGCAATCTGACATTTTTGTCTGTTAGACGGTATATGCTCGCCCCATAAAAGAGGCTTAAAATACGAGTACATAACTAGCATAACCGTCATCTGCTTAAGGCCCTTACTCCCGATTATTGCCGTAAAAGGGTTACTTTCTAAAGACTACTCCTCATTAACGGCTAAGTTATATAAAGGTTTGAAAAAAAATATATTTATTAAAAATGCATGTAAATCATTTGTTTTTTATTTATTTATTAACTTTATAAAAATAATTACCAACATGATATTTTTTCGCTTCTCTTTTGCCTACGCCTTCAAAACGACTTGGATATAAGTATTTTTACACAGAAAAAATTATTGTTAGAATTTTTTCTTACCCAACATTGCTTATATTGTAAATCAAAAAATATTAAGCAGACCAAACTGTTCAAAAGGAGATCCATTAAAGATATTCTGGCTCTAAGCGGGCGCAGGGCTAGTCGCGTTTTAGCATTGACCAATATACGCGTTAATCTATCGGATAATGTACATTGTACATAGACACCATGTAACGTGTGGTAACGTCATGTCATGTTGATACTACAGGTTGATTAATATTTGAATTTATCTCAATAAATCTACAATTACCACTTGAAGGAGTTGTCATGTTCTGTACCTGACACCTGCGTGGGCGAATTGAGCGAACGCTGAATTGAAACGTCATTGAAATTACTATGTAATCTACCAATGAAATACTATACATGTATTCCTACTATCCATTAAATGATTTGTACCGAATGTACATACACAGCAGGCAGAAACTACAGAACACCTCCTGCTACGATCTTTACATACTTATTCTGCTTCACTCACGTTCATACACCTAGTCATATACAAACGCCAACGATGAGTACTGCGCACCTGGCCTTTCTGAAGAACATCACCAATAAGAACCGTGTATGTCCTTCTAGGATGTCCACTCACTGTGTTTCCACTCATGTCTGCCTTGTAAATACCTTTTTTTAGTCGCCCTTCATTCATCCTCCCAACACGGCCAAACCATCTAAGCTTACTCTTTTTAACCGACTTCCCCAAATGGATGGAAGAATAGACCCCTAGATATTAGCTTTCGGGAAACACAGACACTAGCAGGGAAAGCCACCCTTAGCTGTAATCCAAGATCATTGCAGGTTGGTGAGATGAAGCAATGTACCTGTATGTGATACCATACCGTGGTTGATATGGACCAACTTTATTAACACACATACGCATACAAATTGAAGCCTCCATATAAGGGTGTGCAGAAACTACTTAACACCGCGGGCTACGATCTGATAAGATCTTTATCTTCGTGTAATGTATGTTCATACATGAGAAGCTCCATAAACGAAATCGTCGCGACCACAGAACAGATAATATGTGGTCGCGACCGATTGAAAAAAATTTATAGTATATCGGTAATTACTTACATTTTGGTATTCGACCGTTGTCATCGCTGATAGACTGCCAGTTTCTCTAGAGCCTAGTCTAGAGCAAAGTATTATTTAGTTTTGAGGATTTCGTAGGCAACAAGGAACACTTACTGTTTCACCATGTCCGTCTGTCCGTCCGCAGCTTAGCTCAGAGACTCTTAGTACTAGAAAGCTATAATTTGGCATGTATATACAATTGATCACGCTGACAAACGGGTAAAAAATATATTCTTTAGGGTACCTCCAGTACACGTAAAGTGGAGTAGTAAGTGTTTTTTTTTCTCCTAAATCGTATGGTGTGGGAGATTGTTGGGTAGGCCATTCAATAATATTACGGATCTGGAAAACCATTTTTCAACTCAGGGATCCGTTTACGTACAATTAAGCTTTAAATGGAAAACTTTCGTTAGAGTAATGTGGCAGATAAATGGTTGCTTTTGGACATGTGAAAAAATGGATGGCAGTTGTATATATAACGAAATTAAAAGGAAAGCTATCATAGCTAAGTAGGCTTTACAAGTTTACGAGTAATAGTCTACCATCTCATAAAATGTACTAGGAAAAGTAAAAATATTTTATACTATCTGTTACACGCAGCTTCGCCCGCGATAATATAGATTTTGTTAATCAATTTTATTGTGGTTGTTGCAACAAATTGCAACATTGGATTCCCACCATGTATGGTGGGAATCCAATGTTGCAATTTAAGTTTAAATCAAAATCGGCCCCCTCATTAGGAAAAAAATAAACTACTGAGTCATAGGTTCTGCTTTGCTACGAATTGAAGATACCACTCTATCATAATTTTTATCTACAGTTAATTGACACTCCTTAATTATGCCGTTAATCATAGGTACAACATTTTAGGACGCTGCTACATACTATGTTGTATGTCCTTTCATTTGGTGCTAATATATACACATTCTTGGCCCTGATCATACGCGAACATCAGCAGCCACATGTAGCTGGCCTTAGGTAAAGCATTGTTTTTCCAAATGCGCCCCTGCTACCCTTGAGCTTTGTTTATACTAATAGCAAAACTAAGTTTGATTCGAAACTTGAGTCTTTTGAATTGAACTAATAGTTCAATGGAGATTATTGGGATTTGACGTGTGAACACGCTTTCTTCTTTTCTCATACCTGTTAATATATTGGCACCTATTATATTTTGCCCTTATTATGTAATACGAAGCCTCATCCCATTACATAATCTAAATAAATATGCAGATCTCAATCATTTGTTATCAAAAACATGCCTGCAAATTTTCGACCAAATCGGAAGTCGCAATTACCTAAAGTGTCATACAAAGGGCAGCTTTTCCCATTTCATCATCATCATGATATCAGACAAAAGACGTCCACTGCTGTACATAGGACTCCCCCAAGCGTCGCCACATTGACCAATTTCTCATTAACCCGCTTAAAATTCGAATTTGCAAAAATCCTTTCTAAACCAACGTTTACTATCTTTATACTACCACCTGCCAGAATACAGATGACAAACATTTGTATATCTTATTTAACAACCCCAACCCACTTTTAGGCGTTATTAAAACTAACAATACACTTGAATTAGTTGTTACGGAAGTATTTCCGCAATGTTTGAAGCGAATCGATCCCCATAATAAGAAATTTCATAAAAAAACTAACCCCTCCCATTTCTAACCCTTCGATTTTTATGAACAAAGAAGAAGCATAAATGTCCTTCTCAGGGTCACAAACTATCGCCATACCAAATTTCATCTGAATCAGTTCATTATAAGAAGAAGTTACATACAAAATTAATCCTCCTCCATTTCTCCCCTTCAAACTATATGCAAAAAGAAATAGCATATGTCCTTCTAAGGGTCTCAAACTATCGCCATACCAAATTTCATCAAAATCGGTTCATAATAAAAAGAAGTTGCATGATAAGAAGTTATATACAAAATTTATCCTCCTCCTTTTCTCTCCCTTCGGGTTTTACGCAAAAAAAGTAGCTTATGTCCTTTCTCGGGTGTCAAACTATCTCCATACTAACTTTCATCTAAATAGGTTCAGCGGTTTAAGCCATAATAAGAAGTTTCATGCGAAACTACCCCACCCCCCAATTCTCCCCTTTCGTGTTTTATGAAAAAAAGTAGCCTAAGTCCTTTCTCGGGTATAAAACTATCTCCATACCAATTTCCGCTAAAACGGTTCAGCAGTTTATTATTTGATTTTTGATTTGAAGAGTTTTCGTATATTTATTTAGTATATTTATTTAGTATATTTATTTTTGTTTAGTATATTTGATTTTTGATTTGAAGAGTTTTCGAACGGCAAAGTTAAGTGGGTTATTGGACGATTCGCAAGAATTTTACTCGCCCGAAAAGTGCGAATCGACCCCTTTTAAAAATATTATTTTTTGGGAATGACATATATGAACGTAAAGTCACGTGGTCAGACCATAAAAATAGAAGGGTTAACGATTGTATGAAGAGATTTGATATGATCGAAGAGATTGAAGATGGCTTGATTAATTTTAAAGTAAAGTTTCAATTCCCTCACTCTCATTTAGTTGTAAGTTACCTGAGCAAATTGAAATTGGCCAATTAGGCTCAGCTAACTTAGCTTAGCTCTTGTTCTATGATGTTAACTTTGAAGTTCATTATCACCATCATCAGCCTATAACAGTCCACTACTGGACATAAGCCTCTCCAATTGCAAGCCATTTGCTTCGATCTTCGGCAACTCTCATCCAGCTGCTATCAGCCTGCGAAAATCTTCACTTTACCTAGCCCGAGGGCGTCCTACCTTACGTTTGCCAGTTCTTGGTCTCTACTCAAGAACTTATCTACCCCAAGGGTCATCGGTTGTGTCATCAGTGTTCCTGCTGGTACATAATTTTCCAGGCAAAATATTAGAAAGGACCCAAATTAAAATATATATACCTATATATCTGTTAAGTTTTTGGTTTTTTGAACCTTTCCTAAATGTAGCAAAAAAGACCATTGTATTGTAAGAGCAGATTAATCAATCAATCAGCCTAGACTTATCATCATCATCGTTCCCACTGCTGGGACACAGGCCTCCTCTCTGTTAAGGGGAATGGGCCGTAATCGACCAGGCCCAGTGCAGGTTGGTGGATGACTTATCACAACTATGTTTGTTGGAGTCACCTGCTAGACTCACTAGATGCAGTTGAATACAGCATTTTACATGAAGAGACTGCCTATCTGACCTCCGAAACCCAGTAAATGGGTGACACAATACTCCTTGGCAAGACTAGTTGTTGTATGTTCAGTGAAATATAGATAATAGGTAAGTAAACACAAAATTAAGTACTTAAAAAATATTTATTTTATGACTTGAGTATTGAGGGTAACTTAAAAGTAATTCTTAATTAACTATTCTATGACAGAGGTTTATCCTAAAGCTTTCGCCTGTCCCAACACGGCTATCGCTGGAGCAGCCTTGATGACGCCATCCCTGATGTTGCGGCCCATCTTCTCCTGGAAAAATAAAGAAAAAATTTGTTAGATTCTGTAAAATAATTCGTCTTTTCTTGTGTTGGGAACAGTTAAAAAAATATGATTATTATTTAAAAACAAGATTTTTTGTATTCATCATTATCATCAGCCTTTTAATGTTCCCACTGCTGGGAAACAGGCCTCACTGCGAGATTGAATGGGACTGCTTTAGTTATTAAGATTATCAATAAATCAATATATATCTATGCCACTATTCTAATGTTAAGAAAATATTGTAAAGAATCCTTGTCCTGCCAATTAGATTATTTGAGCCTCTGACGCCTGTGATACAGCATTACCTAGTACAGGCATCTAACATTGTTGTACCTACTTTATATATAAGACCTATTGGTATATTTCACCAATTTCAAGTTTGAATAAAGATTATTATTAAGTGCGGGTTGGTGGATGTCACATGTCTTTGAATTTTTGGTTTCAGGGCATGCCGGTTCCTTCACGATGTTTTCCTTCACCGTTTTTAGAGCAGTGGTGATGAAATAATGAACACAAAGTAAAGAGCCTGCCTGTGTTCGAACCCACGTCCCACAACTTGTAAGTCACGGCCTTTGTCACTGTGCTACCACCTGCTCTCGTTTTTGTATTAATTTTTAGAAACCCTTTCATTTGATACCCATATTATGGGGGTACATAAAGCATAATTGCTTAGGCACAACGACCCACATTTAGTTATGTTTAAGTCACAACCCTTAACATCAACCCTTAATTTTGGTCCATTCATAGAGGCGAAAGCTCAGTTGGCTGCAAAAAAGTTGGGGATTCTTGCAAAGGTGAGACGGTACTTCACACCTGAACAGCTGCTTAACTTGTATAAAGCGCAAGTTCGATCGTGCATGGAGTACTGCTCTCACCTCTGGGATGGATCTGCCAAATACCAGCTTGATGCACTTGAGTCGATTGACAGACGGGCCAAGAGGCTTATTGGCAATGATGCACTGGTCGCGTCAAAGCTCCAGAGCCTCGAACATCGACGCCGAGTTGCCAGCCTGTCGGTTTTTTATCGGTTACATTTCGGGGAGTGTGCGACGGAACTGCACAATTTGATTCCGCCTAGCCCTTTCTATCATCGGACTACAAGACGTACGGCCATGCGCCATCGGTACATGGTGGACATCCCACCCATACGCACAAAGCGTTTTGCTAATACTTTCATTGTGCGCACAGCTAAGGAGTGGAATTCCCTTCCGGAGTCTTTGTTTCCTCATAGCTACAACCTTGGGGTCTTTAAGTCAAGAGTGAATAGGTTTCTTCTAGGCAAGCGTGCTTCACCATAGGCCACATCATCGCTTACCATCAGGCGAGGTAGTGGTCAAACGCGAGCCTATCGATAATAATAATAAAAAAAAGTCCCGCGTATTAGGGGGAAGCCTAATGCCATCAACCGGGTACAAGACCAAACTCCGGTTGCTACTGAGAAATTTCAGATGGAAAACTCAATAACACTTTGCGCGACCCAGGAATCGAACCTAGGACTTATGCTCACTTGTTAGCACTAGACCAAGGAAGCAGTTTATTCAAAATTCGAGTTAAAAATCTTCCTATCATTCGCTAGTCGCTAAACAGTTTAGGCCCGCTTGCAACACCAAGAGGCTCTAGGCTAGCAGCATTCGATGACAGCGAAGGCGATAGTCAAAACGTCAAAATGTAAGGGATAGATCACGTGATGTCAAATGTCAATCCCATACAAATTTGCCTATTTGACAATCGCTATCGCTACGCTTTCGATGATAGAATGTCTCTTGTTTTTACGGGTCCGATCCTGGCTCAAGCAACTGAAGTAACACGGGTGAGTTTTAGTCAGTAACAGTCTGACACGCCCTGCCGCCTCAACCAGAGCGGCAGAAGTCATTGAATGATATCCAAATTCAAAAAAGGGCCTCTGGGTTATCTTACTCACTCCGAGTAAGTAGCTGTATCGGCCAATTACATAAGTCATATTTGTTATTAACCCTTGTATTAGTAACTACCTCTAAACTAAGTTTTTGGTACAAGAGTGCCTTATATTTTTTTATAAATAAGGGTGCCACAAGATACTCTAGAGCTTGCTTGTCACATCTGCGCAGTTCATTAAATCAATGGGCTACAAGTCTTTTTATCTTTCGCACATGTGAGTCCATTGCACTCGATTGAATTTTATTGCCTTTAAGCTGAAGTTAGATCAAAAGGTCGGTGAGAGTAACTCTCACATAAAAACAATTGAATATAGTAAGTATATACTATGAGTAGTATAGAAAGAACAGATACAAAATATAATCTCATAACATAACATCACGCCTGTATTTATGAAGGGTTGGACAGAGGAGAACTTATAGAAAACCAACATTTCGCCAGTTATGTTTAAGGCGTATATATTCCCCAATGTAAACGCCATGCACTCACATGGAGCCAGAATATCAATATTGAACCTCCTTTTGGACAGTTTTGTTTGCAAAATATTCTTTGATTTACATAGCTATTTCAGTTAAGAAGAAATTCTAGCCATACATGTTTCTGGTTAAAAATATTTTGAAATATCCAAATCGTTTTGGTGGAGTATCCAAAAGTAGCGAAAAAATATCGTGTTGTTAATTATTTTTTAAAGCAAACCTATATTACGTATATATTATACCTATATATTTATACGAAAAAAACCATGTTTCACAAATAATGTACATGATTTGTTCAACTTTTTAACATAGCCATAGTTTTTAACCATTTTAGGGAACTTCAATAGGCCTTCTTAACTATTTATAATGATCAAGTATTTAACTATGTTGTGTTCTAAACTCAAATCATTTAAGAACATTAAAATTGATAATCTGCTAAATAGTCGCTAAACTGCGTCAAAATTATAAATGAGGGCAAAGCTTGCACTAAGAAACTGAACCCAAAACCAAAAAAGCAGAAGCCTATCTCTCAGCCCTGTTACAGAAAATCCAAGGTGTATTTACACAAGTTATAGTACACAAGTTTAGAACTTAGCTAAAAAAAAATAAGTTTTTATGAGAAAAACACTTACAATTTTCTTGAAGACCTTCCACCTTGGCTCGGGCGCCGCTGACACAGCGCACACAGCAACCAGACAAGCGAACACGAACAAGAAGATCCTTGAGAAGTTCATGTTTATTTATTTCAACAAAATGATTTTATTTGAACAAATTCTAAATCACTCTGGAGTGCAAACGCTACGAATGATGCTCTATCAAGCATTTATGACATATTTATACCGAGTTTTCAAAACCAAACAATTTTATGCTTACCGCTGTTTAAATTGATCTCGTTGGATTTTCTACTTCAGGTTTTAAAGAATAAGAGCGTTTTGAGTTATTTTTAACGGCGTTTGTGATAAGAAGTTTCGCAGTTAATTAGTGGTGACGAGAGTCCGGGATGTTCGATGTAAATTCCCTTATCCAACAGCTGCTTTATCGTGTGCAATTACTGTAGTGTCACTGGTTTATATAATATTATTTCTGTTTTTATAATGATTAACTATGTAAAAATATGTTTTGCATTTTATAAATTTTTTGGACTTTTTAGATTTAGGTAATTTAACAGAGTACAAGTTCGAGTTACCATTTCAAAATAAAATACTTAGTCACTGTAAGAATAGTCTTTGTTTGTTTTATTATTATTTATTTATTATTAAAAATACAGAGTAGACTTATTGGCTACGCACACTCCCGCAAAACTGCACATACAGTTTGACTGCGGGATCAATCATACTCGCTTACTTAGGTAGGTACATAATTACGCAAGTGCTTCAAATTAGAACTGTAGGCAGGTAAGTAGGCACCTAATGCAAACAATTAAGGTAGTGCTTAAATAATTTACGCTTAAACAATTTCTTTTTTGTTTCCTTGACAATGTCGGCGGGTAAACTGTTGAGTAGGTATGGAATACGTTTTTTTAAAGTTCTGTCCCCGTAATAATTATTGACTCTAGGAACAACAAATCTATCAACTTAACTATCTGTAGGTCATACAAATATTTGTTCCGTGCGGGAATCGAACCCGCGACACGCAGCGCAGCAGTCAATCGCTTAACCACTGCGCCAACCGTGCGCCCAATTATCACTCCAGAGTGTAGATATTAATGGAATACGATTTTAAGGCAAGAGAAGAATTTAGGAAACATTTAGCTTTTTGTTAATAATTATATCTATCTTTTTTTTGTTTGTTTTATTGAAGTGTCAGTTCTTACTAATATAGTTGTAAGTCTTACCACAGATAATATAATACTAGCATACAGATGCCTCATCCCATAAAAAGAAACTGTGTGGACGTAACTAGCGTTTTCCATCTGATTATACCAAGTATTTTTGTATATCGATAGCGTTTGGTTCTGTTCCACGGCGATAGATAGATACGCGTACAGCTAAGGAGTGGAATTCCCTGCCGGAGTCTGTGTTTCCCGATATAACTACCGAGGTTACTTCTAGGCAAGCGTGCTCCATCATCGACCACAGCATCGCTTACCATCAGGTGAGATAGTGGACAAACGCAAGCCTATATTAGATAAAAAAAAAAATTTTTTTTCGTGGAACGGAACCGAACAAGATCGATGTACAAAAAATAATCAGTATAATCAGTATAGTACGTTGGCACGGTTTCTTTGTATGGGATGAGACACCATAATTATGATACTTGAATAAAGAAAATTCTATTCTATTCAGCTTGTTACGGGCCAATTGCATGACAAAGAGGCCTTTTTGGGTGCCATGCAATTAAGTTACACAAGGAAGGCTCTATTACACCCAATGTCTGAAAATAACATCATTTGCGAACCATTGGGAACTATTGGAAACGAGTGTTAGTTCGTATTTTTAAACGACTTCATAAAAAGGAGGAGGTTCTCAATTCGTCGGTTTTTTTTTTATTTATCTGCCCCGTTTACTCAAAGACGCTTGAACCGATTTAGAAAATTCTTCTTTTGATTGAAATGGTATAATACTTTTCAGGTGGTTCCATGGTCATCAAGTTAGGATCTGATGATGGGATCTTGGAGAAATCGAGAGAACTCCTCACATATTACAGGCACTATTCAGGTATTATTATATTTTGGTATTTTCATCAACAATGCAATAATTTGCACTCATTTAAACTAAACATTCAAGAATATAATGAGCTATCATATATGATTGTATGGTCACACAACAAAGAAGTTTGATTTGATTCAAACAGAAAAACTTTGCAAACTAACGTTTGTTAAACATTTAGTCGATCGCAAAAGGTTTTCAAAACCTAAACATTTTCACTACCACAACGAAAAACATATAAACTAAATGGTAAACACTTATCTTATTTCCCTCTTGAGCTCATGTTAACGTAAATAAGTTAGCAAAAGAGACGTCTGAGCTACTGAATATCTCGTTTATAAGATATTCTGATCTAAATCTATAGAGTACTTAACAAGAACTAGGCCCTTGCGAAATCATTTTTAGGGCTCCGTACCCAAAGGGGAAAAACGGGACCCTATAACTAAGACTCCGCGGTCCGTCTGCCTGTCTGTCTGTCACCAGGCTGTATCTCATTAACCGTTATAGCTAGGCAGTTGAAATTTTCACAGATGATGTATTTCTATTGCCGCTATAACAACAAATACTAAAAACAGAATAAAATAAATATTAAAGTGGGGCTGCCATAGAACAAACATGAGTTTTTTGCGGTAATGGTACGGAACCTTTCGTGCGCGAGTCCGACTCGCACTTGCCTGGTTTTTATCTTTGTATTTTATTTATTTTTTCAATAAATATTTACCGGAACACTTGTAAAAGTATGCCAAGAATACAGATTCTTCAGATTCCACTCAGTGTAATCTAATAGATTTTTAGATCTAGGTTAATAACCAGTTTTTATTGTTGCATTATTGTAAATTGTTCAATCACAATGTCAATGATTTGGCCATTTGATTTGTTTAGAAAATCAAATTGTTAGGTAATTTTTGTATCCAGTTTGGCCATCGTAAAAGACCAATAAACAAAATACACACATCATAATCAATAAAAAATACACGTGTATTCCTCAAACGGTAAGGCTTCGAGGTTCACCCCCATTTTGACAATTATTTTACTAAAATCCCATTACAATAAGGGTCAAGCCTATTCCCATTCTCTTCTTATTCTTTGTCTTCATTACTGAAGGTTGTGTGCCCATCTTGGAAAGCTTTCACGGAGTCATTGACGAGCTGCTTCCAAGCCACTCTGTCTTCGGCTCTTCTCAGGGCAGTTGTCACCGTGAGTCCCATAATCACCCTTATCTGGTCTGGCCACCGAGTTGTTGAGCGTCCGCGTGGCCTTTTCCCATCCATTTTACCTACAACAACCAGTTTTCCAGGTTTTCTGGCAGTCTCCGGGCAATCTGACCAAAGTAATTTAGGACTCTTTGGTAGGAGATCTTGGAGCCTATTCCCATTAACCGGGTAAAAATCTAGACACCAGGATGCTACGAGACAATCTAGATAGAAAAGCCTACCTTGCTCGACCCGGGGCTCGAACCCAGAACCTCATGCTCAGTTACTACTGCGCTTGCGACCACTTTACCAACGAAGCAATCAACTTAACGATTGAAGCATTTCTTGCTTAGATAGTTTCATTACCAGTAGTCTGTTTATTTACAACTAGCGGACGCCTTGCGGTTAAACCCGTTCCCGTTCCCGTGGGAATACATGGATAAAAAGTAGCCTATGTCACCCGGGGATAGTGTAGCTTCCCAACGGTGAATGAAGAATTTTTGAAATCAGTTCAGTAGTTTTTAAGTTTATTCGTTACATACAAAAATACAAATCTTTCCGCTTTATAATATTATAGTATAGATATAGAAAACAGCCCAGGTAATTTACATATCGGCTGGATCATTATTTTCTGTCCGTTTTGAACGTAATGTGAATCTTCGATGAACATAGACTACTGTTCCGCTATTTATGTACTTGCAATAACATTGTTTATGAGTATGTCACATTACATGACTAAAGTAACATCACGCCTATATAATCCGAAGTGTTAGGCAGAGGTACACATATAGTAAGTACACTCACATTTCAAAGTTCCATGTAATAGGAGGTGAGCCATCCCCCCCGGTGGGTTCCCGCATTGTCGCGGAGAGGGGGCTTAGTAGCCGTGTCTTGGTTACCCACGGTGAAGCGAAGAGGAAATCAAGGAGAGGCCGCTTGTCAGGGCTTTTAACGACGTAGCGGCCAACAAGAAGGTTGCGGTGCCACTTGGTAACAGAGGCGTTGGAAACCGCGGCGGGAGAGGTATGCCACTCTCACTACCTTCCGTGGCCTGAACGGGATCGCCACCGCCTGATAGTTTACGCGGTGAAGCCACAGGAGAGGTCCCTATCACCTGCGGTTGAAAATTTGTAGGTGACGGGGCCACTGACCTGACCCGTCACAGGGGGACCAAGGGTGCCATTCATGGGGTCCTCTGGCGCCCATGTGCTGGTTTGGTCCCTCGGGTGGTCACGGCGTGCAATGTGTTCTGGTGCACCGGTGATGGGAGGTACACCCAAAGTAGGGTCCAGTGACGGACAACCGTGGCGCCCGGAGTGCTGACGCATGCCCGCCATAAGCAGCACAGGAGGACACCGTGGAGTTTTAGTGGGTTAGAGTCCCACATAACTGCGCTATTTCCCCGTGGTATGGATGAGCATTTCTACACTGAGATGATTATATGATATTGCCGTAAAGCGGGCACAAATTTGGACTTCGGGTTTCTACTGAACTGTGGACCAAGTTACATAAATTTTGTGTTTTTGCAAAAAATACATGAGTCAGTCAATCTGACTAGCCTTTTTCCAACTATGTTGGGATCGGTTTTCAGTGTAACTGAATACCCACAAATGAAATATACTCCGTAACTGGGCAAGACTCTAAGCTGAGTTCAAGCTTCTGGCTAACTATAACGACTGTGAAAGACCTACAAATGACTGTCAAAACATACTTTCTGCTGCACGGAGAAGTCTCATTGTATAAATGTTCACCCATCCTCGGACTGACCTTGGCAAGCTATGCTTAACCTCGAATATCAACATACCCGTGCGGCTGTTACTGCATGATCCGTCAATAATGGCACAAAAAATATTTAAAAAAAGTGCGAGACGAAGGTACGGGCTCGTCAGACATTTTTAAGATAGGTACATAATTGCGAGTTTTGAATTGGCTTAGTAACGGGTTCAATAACCAGTTCCTACACTCAGTTTTTACGACATCGCTCATTGCATAGGATAAACTTAGTATAGAAATAACTACACTATCATCAATATTGTTATGTTAATAATAATTGCTAACCTTTTATGGTTTCCTAACAGGAAAATAAACCAGTTTATAAGATCAATCAATAGCATGAAACCACAATTCCAAAAAATTAAAATTATTATTCTCAGTTCATGGTATCGCCAGTTAGCCGGGACCGAGGGACTCTCCATGCTAAAGTATGCATCGGGCCCGCACTTTACTGTTAGAACGAGATTCCAATATGACTCACTACTGCATCAAAATAAAGTTCAAAACACTTTAAACAATACGAGGAGATAGCTAACCCACTTTAGAAAGAAAGAAAGTATTTAAACGCACATTTATCCAGGTAGAGCATCATTCGAGCCGTATCACCTGAGTTTGAAATAAGTTTAAAAATCATTCTGAAAAAATATTTTTTATTTTATAATGAATTTCACAAAGATTTTTTTGTTCGTGTTCGCTTGCTTGGTAGCCCTTTCAACCGTATCGGCGGCGCCCGAACCAAAATGGAAGTTCTTCAAGAAAGTTGTAAGTTATTTTTATTAAAAGTTCTACTTACGATCATTAAACTAGTTCCTTTGAAGTTTGTGTATCAAGCGTGAAGTCCATAAAAAATAGACAACGCAGCAGGCGCAGTGGCTGAGTGATTGCAATACCCGAACTGAACAAATATTTGTATGTCCTACAGATAGTTACTCCAGATCTGATTATTTGTGCGATTTTAATTTTTTTAAACGCATCCAAGACAAGGACTAATTCCTAGTATCGGGTAACGTTTTTGATTTACAATGAGAAAGATTTCACGTCACGTTTTTCTTTATTGTTGTCAAACTCGAACTAAAAGCATTTATTTGAACTGAACCAAACCCAGGCACTTTTAAATTGTCAAGAAGTCAGTTATTTAGTCAATTGAAATTGAAGCTATTAGACATTGAATTGTCACCAAGACAATCCATTGGCTCAGTGTATGAAAAGTAACTGTTGTATCTTTAGAAATAGAACTTATGCCCGATTGGTACCTACAGGGTAGAGGACAGAATTATCGTCCGTGTTGAAGAAATCTTGAATTTTAACACAGCATTTTTCTCACGTCTTGTTCTTTGGCTTTAGCCGCTCCCACAGGAAACTTGAACTTTGTCGAATTAAAAATAGCCTATGAAAGACTTACATAGTGCAGGCAGTGCAGTTTTTTATTAGGGTTGATTTTTCAATAGTCAGATAATTACAATACAAGTACAACATTAAATTGCAGCACAGTACAGTAGTAGTGGTGTACAATAAAGTATATAATTTACATTATTTTTAACCCCCGCCGGAAAAAGAGGGGTATTCTGATGTATCCTCCGCCTGCACAGCATAATTTTTTGCTTGTTTACGACTTTTTAGTTCGCTTTTGAAGCAGTCGGGTTTTTTGATTTAACTTTTTTTATATATAACTTTTTAGTTAAGTTTTTTTCGAAGTTTCACGTGTGTTGCTGTGTATCTGTGTGTCTGTTTGTTGCATCATAGCGTCTAAACGGGTAAACCGATTTCGATTTAGTTTTTGATGTTTCTTTTGTTTGGCAGGTAATTTTATCGAGAGTGTTCTTAGCTATGTTTGAATAAAATCGGTTCAGCCGTTCAAAAGTTATGAGCGTTTTACTGTTTGAATCGGGGTGTTTTCGCAAGATAAATTTGTCGGGGGTTTTTTAAATTTTGAAATTTTACTTGCACTGTAGAATAATTAAGGCAGTTTGGCTTACTTTTCTATACAATGGCTATTTCTATACAAACCGTAATTTTTTATCCCTCAGATAAAAGTTACCTCTATTTAAAAATTGTCCCTAAGTGATAATTTTTGTCAGCGGAACTTTACTTCAAAGATTACTCTTTAAAAACATATTATTACCAAAAAACTATTAATTTACATTATCTTAAAATAGCAATAGCGAAAATGTGTTGCTTTACCCTATTTTAACTATAGCTACAGGGGAAGCCCTTTTTCTAGAAAAATCTTGACCTCTCTGTATCTTTGTTTACTTATCTATAAATACATTGACATACATAGAAACAGTCACGACTTTTCCTCATGGGGTCAGGCAGAAACTACAGAAGATAACCGGCTACGATCCTTGCATAGTCCTTTTAATTAGTTTCGTCGTATGTCCGATCAAACAAGCAAACAGGCTTCCGTGACGAGGTCGGTCTAGAAGGAAATACACGGGTATGTCTTTCTAGGGCGTTTCTCCTGGCGTTTCCACTCAATTCTACCTTGTAAATTTCTTATTTTGTTATTTCTTCTTTTGTTAGTCGCATTTCTAAAATCGAAGTAATTGAATCATCATCATCATCAGCCTTTTTAATGTTGTTTGTAGCAGTGGGCTAGGAAACAGGCCTCCTCTCTGTGAGAGGGAATTGGCCGAAATCCACCACGCGAGCCCCATACGGGTTGGTGGATGTCACATGTATTCGAATTTTGGTTACTAGGACATGCCGGTTTCCTCACGATGATTTCCTTCACCGTTTTGAGAGCAGTGGTGGTGAAATATTTTACACGAATAAAGCGCCTGCCTGGGTTTGAACTCACGATCTACAACTTATAAGTCGCGGTCAATACCACTTAGCCATACTGCACTCCAAGTAATTGAATAGTTTACTCAAAAAAACGGTTTTTCAAAATAAATATTGTTTCTTTGTGAGCCTAGTTTGTTGCCTACGGAACTATTTCTTTATTAAATTAACAATATGCAAATATTTATTTTTAAAGACACAATAAGATAACGCGTCCTAAAAACAAGTCAATAACAATAAGGAAAAGCAAGTTTACCTAGATTAAAAGATAACTTGAGAATGTATTTCTGTCCCATCACAGTTTTTGCACAAGTCGTCAGAGATTAATCTTGCATGCAAAAATATTTGCGTGGCCTAATCCAAATATTGTTGTTTTGACTTTTGTTAAGACAAGATTTGTTGTCTGTCAGTACACTATAGGTATAATCGCATACTCGTAGGTCATCGTTTCAAAAACAAGAAGCTATCTCAATATATAAAGTGGTTCAAAAGTTAGAGGAAATATTTTCCTTTAAATACATCTTATTTTTAAGGTAAATATGGCGCGAACTTTTGGGCCTCACCTTGCATTTTATGTTCATTTACATTTCTCAGGATTCGACTGAAAATAATAAACGGACTATGTACGCGTAGGTATAAAAAAGTAATAAAAAAGTGACTACATTGCCTAATCAAAAACATCATTAACTTCGGTCTTTAGAAATGGAAGGAGTTCAATGACCACCTGGCAACCTCGCCTGCAAGCTACATTATAGACCTGCAAGTCATCGTGTGGCAAGTTTTTATTTTGATCTAAAACCTTCAAACATATAACTTGGGAAAAAGACCTCGGGCAATAAAAGTTACATTTCAGTTCAGTCAATGTTTAAGGTGTCATAACTCATGCTAGATTTCGTGATTGTTGATACTGTTTCTGGAATGTCAATGCCCTCGCGATGCCTCAGGTGTTGCAGATGTCAATAAGTGGTGGTCCAAGATAAAGCTAAATTAACATAACCTAAGTTATCATAACAACCTAAATTAACATAACATAAAGCTAAATTAAGAACACTTTGGTTGTCATCATTATTTCTTTTAATTTAATTTCGGCATAAAAACAGGAGTACAATTAGATGTTATACATACTATCTAATTACACAAAATACTAATTATACTACCAGCAACATTATCCACTTATTACTAATTCTTTGTTAATTTAAGTTAGTTAATTCTACGTTGTGGTGTTTTTGATGGAAAAAACCGGCCAAGTGCGAGTCAGACTCGCGCACGAAGGGTTCCGTACCATTATCGTAAAAAAAGGGAAAAAACACGTTTTTTGTATGAAAGCCCTACTTAAATATTTATTGTATTCTTTTTGTAGTATTTGTTATTATAGCAGCAATAGAAATACATCATCTGTGAAAATTTCATCTGTCTAGCTGTCATGGTTCATGAGATACAGTCTGGTGACAGACAGATAGACAGACAGACAGACAGACGGACCGCGGGGTCCCGTTTTTACCCTTTGGTTACGGAACCCTAAAACGTGAATAGATTTCCTAATCAGAATCATAATCAACTTCAGGTTTTAGCCAATGGAGGGAGTTTAATGACCTTACCTGCAAGCTACATTATAGACCTGCAAGTCATCTTGTTGCAAGTTTTTATTTTCATCTAAAACATTAAACTTGCAAAAAAGATCTTGGGCAATAAAACTTGCATTTCAGTTCAGTTAATGTTCTCAGGTGTCATAACTCACGTTAGATTTCGCAATTGTTGATAATGTTTCTGGAATGTCAACGCCTGCGCGATGCCTCCTGTGTTGCAGATGGCCATAGGTGGTGGTCCAAGACCAAGCAAAATTAACATAACATAACATCATTTGTAGTACTCAAAGGGTTCCAAAGAGATGTATATATAGTCCATTTACGTTACTCAATTCCCACGGAATAGAGGGTGAGCATTGTCATCAACCTAGAACAAGTTCAGCCATCGGACTGCTACTGAGAATTTGAAAACCCAATAACCCTTTGCTTGCCATGAAATAACAATGCCATCTTTAATACTGCTATTTCATGCTTTACAGGAAAGGCTTGGTCAACATATCCGTGATGGCATCATCAAGGCTGGACCAGCGGTCGCCGTGGTAGGCCAAGCTGCATCCATCGGAAAGTAAACATGACTCGAGAAATAACGACTACTATTCGCTGAAGTACAACTGAATTGATAAAGGCTACATTTGTATTATTTATTATGTTAGGCAATTAAATTATATTGGTTACTGATTTTTTTTTTTATTGATGTATCTTCTTCCCGCTTTTCTAAATTTTTCTTCGTAGGAGCACCAAAGTTACCGACATAGCCGAAAGAATTGCCAAACAGGTAATTCTTCGGGATGAGTCATGTATATGTGAGGTAGCAGTGGACAGGGCACATTTCTTGCAGAATGGATGGTCGACCAGGCCATAAAGTTCTGGAGTGGGGACCGCTAACTGGAAGACGCTGCGTTGGAAGGCCTCCCACTAGGTGAAATGATGACTTGCGAGAATTTGCTGGATGCGAGACGCACGAGAGCGATTGATCACGAGATCGATCGATCGACCAGATCGAACGGACGTCCACTGCTCAAAATTACCCAAGTGTCACGAGATAGTTAAGTAATTTTCATCAGTGGACAGCTTTCAGCTGAAATGATGATGATGATGATAGTCGTCTTCAATACACGAAGAGATTTTAGCAAAAACCAGAAGACATTTTAAAAAAATCCTCTGATTTTAGCTGGATCTGCCTTTAAAGGCAGGTATACAATACTAGCTTCTGCTAGCGGCTTCGCCCGCGTGAATGTCGAAAATTATCCCAAGAGAACCTATTCCCGGGATAAATGGATCCTATGTGCTATTCCAGACTATAATCTATCTCTGTGCCAAATTTATCCAGATCTGTTTAGCCGTTTGAGCGTGAAGAAGTAACACACACACATACTCACAAACTTTCGCCATTATAATATTATTAGTGTGATATGAACATATTAGCTACAGAAAACTAAATAAACCTGCTTAATTTCAATAAACCCGTATCCTGAGGCCTAAACTTAAAGCTCAACAAAGCAGACTCTTAAACCCTTCTTTAATTTACAGTCCAGTTTGAAAGGTATCAGTGCTCTTGGACTTACAGGTACAACTTTAGTACATTAAGGCTATAAGATCTTATTGAAAAATAAAGTTAATATCTGGTAGAAGACCAGATTAATTTTTCAATATCTTATATCAATATCTTAGCGTGTCGATGGCAAATATAAAAAGTTAAATATTGTGTTTGGCCAAGAATTCAGCCACGGAAACACCATTCTGTAACGCAGTCATAAGGTCTTCGCAAGTACAGTTGACAGGGCCTGCTGCGCACTCCGTGAGATGGGCCATGGTCTGCGGAGAGATGCTGCACAAGCCCTGAAGACTAGTGCCATCAGAGAACAGCTGACCCCCCACCTGTGGAGGTTATCCTTGCTGCGGCCAACCCGAGTGCGGACTCTATTTAAGGTTAATGTCTGGTTCTTCTAATCGACTCTTTGGAAGGTTCTGCATCCCGTGAGTCTGAAAGGTTTTGATTTTTATCCACTCCTGTACGTATTTCTGTTATATCAGAGTGGAAAACAAACAGATACCCCAATTCTCATTTTATAATTGGGACTGGGCTGGAAACTTCTGCCAAACACACGATGGACCCGGAGAACCCAAAATTTTTGCCCTGAAACTGCAAGAGCTGACCGCAGCAGACCAAATACCAAAGACCGAAAAATTTGGAGGGATAAAATGAGTAAGTCTTGTATTAAAAAGAAGTAACGAAAAACCGGGCACAAAGGTAAAAATGGAGGGAGGTCTTCGCGAAGGCATTGTACAAGCTAGCTATATTAAAATACACTAAAACTGCATGAATTCCATGACCTACGAATTTTTAAATAAATAGACCATTCAGATAGACAAATATTCTTTACTGTATACAAAACCAATATATACCTACAAACACAAAAACATTTTCACAAAAAACTCCTTTACAAGAAATACAACCGACTTCCAAATAAAAACACTACAAAGTGAAAAATAACTTCAATTTCGGAAGTCGGCGTTCCTGTTTCTGTTTCTTCGTTTTTTGACACAGACTTCCGAAATTGAAGTAATTTTTCACTTTGTAGTGTTTTTATTTGGAAGTCGGTAGTATTTTTATTTGTCACTATTTAGTTGTGGTCCATAATGGACAAGGCTTGGTACCAATAAGTCCAAAAGTGAAGCCAGAATAGATTAATCCAATAACATGAAACTTTAACAATACCGGTGGAATAAGTTGAACTGTTTACACCTGCGTATCCCTTTAGAGCAAACTATTGTGATGTTATGTTATGAAATGGTGAAAACAATAAACAGAAATGCGATTGCAGCTATTCCGAGTAATTTGCCGTAGTTTATTGAACAGTTCTAATGTATATATCCGAAGTTCTTCATCAGCACTTGATGAAAATTAAATGGGACCACATGACAAGCACCAGCTTTCAAAAAAAAAGAATCATCAAAATCGGTTGAACCAAAAACAAATTCTGAGTTCAACACATAATCATCTGCCTAGCCTTTTTTTTCCCAATTATTGTTGGGGTCGGCTTCCAGTCCTACCGGATTCAGCTGAGTACCAGTGTTTTATATGGAGCGACTGCCTATCTGACCTCCACAACCCAGTAACTGGGTAACACGATACCTCTCTCCTCTGAGTTCATCACATAAAAGAAATACAGTCGAATTGATTACCTTCTTATTTTTGGGAAGTCGGTTAAAAAGGAAAATGTACAACGGTGAGCTTAACCCATAATTATGTTCTCTGACAGCTAAACCTCAGTGTTATTGAGAGACAAAATAAAGACAATTAACAAAACCGCACAACAAAAACTTAAAAATACTTGAATACCACCATCATTACCACTATTCATACATTTAAAGCCATATCAATTAATCAAAATCTGTACAATACAGCTACTATGCCACATCCATATTTTCCTTCCTTCGCATAAACATTGATAAATCAAACAAATGTTCTTTCCCTATTCCCTGTTATAATAACTTGAATAATAATAATATAAACATTGTTATCAATAATTATAAATACAACGTCGCAATATTAATAATATTGTTATAATTAAAGTTTTGATAAGGGTAGTTGCAATCTTGAAACTGAGAGGTCAAATCTTACTATCGTTTGAGATACGGGAAAGTACTATTATCAGAGTTCTTTCCTGAATAATTTTAATATGTTAATTAATTATTATATTGCGTTTTTCAGAAAATTACGTTGGCTGATTAATTTTGTTTTGGGTTAATTACTCGTAGTTTGAGATAATTTTAAGCCCGCATGATGTAAGAATAGAATATTATGAAGTTCTACGCCGAGACTCCTGATAAAACTGAGGGGTATCTAGCCAAAACATTTCATAAAGCTATATGAAAACCTTTTTAACAAAAAATAACCGATGCTAAACAAACCTTTAACGAAGATAAACCTAGCTACAATCATTCGACGGTTTAGGTAATCAATTTGCATGTTTTTTTGTTTGGTGCCAACTCAAGACTTCACTTCACTTAAAGTTTTTTTTATTATATTTTGCTTTTCCATTGCGCCATTTCTTAAAAAAACAGTGTTTCTGTTGTCAGTGTTCTGTTAAGTACATTATCAAAATGAAGAAGAGGAAAAGTCAGATTTCAACAATACTTTAAAAATAAAAAAGTTAATTTAAAAAATCAAAGAACCCGACTGCTTAAGAAGCGAACTAAAAAGACGTAAACAAAAAGAAAATCATGCTGTGCAGTCGGAGGATACATATTCGCGAGCTGGCTGACTAAAACACCTGTAAAGTGGGGAAGTTTTTTTCTTGGCTGTCCTATAGTGTGGGGTTATCGTTGGATAGGCCATTCAAAATTATTACGGGTCCGTCAAAACCAGCATTTTTCGATTCAGGGAGCCATTTGCGTAAAATTAAGCTTTAATTGGCTAATTTTTGTTTGAGTCGCGCCACTGGCGGACACTAGACTCTAACAAAAATTTGCCAGCCAAATGGTTGCTTTTGGCTATTTGAACAAATTCACGGCAGTGGTATATATACCGAAATTAAAAGGGAAACTATCACAGCTAAGTTGGCTTTATAAGTTTACGAGTAATAGTCAACTAACTTATAAAATGTACTTGGAAAAGTAAAAAAAATGTATATATTGTATGGGGAAAACAGTTTTTTAAAGGCAAAGTTAATTTTGTCCCTTCGTTAGAGCAATATTCGGTGCTTTCATTGTTTATGAACGTTAGTAATGTTATCTATTTATTTTGGTGCATGTAACTGTTTATACGGAACCCTCTGTGCGCGAGTCAGACTTGCAAATGGCTGGTTTTTTAACGCGGAAATCATCATGGAGGACTCATGGATGTCTGCCGCCCGAGGTGAGCGGGGGTTCTATTGGACTCTAACTGACTAAAACCTTCGCGGTACAGGGGTGTCGTTGTGCTAGACATCTTTTTTTTTTTAGCTTGTAAAAATGCTCATGCATACTGCGCTACCACGGGGAGATAGCGCAGTTATGTGGGACTCTAACCCACTAAAACTCCACGGTGTCCTCCTGTGCCGCTTATGGCGGGAACATGGGTACGCGTTAGCACTCACCGCAAACCCGCCGCGGCTGTCCGTCACCGGACCCTCCTCTGGGGAGTACCCCTCATCACCGGCGCACCAGAACACACTGTGCGCCGTGACCACCCCAGGGACCAAACCAGCACATGGGTGCCAGACGACCCCGTGTATGGCACCCTTGGTCCCCTTGTGACGGGTCAGGGTCAATGGCCCCGCCACCTACCATTTTTACCACTAAAATTTAAGTTTGCCTCTCTCTCTGTCTGTTAGTCTATCTGTCTGTCTGTTTGTGCCGGGTAATTTTCGAAATGGCTGGACCGATTTTGACGGGTCTTTCGCTGGTGATGTTATTAGGAGTAACAAATGTTTATTTATCTTGGACAAATTCACAGTTCTTGTGGGCAAATAAAACAAATTAAATAGACATTTTACGAGTTTGACGCGAACAAAGTCGCGAGCAAGCAGCAGTAAATAAATAAAAAGTCACTTTTCTTAGACCCCTGGTTACAAGTATGTATAATGACATATGCCAGTAATCACCACTCGTGGAAGCCATTTCGGTTTATTCCCATCTCGGCATCCATGAATTTATTTATCTTGTCTACGAAAAATTCCCATCTCGGCACCCTCTTATGAATTATTTTAAGGTAAACAAAAATAAACGGAAACACAGTTATGAGGGTTTTCTTAAGAACCGATAATGGTTAGTTTTTAGTATGTTTTCACATCCCTATTTCCCTCCATATTCATCCTTGGTCTCATCACTATTTTACTGGCGCGCGCTACAATCGCGCCATCTGACGAATAAATAAAACCGGCCAAGTGCGAGTCGGACTCGCGCACGAAGGGTTCCGTACTTGGTAAATTGCGGTTTACAATATATGACGTATTAAAAAAAAACTACTGATTAGATCTCGTTCAAACCAATTTTCGCTGGTAGTTTACATAGTAATGTACATCATATATTTTTTTCAGTTTTATTATTCTCTTATTTTAGAAGTTACAGGGGGGGACACACACATTTTACCACTTTGGAAGAGTCTCTCGCGCAAACTATTCAGTTTAGAAAAAAATGATATTAGAAACCTCTATATCATTTTTGAAGACCTATCCATAGATACCCCACACGTATGGGTTTGATGAAAAAAAAAATTTTTGGTTTTAGTTTTAAGTATGGGAACCCCCAAAATTTATTGTTTTATTTTTATTTTTGTGTGAAAATCTTAATGCGGTTCACAGAATACATCTACTTACCAAGTTTCAACAGCATAGTTCTTATAGTTTCGGAAAAAAGTGGCTGTGACATACGGACGGACAGACAGACAGACAGACAGACAGACAGACAGACAGACAGACAGACAGACAGACATGACGAATCTATAAGGGTTCCGTTTTTTGCCATTTGGCTACGGAACCCTAAAAAGGACTCTCGTTCGAACTAAAACCGCAAAGAGTAAAATAATATAATATGGGAGAAGAGAGCGCTCTTGTGTCATTTCGAAGCATGTAGATTTGAAACGCCATCTGCATATCTTAACGGGAACTAAAAAGAAAAGAAAAAACGCTTTGTACGTAGCCCGTGAAATTAAAATTTTCCTGTTTTTTAGCTGTGTTTACGACGTATTTTGATCAAAATACGATTCGCGAATATAATGATGGTGCATTTACTAAAATACAATCATTAAAACATATTGATAATTTAATGATCGTGATTCAATACACGATTTATTAAATTCGCGAATCACATTTGATCAAAACGGTAAACGGCTATTTACTATTTGGTTCTAGCAATTAATTGTAATTTGTAACAATTATGTTATATTTTACATCAAGTACACGAAAACAAGTTAAGTAACTGGTAAATATTATCTATCATCAGAAAATCATTTTAAAAATTAACATAATTTTTGAAAAAGTTGCAATAAATCACTAAATTAAAAATGAATGTATGAATTGTATGAATGCGAGTGAAGCAAAAGAATGTAAGGATGGTAGCAGGTGGCGTTCTGTAGTTTCTGCCTAGCCCCATGGGAAAGAGGCGTTAGTTTATATGTATATGTAAAAATTGCTCATTACTTTAAGAAATTAAACAGAAGGAATATTTTTAAATTTTACTGGCAGCGTTACAATTTTATCACTTATTTAGGAAATTCTAAATCTAATGAAAACAGAAAATATTATAGGAATATTAGCTACTGTTTTTATAATTATTAGTTTTTATTATAATACTTTTGGGCAGTAGTTTTCGTTTCCTATTTCATTTTGAAGATACTTCATTTTTGTCTGGAGTGATCTCGCTGGTATGCAATTGAACTGGAAAAAGAAAAACAGAAAACTCAGTTGGAAAAAGAGAGACGATTGAATATTACCTCGTCATCTGGCAAAAAGCACCAGTGGACAATATTAAAAATCAATTGTGTCTGCAAATTGCCAGTCGAAACATTAGTTTATAAAACGTAAACGAAATATTTTTTTTTTAATGGTAATTATGAGAATATGATGAAAATTAAGAGAACGAAAGGTTTTTAAACATGATTATTAGAAGAATTCTGTTTAAGGCGGTACCCCGAGCAAAACGCCGCAAGCAAGCCGTTTTTTGTGCTGTTTTTAGGAGCTATCTACTCGTTATTTAAAAATAAATATCAATTAATAAAAATACATTAAAATTCAACATAATATTGATTCTAAAATGGTAGATTTAGTTTTTTTTTTAATGTTGTATATATTTCACTAGTCTCCTTCCAAAAAAACATAAAAATGAGAAATAATTATTGATATTATGCATCTCCTCGTAAAGTGTTCATTAATTATTTTTTGTACTAACACTAATGGATAGACAATTTAATAACGAACTTTTTTGCAGAATTTTTTTTTTTTTAAAGACCAAAATTCGATTTTATAAAGATTTTATTCTAAAATCTGGGCGTATTCACTACTGTAATTCATGCGCCACTAGTGCCGCTAGACCAATAGGAATGCTCATATCTCATGCCGATTTTTTGGTCAGGGTACCGTCTTAAGCGGGCCAAAGAAATAATTAGAGTATAAAAAAAAATCTTTTTTGAGCAGTTGTGTAAAAAATAACTTACCAGTGTCCTTACATCCAAAATAGCAACGGTGAGACATCGTTTCTATTTTGATAGACACGCACTGCACAAAATAAGCGTCTTTTCGCAAGAATATCACTAAATAGGTATAACACAACAGTTTTTCACAATTTTTGTGAAAATTGCTTGTCACAACGTAGCGACTGAAAAATATTAGTTTATGGGTAGAAATCCACTAACAGGACGGAAGAGAGACTCAACTCGACTTCTGATGTAGACAAACACTCAAAAACTAATAATTAATTACAAAATGGACACACAACACAAACAAGCGCGGACGAAAATTTTAAGTTGCGGCGGCCACTTTGACATTTACAACTTTGAATTATTGAGTGATGTCGCCAGCCAGAATAAATCACACAATAAAGATTTACGTGACAAGGTTGCCATAATCGATAATTCTAGACAGGTATGAAATCATAATGTGATAATTTTGATTAAAAATATTATAATTATTCTCTAAAAAAATTGTTTGAATTAAATTAGAGAACTTAGTTTATTTCAAAATGATAAATGATAAATGATTTTATTTCTGTAAGTTGGTTTGTACAAACACTTTTACATGTCGATCATATTTTTTAAAACTAGATGAGGTCGGCGTTTCCTATCTGACTACTCTGAGAAGAAAGGCCGAAACAAACTCAGAGGTCACAGTCTCTTTTAAAGTCTTGACAAAAACTTGGTTATATCATGTGAAGACCATGTAGACATATGTCTGAAATGGTCTTTTGAGGAAAGAACCAGCCAGATTGAGTGGACCTGTCCAGTCAGTGCACGCATTTGTCAATAACCGAGCAGCTCAACTCAGAATTTACGGAGCTCAACGATTCGACGAACAATACCAAAGAAAGGACATTCGGGTAGGCCGCATAAACTACTCAAACTGCCAGACCATGAGTAAAAACTAACTAAGTTATAATAAAAAACAAAAATCCACATAGTCTTCACATTCACAATAATAAAAAAATAAAAAATATTATACTTTAAAAAGTAAATATTCTTGTCATTGCAAGAAAACAAAAAAAAAAAATCAAAATTAAAAACAAAATTCACGGTGCAAAATATAAAAAAAATTAAAATTAATTGGAGCAGCTCAATCCCAAGCCTTTTTGTCCTCAACGTAATCTTTAATAGTATAAAACGCTTTCTGACACAACTTACGTTTAATGAATGATTTGAATTTATTAAGACTTAGATCTTGTACGTGACTTGGAAGCTTATTATAAAAGCGTACACATTGACATCTAAACGAGCCACCTATCTTCTTGAGCCTTGTTGTAGGTACTACAAATTTGTGTTTGTTCCTAGTATTTATGTTATGGATATCACTGTATTTTTTAAACAATTTTATATTTTTATGAGCATATAAAAGATTTTCATAAATATACTGAGAGGGCACAGTCATTACATTAATCTCCTTAAATTTCTCTCTGAGAGAGTGCCTCGGGCTTAATTTATATATTGATCGAACAGCTCTTTTCTGCAAAACAAAGATATTCTGGATGTCGGCGGCATTTCCCCACAACAGAATACCGTACGACATTACACTATGAAAATAGCTAAAGTATACTAAACGGGCTGTCTCTATGTCAGTTAAATTACGAATTTTTCTAACAGCATATGCTGCGGAGCTTAGCTTCTTTGACAATTTATCTATATGTGGGCCCCACTGAAGCTTAGCATCCAAAGTTAAGCCTAAAAATACTGTGCTATTCTCAGGATTCAATTCTTCGCCCTTTATCAACACATCAGTTTTCACCTGCCTAACGTGAGGTAGGGTAAACTTAATGCATTTGGTTTTTTTTTCATTAAGGAGTAAATTGTTAACATTGAACCAGTGAACTACTTTTGAGATCGCGCTATTTACTTCGTCAGTAACCAGCTGCTGCCGTTTAAGTTTAAACAAAAGTGAAGTATCATCTGCAAACAACACTATGTCATGGTTATCCTTTATATTCAGTTTTTTATTTGTGATTACAGAGACATCTATCAATAATTATGAAACTATTAGTTTCTCAGTTAAGAAAAGTAGACGGCGACTCTTTCTTTACTGAAAATGTGCTTGTTCTAACTGTCTCCCCCCTGTAAAACCGACACCAAGTGCCGAGCTCCGTGAAATAAACCATTAAAACCATGCAACAAGAGAAAGTGTTGTGTTAAATCATCATCAATCAATAAAGGGACGTCCCAGAACTTTAAAATCCGCAAGAACCAAAACTTTACACCAAGTTTGCCACCGACACGGTATTGGGCGCACGAATCAACAGCGTCAAGTATCGCCGTAAGTACCCTAAATTCCTCAAATCCTTCCTAGCCATTTTGCTGTAGAGCATACTAGAGTCCTATCGAAGGGAATATTTTCACAGCAGTATCAGCATAGTAAGTAAATCAACTTTATTATTTATTAAATCATTTTTGTTTTTTTTTGAATTACCATTTTTAACCGACTTACCAAAATTCTTCTTGTATGTTTTTTTTTTTTTATTTATGTTCAGCGATATCTCCGTCAATTGTGGACCGATTTTAAAAATTCTTTTTTTGTTTGATAGGATATGTTTCGAAATTGGTTCCATTTTAATTTGGTGAAGATCTGATGATGAACTTCGGAGATATACAACAGAACTCTTCAATAAATAACGGCAAATCATTCGGGATTGCTGCAATCGCATGTCTGTTTATTGTGTATACCATTTCATAACATAACATCACGCCAGTTCACTATAAAGAGATACGCAGATCATTTCACCGATTATATTCAAGTTTCATGTTATTCGGGTACTCTATTCTGGCGTTTTAGGTACCTTACTAAACAACTTGCCTATTTTAGGAGAGTACAACTAAAAAGAGAAAAATAAAAAAACCAAAAATAAAGTTATTTTTCACTTTGTAGTTTTTTTTATTTGGAAGTCGGTAGTATTTTTTTGCAAAAAAGTTTTTTTATCAGACAAGCCCTTGGCGTTTTTAAGTTTGTTAACTGTAATAAATATTCTAATACTTAAATGTAATACATATACATTCCAAAAAGGACAAGGACCTTGCAAAGATCTACCACCCGAAGCTTTACTCCACCCGTCAAAACTGTGACACACAAGATGTGGTTAAGACAGTGAGTCTAGCAACATAAATCTAGGTATCTCTCAGCTGTAAAAGAGCGTCTTGAGAAATTAATTTCTGAGACTGAAAATTGCCTGTCTGCCTTGTGAACGTGATATGTTATTTATGTATAATAAATAAATTATAAATTAAATTCTCAAGACGCTCTTTTACGGCTAAAAGATACCTAAATATTATAAAGGTAGTTAAATAAATACAATAAAACAAGTTGAGTACGTTACATAAGCCAATTACAAGTTCTCACGACTAGAAATAAAATAATTTTAAAGAGATCTTAGGGACCATTATCAGCAGCCACAACAATTAGAAAAATTAAACCGACGCGAACCCATAAGTTTTGCCCTGCCATAAATCGAGCAACGCTAGCCACATAAATTTTCACAACATAAATAAATATTTTGGGAGTCGGCGAAAGGATCAAAAGATAATTTTTGTAAAAAGGATTTTTTATTTTTCACTTTTTAGTTGTGGTACATAATGGACCAGCAGCCTAATTGTGTAAGTGAATTCGGCAAAGGAAATAATCTGTTTCTTTCCCAAAAACGACTTTGCGCTATACAAAAAGTCGATTTTAAGAAACATGTTTCCTTTACCGAATTCACTTACACAATTAGGCTGCAGTTCTATACGTATAAAGCCCAAAGTTAAGCCAGAATATATTAACCCTATAACATGAAACTTAAGCAAAACTGTGGAATGAGAGTATACCAGGGTGAACTGTTCACACCTGCGTACCCCTTTAGAGCGTACCAGTGTGATGTTATGTTATGAAATGGTTTGAACAATAAACAAACATGCGATTGCAGCTATCCGGAGTGATTTGCCGTCATTTATTGAAGTGTTCTGATGTATATCTCCAAAGTTCTTCATCTGATCTTGATGAATATTAAATGGAACCACATGACAAGCACCAGCAATCAAATAAAAAAAGAATCATCAAAATCGGTTCACCCAAAAAAAAGTTCTGAGGTAACACACATAAAAAAAAATACAGTCAAATTGATAAACTCCTCCTTTTTGCGAAGTCGGTTAATTATGTAGAAAACTAGAAAAAAATGTTGTAAGTACCATAACAACTGGCATTCTATAGTTTCTGCGTAAGTCCACAAGAATAAGGCGAGTACAAAAATATGACCTCAGAGATCGATAAGGGCAATAACATGTATCATCTCAGAAAAGGGGCTTTCCTGGAGTTCATGTGAATGAGACGCGTTATCAGTCCAAATATAGTCACAATAAACGTTGACAAACAAAATGATCTTTATATGCTGGACATAGAGTCTGAAACAGCTTGTTTACAAGTTTCTCTGCAATAAATTATATTTTCATTGATTGAGTAGTATAAAACAAGATGTATGCTAGTACAACAACATTCAAATCGAAGGAGTCTTCGTGAATTCAATACAATAATTATTTGAATTAAGAACAATAATAGTAACAATGAATTTCTCTCGCATCTTCTTGTTCGCGTTCGCTTGTCTGGTTGCTATGTGCGCTGTGTCGGCGGCGCCCGAGCCCCGGTGGAAGGTCTTCAAGAAAATTGTAAGTGTTTTGTTTTTCTAACATTAATCTATATATATAAAAGAAAGTCGTGTTAGTTACACCATTTATAACTCAAGAACGGCTGTATCGATTTGGCTGAAAATTGGTGGGGAGGTAGCTTAGAACCAGGAGACGGACATAGGGTAGGGTAGGTGGGTAGGGTAGGGTAGGGTAGGGTATTGTAGGGTAGTGTAGGGTAGTGTAGGGTAGGGTAGAGTAGGGTAGGGTAGGGTACGGTAGGGTAGGGTAGGGTAGTGTAGGGTAGGGTAGGGTAGTGTAGGGTAGGGTAGTGTTGGGTAGTGTTGGGTAGTGTAGGGTCGGGTAGGGTAGGGTAGGGTAGGGTTGGGTAGGGTAGGGTACGGTAGGGTAGGGTAGGGTAGTGTCGGGTAGGGTAGGGTAGGGTAGGGTAGGGTAGTGTAGGGTTTGGTAGGGTAGATAAATGTTTGGTCTTTTTATTTCAAAACAAAGTTTGCCGGGTCAGCTAGTTATTCATAGATTGTTGGTCTAGCGATCGCAAACGCTACTGCTGACCATGAGGTCCTGGGTTCGATTCTCGGGCTGAACAAAGTGTTTTGCCATCTGAAATTTCACAGTTTCGATCCAGAGGCCAAATATTCGAAGACGTGTGATATCTACCAACCCGCTCTGGGCCCGCGTAGTGGACTATGGCCTATTACCTCTCTTACATAGAGGGTGCCTGTGTCCCAGCAGTGGGGACATTATAAGGCTGATGATTATTATGAGCCCAGAGGCTGGACTTGTGGTCGGTTGAAAGCAATAAGCTTGGTCTTCTATTATATGTAACATAAGTACTGGTTAAAATGTAAGTTAAATATAGATGCACCTCAGCAAAATCCTTTGAGGAATACAGATCATGATGTTTTATATTTTAATATTTCATATAAAACCTACTGTCAGTTATAATCATCAGCTTTTTAATGTTCCCTCTGCTGGGACACAGGCCTCTTCTCTGTTAGAGGTAATGGGCCGTGATTCACCACGCGGGCCCAATGCGGGTTGGTGAATGTCACATGTCTTCGAATTTTTAGTTCTAGGAAGTGCCGGTTGCCTCACGATGTATTTGCTTCACCGTTTTGAGAGCAGAGGCGGTTAACTAATTGATACATAGTAAAATGCCTGCCTGGGTTTGAACCCACAACCTATAAATCGCAAGTCGTAGCCGTTACCACTGGGCCACCACTGCTCACTGTCAGTTATATGTTAGCTGAATTACCACCCTGAAGAGTTCACTTACCCTTGCATAATCTTACATAAACAATAATAAACGTAAGATACGTTTGAAGTTTATTTTTTAAGTCCCATTTGATAGGGGTTGAGGTTATACTCCCATTTACCGGGTAGAAATCTGAACTGTACTTCCTAATAGATTATAACTTTGCCTGACCCAGGTGTTGACCCCGGGACCTCTAGTTTAGTAGACGTAGTACCTAGAACACCGAACCAGTTTGAATAATCGTTATCCATTTAACATTTGTTTCGTATTAAATTTGGACTGGCTTACTAGATCGAGCTTGATCCTTTAGATAAAGCCGCCGTCGTTGCGGTCTTAGACATCCGACTGAATATCTTAAGCAGAAGTCAAGGTTAATTCAAGGTTTGGCCCTGGCTTATAATCGAGTCATTTTGCATAATCATCATCCCTTTACCATTTGTTTCATTCTAAATTGAGCTAATTTACCTTGGGTGTAAAATGAAGAGTAATTCTATCTATGTCATACTATCTATGTAATCCTACTACCAAAATAAACTTTTTTTTAAAAACAGATTTTGGTGAAAGGAGATTGCCCATACACAGGCCCCTTATGAGGTATTGTGTCTGCTATTTCAATAATATCCAAAAATAGGATTTGCATTTTGTGTTTTTTTTTAATCCGTGTCCTTTACTTTATATGTACAGACAACAATAGATCAGGTTCCTTCACCTGGACATTTGTATGCACCTTATTGCATTGTAATAAGGGTTCTATTCAAGAACAGAAACATCGTTATATTTTTTAAACCCCGAAAAATATATAAAATATGTCTGCTAATTATGAATATAACATGTTTTTTCTACAATATAGGTACAACCAAATTCATACCATTATACAACCATTATTTCAAAAGGGCGCAAGTTCCCTTACAAAATGGGCACTCTCCTTTGGCATACAGATCTTATCTTATCTTGTAGAGGGGCCAGACATAACTCGGACACTTCGACCAATTCGGATCTATTGTGGTCCCCTAGATAACCTACTCCTCCCCAACCTCGTTGATAATTATCTTCATGAGTTTTACCAAGAGACTAGGAGTTATAAGCCTATGGTCTTCTGTTTTTTGATATCCAACCCCTAGGAGACTCATTCTCTTACCAGATTTCCGTATGTTCCCCACACAACCTGCACATGGCTGTCGTGGTTAGCCATCTTCATGAGCATTTTGTTGGTTCCCAATCATCCTGCTCATATTCATAGGGATACAGATTATTTTGTAACCTAGATTAACGCTTAGCTTAATTTTTATTTCGATAGTAAGTTCCTTTGGTATAATTTTCGACTTTCATGCAGGCGAAGCTGCTGGCTTAAGCTTGTATATGATCAAAAGTAGATGCTAATATGTATGTTTTTTTTTCTTTTTGCAGGAGAAGATGGGTCGCAACATCAGAGATGGTATCATCAAAGCTGGACCAGCCATTGGAGTCTTGGGCGACGCTAAGGCTTTAGGATAATAGTATTGATTAATTTTCGAATTGCCAAAGTATTTTAATTTGTACAATGTCTTTGTCGTCTAAAAAATAATGCCAAATTATTTATTTTACTTATGTTAAGTACTACCTACTTTATGTAATACTCAGTGTCATAAAATAAAAATAATATTTAAGTTACTTTTCTTGTTTTCTTTTTCCTCATCCAAATATTTTTAGATATATAAATAGATAATATATTCAGGATGGCTAGGATGATTACATACTATACTGCAATATACAAATAACATTCATAAACTCATACGAATATATAAGTATAACTCGAACATTGGAAACTACAGAACCCCACCAGCTCCAATTTTATATAGTTTATGTTCATTTATCTAATGCACATAAACTATATAAATGCACGTACGCCGGTTATGAGTACTGCGCACCTGTCCTTAATGAAGAACATCACCAACAAAGATAAGTGTATTTACCTCTTCCGAATGACAACAACATATTCCACACACTTTCCTAGTAGAAAGCTATTCACTCTTGACTTAAAGACTCCCAGGTTGTAGCTATCAGGGAACACAGACTACAGACAGGAATACAGACAGGGAATTCCACTCCTTAGCTGTACGCATAATAATAGTATTTCCAAAACGATTGGTGCGTATGAGTGGGATGTCCACCATGTACCGATGACGCATCGCCGTACGTCTTGTAGTCCGCTGATACAATGGACTAGGAGGAATTAGTTCATGCAATTCCATCGCACACTCCCCGAAATGTAACCGATAAAAAACCGACAGACTGGCAACTTGGCGCCGGTGTTCAAGGCTCTGGAGCCTAGACTCAACCAGTATCTCATTAACAATGAGCCTCGTGGCCCGTTTTTCGATCTACTCTAATGCATCCAGCTGGTACTTGGCAGATCCGTCCCAGAGATGAGAGCAGTACTCCGTGCATGATATAACATGCGCTTGATACAAGTTGAGCAACTGATCTGGCGTGAAGCCCCGTCTCACCTTTGCAAGGATCCTCAACTTTTTGGCAGCCAATTGAGCTTTTGCCTTAGTGAATGGACCAAAATTGAGGGGCGATGACAACGTAACGCCAAGAAGCTCAAAATGGTCCATTATCGGCACGGTCACACCACGAAAAGTAGGAGCCAGGTGGAATTGGCTCTTTTTAGCGTCAAAAAAACTCGCCTGGGTCTTAGCAGTACTATACCAACTGAAATAATATTAGTCATGACTACTATTACTATAATACTACCATGTTATATAAAATATGTCACAGTTGTCTGGTTAAAGTCAGCTAATTGGTCGCCTAGGCCGTTTATTATAAATCAGCATCCAAATAAATGGCTGAAGGACAACTAGCCAAATGAGCTTTTGAGCTATTTGAACGTGCGTTTGAACTTTTGAGCGAAGCGCAAGAAACTGAACTAAATTTGAATTACTTGGCTGAGTCTTGGTCAGTAATTTTTAAAGGGCTGACTTTCTGTACGACAGGTTGTTAAAAGTTGAATGAATCTAGTTCAATAAACTATTGGCCGGCGTTTGATGAACGGCCTGGGCGTCCAATTAGCTGGCTAATTTAACCAGCTGGTTGCAACACATTTATTGTTCGTTAGCGTTAATTTTTTGAGAGAATGTGTGAGAGAGAACTGTGAGAACTTGTAATTGGCTTAATGTAACGTACTCAACTGGTTTTAATAATTTTATATATAATAGCTGTTTGTTTTCCATCTAATACATACGTTATAAATATATAACCTATCCTTTATCACGTTCACAAGGCTGACAGACAATTTTCTGTCTCAGAAATTAATTTCTCAAGACGCTCTTTTTTCATCTGAAAGATACCTATTCATGTTGCTAGACTCACTGTCTTAACCACATCTTGTGTGTCACAGTTTTGTCGGACGAAGTAAAGCTCCGGGTGGTAGATCTTTGCATGAATCCGTTTTTGGAATGTATATGTAAGTATTTTTATTAAAGTTTCAAAGGTTAAGATGACAATGATAATAAAATTAGGCACATATGTGCCTTAAAAGTATTAACACTGATTTTGAAATTAGGAAAAATCGCTATCATCGCTTATTTTCAGACAAAAATCTTGAATAACACCACAATAATCTGAATAAACGGACTAACGGAAATGGTGGTTGCTTACAATGGGATTCATCAGAAAGCTTACAGTCACTCAAAGGGCAATGCTCGGCGTTTCCTTGCGTGATCTAATCAGAAATGTAGATATATGTAAGAGAACCAGGGTTACTTAATTCTTCGGGCTATGTCGATAGCTCGAAGAATTGCCAAACTTAAGTGGCAGTAGGCAGGGCACAATGCTCGCAGAACGGATGGCCGATGGGGCAGAAAGGTTCTAGAGTGGCGACCGCGAAACTATAAAGACGTTGCTTCGGAAGGCCTCCCACCAGGTGGACATCGGGACCTGGTGAATGTTGCGAGGATCTGCTGGTTGCGAGACACACGGGATCGGCCAATATAGCGACGCTTGGGCAAGTCTTTCGGCTGATATGATGATGATTATGATATCACTGACTTTTAATTTTCAAGTTTTCAAGCAAACCTTACGCTACCTTCTTTCCTACCCTACCTAACTACCCTACCTACCGGCCCACGTATATTTTTTTTTAAACAGTCTCTTTATTCGAACGAACAAAAAAAAAAAATATTCAAATCGACCCAGCCGTTTTTGAGTTTTATCGAGATCAACGATTTTTATAATATAGAAAGATAGGTAGATAAGTGTGCGATTATTTTCGGTCCGTTTTTGGAGCGCTGACCGGGCATCTAGTGTATTCTTCATCGAATGTATTTTGTGATATTACACTTCTTGAAAACTTTAAATTCAAAAACACAAATAAATAGACCAACAGTCAAAAATGCTTGAAATAGGTTCTGTTGGTTCTCCTTTAACAGCCTGGCTATTTTATTGGAAATATTTTCGATGTACAAAAACGACTTTTCTACAGATTTATTATATGTATTGATAAATATGAAGATGATGATTTTGGCCACGACATAAGTTGGTAGTTCTTGGGTAGAAATATAAGAAGGCACATTACCTGCTTCGTGAAAAAATTGTTAGAAAACTGGTATGTCCTTGATCCTGAAACTCGAAATAATTGCCTCCACATACCCGCAGTAGGCCCGCGTGGTGGATCACAGCACACTCCCACTTGTACAGAAGAGGTGTCCTATTACAAATACAAATACAAATAGTTTATTTTCTTTAACGATTTTTGTAGTACATAGCTCGTGTCAGAAGTGTCTTTTTAAGCAAATAAATGCCTGTGTTAGGACACTCCACTCAATCAACAATATTAAAAAAAAAACATGCTACTATTTATACATTTTGTGAGAATAAATTAAATAAATACAAAAGAGAATTAAAGAAGACTGTAATTTTATATCAGCTTTAACAAATGTGTCTGAGTTATGTGTGTATGTCTTATAAGTGTGTGTATGGGTTATATAAGTGTGTGTATGGGGTGTATATGTGTGTGTAGGGTGTTTATGTGTGTGTGGTGTGTGTGTGGGAGGTGTGTTCGTGTACCTACCTGTGTGTGTGTGTGAGTAAATGCTATTGGGAACATACATAACATCACACCTGGTATTCCTCAGGTCCTCTGCTCGGGTGAAAATAGAAAATAAAAGTTTTCTAAAAATGCAACCTGGCTATATCGATTTATTGCCCCCGAAACCCTGCATACAAAATTTCATGAAAATCGTTGGAGCCCTTTCGCACAAGAATTACTCCTTTAAACGTATTAAATGTAAAAGGGGGCTAGCCTATTGCCATCAATTAGGCACACATCCAAACTCAAGACTGCTATAGAGATATTTCAGATGGATGGATGGATGTTCGTTTCTTTCCCTAAGATATTGTCACATGCATTTTTTGCCAAATAAGTTAAAGGACATGGACAGATTTTGTATGGGCGTCGGCATAGTTTATTAAATGCAACCAATACCAATAGAGACAGTTTCGTGTGAATAAAATGTTCTTAATAATAGAACTTGTCGTACAATTCACGTCAAATAACTTACGTGCGTGATTGGACGTTCCTCACGTCCAATAATAAATGGTTTATCTTTCTCTATGGTCTATTATGGCGGCAAGTGACACATGGTACTTTGATTCGTCTTGCATTACTTTTTGTTTTGAAATAAAAACGTCAAGTTCAGAGAGGTAAAAAACTGTGTAAAAATTCATTTTTAATTTTTTTTAATATAATATTATTTATTATGTATTTGTAAATAGAATGTACTTTCTGTCCATGTCCTTTCTTTCTTTAAAAATCTTTTTTCCAGAAAATATTCGACCGACTTCCAAATAATAAAACCACTAGAAAGTGTGTGTTCGGAAGTCAGAGTTCCTGTTTTAATTTCCTCGTTTTTTGACACCATCTTCCGAAATTGAAGTTTTTTCACTTTCTAGTGTTTTTATTATTTGAAAGTCGGTTGTATTTTTTAGTCTAAAAAGATTTTAATTTTTCTCTTATTGTGGTACATAATGGACAAGTTTTATAGTAAGGTATACCTATATTGCCCGTAGAGATGCCAGAATAGATTGCCCGAATAACATGTACATTGAACATAACCGGTGGAATGAGAGTGTACAAGGGTGAACTGTACACGTTTGCGTACCCGTTTAGAGCGTACTGGCGTAATGGTATGTTATGAAATGGTGTAAACAATAAACAGACATGCAATTGCAGCAATTTCCAGATATTTGCCGTCATTAATTGAAATGTTCTGTTGTATATCGCCGAAGTTCTTGATCATATCCTTACCAAATTTAAATGAGACCATAACGAAATAAACATCTTTCGAACAAAAGAAGAATTTTGCAAATCCGTTTTTATATGACGGAGTCATGCTTGAACCAGCATTGCTCGACCCGGGGATGGAACCCGGAATATCGTGCTCAGCAGAAGCAATTGCAACCACTAGACCTTGTGACCAAACAAACGAGACAGTGGGAACATTTTTGGCTAAATTTACTTTAAATATCTACTCATTTGTAATATTTTGAGGTAGTACGTCAGATACATCACAGATGCGAGGCTTGGTCTAAAAATTAAGTTGAATTTATCAACAAAATTCTATTATTCGTAGATCGTACTATGACTAACCGCTACTGGAGCCAACTTCTACGACAAACCTGAACAAGTTGGCCCCCTTGTCACTTGTCATTAAAACCTTTTATTTAACGTGCAATGTATGTATTTATGTATGTAAGTGTGTTCGGGTCAAAACTGCCAACTGAATTTTAAAGCAATTATCCGATTAGGATGAAATTTTGCATACACGTTTGGTTTGGATGACAATGCATGGTTAGTAAGGTGACGTTATTCTAAATACAATATGGCGGGAGGCCCAAGATGGTGGACTAGTTATTTTTTGTGCACTGCCATGGTATGGGTATCAAATGAAAGGGTTTGTTGAGAAAAAATCGAAAAAAGCATGTTTAAAAAAAGTTTTTTAATGTTTTTTTTTCTTTGCAACCTTCAAGATCAAAGCAGTAGCACTGAAGTGTATAGAAAATAATTATGTAACAAATTCTTGTTTCCAAAATGTCACATAAGTAGGAGCATATAAATTATATCTATAGTAGGAGCATCTTATTGACGCAAGCTATTACCACAAAGTACGTAAGCGGCGGCGCGCCGCAGACAGAGGGCCACTCTCACTTTGACAATTCGGTTTTACAGGGAATATTGGGCAATATTGGACCGAGCTCAGTTGCGGCTGTCATGATTGCTTTGTGCAGGCGTTTGTCACGTCATTCATACATTATGTACTGTAACGAGGTTGGTTGCATTGGATGGGTTACCTTTATTATTTGTTACAGACCGAATTTACTTTTTGTTTTTAATTCTTTCTTTCAATTATTTTTAAGTTATATAGGTCATTAATCCTTCAAGATGACAAATTAGAAATTCATAGGATTATAATAAATTATTTTAAGCCCATAGATGAAATAGGGAACTTGTCATAATAATAAGGTTCAAGTCAACAACAAACAAATATGTTTCCTCCGACTGCACAGCATAATTTTCTTCTTGTTTAAGATCTTTGGTTTTTTGATTTTATTAGGTACCTGTTTTTTCACATTTATATTTTTGTCGAGCTTGGAGCTTTTTACAATTCAATTTTTAAGTGGGATCATTATTACACTATTACTACGTCTTTTTACTCTCCAATATTCATCGTATGTGGCGTAATATTAAATTTGTCGTGATATTAAATGGATATTTGATGCCCTGTCTACCCTCTAAGGCATGTAAGCATGTTATGATGTATGTTTAGACGAATCTATGTATTTATGTTTGTAACTTGGGCAACCTACTCTTTTTTTTTAATTCGGAATCAATATAGTAGAAACCCTAGTGAATCTGTCAAGTTTAGCTGTCAATTTTCTAAACGGCGGGAGTGGCCCTTCTGTATACTTACTATTTTGTGCTATTACAATAAAATTAAACCAACCTTCAAAAACAAACACGGTACAGAAATAAATTTATTTTTCGAAGTCGGTTCCATTGATACCATCTATTGTTTTTCGTTTAACGATTTCGGAAAAGAACGTTATTTTTTGCTATGTATTTTTTTTTGTCGGTTTAATTTTTTGCTAAAATGTGTTTTCCTCTTTTCATTTTAGTTTTGTTTTTCCATTTATAAGCAAAGTATATCTCATGACGATTCAAATAAGCCCAAACACGACTAGGATACATTGTTGAATTTCGGAATTCTAGTGTCTACCTTCCGGCTTCGTCATCAGATCAGTTCGATGGTGCCATTTTCATCAGTACTTAACATTTATTTATAAGTATTTGCCTTATCGTAGTCGGTTAACCTGTAACTACTAACTCTAACTATTCGAGATACTTATCTTTAAGGAGTTTGTGGTCTTCTTCATCAGTTCCACTTCACAAAATGATATCTTCTGAGTGCAAATAATTGCTTTGTGGATGAAATTACCAAAATCTCTTTATGAATGCTTATAATATTTGAGGAGTTTCCTCGATTTTCATGGTCCCCATCAGATCATCAGATTCTGACTTGGTGACAACGGGACCATCTCGGGAGTATACCCTTTCAAACACAAAAAGAATGTTCAATTTCGGTCCACAATTTTACTGACAGAGAAACCGGATATCTAAGTAAAAAAACAACAAGAAAAAAAATAAAAAAGCTTTTTCGTATTTAACTCAGCAAACCCTTTCATTTGATACCCATATTATGGCAGTACACAAAAAAATACTAGTCCGCCTTCTTGGGCCGTCCGCCATATTGGATTTAGAATAACGTCATCTAGCTTACCATGCATTGTCATCCAAACTAAACGTGTATGCAAAATTTCATCTTAGTAGGTGGAGGATAACTGCTTTAAAATTCAGTTGCAAGATTTTTCCCGAACCCACATACATTGCAAGTTAAACAAAAGCTTGTAAAAAAAACATAGTCGAACATAGAACCTTTTTGGGCAGGCGGTTAATAGAGATAGAAGTCGGCCGCTTATAATCTGCCTGCGCATCCTTTTTTTATTGTTTATAGGCTTGCGCTATTATTACTATTTATTTTTCACTGGTAACAACACCGCGTCACATTAGCATAGCAAGTCGGTGACGCAAACCCATAAGTTTTGCTCTGCCAAAAATCGAACACCGCAGTTAAGGACGCTGTTACATTTTCAACGAACTCAAATTTAGGTATCTAGTCGCACACAGCAACATTACGCGTACGCACACATTGAAACTACTGAGCGCTCGATTTTATACATCACGGAAACAGTCTTGGTCCTTGATATTATTTTTGAATTTTATTGTTTTTATTAAGTTGATTCAGGAAGGTTAGTTGGCACTTTGAAAATGCATTTGATAACTGTTACAAACCGTCGTCGTAAAAAGTAGGTTATTATTTTCAACCGACTTCAAAAAAAGGAGATGCTCTATCTATTCAGCCAAACTACTTATCCGATACTTATCGGGTTTTCATCGATAAATGTATGTGGTGGTATTTTCAGGGAAGGTTTTATTGTATAATATATTAGGATCTGTTAAAGATCTTCGGAGATAGACAATGGAACTCTTTAATAACAAACAGCAAATGACCTGCGATTACTGTGATCGTATGTTTATGTTTTGTTTTAACCATACCATAATAAATCATCACGCTTGTACGGTTTTAGGGGGTAAACAGATGTATTTAGTATACCCAATATGGGGTACCTACAAAAATTTAAAAGAGAAAAATAATAGCTTTCCTGTGACGAAAAACAATAGGTACCGACACCGACTTCCGAAAAGAATTTTATTTTTCACTTTATTGTAGTAAGTAGGTATTTTTTAAAAACCGGCCAAGTGCGAGTCGGACTCGCGCACGAAGGGTTCCGTACTTGGTAAATAGCTGTTAACGATTTATGACGTATTAAAAAAAAACTACTTACTAGATCTCGTTCAAACCAATTTTCGTTAGAAGTTTACATGGTAATGTACATAATATTTTGTTTTAGTTTTATCATTCTCTTATTTTAGAAGTTACAGGGGGGGCACACATTTTACCACTTTGGAAGTGTCTCTCGCGCAAACTATTCCGTTTAGAAAAAAATGATATTAGAAACCTCAATATCAAAAAAAAAAAAAAAAATCTATAATATAATATAATATAATAAAAATAAAATAGTTTCAGTTTCAAGTATGGGAACCCCCATAATTTATTGTTTTTTTTCTATTATTGTGTAAAAATCTTATTGCGGTACACATTATACATCTACTTACGTTTCAACAGCATAGTTCTTATGGTTTCGGAAAAAAGTGGCTGTGACATACGGACGGACAGACAGACAGACAGACAGACATGATGAATCTATAAGGGTTTCGTTTTTTGCCATTTGGCTACGAAACCCTAAAAACAACGCTACGTGAAATAAGTAGATACCTAAAACGAATTAATTGCCGGTCACAAGGATTAAAATATGACTTGAACATTTTGCATTATATCGAATATATTAAATATTACTATCACATCATCAGTCACTATTAATGTTCCCACTGCTAAGGCACAGGCCTCCTCTCTGTGAGAGGGAATGGGCTGTAACCAACAACGCGGGCCCAGTGCGGGTTGGTGGATGAACATATCTTCGAATATTTTGTTCTAGGACATGCCGGTTTCCTCACGATGTTTTCCTTCACCGTTTTGAGAGCAGTGGTGAAGAAATAATTTAGACAAAGTAAAGCGCCTGCCTGGGCTCGAACCCACGACCTACAACTTGTAAGTCAAGCTAATGACATACTACCCAAAAACCATGAAAATGACACCCATGACGAAAAGATGTCAAATTTTCGTCGGCGCCAACTTGTATTTTGGTTATGACCCCGTATTCGATATAAGCGTCCCCAAAATCCATAAAAATGACATCCATGACAAAAATTTGTCTAATTTTTGTCGGCACTATCTTGTATTTTGGTTTTGACCCCATATTCGATATAAGCGACCCCAAAAACTATGCCAATGAGACCCATGTCGAAAAGCGGTCAAATTTTAGTCGGCGCTATCTTGTATTTTGGTTTTGACTCCATATTCGATATAAGCGACCCCAAAAACTATGACAATGACACCCATGACGAAAAGATGACAAATTTTAGTCGGCGCCATCTTATATTTTGGTTTTGATCCCATATTCGATATAAGCGATTAAGCGATCCCAAAAACCATGAAAATTACACCCATGTCAAAAAGCAGGCAAAATTTACGTTGGCGCCATCTTGTATTTTGGTTTTGACTCCATATTCGATATAAATGAACCCAAAAACCATGAAAATGACACCCATCTAACCTAACCGAACCTAACCTTAGTCAGAGCTGTTTAAACCCACCCATCCATTTCTCAACCTTGTCAACAACTGCTTGACACCCAACTACTCAAAACCCGATCTTACCCAAAATAATTTCTGAATCACATTCTAATAATAATAGGAAACTGACAAATTTTAGTCGGCGCCATCTTGTATTTTAGTTTTGATGCCATATTCGATATAAACGACCCCAAAAACCATGAAAATGACACCCATGTCAAAAAGCAGGCAAAATTTACGTCGGCGCCATCTTGTATTTTGGTTTTGACTCCATATTCGATATAAGCGACCCCAAAAACTATGACAATGACACCCATGACGAAAAATGACAAATTTTAGTCGGCGCCATCTTGTATTTTGGTTTTGATCCCATATTCGATATAAGCGACCCCAAAAACCATGAAAATGACACCCAAGTCGAAAAGCAGGCAAAATTTACGTCGGCGCCATCTTGTATTTTGGTTTTAACTCCATATTCGATATAAGCGAACCCAAAAACCATGACAATGTCACCGATGACGAAAAGATGTCAAATTTTAGTCGGCGCCATCTTGTATTTTGGTCTTGACCCCGTAATCGATAAAAGTGACCCCAATAACCATGAAAATGACACCCATGTCGAAAAGCGGCCAAATTTTCGTCGGCGCCATTTTGTATTTTGGTTTTGGCCCCGTATTTGTCATACATACATACATACAAACCGGGTAAAATCATAAATCTCCTCCCACCCATCCACTTCTAAACTTCCCCGTCGGCAGCTTAACCTTACCCATCCAAATCCTAACCTTAGTCAGAGCTGTTTAAACCCACCCATCCATTTCTCAAACTTTTCAACAACTGCTTAACACCCAACTATTCAAAACCCGATCTTACCCAAAATAATTTCTAAATCACATTCTAATAATAATAGGAAACTCAAAAATACGGCATACGTCCGATAAAATATCAACTCCTTTCGATCACGACGAGGACGGTACTCACACGCATGCACACTACAATCTTTCTATTACTTTTATCGTATTTATTTCCTGCGAGAAAGCGATACGCCCATCCTTCCACGAGCGCTTCTGAGCGCGGAATGATGAGCGGCGGGTACAAAATGTATGAAGACGTCGGCAAGTGATTTTATTTTAGCTAATAATTAAAAAATATGATTATTTAGGTGAAAAATAATTAGCTGCACCTGTAAAGGACTATATATACCGCAATTTTTTATAATTTTGAAGATAAAATATGCTGTAAATTTACCTAAACTGGAACCTATTCGGACCCTACTTTTTTAAATTTTTTGCGATTATTGTGATGGGCAAAACGTATTTGTGCGAAAATTTTGTATGATGTCATACAATTTTTCTGATGCTTATCTGGAGCTGAATATATTATCTTTAAATTAAGACCATGATATCTTCACATCGGTGATTGCTTATACATTAAAATAGTACCTCAAAAGTACTGTTATTTGTAGAAAAATGTAATAGCGTCCCAACATAAATAAATATTTTGGGAGTCGGCGAAAATCTCAAAAGATTATGTAGAAAACTAGACAAAATTAGTTGTAAGTATCATCATAACAGCTGGAATTCTATAGTTTCTGCCTTCGCCCACGAGTAAAAGGCGTGCATTATTATCTATATTTTAAAGGCTACAAAAATATGACCTCAGGGTTTGATAAGGGGGATAACATTTATCATCTCAGAAAAGGGGCTTTCCAGGAGTTCAATGTGAATGACACGCGTTATCAGGCCAAATATAGTCACAATAAACGTTGAGAAAATAAAATGAGCTTTATGCGCTGGACAAATAATCTAAAACAGTTGTTACAAGTTAGGGAAACTAATAATATTTTTGTTGATTCAGTAGTATAAAACAAGATGTTTGCTGGTAGATCATCATTCAACTTGAAGAAGTCTTCGTGAATTCAATACAATAATAATTTGAATTAAGAATAATACGAGTAAAAATGCAATTCTCTCGCATCTTCTTGTTCGCGTTCGCTTGTCTGGTTGCTATGTGCGCTGTGTCAGCGGCGCCCGAGCCACGGTGGAAGGTCTTCGAGAAACTTGTAAGTGATTTGTTTTTCTAACTTCAATTATTCATAGACTGCCTCGTTGGTCTAGAATCTGGAATGTAGCAGCCCAGAGTCTGGACTTGTGCTGTTACATGGTTCAACTCAACTCCTATCACATGGGCATTAAAATATAACTAACGAAATGTGGGTATACTATATGTTCATAAGTCTAGCTAGGTACTATATGTACCTCTGTCTATATATATACTATTTTGTTTGCTATTTATATATTCTATATTTTTTTTAAATTATTTACCGTTTCCGTAAGTGATTCCGTAGCATCAACAGTGGGCCTTATCAGAACATCAATCAGCGCAGCGTTATTTCCTTTTTAGGTATTGCTGCACATGCTGAGATAAGAGCCTTTTTGGTCTCACACTGGGTTTTATTTGTATTGTTGTTTAATTTTTGTTTTTGCTTATTTCTCCTGTGCGGGTCACAAACAATTATTTTTCTTTCTTTCTATGATACGTATGTTTAAGAACTTAATGTCTTTTAAATGTTAATAAAATTATAGTCCTGAAGAGATCTCGCACTCTAGCATAAATATACTTTTCAGAAGTTTATAAATAAGTTCAATTTAATAGGGATTGAGTTTATGCACCCCTTTATCAGATACTAATCTGAACTGCTACTGAGTACTTCTTTATAGATTACTAGCTGTTCCCCGCGGCTTCGCTCCCGTGGGCCACCCCTCAGGACCTGTTTCCGGGATTAAATAATAGCCTATGTCACTCAGGAATAATGTAGCTTTCTATTGGTGAAATAATTTTAAAAATCGGTCCAGTAGTTTTGGAGCCTATTCGGTACAAACAAACAAACAAACAAAAAAATCTTTTCTCTTTATAATATTGGTATAGATAACTTTGCCTGACCCAGGTGTTGACTCCGAGACCTATAGTTTAGTAGACGTAGCCACGTGGTAGCTAGAGTACAGAACCAGTTTGAATAATCGTCACACATTTAACATTTGTTTCGTTTTAAATTTGGACTGGCTCTCTAGATCGAGCTTGATGTAGAGCATCAAGCTCGATTGAGCCAATAGAAGTTGCGGTCGCAGGCATCCAACTGAATATCTATACTAATATTATGCTGAAGCTGAAGAGTTTGTTTGTTTGTTTGAACGCGCTAATCTTAGGCAATACTGGTTGGAATTCAAAAAAAAATCTTTTTGTGTTAGTCCATTTATCGAAATCAAAAAAAACAAAATCAATATTTTTTATTTCACATAGGCCTCATGGGCACTTATAAAACGTCGACAAAATGTGCACGGTTCGGGTTGGTCGATTCCTATGGAGAAGAAACGGCAAGAAACTCCATGGTTACTCTTTTAAAAAATTGTTTGGTTTTGCAATATTTCCATGTTACAGCAGTACTTAGATGGGGGGACAACGCAGGCCCGACAATAAGTCGTAAGAAACTAAAACAAAAAATAATTATATAATAAATAAACAAAAGATTAAAAAAAAAGTAAAACGAGATAAAATGTTAACAAATGTTAACAATCTAGAAATCTAGAAGGCCTACAATGTTCACATATTTACAAAACAATCGGTAAAAGAATCTATACAAAGTATCGAGTAAGTATACAAAGTATCGAGGAAGGATATAGGCTCTACAACATTACGCTACGACCAATAGGAGTGGAGCATAAATGTTGCAAAAATGGGCACAAAAAAACCTTTTTGCGAGCTTCCTTTCAGTAAACGGTTTAAGTTACGCAATAATCATATATGTAGGGTAGGTAGGGTAGGGTTGGTAGGGTAGATGGGTAGGTAGGTAGCCAGTTGACGGGAGTGAAATCACGTGGAACAGCTAGTCCTAAATAAAAAGTCATAATTAGAGGTTTGGCTCTGGCCTATAACCTCCTCAAATATTTATTTATTTATATACACTTTATTGTACACCATAATAAACAAGACAAAGAAACTTAATACTAAAAACATACAATGGGTGGCTTTATCGCATACCGCGATCTCTTCCAGGCAACCTGGAATGGACAGAGATTACCTGGACATGACATGGGGTTGTCATTGGTGCGACAATACCAAAAATGAACATAATGTAGATACAATAATACTACACATTATGTCTAAAAATAAAGAGCACAATCACAGCGATAGGTAATGTTCTTTGATGAGTTTTTTAAATAAAGGCAACGACTGAGAAATTGAATTCCAGAAATTGTAAAAAAAAATATACTGTCAAATTAAAAAACCAATAATATTTAATCCAAAAAGATATTACACACATATTACAGATAAAATTAAAATGAAAATGTACGGCTAGGAGTTGGTACATATAGGACTTTCTGTGACCCTATGTTTTCTTTTTTGATGATACATTACCTTTAGAAGCACTAGAATGCTCCAAAATGCTCAAAATTGCGCTGTCAATATTTATTGCCCATTGTGTACATATTTGACAGATTTATGAAAAAAAAATACAAAATGCTAATATGTTTATTTTTCAGGAGAAGATGGGTTGCCATTTCGGAGATGGCATCGTCAAAGCTGGACCAGCCATTGGATTCTTGGGTGACGCTAAGGCCTCAGGAAAATAGACAGAATTTGTTTTTGAATTGCCAAAGTATTTTAATTTGTACAGTGTTGTTTTTGTTTTAAAAATAATGCCAAAGTATTTATGTTAATTAAGTTAACGATTACCTACTTTTTGTAATGCTCCATGTGCAATAAAATAAATATATTGTTTTAAGTTATTTTTCTCGTTTTTGTTTGCTCTTCTTTCAATTATAATTAACGGTGGATAATGTAGTACTACTATACTGCAATAAACAAACTAACATACTTACAATAAACTCACTACTTTTACCCATGGGGGTTGGCAGAAACTACAGAACGCCAACTTCTACGATTCATACATATTTAATCTTTATGGTTCGTTTACGTTCATACATCTGAGCCTCCATACAAGAAAAGTCAAATATGTATGGGAATGTCAATCGCTATCAAAATGTACCATGATCAATCCATTAAAAAAACGTTAATTTTTAAAATATATTTTTTTGTTATAAATCACAAACCCACCAAACTGCGTGGCAGTTTGTCGTTGGTTTATGACACTTAACTCAAGTTATAATAATAGTAATAGTTCAATGGCAGATGGCAATGCAGGCCACAGCCTCCGCGCCGCCACCTAAATTCATAATTATAGGCATATATAGATATGACATACTCACAACATCACAAGTCACAAAACACGTGCGCGTTATCGCAATGTTTACATGTGTCGCGCGAATATAAAACTCACTCACGACTGTACAATAACATCGACTAGCACTAGAGAGGAATCTTAAGCGATGGCGAGACGCCATTTTAACTGCGTATATAGGCGATATCGCGCACGTATTTTGTATGAAGATTAAATTCCCATTTGTTGAATTTCATCGCATTGCGTCCATGTGAACGTACGTGCAATATCACTTAGTAATAAATCGTTTATCGGTGTGATATAAATCGAATTGCGTCGAGCCATCAGGTAATCGTTAAGAGTAGTAGCGTCTTTGTCTAAACCTGTCCCATGAAACGACAAGACCCATCAAATTGTATACTTTATATAATTGTATAATTGATTACGTCACGAATATCCTAAATAATGTGTCTGCACACTACAAGCCGAATAGTACGTAGTAACTCTTTTTACTCAACTCATTTGAGTTAAGGCTAAGCAGATGATGAATGGAAGGTTATTGAAGTGCTAAAAACCCCTCGCCATTTTCGAACCGTGTGCATCCCTATTTTATTAACCGACCACTCAATATGGAGAAGGTTCTCAATTCGGATGTTTTATTTTTATTTTTGGACACATCTCCGTCATATATAGACGTATTTTTTTTGTTTGAAAGGATATATCTCGAGGTGGTCTCATTGTCAACAAATCAGAATCTGGTGATGGGGTCCCATGGAAATTGAGGGAACTTCTCAAATATTACAGGTAGACAAAAGCAATTTTAGTATTTTCAATAACATGGCAAGCATTTGCACTCAGAAAGTATCATTTGGTGAAGTTGAACTGATGAAGAAGACCACAGATGACCACTAAAACTCCTTGATATATGTCATGGGTATAAGATACTCGTATCTCAAACAGCTAAGCGACTTTGATGAAACAAATACATTTAAATAAATGGTACTGATGAAAATAGTACCATCGAACTGATCTGATGATGAAGCCGGAAGGTAGGCACTGGAACTCCGTAATAAAATAATGTATCCTGATCGTGGTAGTGTTTGGGCTTATTGGAGATGAAATGAGATGTACTCTGGTTATAAAGAGTGAAATGTTTCTGTCTGTCCACTGTATCTGTCCGTCTGTCTGTCGTCTGTCACAAATTTAGTTCCGAAGAATTATTATAAATATAATTACAAATAGTTTGCTAAAAAATATATTGATAAATAGGTACGGAATCCTAAATGTGTGAAGTCCGACACGCACTTGGCCGGTTTTATGCTAATTGCACAAAATAAAATTTATATACGCCACCGCCTACGTATTTTGTGCTACTGGGCAGTAAATAAGTATTTGCGATCACTATATAGCACCAATGTCAATGACCATAGGACTATTTAGATTTTTTTAGGGTTCCGTACCTCGAAAGGAAAAATTGGAACCCTTATTGGATCACTTTGTTGTCCGTCCGTCTGTCTGTCAAGACCATTTTTCTCAGGAATGCGTGGAGGTATCAAGCTGAAATTTATATCAAACTAGCTGTTCCCCGAGGCTTCGCTCCCGTGGGCCACCCCACAGGACCCGTTTCCGGGATTAAAAAATTGCCTATGTCACTCAGGAATAATGTAGCTTTCTATTGGTGAAAGAATTTTTAAAATCGGTCCAGTAGTTTCGGGGCCTATTCGGTACAAACAAACAAAAAAATCTTACCTCTTTATAATATTGGTATAGATACTCAGGTCTACTGTCCCTTAATTAAAGCTGTGATGTGAGAAATCATACTTCTAAGCCAGCGCAATCAAAAGATACAGCCGTTTATGCCGCAAATTTGCGAAAATTTTCGACACTCTTAAGGGAATCAAAACCTACAGGGTACTTCCCGTGAACTCAGAATCTTGAAACTCGGTACGAAGCAACGTCTTATAGCACAGATAAAGGAAAAATTGCGCAAAATGTAAATTTTTAGTTAAAAAAAAAACTAAAAGCCGACCAACCACCGGCCGGCCGGCCACTTTTATTTGCCTACAGGTTTGTCTGGAACCCTCGGTGCGCGAGTCCGACTCACATTTGGCCGCTTTTTTTTTTCTCATAATACGTTATTTGGTCTTCATAGTATTTTGCACGCGAAGATCACAAAATGAATACTTTTAAAAATAATCATCGATTGCCATATATGGCAAGGTATAATAATAAAGTAGATGTAGTGAGGTATTATAATAATGTAAAAGTATCTGCAGTTATGTTGGCAGTAACATAAACAGTAGTGCGTATTGCAGCGTTTTTTATTAGAACCATGAATAGCAGAACTTTGATTAACCAACCACTGTGTTTTAAAGAGTTTGAAATAATTACTACCAAAAAAAAAAAATTAGACTCGCAGGCTATATGCACAGAAATCTACATAAACTAACTGCATTGGTTTGTTGTAGGTAAAAGTAAGGAAAAACTGACAAAGGTAACTTAAAAATATTTATTATTTTACGGCAGTCTTTACATTAATAAATAAACCTAATTAAGAATACTGTTGTAACGAAATTTTATCCTAAAGCTTTGGCTTGTCCCAGGACGCCGATGGCTGGTCCAGCCTTGATGATACCATCTCTCACGTTGCGGCCAATTTTCTCCTGTAAAAAATACAAAATTAGTATATATCATTTCAATGTATTGGAAAGGGGCAGGCTCTAAGGATAGGTCTTAAATTTTCAACTGCTGAAAAAGTTGCTAGTTCATTGCGGTGCTACACAGCCTTGATATTTTTGATCAAGTAATACGGAAAAAGAAGTCGATTTGAGTTTTTATTGCATAATTGGTTAATTGGAGTAGTTCGGTAGTAGTCAACCATACCTCAGAAATAAAGTTAAATTAATTTGACCAGGATATAATAATCAATTTACTATGTACAAATTGGAATAGTGACAAAACAGAAGTTTGGAAGTTTTACCTATGTACTTATTCAAGAATATTAATAGTACTTACAATTTTCTTGAAGACCTTCCACCGTGGCTCTGGCGCTGCTGACACTGCGCACAGAGCAACCAGGCAAGCAAACGCGAACAAGAAGATGCGAGAGAAATTCATTTTCACTATTATTGTTCTTACTTCAAATTATTGTACTGAATTCACGAAGACTAGTTCAAGTTGAATGATGTTCCAGATTCAAAACCCTCATTTTATATACTTGTAAACTAACAACTTATTGTTTAGTGTCAACAAGCTGAAAATTAAACAAACATAGACTTTATTGTGTTGATATAAAGACAATGTTACTGTGTCAGAGGTTTGCCTGACCGCAAATGTTAGTTTGCATTAATAACGGTCCGCGGTGTGTTGACTCCAGGGAACTCCCGATTCAGCGAGCTTAATAAAGCCCCTCAAACTTTTGTATCGATAGTGGGCATAGTATGACTCAAACCACTTTGCAAAATAACTCTGACTCAGGTGTAGATCAAGTTTTTACTCCTCTCGTATGTGCATAACATTTCTTGTGTCCAAAATCTCTTCTCTTACAAGGAGGAGTGTTTAAACTCGTCAATCAAACAAATTAATTTAGTCATGCTTAGTCTTTTATTTTTCGAGTTTAGCCCTTGATTCCGCACGATGTTTTTCTTCGTCATGATCAAGTGGCTTTTATATATTGATAAGTGTACATTTTGAGAAAAGTAACATTTGTGCCTGCGGGAATCAAAATTACCATTTAGAGCTAGCAAAACATAACTACAAACATAAATAATGTAACTTCAAGTTAAATCTGAGCGCGGTCGATGACTTTATAACTTGACTGCTTCGAGCTGCTTTTAATTACGTATTTATTTTATTTTTAAATTGTTTGTTTTACTCAAGACGCTTTTACGTGCACGTCTTTGCACATCGTTCTCACACAATTATTTTTCCAACAAGAATGATATCACCAAATACTTGTAATTAAATCTGATGGAAAAGAGTGTCCGTGGAGTTTCTAGCACATTCTTCTCGATAGAGACCTTCTGGCGCTTGCGAATGTGCATTTTTTTTTATAAAAACTTTTCCCCACCCTAGGAATTTATTCCTGTATCGTGGCTGCGTTTGCAATCATATAAACTCACATATACAACACCCAGAGCCGGAACAACTATCTGTAGGTAATACAAATATTTGTTCCGTGCGGGAATCGAACCCGCGACACGCAGCGCAGCAGACAATCGCTCAACCACTGGCCTAACCATTTACCGCGTTTAGTTGAATTAAAAATATTTTGATTTTATACTCAGCTGTAGGGACCCTACTACTAAGACTTCGTAGTCCGTCTGTCTGTCTGTATAACAACAAATTCTAAAAAACAGAATAAAATAAATATTTAAGTGGGGCTCCCATACAACAAACGTGATTTTTAGCCGTTTTTTTTATTGTTGTAGTTGTCATTGTTGTTGAATAACTGCCTCGTAGGTCTAGTAATCGCAAAGGCTACTGCTGATCATGACTTTTTGGTACGATTCCCAGATCGGGCAAAGTGTTATTGGGTTTTCCCGTCTGGAAATTCTCAGTAGCAGTCCGTAGTCTGGACTTGTACTGGGTTAATGACAATAGCCCCTGTGACATTGCACTTAAACGTTATTAGTGAAAATATGTGAGTGTACGAGTACAGATGCACCTGTGAATATAAGCTTGAGCTCGTGCTCTATTGGTGTAATCGATGCAAGGCGTTCAAGTACGAGGATAAATTAATAATAATACTGTGATGTTCGAGTTCATGATGGTGGTGTGTGTGTAGTTTGTGTGTGTGTGTGTTGTGTTGCTAAAAATACCAGAATTGCGCATCTGCGTAATACGCCAGATATTCTACCTTGACGATGCATTTATCATTTCAGGGCTATCACGACATTATTGTGCTAGTCAGTATTCTCATGAAAACAATAACTTTTATTATCGTAAAGATATTTATAAACACGAGCGCTCAAAGATTCACGATAGTGAGGGAATGTCGATGCAATTATATTCTGTCTGTCGTTGTTACCAGTATAATTGTTGTCATTAGCTCAAGTTCTTATAATAAAATAATCGTATAATATCGCATGTTCTAAGTCAAACAAGTTACTCCAATTAGGTCATTAAGAAGAAATACAATCGCAGACACCCGACAGAATTTCCTTAATAAAAAGTCATGATTCGAGGTTTGGCTCTCGCGTATTTCCTCCTTCAACATTGGACCAATTTAAAAGATATTCCATAAACTCCATTTCCTCCTCCAACTTATGATTCCAGGAAAGATGGTGACACAGTGATCACCTGCTGCCGGGCACAGTGAAGCTCAAAGGTGTCGCTTTTCCAGTCTTCCCACAAACTATTAGAGGAATTTGTAATCCCATCTTGTTAAATTTTACATTGTGTATTGTATTGTCTATTTCAAATTACGTACTGACACTGAACTTGACATCATTAACTTATATCTACTTTCTGTGCATAAAAAGAAATAATATTATATTCTATTCTCGGGTCATTGGGCGAGTGATTTTAATAAGGTAAACATCCCACACTCCCTGCTTTTTTTCCCAAAAGTCCAGTCGCCTTTTGAAGGTTGCCCCCGGATGCCAAAAATAAAAGGCCATCATAAAACACATTTGGTCAAAATTATATTTATTATATCTACCTAATAATATAGGTAGGTTAGGTGGAGCGACGACCTGGTCAAGGCTGCGGGCGTCCGGTGGATGCGAAACGCACAGGGCCGATGATTTTTTTAAACACTGGTGTTTTTTAAGCAATTTTGAGTTGTTTCATTGTAAAAGTTGTTTATTTTTTGTGTGATCGTATGGTTTTTAAGTAACTTATCAGCCAGCACGAGGTCTTCAGTTGGTACGAGGTATTAAATTGTAAATAATTGCATGCCCAGTCAAGGCAAATATATGTGTAGGTATGTCGCAAAATATTAGTTAGACATAACTAAAGTTAACTTACTGTTATTATCTTTATGTCTTTACCGTTTAACATAACTGAGTGAAGGAATGCTGGCATTTTGGATAAGTGGCATTTTGGGAGGGATGGTACCTAGCACAATATTACGCCTGAATTCCCCGAAAGCTTTAGCAGGCTGTATTTATTTTCTATGTGATACATAGGTGATCTTAATGCAACAAGGCATTCTCTACCAGTCAACCTTTAAGTTAAAAAGAACACAACAGTGTCAGGTGTACAAAATAAAAATATGAACAATAAGTAACGGATATTCAATTATATTAAGGAGCGTCCTCACTGGATGCACTCTTATGTGAGAATTTGTAAACAAGCAATCGTAGAGGAGCAACAAATGCTTTCCAGCGAGCCCAGCATTCACTTTCAAGCAAAACTATGAACTTTCGAGTCGAACATTCCCTTGCGAGCTTGGAGCATTCGAATACGATCTCGTTAAATGTCATTAATTCGATAATACTATTGACCAAGGTCACTAACACTTAAGATCAAAGAAATGTTCCTTGCTTTACAAGTGGCCAGTAATATTTCTACATACATACTCATTAATTTTATTTTCAACTCTCTTTTAGCATTATATTAAAATAATAGTACCTACGAGATCCCACTTCAAAAATCTGTAGCCATTAAGTTTTTCTATTATTCTATCATATCTTATTCTTAATAATTTAGTTTCATCAAAAACAAATTTTTGTTTTTGATGACCTGCAGAAATAAGTAGTAGAGTTTTACAACTTGTATCTATGTAAATAAATACCCTTTATTTATTTACATAGATACAAGTATATACAGTGTATAAAATACTTAATTAACTAAGACTACAAACATATACACTTAAACCAAAAACTACTCACTAACTAAACCTAAAAATATACACTTAACTAAAATATGGCGTCGAAAAACTCCTCTCCATCGTTGACCACTGGTAATGTGCCCAAAAGACTGGCAGCATTGCCACGTTGTATGGCAATGCTAATTCTCTGACCAAAGTAAAAGCCAGCCCTTGGGTCACGCGAAGTGTCATCTAGGCGTTTGGCAAGATCCTTAAACAAAGCGTGAGCACTCGGACCCCACGGACCAAGAGTTGCAACCCCAAACGGCTCGAAAATATAACTACCAATGAGGTTATTATATTTCCGCCGCTTGAGGTTCTCTGCAGCCACAGCGGCAGCGCCAGCACAGCACGACGAGCTAGGAAGATGGGATGGCGCAAGAGTATCGACACAAGTGGCGTCCCACAAGACATCCCGTCCGGTCTTTTGCCATCGTCGCGTGCCAGACCATGGGGTTCCAATACGGCCGGAACGCCGACGGCGATGAGAGCACGTCGGATGATGTCGTTTAAGTTTCCGTGACGCGCTATGCGACCCGCACTTCGGCTGCATGAAAGACCGTGGTGACCGAGGCTGTTGACAACTTCGCCACAGTGACAACGATGAGGAGTACAACAGTTTTACATAGTTTTGGCTACACTTTTAAGCTAAATAATTTTCATGTATTTTATATAAGTACCTACATGAAATCTTGTTTTAACTAAAAAAAATGAATGACTTCCGTTCGAAAAATCAACACCGTTATCTAATCAAAACACCATTCCGACTAACTTCCACTCACTTAGATAAACGCTAATATTATTAGAAATATTATTTCATTATAGATTTGAGCTGTGACTGAAATCGACGCATAATTATCATGATCCTCAGTCCTCATAAAATGAAGTCGTGGCTAAATTGTTTTGTGTTATTATTCTGCCTGAATTTCATTGGCTTATTTTCAGAGGGATCGCCATCATTCAGATGTGACTACAAATACAATGCAGCAGCCAAGGGATGGTTCAAACACTTCGATGTCCCAGTGTCTTGGTTCGATGCTCGGCTACGATGCGCACTGGAAGGTAAGCTATTGTATATAGCGACTTTAGACAAACTGACATTCTATGGATAAAAGTTTTTTTTTTTGGGATATACAACGTGATATTTAAATAGCCTATTTCAATTCTATTATAGTCTTCTTTATTGTCGACTATTAATTTTTACTGATTGCATTTTACTTGGTTTAGAAATTAATATATTTGGTGGAAGAGAGCTTGAAACCCGAGACGTTTGTTAGTTGTAATAGGTTTAAGAAGAAAGACTTGTGCCTTGAGGCTCTGGATAAGTGCAATTAAATATCAGCGATGGGGATAGTCTTAAAGCCAAGGTTAAACGGATTGATCACGTCATATTTTGGTAGAACGATCCTATACATTTTTATATTTTTACAATCGCTGTCATCACGCTTACGTTGATAGAATGCATATGAATAATAGCATTTATCTAGTCCCTAGATTCTAGGGCCTCTGATGTGTCTGTTTGTGGTCAGTCTTATTATTATTGGCCGTCAATAAAAGCCTTCTTCAGTTCGATTCTCAGGTCGGACAAAAATTTAGATTAGAATTTCTTAAGAACAACCTTGCTGAATGTTCCGTTTGATTTAGAAAGTTATCATAAACCAAGCGAGAGCCCAGACCCTAGGTGATGTAAAAACATCTACATTTTGGTAGATAGTTTTGAATCTCATGTCATTTTATTTTGTCATCAGGTGCTGTTCTAGCGTCTCCAACTACACCAAAAATAAAAGCTGAAATTATTCGTTTCTTAAACTTCACTGAACGTGAGGATACAGTATATGAAATATTTACCGGGATTCATGCCACTATCGCCGCAGGAGATTACCACACGGTTGAAGGTTAGTCACAAGTCTTGTGAGTAAAAAATAGTCCATTGCCACCATTTTATACGTTTTAAATGACGAAATTAAAATTTATTTCGCTGCTTGTCACGACGAGGGTCCTATTTCATAAAGAACGTCACCTGCTACGATACTATTAAAATATACTCCATGTGCTTAATTACTAGTCATGCAAGCACGCTGGTTATGAGTAATAAGACCCTTGTAACACGTCATGTAAATACTACCTACCTTATACCTTTTGTTATTTGCCTTTCATTCATGGTCTCTATATGTCCAAATCATCTAAGCATTTAAGTTTTTGTCACTATATCTTTTTTGTTTGTTCTTTTTTTCGTTATGTCATGACATTCAAAGTTACACCACACATTATTCGCAAGGAAAGCTTTTGTACGGCATTTATAATACTTGCCTGATTTTTTTGCTACTCCCCAACATTCACTTCCGTATGTTAGTGTAAGTACCAGCACACTATTGCGAACCACAAATTGAGTCTTTTAAGACATCGAAATGCTGGTCACCATCGCATGTATAGCACCATTCACTTTATTTCCTGCATTCACTCTCCTTTCAAGATCTGCATTAATCCTTCCATCTTTTGTGAACCAACTTCCCAAATATATACACTTATTCGTTTGCTCAACGCTCCTCACCAGTGTAATCTAATTTAGCTGAGTACCAGTATTTAACATGGAGCAACTGCCTATTTGACCACTACAACCCAGTAACTGGATAACACGTTACCTCATGGCCAGACTGGTGCCGGATTTCATACTTCTGAATAACCGTAACGACTGTCAAAGATTTTGAAATGACAGCCGGGACCAATGGCTTATCATGCTTGCCGAGACATGAAGGAAACTCGCTATGTAAATGTGATAAGCCGTCCACAAAGCAACCTCAGCAAGCGTAGTTTAATCATGAAGATCGAACCGTGTGGAACCACGAGCTCCTACCTTATTCCCTTGCTCAACTCTCTTATCATTTATTATTTCAGCGGGGTAATAAAATAGTTTTTAAATTACAGGTACCCCACTTTCGATAATTCCTCATACTTGGGCGCCAGATGAGCCAGATAATAAGGACAATAAAGAAAAGTGTCTCACTTTGAACAGTATTGGAGACTTAGCTGATGTTTCTTGTCATCAAACTCGACCATTTGTCTGTTACCGTGCTCAAAGTACTGACTTACGCATCAATGAGTGTGGAACTATAGATCCAGGTAAATTTTGACAAAAAATCAGTTGTTTTTATTTAATTTTTAATAAATTAACGTCTGGTATTCACAAAGAAAGGCACCAAATCTTTTTAGTTATTGCTATAATTTATAATTCAAACCTAGAATGATCTATGACTTGGTCTAGAATACTGAACAGTTACTTCATGAAAGCCTCTTGAATTACAGTGGCTCTTATCTAGACAATGTGACATTTTGGTAATACAAGTTAATTCAATACATTATGTAATTTTCGACAATCGTTATTGCTGATAAATAAAATGTCGTTTTGTCAAGAGGTTCTGTTCAAGACTGTAGAAACCTTTTACAAGAACCCAACATTGACGCCTTTTTATGTGTTTTATTCAATAACTATGCTTATGCTTCCCACGTACTTATAGACATCAAAAATATTCAGTATCCCTGGCTACCGCACAAAATACGGAAGAAATGCTGTAATGACCCGAATGCCTCGAATCTACTCTGAGAGCTTTGAAAATGACTATATATTTCATTTAACCAAACAATCATACCGGAGACAAACCAAGCAATTATTGTTTAGTAAATTCATTGTTTAGTGAACTGGCTAACTCTTAAGATTAAGGATTATGTGTGATATATTTCGACTAAGCATGATATTCGTGATGTTTCCTTTCTGTAATTAATATAGCCATATATGCATGTTTAAATATTTAAATACTTTTGTATCTGATTTCATGTGATCAATAAGTCTTCAATCCCAAATTATTACTAATAGCTGCACTTGTGTGTAGCTAATTAGTTTAATCTAACCTAGCTTTATCCGAGATAATTGTCATCATCTCGCTGTCACTGTGCAGTGTGTGTGAGTGTGTTTACTAAGATTCTTATTACGTCGACGCAACTGCACTGGGATGTTCATTGATTGTGCGGTGAACATCTACTTATATAAATGAGTAATATGCTGTTGAGTTTCTGAATAAATAAATAAACTGCACCGTTTCTTCCAATAAAATTAAATATACAAAACGCATATTGTTATACGACTGAATGTTCTTCTCCTAGCACAAGATTGCATAGCGAATATTCCTAAATAAATTCATGAACAGAATGCTTAGGGTGACAACTCAAATTATCTTTTTCAGAATACCGCTTGGATAAAAGAACTAACAAATGCTACAAGTTCCACAAAATTCCAAAATATTTCTCCGGAGCCTTTCTCACTTGCTCTGCAGAAGGCGGCCATCTTGCTATAATAAACAGTGACATTGAAGCCAAAGTACTCACAGAACTCTTCGCTAAATATCCTGAAAAATCTCTGGTGGGATTCATTTCTTGGGTTGCTTTACTCGGTTTTACCGATTGGGGTAATCATGCGGACTGGAGGACAATTCATGGTAATTTAAATTTTCTTTTCGTCATCATCATCATCATTTCAGCCGAAAGACGTCCACTGCTGGACATATGCCTCCCCCAGCGACGCCACACTGATCGGTCCTGTGCGTCTCACATCCACCGGATTGCCGCAACCATAATCAACTTAAATTTTCTTTTATCTCTTATTAATAATTATTTTGGTCTACAGTATCTTTTTAACCGACTTCCCTAAAAGGAGGAGGTTCTATGTTCGACATTATGTTTTTTTTTTTTTTGAGTTTGTTCACCGATATCTCCGTCAATTGTGGACCGATTTTGAAAATTCTTTTTTTATTTGAAAGAGTATGTTTGGTGTCCCAAATTAGTCCCATTTTAATTTGGTGAAGATCTGATGAAGGACTTCGAAGATATACAACATAACTCTTCAAAACATAACGGAAAATCTCTCGAGATTACTGCAAACGCATGTCTGTTTATTGTTTATACCATTTCATAACATTGTTATGTCACGCCATTACGCTCTTAAGGGGTACGCAGATCTCTCATTTCACCGGTTATGTTCAAGTTTCATGATATTTGGGTAATCTATTCTGGCGCTATAGCTAACTTACTAAACAATTTGGCTATTAGGTAGGTACAACTAAAAAGTGAAAATAAAAAACTTTTGAAAAATTTTTTATTTAAAAATAACAAAAAACTCGACTGCTTAAAAAGCCAACTAAAAAGACGTAAACAAAAAGAAAATCATGCTGTGCAGCCGGAGGATACATATGCGCGTGCTAGCTGACCAAAACCAGATGTATCCTCCGACTGCACAGCATGATTTTCTTCTCGTTTACGTCTTTTTAGTTGGCTTTTTAAGCAGTCGGGTTTTTTGTAATTTTTAAATATTTTTTTTATTTACAACTTTTTAGTAATTTTTTTAGAATTAGGTACATTTGAACATATAAGTATCTTATATTTTTGTAATCACCTTTTAAATCCCTTGATTTTGATACCCCAAACGATGGGAACCGAAGAAAAAAAACTTAGGCCCCCACAATATGGCACCCAAAAGCCGACGACCTACGAAAGACACCGACGTCCAAAAATAAAGTTATTTTTCACTTTGTAGTTTGACTTGGACGTCGGTAGTATTTTTTTGTGAAAAGTTTTTTTTTTTACTTGCGACTCCATTTCATACCGAGACTTTGAAAACTTCTCTTGTCAGGGTAAGCCGATGGCCTGGGCAATGGTAAACCTTTAAATATTTCAGAAACTTGCATTTTGTGAATGTCAAATACTGCCGTGTTGAGCTATCTATGGTAGGGTCACAGACTAGATAAAAGCACAGAATATATAATAGTACAAGTAGTAGAGGCCAAACATCTGGATAAGCGATACTGTCACACAAAAACACAGTCTGTTATTCCAAAGTTTTACTAGAAAGTTTAACCTTTCCAGGACAAACGCTGGCGGAAGCAGGTTATGATAAATTTGCTCCAGGCAATCCTGATAACAATGGTGGTCAGTACTGTGGGGCAATGTTCCGCTCTGGAAAGCTGGATGACATGAGATGTGAGCAGTTAGCCGCGTTTATTTGTGAGAAGAGTCCAGGCTATAATGCTGCTTGTTCGCCGCCTAAATCTTAACCTACTATGTTGGTACCTATGTTACTTTTTATACTGTATATCTTTAGTATATAAAATTGCAACAAAAAAGGCTTTGAATTTTGCTTATTTGTATCTAACGTTTTTTACATACTTGTAAAGGAATTAAAATAAAGGAAAATAAATATATGAAAAAAAGTATATGAATGTCTATTATTACACGACAACGGCAATGCAAAAGAAGAGGGTTATGTTTTTACATACATACATACACACATACCGGATGTGTGTATGTATGTATGTTCACCTGTTCCCTCATAACTTCTAAACAACTTATCCTTATTTAACAAATGAGGTGTCGTTGGTAGCGTCTTACTTGTCCGCTGGTTATAAGTTATACCCTTATCTGTCAAAATACTCATAGCGGTGGAAGACAATGGTAATTTCTATTGTGTCTGCTAATTATCGGGTCACAGGTTATGTGAGGTCACATTAAATTGAATATGGCGCCCTCTAGACGGCAAGCAGGAAAGAACAAAAAAAAATCGACCCACACTATCATAACTGGGTTATCATTGAACAGGGATTTTATAATGGAGGTAGGGTTTTGTACATCATATTTTTGTCAAGCGTACCGTTTGCGAGGTATTTCCAGTCAAAGTAATGAAAACTATTTTTTTACCCGACTACGGCGTCGCACTCTTGTAACTTATGCATTATCTAGACACAACAGTAAAACAAAAGACCCTTTACAGAAAAAAATATGATATTGCTCTAACAAAACCCCAAAATACTTAAAAAAAAAAATAAGTTCAAAAACTAAAACCCGACTACTGAAAAATCACGCTCTAAAAAGAGTGAAACAAGTAAATATTCTCATCTGAAATTGTTATGTACAAACTATTCCGTAGAGGATAACCATGGCCATCTTTTGAGGATTCTAGTGCTTCTAAAGATAATGTATCATAAAAAACGAAAACATAGTGGAACAGTATATAACTTAATTTTTTAGTTTATGGAATTACTTGTAAATTGGGCCAATATTGGAGGAGGAAATAGGAGAGAGCCAAACCTCGAATTATGACTTTTTACTTAGAAAATTCAGTCAAAGAATTCAGGAAAAACTCAATAGACTTGGCACTGTCCCTCCACCAATTGACTCCAGAAAAGATGGTGACGATGTAAAAATTACGTCTGACCTGCAAGCTATTGACTGGGATCGAGAATTTTCGCTCTCTAGTGATATTAACAATCTAGGTAGTTTCTGTATTCTACACAAAACTAAAAGTGTTGATCGATAAGCACATACCCCAACAAAATTGTAAAAACTCAAAATATCCTTCCTGGTTTAGTAAAGCTCTCATAAAAGCACTATCCGAAAAAGAAAAGTACCGTAGTAAATTTGGAAAATATAATAATCCTCGAGACAAGTTAACCTAAGATTTACTAAGAAGCCGTTGTCATACAATGATCAACCAAAACTATAGCGACTATAAACAACACATTGAGAACGAAATAACAAAAAATCCCAAATTATTCTGGCGTTACATTAAAACAAACGAAACAGTAAATCAGTGATTCCAGCCAGAATGCACATGGACGATGTAGTAGCTAATACTGGTAATGACATTGCAAATCTTGTTGCTTCACATTTTTCTTCAATTTTTACCGACCCAAATGGCAGTACCAAAACAAACATCCAAGAATCATCCGGAGTGCTTAGTAACATAAAAATTTCTCCATAAGAAGTTCTAGCGAAGATAAAGAAACTTGATACATCCAGGGGTGCTGGTCCCGATTGTATTCCACCAGTTTTTGTTAAATCATATGGGAAAGCACTTGCAGAGCCACTGTGTCTAATATTTAATCGATCTTTAGAGTCGGGAGTATTTCCAGAAGAATGGAAGAAGGCTCGGATCGTGCCGGTACACAAAAAAGGCGACTCCAGCAATATTAAAAATTACAGGCCTATTTCCATCCTATCATGTTTTTCAAAGCTTTTTGAGTGTCTCGTTTGTCCCATCATTACCAACTACTTGGACACTAAGCTTTCCGATAGCCAACATGGATTCCGAATTGGACGTTCCACAGATACTAATTTAGTCAGATATTTATCCGACATATCTGAAGCACTCGATTGCGGACACGAAGTCGACGCCCATATACAGATTTCAGCAGCGCGTTCGATAAGGTGAGTCATCCACTCATGATTGCAAAACTTGAGGTCAGTGTTGTCCACGGATCTTTGTTGAGATGGTTTGCATCCTATCTTGTAAATCGCTCACAGTTCATTGCTGTCAATGGCTATGTTTCTTGCGAATTTCATGCACGCTCCGGTGTTCCACAAGGTTCCTTAGGGTAAGGGTAAGGTACTTTGGCCCAGTTTTGTTTCTACTATTTGTTGATGACATATCAAATCATATCAGGCACTGTCAAACAATGTTGTTTGCAGATGACTTAAAGATTAACAAAAAAATCACTGGGCCTGAAGATATCAGACTTATTCAAAACGATTTAACAAACGTCGAAAATTGGTGCAAAACCAACAATATGACCTTAAACCCCCAAAAATGCTTTCACATCCGTTTCTCTAGAAAAAAGTCATCATTCCCAACTACCTACACACTATGCGACACCTTGTTGGCAAAGGTTGGAGAAATCCGGGATCTAGGGGTTCTGGTGGATGATAGGCTCACCTTCAAGCCACACATCAACGACGTCGTAAAGAAATCTGCGCAGATGCTGGGTTTTGTTAAACGCAACACAAGAGGCTGCCAACAACCAAAGACCAAAATAGTTTTATTTAACACCCTAGTGCGAAGTCGGTTGGAATACGCCAGTGTCGCCTGGAACCCACTTTACGCTGTTCATTCGCAAAGACTTGAAAAAATTCAAAGAGATTTTACTAAACATCTTGCATTTATATCTAGGGGAATTAGTCATCGCTGTCCGTATGTACAGCGCCTACACTTTTTCAAAATAAATACACTGCGTGACCGTCGCCGTACGCGTGATCTAATTTTCCTTTACAAAATAGCAAACGGGTTTATTAAGTGCAGTGATTTAGTAGAATGTATCCAATATTCAGTCCCTTCAAAACTACCCAGACATCCCATCACAAAATTACTACATATTCCATTCCGCAATACCAGCCTAGGCCTCAACGCTCCACTTCTCCGCATGTGTAGAAGCTATAATAGTGTTTGTACAACACCAGATACCGATTTACACGGTATTTCACTGAACAAGTTTAGAAATCAGTCTCGGAGGTACGTGAGTGCGCAAATATTCCAACTTAGGCTAATTACGAATATATTTATCCTACTTCTTTTTCTTTTTTATGCTGTCTGTTTTTCATTTTGCATGTTTTTATTTTTAAGATGTTTTTTTTAAGTTTAGAATAATATTTGATATTTTGTTTTTTATTTAAATAATTTAGTGTTTCTGATCATATGGCGTAAGCTGCGTATACCTGTAATAGGCACACATACCAGCCTTTATTTTTTCTTTGTTTACTACAAACCTGTTTTGTATGTGATGTTGCCAATTGTTGCGTCATTTTAACAAACATTCCATCTTTCATGATTCTGGTTGCAATACGGTTTCACCAAAGGGCGTTGCACAACTGACGCTGGCGTCACCCTAATAAAGAACATCTTTAACGCCTGGGAAGAAGCACAAGACGCCATTGGAATCTTTTGCGACCTCTCGAAAGCGTTCGATTGCGTTAACCATGATACACTATTGTTAAAACTCGAGCACTATGGGATTAGGCATACGGCCCTTGAATTACTTAGATCATATTTGAAAGCCAGACAACTTAAAGTTCAGGTAAACGGCGTAAACTCACTAGGGTCTGAAATGACAATGGGTGTTCCTCAAGGCTCTATATTGGGTCCATTCCTCTTTTTAGTTTACATTAACGATTTGCCCCAATTATTACAAAATCAACCGAAGATCGTGTTATTTGCTTATGACACATCTTTGATATTTAAAATAGATCGACGATCACAAAATCTTGATGATGTGAATAAGTCTATTCATCAGGTCCAAACTTGGTTCACGGCAAACAATTTGGTACTAAATGAAAAAAAAACCAAATGTATTAGATTCACATTGCCGAATGTTAGAAGTAGCGAATGTGACATCATATTGAATGGAGAAAAGCTGGACTATGTAAATCAAACAGTTTTCCTAGGAATCACTCTAGATGACAAATTACAATGGGGGCCTCACATAACATCTCTGGCAGGACGGCTGAGCTCAGCCGCTTATGCTGTTAGAAAGATAAGACAGTTAACGGATGTAGAAACCGCGCGTTTGGTCTATTTTAGTTACTTTCACAGCATTATGTCATACGGTATTTTACTGTGGGGTCGGGCGGCTGACATTGAATCAATATTTATATTGCAAAAGAGAGCTGTCAGAGCCATATATAAGTTAAGTCACCGAGAATCTCTTAGGGAGCTATTTAAAAAGATTATTATTATGACAGTTTCTTGCCAATTCATTTATGAAAATATTATGTATGTAAGGAAAAATTTAAATTTCTTTAGTAAAGTTAGTGATAGACACAATTGTAATACCAGAAATAAAGATAAGTTAGATCAACCATCATATAGATTAGCTAAAGTATACACATCTTTCATGGGGTACTGTGTTAAATTCTATAACAAAATACCTTGTGAGATATTAAAGTTAAATGAAAGAAAATTTAAAACAATAGTTAAAAGCACACTTTGTAAACAAGCATATTACAAATTAGATGATTATATTCAAGATAAGAATGCTTGGAAACATGCTGGTCCTGCTCCATAGGCCTATCTTTGGTGTGGACAAAATCAAAATGGTTAATTTGTATTATATTCATAATTATAGTAACGCTTTATTTTCATTTTTTCTTCTTTTTTTGTTTAAAAAATTGACTCGCACACTGTTCTGTTGTTTTTTAATTAGGTAATGTACCTATGTTTGCACTATTTGTAAGTACGTGAGGACCATGTTCCTATTTATCAAGTAAAGGAATTTACCTGTTAATGCTTGTAATTCTCTCATACCTATATGTAGTATAGTAGTGCTGGGTACATCGTCCTCACGTATACGAATTTATTAATGTACGTGGGACACTCAGAAAGTCTTGCGAAACTAAAAAAAATTGTTCTATACGTACATATATTTTTATTAAATCTTTTCAAAGTACTTTCCACCAGCCTCTATACAAAGATTCATGCGCCTAAACCAGTTTTCAAAACACTTTTTCCAGTCCGCCGCAGACACCTCGTTTACAGCCTGCTCGAACGCAGCCAGCGCATCTTCCGGCGACGAAAATTGTATCCCTTTGAGCTGATTTTTTATTTTTGGGAATAAAAAGAAGTCACACGGTGCTAGATCAGGGCTGTAAGGAGGGTGACCCAGGAGTTTGACTGGCGTGCTGTCCAGGAAGTCCCTCGTTTTGAGTGCGGTGTGCGCAGGTGCATTGTCGTGGTGGAGCAGTAGCCCGCGGAGCCCTGTGTTTGGTCGCTTGTTGATTATAACAGAGAAAACTTCTGGCAAACATTTGGTAGTATACCATTCGGCATTAATGCTTCTTTGATCCCGTAAGGGAATTGATACCAAGTGGCCAGTCAAATTAAAAAAGCTAGCGATCAAAATCTTACCCCCGCTTCTAGATCGCTTCACTTTGGTAGGCGTTGGCTCATTTTGAAACACCCAAACAGTCGACTGGCGCTTGGTTTCTGGGTGGTATTGATAAATCCAGGACTCATCACCTGTAACGATGTCGTAAACACGCCGAGACGAGCCTGCTTCAAATTTGTTAAGCATATCACGGCACCATTCCACCCGGGCCTGCTTCTGAGCATCGGTGAGGTTGTGCGGCACCCAGCGTGATACTATCCTCCTCACGCGAAGATGGCTGTGTAGAATCTCGTGAACGCTTCCCGATCCAATCTTCAATATGTGTTGAATCTCCTGATATGTAATTCGCCTATTGTCTTGGATTAAATTTTTCACTGCTAGCACGTTTTCTTCGGTAACAGCCGTCAAAGGGCGACCGCTTCTTTCGTCATCCCCCAAAGTTGGTCGACCGCGCTTGAATTCGTTATACCAACGATACACGGTTGCCTTGGAAGGGCCTTCATCCATGAATGCCATTTGAAGTCTATCGTACGATTCATCCGGTTTCAGGCGACACTTGAAATCGTATAAAATCATAGCTCTAAAATGTTCCCGGCGCAGATCCATATTTCAGTGAGACACAATACTTTGAATTAACTCGCAAAAAATGTGGAGGGAAATTTTGAAATTGGAACTTACTTATTTTTACTTATAAATAATCATATTTTCGAAAAACATTATAACTGGCCAGTCTCCCATATATAAAAACTTTTTTTCGCAATACTTTCTGAGGGGCCTGGTATGTACCTATATAAATATTGTATAAAACTTTATTTTTTAAAAGAGTAAGTATGGAGTTTCTTGTGCGTTCGTCTCCATAACAACCTACATTTCCGAATGCACGGTAGAATAAATTTTTATTAAATGTAAATTTTAACGTTCAAAAGTGCCACATAATGGCCTACTTGAAATAAACACATTTGACTTTGACTTTGACTTTGACTTTGATGCTGTTGGTGTACCTTATAATAAATAAATAAATAAATAAATAAATAAGTTACAAACATAAGTACATCGATTCGTCTAAACATACATCATATCATGCTTACATGCCTTAGAGGGTAGACAGAGCATCAAATATCCATTTAATATCACGAAACATTTAATATTACGCCACATACGACGAAGATTGTAGAGTAACACGAAGTAGTAATAATGTAATAATAATCCCACTTAAAACATTAAATTGTAAAAAGCACCAATCTCGACAAAAATATAAATGTGAAAAAAACAGGTACCTAATAAAATCCGAAAACCAAAGATGATCTTAAACAAGAAGAAAATTATGCTGTGCAGTCGGAGGAAAGATTTGTAAGCTGGATGACTTGAACCTTATTATTATGTCAAGTACCCAATTTCGTCTATGGACTTAAAATAATTTATTATAATCATAGATACTGAATTTCTAATTTGTCATCTTGAATGATTTAATGTCCTTTATAACTTAAAAAATATTGAAAGAAAGAATTAAAAACAAAAGAGTAAATTCGGTCTGTTACAAAAAGTAAAGGTAACCCATCCAATGCAACCAACCTCGTTACAGTACTTAATGTATGAATGACGTGACAAACACCCGCATAAAGCAATCATGACAGCCGCGACTGAGCTCTGTCCAATATTCCCTGTAAAACCGAAATGTCAATATGTGTGTGTGCAAAATGACGCTTTGATCGTAGTGGCCCCTCTGTCTGCGGCGCGCCGCCGCGTACGTACTTTGTGCTAATAGGCAAGTTGTTTCGTATGATTTTTTGGTAGGTACCAGAATAGATAAACGAATATCATGAAACACATAACCGGTGAAATGAGAGTATACCAAGATGAACTGTACACATCTGCGTACCCCTTCACAATATGAAGTAGTATAAACAATAAACAGACATGCGATTGCAGCAATCCCGAGGGATTTGTCGTTATTTATTTAAGAGTTCTGTTGTATATCTTCGAAGTTCTTCATCAAATATTCACCAAATTAAAATGAGGGCAATTTCAAAACATACTTAAAAAAAAAAACAATTTCGGTGCACATAAAAAAAACACAAGGTCGAACATAGAACCTTCTCCTTTTTGGAAATCATCTTCACCAGGTCATCGGTCCAACGCAACGGTCTTCCGGTTCGCAGTCGCCATTCCAGAACCTTTCTGCCCCATCGGCCATCCGTTCTGCGAGCAATGTGCCCTGCCCACTGCCACTTAAGTTTGGCAAATCTTCGGGCTATGTCGGTAACCCTGGTTCTCTTACGGATCTCTACATTTTTGATTCTATCATGCAAGGAAACTCCGAGCATAGCCCTCTCCATGCCCCTTGAGTGACTGTAAACTTTCTCATAAGGCCCATTGTAAGCGACCACGTCTCAGAGCCATATGTCATCACTGGCAACACACACTGGTCATATAATTTTGTCTTGAGACACTGTGGTAAGTTGGACGAGAAGATACCACGCAACTTCCCGAACGCTGCCCAGCCGAGTCGGAGTCGACGTTTGACCTCTTTCTCTAAGTTGACCCTACCCAATTGGATCGTTTGTCCCAGGTAGACATAGTCGCCCAGAACTTCGAGTGTAGAGTCTCCAACCTTGATAGGAGTTGGTGTAACACGGAAATTCAACATCAACTTGGTTTTGTCCATGTTCATCCTGAGACCCACTCTTTCGAAAGCTCTACTGGATCATCGAGCATTGTACTGAGGTTCTCCATGGTCTCAGCCATAACCACTATATTGTCGGCGGTAAACAGCTTCGGAGATATGACGTCTCCCTGTCTCAAACCTCTCTGCAGAAGGACGGGTACCGAGGTCTGATCCTGAAGTCGAAATGACATGGTGGCGTTTATGTATAAACACTTCTACACTCTGATGTACCGGTAGTCAATTTGGCGACGTTGGAGAGACTGCAGAACAGCCCAAGTCTCGATCGAATCGAAGGCTTTCTCATAGTCCACAAACGCTAAACAGAGAGGCAGGTTGTATTCGTCGGTCTTCTGTATAACCTGCCGCAGCGTATGTATGTGGTCTACGGTGCTGAAGCTTTTACGGAATCCGGCTTGTTCGGGAGGCTGGAAATCGTCAAACCTGCGCGTGAGACGATTCGTCATGACTCATAAAAACAGCTTGTAGACATGGCTAAGGAGTGTGATGGGCCTATAGTTCTTCAGTAGGGCATTGTCATCTTTCTTGAAGAAGAGTACCACCACACCCCTGCACCATGCCTGTGGCGTTTTGCCCTCGAGTATGACGGAATCAAACAGCTTTAAGGGCTGCAACAGGGCTTTAAGTGCTGGTTTACCACTCGCCTTCAAGAGTTCGGCTGTAATGATATTGTCGGGTCAATCTAGCTCTAAGGTCATTCGCTAGATTCGCGACGAATTTACTGGTTGACGTGTACAACTGCCCATAGAATCTCTCGATCTCCCTCAGAAGCTCCGGTTTGACGGACACGATCCTGCTATCATCGGTCTTCAGTTTCGTGAGCTGGCTCTGCCCAATAGACAGATCTCTTGCAAAGACCTTGGATCCCTTGTTCTGCTCAATCGCTTCTTTAATACTTTCAGTATTAAAGGGGCGGAGGTCGCTTTTCAAGGACTTTGAGATCCGTCTATTAAGCTGCCGGTATTTCAACGCATCGTCTGAAGACTGCAAGATCATCTCACGCCTCTCCTTCATGCTCACGCTTTCTAAAGAAGGAATTCATCATGTAGAGGCCCTCCTGCTCCATAAAACTGGCCAGTAGGTGACCCCGGTGCTTCCAACGTCCATCTCTCAACTCAACTCTCTTAACGGGCAATTTGGTCCCACTTGCAGCTCATCCTCGTCTCGTTTGCCCAGTTTTGTGTTGATGTCCCCCATGACAACGGTGAAGTGAGTTTTGAAACCATGCATGGCTCTAGAAATATCCTCATACATGGCCACTACCTCGTCATCGGGGTTTGCCGAGGTCGGGGCGTAGACCTGTATGACCTTCAGCGAATATCTTTATTTTTTTATTACTAATAGGCTTGCGTTTGACCACTATCTCAACCGATGTTAAGCAATTATGTGGTTGACGATGGAGCACGCTTGCCTAGAAGTACCCTATTCACTCTAAGTACGCCACCCAGGTCGACACACTCCCGATCTTCACCACGTTGTTCACAAGGGACTTGTGGACGAAAAACCCGACACCACCCTGGGACTGCCAGTCACCCTCTCGGAAATAGAGCAGGTTACCGGATTTTAAGATTATCGAGTCCTCCCCCTCTCTTCCGAATTTAGATAACCCTATAATACTCCATCGAAACCTGCTCAATTCTTCCTCGAGTTCGGCTATCTTCTCGTCGATCCGGAGGGTTCGCGTGTTATAAGTTCCCAAGTCCAGTCGTCGGTGTTTGTTGGGGTAGCCGGGTCCACTCCGGTGTTAGCGACCAAAGGCTTCATAAATGGGCCCTCATCTTTATGAGGGCCCATTTATGGAGTGTGCAAGTCATCCCTTGCCATTTTATAGCCGTGTAGTTCAACAGCCAACCACAGCAGGAGCCGGTAGTCCTTCGGTTTTTGGCAATCGATCCACTAAACCTAACAAATCCTTAGCCCAATACATTTTTCCATATTTTGCAATAGTCCTGCACTAACCTGGGATTGTCCTTAGGTGTAGCTGCGTAGTGCATACAAGAATAATCGTCGGTTGGTGTCACATTTCCTGATACATGTCTTACGGGGCCTCGGCGGGTTGGCTTCGTTTCTTCGCACGCCTTTCAAAGGACCGAGACCCTAGAGTCCCGAGATTGTCAAATAAATATAATAATTAAAACTAAATTCTAAATAAGTGTATTAAAGGACACCGGCATATTAATAGTTATGTTATGTACCACCGATGTAGGTATAGGGTGGCCAACCATCGGTGCGGGATATATTATAGTGCACAAGTGTGCGCGCAAAGATAAAGGTTTCAAACCGCCAATTTCCAAGCTCCAGGTGGCCTCTGAGAAATTCATAATGGAAAACGCCAAAAACATTTTTTCCCGAGCTGGAAATCGAACTCAGGACCTCATGCTCATTAGTCGGTCTTGCGACTCTGAGATCAGCGAGGCAGTTCATGTGGTATCATAGAGCCATCCAAAACATAGTGCCAGTGTGGACCCAATTTGCAGGATAAGTAGCTCCTCTTTCTATCCCTTCATGCTCAGCCATCTGTACCTATAAGGATCTGAATATGACGAATGACTCATCTCAAGAATTTGTATCAATCGACACGAATAGAAGATTTTTTTAAAAGCTCTCTAGCATTTTATTAAAATAACAGTACATACGAGATCCCACTGCAAAAATCAAAAGCCATTATGTTTTTGATTAAACTGCTTGACCTATTCTTTTATCTAATGTTTTTCTTAAATAATAAGTTTTAGCATAAAACAAAAATACCAGCAGAATTATGCAGTGCAATTTTAGACGTTGTCACTATTTAGCTAAATCATTTTCATTTATCTTAAATAGGTACATGAAATCTTGTTTGTATACCCCGACGGAAAAAGAGGGGTGTTATGAGTTTGACGTGTGTTGCTGTGAATCTGTGTGTTTGTGTATCTGTGTGTCTGTTGGTCTGTGTGTCTGTGTATCTGTGTTTCTGTGTCTGCGTATCTGTGTTTCTGTGTATCTGTCTGTAGCATCATAGCTCCTAAACGGATGAACCGATTTTGATATCAATTTTTTTATTTAAAAGGTGACTTTGTCGAGACTGTTCTTAGCTATGTTTGGTTGAAATCAGTTCAACTGTTCAAAAGTAATACGCATTTTATTTTTTTGATTTTTTCGCAAGAAATCATGTCATAATTACGTATTTCGATAGATTGTCGATTGAAGCGTGTCTACTACTAGGTATATTATATGTGTATAGTTTAAAAAAAATGAAATAAAAATAAAAACCGCTAAGTAAATAAAATAAACTGCTGTAAACATTCCCGTTTAACCGCCGCAAGTACGAGACTTTTTTTTTTGCTTTTTAGAGGTTTTTTATGTCGGTTTATTTATTTTCTTAACAAAAAATATTGATTAAATTCCATTATTTCACAATAGGTCATCAACACCGTTATCTAATCAAACACCATTCCGACAAACTCCCACTCACTTAGATAAACACTTATATAATTAGAAATATTATTTCATTATAAATTTACTGCTGTGACTGAAATCGACGCATAATTATTATGATCCTCAGTCCTCATAAAATGAAATCGTTGCTAAATTGTTTATTGTTATTATTCTGTCTGAATTTTATTGTTTTATTTTCAGAGGCATTGCCATCATTCAGATGTGACTACAAATACAATGCAGCAGCCAAGGGATGGTTCAAAAACTTCGATGTTCCAGTGTCTTGGTTCGGTGCTCGGCTTCGATGCGCACTAGAAGGTAAGCTATTATATATAGCGACTGTAGACAAACTGACATTCTACGGGTGAAAGCTTTTTTTGGGATTTACCACGTGATAGCGCATTTCGATCCTATAATATTCTTTTTAATTTACGACAATCTTTGTTACTGATTGAATGTTACTTAGTTTAGAGGCTTAAAAGTAAGTTTCCATGGAGGAGAAAAGTTTGAAATCAGAAACATTTCTTAGTTATGTTAAAGTTAAACATTTCTTAGGTTTACGAAGAAAGACTTGAGCCTTGAGGCTCTGAACAAGTGTCATTCAATGGCAGCGATGGGGATAGTCTAAAATCCCAGGTAAACGGATTGATCACGTCATATTTTAGTAGAGCTTAACGATACTATAATATACATTTTTATATTTTTACAATCGCTGTCACGTTGATAGAATGCAAATGAATAATCCCATTTATCTAGGGCCTTTGTTGTGTCTGTGTGTCTGTGTGGTCAGTCTTGTTATTATTGACCGTCAATGAAAGCCTTCTTCAGTTCGATTCTCAGGCTGGCCAAAGCTTTAGTTAGATTAGAATTTCTTAAGAGCAACCTTGCTGAATGTTCCGTTTGATTTAGAAAGTTATAAACCGGGCAAGAGCCCAAGCTATAGGTGATGTAAAACATCTGCATTATGATAGCTAGTTTTGAATCTCTTGTTATTTTATTTTCTCATCAGGTGCTGTTCTAGCATCTCCAACTACACCAAAAATGAAAGCTGAAATTATTCGTTTCTTAAACTTCACTGAACGTGAGGATACAATATATGAAATATTTACCGGGATTCATGCCACTATCACCCCAGGAGATTACCACACGGTTGAAGGTTAGTCAAGTCTTGCGAGTATATATATATATATATAAATATTATTTGATGTAGGCTCGCGTTTGACCACTATCTTACCTGGTGGTAAGTGATGATGTGGTCGACGGTGGAGCACGCTTGCCTAGAAGTAACCTATTCACTCTTGGCTTAAAGGCCCATAGATTGTAGCTATCGGGAAACACAGACTCCAGCTGGGAATTCCACTCCTTAGCTGTACGCATAATAAAAGTATTTTTAAAACGCTTTGTGCGTATGGGTGGGATATCCAACATATACCGATGGCACATCTCCGTACGTCTGGTAGTCCGATGATGAAACGGGCTGGGCGGAACTAGATCATGCAATTCCATCGCACAATCCCCGAAATGTAACCGATAAAAAACAGACAAGCTGGCAACTCAGCGACAATGTTTAAGACTGTGGAGCTTTGTCTTAACCAGTTCCTCATCGCCGATGAGCTTCTTGGCCCGCTTTTCGATCGACTCTAGTGCATCAAGTTGGTATTTGGCAGATCTGTCCCAGAGATGAGAACAGTAATCCACGCATGATCGAACTTGCGCTTGATACAAGCTGAGTAACTGTTCTGGTGTAAAGTACCTTCTCACCTTTGCAAGGATCCCCACACACCTTTGTAAGAATCCCCAGCTTTTTGGCAGTCAGCTGAGCCATTGCCTCAATGTATGGGACAAAATTGAGAGTCGATGTCCACGTAACGCCATGAAGCTCGAGGTGGTCAGTTAATGGCACGGTCACCTCTCGGAAAGTTAGAGCCGGGTGAAATTCGCTCTTTTTATTGGCAAAAGACACGCCTGGGTTTTAGCAGCAATTAACCTGACCAGATTGGTATTAAAATAGTCCATGGCCACCTGGAATAATATAAATTTCAAATGACGACATAAAAATTTCTTTCTCCACTTGTCACGCGGGCCATATTTCATAAAAAACGCCACTGCTACGATACTCACAAAAAATACCATTTGCTTTATTTACATGTAGTCATACAAGCACGCTGGTTATGAGTACTACGTCAATAAGACCCGTGTAACATGTCCCATGTCAGGTCATGTGTACCTTATACCTTTTGTTATTTGCCGTTCATTCGTCCTCTCAATATGTCCAAACCATCTAAGCATTTTAATTTTTTGTCACTATTTATTTGCTTAAACCACAACGTTGCCTTATGACATTCATTGGTCATTCATTCAAAGAAACACCATACAAACTTCGAAAGGAAAGCATTTCTACGGCATTTATTATACTTTCCTGTTTTTTTGCCTCTCCTCAACATTCACTTCCATATGTTAGTGTAAGTACCAGCACACTAGTGTGAACAGCAAATCATGTATTTTTAAACGTCAACTGGCTGGTCACCTTCGCATGTATCCTACCTCCTTTCTGTTTATATTCCTGTAATTACAAAGTAAAATCCAATTGAAAATATTTTTTTGAATCCACTACCGAAAACACCCCGATAGTTTGCCGAACAAAACCGAGCCCGTGTGACGTCACAACGTTCATTTCTTCTCATTGTAGCACATAGCTGATAAAGTGTTTTGACTTTTAACCGATTCAATCTTGTTATTATCGTCAATATATTGATGAATATCGAATATATTGACCATAAATATCGAACCTTAAAAGTTATCGTGCTTGCTTCGTACCATTATGTACGAATACTACAAAAATATCCCAATTATATGCGATTCACGCAATAGCCTAGTACCTAGAAATCTACTAAATTTGAGCAGTGTTCTACGTCTAACTACATTCCAATTACATATAATGTGTTAATTCTGTTGTTAGCTTGTTCTAATTTAGTATTAAATTCTTACTTTGATCATTAAAGACTGAGAATAGTAAATTTAGGATCGTAGCAGGTGGCGTTCTGTAGTTTCTGTCTACCCCCATGGGAAAAAGGCGTGAGTTTATGTATGTATGTATGTAATAGTAAATTTTTAAGGGAACTTTCGAGCAAAGTTGACATTGTTGTATAATTACGTAACTTGAAAACATGATTTTTCGTTTATGGTGATATATTCATTATTTTATACTTATATGACAGATACAGGCGTAAAACTAACATTTCTGTTTGAATTGTAAAAATCGGTCGACTTATTTAAGAGATATTTACTGAAGAATTAGTGTATCGAAAATCTACCAAGTTAATATTTTCACGTTTCTTTTCTAAAAAATTTTTAGTGTTTGTAAATATATAATATAGACATTAGTGTTCAATATTATTGAGACATATTGTCAATCTGCCTAGCCTTTTCCCAACTATATTGGGGTCGGCTTCCAGTCTAACCTGATTCAGCTGAGAACCAGTGTTTTACATGGAGCGACTGCTTATCTGACCTCCACAACCCGGTAACTGGGTAACACGGTACCCCTTGGCAAGACTGGTGTCAGATCTCATGCTTCTAACTACCCGTAATGACTGTCAAAGATCTTCAAATGACAGCCGGGACCAACGTGCTTTCCGAGGCACGGAGGAAACTCGGTTTGTTGAAATGGTCACCCATCCACGGACAGACCTCGTCAAACGTTGCTTAACCTTGATGATCGAACAGTGTGGCTGTTATTATTTAGCCACGAGCTCCTCTATTAAGGGATATGTTAATAATGGGAATTACCGAAAATTATATGTGTAACTATGTGTTTCATATTTAGTGGTATCTAATGAAGTTTTTTGATATCCAAAGTCAAAGTTTCGCGCCAATCGTGTTTGTTTACTTTTTATTTTACACCAATGTCACCTACCCGTATGTAAAAGCGATTACGTTATGACAATTATGTTTCCTAATGTACCTGGTAAACAACAATAACTAACACCGGTCCACTCTCACGTATTATTCATTACGACTACTTTATTTATGCTCAAAACTTCCAAATCGTCCATCTGGTGGGTATATTATCGACATTAGCCTTTATAAATCCTTTATCACACATGACTAAATAAAATTTATTGTTTAACAATATTTTTGCACTCATTTTCGGATATTTTTAGTCAATCTACGTGTAGTTGACACTAAATTGTCATGATTTCCATGAACGTTATGAGGTCACCAACATGGCATCCAATTGTGGCCCGTTTGTAGCCACGTGGTTCTTTTCAAAATTGTATCGATTTTCAATCGCTTATAATAAATTGAAAAAAAATATTTAAGAGTTTCTTGAAACGACAATATAATTTAAGATAATTAAAGTTTCGAAATACATAAAAAAAATCGTATTTTTTTTTAAATTCAACAACCCAATTCAGCTGTGTACCAGAATTTTATATGGAGCGACTGCCTATCTGAAATCCACAATCCAGTAAATGGGTAACACGATACCCATGGCCAGAGGCTTATCATGCTTGCGCTATGTAAAGATGATAACCCGTCCACAAACCAACTTCGGCAAGTGTAGTTTAACGATGAACGATGAAGATGGACTCGTGCGGCTGTTGTTATATAACCACAAGCTACTAACTTATTCCCTTGCTCAACACTCTTATCATTTATTTCAGTGGTGAAATAAAACAGTTTCTAAATTACAGGTACCCCACTTTCGTTAATTCCTCATATTTGGGCACCAGACGAGCCAGATAATAAGGACAATAAAGAAAATTGTCTCACTTTGAACAGCATTGGAGAATTAGCTGACGTTTCTTGTGATCAAACTCGACCCTATGTCTGTTACCGTGCTCAAAGTACTGACTTACGCATCAATGAGTGCGGAACTATAGATCCAGGTAATTATTATGACAGAGCTCAGAAATTGTTAAAATTGGTTATATTAACATCTTATTCTCAAACGGGAGGAATTAACACTTTTTAGCAGTAACTACAGTTTATAAATTAATCTTAGTATGATACAAAATGTAACAATTGTAGATAGGCCTATAAATAAATAAATAAAACACAGGAAGGTAAGGTCTTATATCCAGAGCTCACATCTAGACAAAGCTGACTTTTTATCAGCGATGCTGATTGTTGATGCCGAAATGTATGGTGTTGACTACGTGATATTTTTTAATCGCAGATCAATTCTATTCGTTTTTAAATTTTCGAAAATCCATATCATCATTTATTTATAGAACTTCTGTTTGCAACTGTATAAACCTTTTACAAAGACACAAAATTGACTCTGTTTGTATGTGTTTAATCAATAACTACAGTGTTTCCTCCTAGCAATGAAAAATACAAAAGGAATACGATTGAGTATTCGTCTTGAAGCACAAGCTCGCAAAGCGAATATTGCTAAATAAATTCGTAAAGAGAATGCTTAGGGAGACAATGCAAATGATCTTTTTCAGAATACCGCTTGGATAAAAGAACTAACAAATGCTACAAGTTCCACAAAATTCCAAAATATTTCTCCGGAGCCTTTCTCACATGCTCAGCAGAAGGCGGCCATCTTGCTATAATAAACAGTGACATTGAAGCCAAAGTACTCACAGAACTCTTCGCTAAATATCCTGATAAATCTCTGGTGGGATTCGTTTCCTATGTTGCTTTCATCGGTTTTACCGATTGGGCTAATCATGCGGACTGGAGGACCATTCATGGTAATTAAAATTCTCTTTTATCTTTTAAACGATAAGTATAGTTTATACTTTTTAGACTTCATATTAAACCACATTGTATCACAATAAACCGTCGGTCTTGGCCATCAGTGGTGAACCTTTAAATATTTCAGAAGTTTGAAAATTTGATTAACGGTATTTACGCAATTGTAAAACCTTTCATAGAGAAAAATTACAGTACAAACTCTTGCTCGTATCCAAATTTATTATAGGTTGGTGCAGCATACTTTCCACTTCCATAGATTTATATTTGTCATCACCTAAATATTCCCCTTATTTTGCCACCTTTCACACAAACTGTCCATATACTATCCACATTCATTCGTCTACTCTGAAAAAAAAAAAAACGAAGTCACTGTCTGCCTCTGAACTTTACATCAAATCTTTTTCTTTCCAGGACAAACGCTGGCAGAAGCAGGGTATGATAAATTTGGTCCAGGAAATCCAGATAACTTAGGTGGTCAATACTGTGGTGCAATGTTCCGCTCTGGAAAGCTGGATGACATGAAATGTGACCAGTTAGCCGCGTTTATTTGTGAGAAGAGTCCAGACTATAACGCTGCTTGTTCTCCACCAAAACAATAAAACTGTTTTCTTAACATAAGCTACTTACGTTAGTACATTTCATTTAGGTTCTAGGTACATGTTATTTTTCTATGTATTTAAAATTGCACTTTTGAAGTTTTTGAATTTTGCTTGTCTATAATGTTTTTCGTGTACTCTTAAAAATAAAATAATCAATAATCAACATATGCAGACTCTTCAGGTCGATGACCGAAATAAAATCTTCACTTCTTGAATAACTTCTTTAATTATGTTTTATATTTTTTATAAAAAACAAACAAACTCTTTCATCGTCCTGTCACTCATTTGCCATCATTTTGTTTCCTCTCCCTTACACAAATACTCACTCATTCCCTCATCGTTGCATTGATAATTCTAACTCAAAATTTAGTTGCGTTCCGAATTGACGTGCTACACATATATGGAAAAAAATATGTCTAAAATTACTAATTCAACACTATAGGCTTATCACGTTAAAATGCATGCGTTAAAAATCAATACTGTGGGCACACCTTTACAGTTCAATGGATGTAATGGATGTTATTTCAAAATGTAGACATCACTACAAGTGAGGTGTTATCCTCAAGGCAGAAATGTGCTCATTAGGCATAAAAAGTGGTTGTCTTTGCCAAAAAGTCATCTACGGAAAAAGGTTGAGCAGTAATCGCCAAGACATGTGACATCCACCAACGCGTGCTAGGCCCGCGTCCCGAGAGGGCAGCCAGCCAGGGACAGGCAGCCTCTCTGTGATTTCTCTCTTTGTGTTGCAGCATTGGGAATGATGATGAGGTTTCCTTACGATATTTTCCTTCACTGATGTCAGGATTACCCTGAGATCAGTGAAGAAAAATATCGTAGATAATCTTAGAAAGTATATAAGCACATAGGTATATTCTATTATATTCTATACTAACCTACGACCTTAACACGAGAGTTAAGGTCTTAGCCAGTGGGCAACCACGCTACACTATGAAATGAAATGCAACTAATAAAGACATATTAAAGCACAAGATACGAAACTATTATTTATTTATTTATTTTAAGGTAAGCGATGATCTGGGCGACGGTTTAACACGCTTGCCTAGAAGAAACCTATGTGGTTTGCGTAAAAGTAGGAAAACTAGTTTTACAGAGGTGATTCTTGCTGAAAAAGAAGCAAAAAGTTATGGCTCCATTGACTTGATAGAAGCCATTATTAAAGACTTGCTGAGTTTAGCTTTAAGCTAAAAAGCCACTAAGTGATAATTAGCCGATTTTAGTTTTTTTATGGCATCTTAATCAACAAAAAGTGCTCTATCGATCTGTGTATTCTGTATTTATCTACTACCAATAGATGTCGAATGAAAAAATAAAAATCCTTTTAAGATCACCAAATTGCTTTGATAACTAACAATGATAATACAATTCCTATTAGACAGTGCGCAATTAGATCTATTTTATGACAGCTGGGGAAACTCACATACGATTTATCGTTGATAAACAGCGGCAATTTTAATTACTTCACGTTTTTTTAGGGTTCCGTAGCCGAATGGCAAAAAACGGAACCTTTATAGATTCGTCATGTCTGTCTGTCTGTCTGTCTGTCTGATAATTTTATTTGTTATTAAGGTTTTTACAGAACGAAGTTATTCAAATCGAAAAAAGGTCGGGTTGATCTTGTCGTGGTTTAATTAAATTTACGGTGGTTAATTTACTTTAAGGGTTAATCTTAAAATTCACATTCCATCTTGCTAATCTCTATCAGCAAAAACTAAATTGGATTAGACTTTAATTTAGCCTTAACTAGCTCTGCCCCTAAATTCTCATTTGGTACGTATTAAATCCATCAGAATTAATTTGACTTAACATATAAATCTGCCAACCTCATTTATATCAACCTTCAAAATCTGCAGACGTTAGATATCCCTTTTATTAAACTGATGTATGTTATCCTAAAACAATTTCGCTTGGCCCAAATCTTGGCAGGATAAGGGTGCTTTTATGCCAAAGATTTGCGAGGTTGCGTAGCGGTGGATGTGTGCGGTATCCATCAGTAGGACTATTTCCTAGCCTTATACAGCGACGCTCTGGAATTCTAGACAACCATTCTATCGGTGTTGATGATTTATGCGAAAAATCAAAATGTCAGGGACTATGTAATATTTAGATAGCACAGTCGTTCTCTTGCATTTTGATGCTTTGGCAAATGTTATCGCTGATAAAATTTCATAATATTGTCTAGGGTCTCTGGTAGAAAAGGGCTTAGTGAGAGCGCAGTCTTGTACAAACAAAAATAACAATTTGTGATTTGCTTGCTAGAGACTCGTGCGAGGAACGTAGCTGCTACAACTAAATGCATTTGATGCACGGTGCAACGAATGCCTGATTTTTGTGGCGTTTGCCAATATTTGGGGAACTAAGCCCCGCACGCTTCCTTTTACCTCGCTCTAGCTAAACCCGGACTCCGCTACGCCTCTTCGTACTACCCAGCTTCCTAGTGAAAACGGCATAAATTTTATTTCGGTTGTAAACAAAAGACATCTGTCATTCCGACCGAAAGAAGATATCAGAGAAAATACGGCTTTTTATAGTTTTACATGGAAAGGCTTTGTTTTTCAGAATCTTGGAAATGAAGATAACAAAATAAGACGTATTTTCTGGCTTTATAATGCTCAATTCCTTCTTTTGTTGGTTTTTCCAGTGGCTCGGATCTCGTGATCACAAGAACCTTGGATATTTTTTGAATAAAAAGCCTATGAGATTTAGCGCTTTAATAAGAATTTTCTTAATTAAATCAGTATTTCCAAAGGTTATTTACCTTTTACAAACATAATAAGCATACAAACCATTAACAATTTACCTCTTCATATCATTCGTTTAGATTACACAGTCCAAAGTTGGATAGAAAAATCGAGAAAAAGTGTAGGTACCTCATTTGTATTGCCACCTGGAATTTCTCAGTAACAACCCGGAGTCTGAACTTGTGCCCAATTGATGGCAATAAGTTAGCCCCTTTTACATGAGAGTGACCTGTGGGTGTACTATGGGATAGGCAGGTGTACCTTTGTCTATACCCTCGGGGAATACAGGTACCATGACTTTAATAAAAATCTGGTTCGCTTTATTAACCATTTCTTTTTTCAATTTTTACATTATTATTGTCACAAATTTTTTGAGCATTTTAAGCAACTTGTACTCTTTTTCATGAAACTTAAAGCGAGGATGTGGAAAGGAGAGTGAATGCAGGCAATAAAGTGAATTATACATGCGGTTGTGACCAGCCAGTCAATGTCTCAGGAGGGTCGACTCGCCGTTCACAACAGCGTGCTGGTGCCTACACTTATGTATGGAAGTGAAGGTTGGTTATGCCAAAAAAGACATGAAAGTTGGATAAATGCAGTAGAAATGCGTTCCTTGCGAAGTATGTGTTATGTTACTTTAAATGATAGATTGAGGAATTGTGTAATGATAATTAATTGAGGCGTGTGTGTATGACTAGATGTATGAATGTGTGTGAAGCAAAAGAAGTATGTAAGGATCGTAGCAGGTGGCGTTCTGTAGTTTCTGCCTACCCCCATGGGAAAAAGGCGTGAGTTTATGTATGTATATATGTAATGATAATTGTTAAAAAGAAGATGTAGTGAATAAAATTGAAAAGAGTATGCTAAGACGGTTTGGTCATGTTGAGAGGATGAATTAAATACGACTAAGAAAAGGTATTTACAAGGCAGACATTAATGGAAACGCCGGGAGGGGACGCCCTAGAAAGACATACATATACCTTATTGGTGATGTTCTTCAGAAAGGCCAGGTGCGCAGTATTCATAACCGGCGTGTTTGTATGACTAGATGTATGAACGTGAGTGAAGCAAAAGATGTTTGTAAGGATCGTAGCAGTTGTCGTTCTGTAGTTTCTGCCTACCCCCATGGGAAAAAGGCGTGAGTTTATGTATATATGTATGTATGTTAAAGCTATACTACCGATTAATCGTCCATGTGATTCTCGTAGAGTGTTACTTGTTTACTGCTCAAAGAATCTATACTTATTACTTATTTACTTCTATAATATTATAAAGAGGAAAGATCTGTATTTTTGTATATAACGAATAAACTTAAAACTACTGGACTGATTTCAAAAAAGCTTTCACCGTTGGGAAGCTACACTATCCTCGGGTGACAGGCTACCAAAATAAATGTTCCCTTTTAAACACAAAAAAAATGAATTTTTGAAGGATATTTGAGGTATCTAAGCTTGCAATATTGCTAGGTATCGAATATTGCTAGCAAACCATCATCTGAATTTTCACATAAATGGCTTCAAGCACTTTGAGCTGTTGTTCCTAACTGTCTCTTGTAGATCTTTGACGTACAGATAAAAGCCTGAAAATCTGACACCAGGCTTGGCAAGGGGAATCTTGTTAACTAGTTAATAGTTTCATTTCAGATTGGCAGTCGCTCTATGTGAAATGCCGTACTCATCTCCATCCAGTCAAACTGGCTGGAAGCCGAAACCAACATAGTTGGGAGAAGGGTAGGCAGATGGATTGGTGAATCTATATGTGCATGAAACAAGGCACTAAGTGTCCGTGTTTATATTATTACAAACTTTATATTAACTTTTTTTTTTTTTTTTTTAGCGTGGAGAAATGCTCATGCATACTGCTAACCTAACCTAACCTAACCTAACCCCCTAAAACTCCACGGTGTCCTCCTGTGCCGCTTATGGCGGGAACACGGGTACGCGTTAGCACTCACCGCGAACCCGCCGCGGCTGTCCGTCACCGGACCCTCCTCTGGGGAGTATCCCCCATCACCAGCGCACCAGAACACACTAAGCGCCGTGACCACCCCAGGGACCAAACCAGCAAATGGGGTGATGGGGTATGAGGTGATGGGGGGCAGCACCGCAACCTACATGTTGGCCGCTACGTCGTCGGCTTATCGGCAAAAGCCCTGACGAGCGGCCCCTCCTCGGGTTCCTCTTCGCTTCACCGTGGGTGACCAAGCCACGGTTACTGAGCCCCCCCGCCTCGACAATGCGAGAACCCACCGGGGGGGAACTTTATATTACCTGGCTTTTGTATGCATGTCCGGCAACTAGTAATCCATTTTTAAGCACCTCCTGGTTCTCATTCATCTGAAATTTGTATTATTTATGTAATTTTGTATGTTGCATTGTCCCATGTTTTATAAAGTGTTGCCATGTTATATAATGATTAAATGAATTTATAAGCACTAAAACACTTTACTACGATTTAAACTAACAATCTTAAAGATGCAAAACAATATAATTCATGAAATAAAAGTCTTTATACCATTCCCCCTCTAAAAAGCTTATTTTATTCACTGAAAACAGTGAATAAAAAGCACTTTTAATCACTGTTTTGGTGTTTGAATTTGGAACACACCAATGTACGTATAGTCGTCCATCTCAATGTTATGTAACCTCCTTGCGCCTCCTTGCGCAAATAATACTCGATACACAAACTCCTTCTTCGATTTTAATTTTGAGTTTGTTGTTTAGGATTTTAATAATGATTTTGATTTTAGTCTAAGATATTTATTGAATACTTGTTTTGATTGTAATTCTAATATTAATTGCAATGGTATTTAATTAATTATAATTATGTAACGTTACGGAGGTGGTCACCGGCCTCTGAAACACAGGTGCTGTTACCTAGCTCAGGGGTCAGGGTTTCATATTTTTTGTAAATTTTGAAGGTAATATACCATTTATTTATTTATTACTCGTAATATTCCTTGTGCTTTTCGCTTAAATCTTTCTTTTTGTCGAAGTCATGGTATAAAATATAGTATGCAACTCTTGAATAAAACGGATTTATATCGAGGGCCATGAATCACTCGCGTCGCTCATGATTCTAACACTTCATCATGAATCACTCCCTACGGTCGTGATTCAGTCGTTAGAATCCTTCACTTGCTCTTGATTCATCTATGGCCCTCGCTTTAAATCCGTCTTTTATTCACTAGTTGCATAATATACTATTGTTAATTTCTTTTTTTATTTAATGTCTCATGGTGGAATCGAAAGATGGCCAGTAGCAGCTCCGCAACCAGACAAGATAGCACGATCGTGTTAAGGCTCATTGAATATGTATTGCCAAGCGATATTACATTTTGTACTTTTTAGTTCCTTGAAAGCTTATTTTAAAACATTTATTTAATTTTAATTATTTCTTCAGCGTTTGGAGCCAACCTTCAGTAACATTCCGTAGGTAAGGTTTCTATTTCAGTTCCTATCACAAACCAGGTACCAGTAACCACTCGACTTAGGTCGTAAATATGCAAAACTTCATAAAAGATTTAAACGTTCTAGACATATTGATTCGGTAGGATTTGTACTTAGAATTTATTTTCTTATGCAACTTGTTGAAGTTCTATTCAACAATTATTTTATGAACGCGATTGTTACATGCGGTGCCAACATAGGTAGTTTTTCTGATCGATAATATTGCAAAAAAAAATATTATGCAAATAGTGAATAAAGGATGGATTTAAAGCGAGGGCCATAGATGAATCACGAGTAAGTGAAGGATTCTAACGACTGAATTACGACCAGTGATACATGATGACATACAAATACAAAAATCATTGTGATCGAGTGATTCAAGTGTTAGAACCCTGAGCGACGCGAGTGTTTCATGGCCTTCGATAAAAATCCGTTTTATTCAAGAGTTGCATACTTTATGCCATAACTACGAGAAAAAGAAAGTTTTAAGCAAAAAGCACAAGGAATTTGTATACCGAGTATTCTTTACACAAGGAGTTTGTATCAAGTATTTTTTGCGCAAGGAGGTTATACAGCATAAATATGGAGGTCGAATATATTGGTGTGTTCTAAATTCAAACACCAAAATAGTGATTAAAATAGGTCTTAATCGAAGTCTTTCAGGATGTTGGATAATCCCCAATTCTCCACTCTATCCCGTGGCGCCGGTTCTCAGAGATGCGAAGCATAATTATATCCAGAACGACCAGTAAGAGAAGCGGCGACAAGAGGCAGCCCTGGCGGACACCTGCGTGCACTGTTATGTCATCCGAGATGAGGCTGTCATAAGTTATCTTACAAGAATACTTCCTGTTGATACTCTCCATCAGACGGATGATTTTCAGCGGCTGTTCAATGTCCAATAGGCAGGACCAAATGCTAGACCACTTCAGCGTATCAAAGGCCTTTTCGAAATCGACAAAGTTTAGGTACGAGTGGCCAGACGTTAGTTTCGACTATTTAACGGGTTTGGTTACATTTACAAGGATTTTCAGTGTAAATAGCGAACTAGGTTCTCCCCGTGGCGTCACTCGCGTAATTTTTGGATAATATGCCATGGGAACGTAATTCCGGGATATCCTATGTCCATGTATATGTGTGATGTGTGTATATCATTTTCTGAAGGTGGAAAGGAAAAACTGACATAACTCTTGTAAACATATTTATTGTCACAGCAGCCTTTACATTAATATTTACAAAATTAATCCTAATAAATAATACTGTAACAGAAATTTATCCTAGAGCTTTAGCTTGTCTGCCGATTGCTTGTTCAGCCTTGATGATACCATTTCTTACGTAGCGGCCAACCTTCTCCTGAAAAAGGTAAGAAAACAAAAATGTTAATGTAAATGAGGATACAGATTTTATACAACATCATCTGCCTGGCCTTTTTTCCATTTATTGTTGGGGTAGGCTTCCAGTCTAACCGGATTCAGCTAAGTATCAGTGATTTACATGGAGATTTCATACATAACAAATATAAAATACTTGATCATCAGCTATTAAATTGTGGGATTGAAATTCTATGAAATCTAACTCAGTTGATTGTGATGAGTAAGCTTTCCTAATGGCTTCCTAGGAATAAACTGCAGAGTATTGTATGGCTTCGTGGTGGTTCTGCCCGTGGTACCTGATGGCTTTAAAAAATATCTGTGTAATTCTTAATGGTTTTAAGGCTTCGCCTTTCTATTAAAAGGTTCAAATTCAGATAATTACCCATATGACTTTTCAATTCATATTATGTAGCTTCTAAGTTTATCTTGGACGTCGCTGACATCGGTGAAGGAAAACATCGTGAGGAATATTGTGGTATTTATTCAAGATCTACTTACGTTTCATAACACTCCACAATCCATCTTCACATCTTTTGATATCGCATCAATTTGTGTAACTCATTTTTATATATGTTCTTTGTATTATTACATCTGGAAAGCATATTTAGTTATCTCTGACTGTTTTAAATATCTAAACTTAAATTATATTCGTAATTTATAATTCTTCTTGTAATATTTTTCTACTGTGACGTTTTATCTGACATGACATCTGTCTGTCTATTTTATTTTCTTAAAGCCATAGACATACCATAGGTACCATGGACTATATACCTAGATCTTTCCTTAAGCTAGTTGTACATTATTGTAAGGTTTGAGCATACTGACCCGCCTTTGTAAAGCCGTTTTTATTCCTTCTGGTCTTATTGAGATTTGAATTTAAAATTTAGAAGAAATGGAGATCGAATGAAATGGCTTCAGATTTTTTAGTCTTAGGTCTGGCGGAACGCCAAGAGTCCGTTATACGATACGGAGTGTATTTTTCAAGCTGAAACTCTTATAACTGTGAATTACCAGCTCATGTAAATGAATTACTTTCTGAAGTGCAATGAATAAATATATTGTGTGAGTTTATAAAGAGGATTATTTCTTGGAGCCTTACCCTCAACAGTCATCGCTTCGCATCAAAGGCCTCGCTGTTTGGCTTATTGAGTCATAGCTGGTCTCCACACTCCTTAGTGCCAACTCTACAACCTGCCTGCCATGACCATCTGCCCGTGGTCCTGTTCACCTGCCTACCTGCCCGATTGCCTGCTTGTCCGTCGTGGTCCCCGCTTACCTGCCTACCTCGGGCATCCACGCCTTCCTGCCCGACCTGCTCCTGGTTAGCTGCCCATGACGTCTGAAACCGGCCTATAGTTTTATATTCTTTATCTTTTTTTTCTTAATTTTAATTCTTAATTATTTATTTTTATTAACGTGGCTTACGTATATCTCTCCGGAGCTAAACGTAACGCTACTATATATATATATATATAATACCAGGTTAAAAAAAAACATAACATGTAAAAACCACAAGTCTCGCGGCGCAGTTCTTCTACTGCAATAAGTATTGAGATCAAACGCTTAATTTATTAAGTAGGTACCTTATTAATTAGGTTACAAACAAACAAAATCATAAACTGACTTGGTTTTACTTTTACATAAGGGTTCGATAGTATTGTGTTCTTCTAATGTAAAATCTTCGGCCTAGGCGTCAAATTAGCTGGCTAATTTAACCAGACGGCAGCGACATATATTGTTCTAGCACTTCGCACGTGACTTCAGTCGCGTGATCCGTATTTTATTCTACAGTTGACTTTTAATTTATTTCACCTCTTAAAGGTTGAATTTCCAAAAATCTCGGAGTAGTGCTCCCCTACATCATAAAAAGAAGCCCTGTACAGTAAAGTTCTTCATAAATCTTTACCATCCCCAAAATCGTCTTTTGAAAATCCAATAATAAAAACCTTTACTATTTACTTAGGTTAGTATTTATGCCAAGTATCAAATATATAAGCCCAACGAATTTCAGATTTAGAATTACAGAACTTTCAGATTACCTCCTTAGGGGTAGAATTTCCAAAAACAATAAATACCTATATGAATTATTTTATTAAAGTCAAAGTTAAATATATTTAATCAAATCGGCCAATAAACGGCACTTTTGAACGTCAAATAAATTAAAATTTACAAGTAATACAAATTTATTATACCGTGCATTCGGAAAGTAGCTTGTTATGGAGAAGAACGCACACGAAACTCAATAATTATTCTTTTAAAAAAAAAGGTGTTTTACAATATTTCCATAAGTACATAAATTAATAAATTCATAACAATTCAGGAATATGGTTCCCACATACTGACAAATATTGTAAACATAGGTAAATTACCTAATTCAACAACAACGGAACAGTGTGTGAGTAAATCTCCAAAAAAAATGAATAAAATAACTATGAATAGGAAGATAAATTAACAAATTTGATTTTGTCTACACTAAAGATTGCCCTATGGAGCAAGACCAGCATGTTTCCAAGCATTCTTATCTTGAATACAATCATATAATTTGTAATGTGCTTGTTTACAAAGTGTGCTTTTAACAAAATTTTAAATTCACCTTCATTTAGTTTTGATATATCACAAGGTATTTTGTTATAGAATTTAACACAGTATCCCATGAAAGATGATTGTACTTTAGCTAGTTTATAAGATGGTTGATCTAACTTATCTTTATTTCTGGTCTTACAATTGTGTCTATCACTGACTTTTCCAAATGGATGTATATTTTTTTTTACATACATTATATTTTCATAAATGAATCGGCAAGAAACTGTCATAATATTAATATGTTTAAATAGTTCCCTTAGAGATTCTCGGTGAATTAACTTATATATGGCTCTGACAGCTCTCTTTTGCAATATAAATATGGATTTAATGTCACCGTGCCACTCGACCCCACAGTAAAATACCGTATGACATACATATGATGTGAAAGTAACTAAAATAGACCAAACGCGCGGTTTTTACATACGTTAACTGTCTTATATTTCTAACAGCAAAAGCGGCTGAGCTCAGCCGACCCGCAAGAGATGTTATTTATTTATTTATTTATTCACTCAAAACATACAATATCCTTACAGGCTAGACCCAATGCGATGATGTAGTACCCTTACAAATTAAATAGTTCTACTGCACAATCAATCACTGACTGATCCTCTGCGCCGTCACCCCAGGAAATGCTCTGTATACTGGATACTTCGTTGCATATTCTAAACTTACAATAACATACCTATTACCTCTCAGAGACTTCCTAAAAGGTCCCAAACACATTTATCCCAACCTTTTCCGTCAAACGGTTCACAACAACGGGTTATAACTGGGCCACCTACCTGGTTATCCTTCTTCCGCTTTTGGCACAACACGCAGTTATTTACCTTTTTATCTATCACTCTCTCTGCATCTTTAAAAAAGTACCTCGCTCTATAATTAGCTAACGTTTTCGCCAGACCTAAATGCCTTCCTGACCATGGATCATCATGTAGTTTATTCAACAACGCCTGTAACAAGTTTTTAAGAACGACTACTACCATTCGATTATCATTTAGAATCCTGGTTTTCTTAAACAAAATGCCATCCATCACACTAAATCCCTTCACCACATTAGTCCAGCTAGCTGCTATCCTATCCAACCCACACCTACAAATCTCATCTCTAAGCTGGAAATCTCGTATCCTTACCACCTCGATCCTATATAGCAGCATGCCGTTGCCAGGGCCCTTCTCCGTCCTCTTCTGTTCCTCCTCGACTTGCACTAATAGATTCCTACAAAAAAAAATGCAATAACGTTATCTCTGCCTGCACAGTGTACGATATCGAAGTCATACACCTGGATACACTGCGACCACCTGGCTAACCGTCCATTCATGTCCTTTCTACATCTTAACCAGCAAAATGCCTTGTGATCAGTGACAACCTGGAACTTCAAACCCCAAAGGAAACGTTTAAAATAGTTTAACGCCCTGACTAAAGCAAGACACTCCTTCTTTGTTGTGGAATATTTCTTCTCTCCTTCATTCAGCTTCCTGGACGCATATGCTATAGGGACACATCATCACTTTGCTTGAGACAGCAGCCAAGGGTGTTCTCACTAGCGTCCAAGTTGTTAATACACTATTACTAGAATAAAAATGCAATATCTACATATACTAATATCTATATAATACACAATATAAATGGAAACGAACTACAGTGGCCAATATGGAAGTCCCTAAACCGATTGCGGACCCAGGTTGGCCGTTGTAGAAACAACCTGGCCAAATGGAGTATCATAGACCCATCCAAAACACAGTGCCAGTGTGGGACCCCTTCTCAAGATATGGCCCACCTCCTTGTCTGCCCTTCATGCCCGACCACCTGCACCTTACGGGATTTGAACCTAGCAAATGATAGAGCTGTCCGAGTAGCTACTTACTGGTCGGACAAAATTTGAATGGTTTGAGTTTATCGACACGAAAGAAGAATAAGAAGGTAATGGGTAACTATCGGTAATGACCTTTATTTCAATTTCTGATAATCAACACAGTTTCTCCAGGACTGATCTGGCTTCTGAACTAAAACCACGAGTGAGGCGAACGCGCTCCTTGATTCCCGTATAACACCATTCTTTAGCATCTCGTCTATTTGTGTGTTTATTCAACGTGGAAATGCTGCCACATTTTTGAGTATTGTTGTATTGACAACGAAACTCGACAACATATTATGATCCCGAATGAGTACATTTTGGTCTGTGGATGCACTTGTGGTGATGTCGTCATTTTGAACTCCATCCATTGAACTGTAGAGGTTAACCCAGTATTTAGAGTATTTAATTAAAAAACTTTGTCCATATTTTTATTTTCCTTTATTTTAATTCTTTTACAAGTACGTGAAACACTAGATACAAATAAGCAAAATTCAAAGCCTTGTTCAGTTCAATTTTACATACTAAAAATAAAAAAGTAATATACCTAGGTACCAAAATAGTAGGTTATGTTAACTTAAGACAAAAGTTTTATTGTTTTGGTGGAGAACAAGTAGCATTATAGTCTGGACTCTTCTCACATATAAAAGAAGCTAACTGGTCACACTTGATGTCATCCAGCTTTCCGGAACGGAACATTGCACCACAGTATTGACCCCCATTGTTATCAGGATTTCCTGGACCAAATTTATCATACCCTGCTTCTGCCAGCGTTTGACCTGGAAAGGTTAAGCTTTTTAGTAAAACTTTGGCATAACAGACTGTTTTTGTGTGACAGACATCTGGGTTGCCCCCCAGATGTTTAGATCCTACCAAAAATCGCTCAACGCGGCAGTATTTAACATTCACAAAATGCAAGTTTCTGAAAGATTTAAAGGTTTACCACTGATAGCCAGGCCAGGCCAACGGCTTACCGTGACAAGAGAAGGTTTTAAAGTCTCAGTATGGAATGGAGTCTATAGTTAAAAATACTTTGTAGACTAAACTTATTATTAACTAGCTGTCCTCCACGGCTTCGTTCGAGTCAACTGGCTACCTATCCTACCTACCTACCCACCTGCCCTAATTATTAATCTACCTACCCTACCCTTTTTTTTTTTTTTTTTGTTCCGGGGTGGAAAATCCTCATTGGATTTCCTCCGCCCTGGGGGGAACGGAGGGGTCTGTCAGACTCTTACTGACTAAAAACCATCCCGGTGTTCCGTCTCACACCTAAGCCGGGGATCACGGGAACAACGATACTTCCGCAACCCCCGGCTAGTGCCGGCCCGCCACTGCAGGCCACGACCTTGGGTTGGGGGGGGAGTGAGGTGTTGGACTCCCCCCGCGACGTCTAAGAGAGGCCGTCGCACCTGGACCCATTTAAGGGGGCGGGAAGAGGGCGTTGTCCGCCCTCCGCCGACGCCCGGCACCTACCCTACCCTATCCTAACCTAGCCTACATACCTACCTACCTACCCTAACTACCAACCAATTTGTTAAACTATTTATATATGAATAAGAATGAACAACGTTAAGAATGTAACCAAGTTTTGTTCCTACCGGCGTGCCGGTACAAAACTTGGTTACATTCGATTCGGCGATCTAATTAAATTTCAGATCACAAAAGCTGCTATTGTTACTTAACTATGATAGTTCTATTCTTTCAGGAACATTTTTGTATGTAATAATGAGTACTTTAATCATGTACTACATATTTATTATGTATCTTCAATAGTTTTCTCAGGGCACGCCAAATAATGCATTTTGTTGTCAACATTTGCGATTTTGAACGTACGAACGTATAACGTCAAGTTATTTCTACATATTAATGCTGACAAATATTTTTTGTTTTCTTTTTCTTTTCATGTCGATTAACCAATTCATAATTTAGTTCGATCAGTAATAGACTTGTACAGCTCTGTCATTTACTATGTTCAGATCCTGAAAGATACAATTGGTTGGGCATGAAGAGCAGATAAGAAGATTGGATATATCATACGAATGGGCTCCACATTGGCACTGTGTTTGAGATGGGTCTATGATACTACATGAACTGCCTCGTTGCGCGTTGGTCTCGCGGTCGCAATTGTGACTGCCGACTGTGAGTTCCTGAGTTCGATTGCCAGGTCTAGTAAACTTTGGGTTGATCCACTGGAATCACTCAGTGGAAGTGTTTGGAAGTTGGCAGCGTGAAACCCACGTGCCTCGGCAAGCACTTGTAAGCCTATGCCCATGATGCTTAATTATTGCCTGTCGTGTCGGGTTGCCGTCCCGGACTATGAGAGTGAGGCCTGACTGGGAACATAGTGTGCACCTGTTTTTGTGCACACACTTGTGCAATATAATATCTCCAACACCGATTGTTGGCTGCTTATATCTATTTCGGTGGGACGTAAACGTAAATGATTAAATGTCGGTCTAAGTCTATCCCAATATTACGAAGAAAAAAATATGTTTTGTTTGTTTTTTTTGTACTGAATAGGCTCCGAAACTACAGAACCGATTTAAAAAAATTCTTTCTCCAATAGAAAGCTACATTATTTCTGAGTGAAATAGGCTATTTTTTAATCCCAGAAACGGGTCCTGTGGGGTGGTCCACGGGAGCAGAGCCGCGGGGAACTAGATGAATATAAGTTTGTAGTCTATGTACGACTCTGCTCAAACTTTCTGGGAATTCAGGCGTGATATTATGTTTGGTACCTTTCCTCCCCAAAATACCACTTTCCTAAAATGTCAGTATTCCTACACTCAGTTATGTTAAAGTTTGTATGGGCGATACCAACAATTCTTTTTTTGCTATTTTTAATTATGAACACACCCTTTCCGTTACAGTCTGTATTAATTCTTTACCGTAGTTTTTAGGGTTCTGTACCCAAAGGGTAAAAACGGAGACTCCGCGGTCCGTCTGCCTATCTGTCTATCACCAGGCTGTATCTCATGAACCGTGACAGCTAGACAGGTGAAATTTTCACAGATGATGTATTTCTGTTGCCTCTACAACAAAAAATACTAAAAACAGAATAAAATAAAAAAATAGTGGGCCTCCCATACAACAAACGTGATCTTTTTGCCGTTTTTTGCGATAATGGTACGGAAACCTTCGTGTGCGAGTCCGACACGCACTTGGCCAGTTTTTTTTTAATAATAACAGTTGCCGCAATGTTGCTTTTTAATTAATTCAAACCTCATTCAATGGTAATTTTAATCAACTTCAAAAAGATGTAGGTTTTTATTTCGACAATTTATTTTTATTTTGTGTGTTACCTCAAAACGTTTACTGGGTGAACCGATTTTGATAATCCTTTTTTTTTATGCTGTTTCTTTTCATTGTGGTCTTATTTAAATTTAATTAGGATCTGATAAATAGTTTTTGAGTTTTCTTTAATAATGCGTATTTTCATGTTAGTAAATAAACCTACCAAAACAAAAAAATAAAGTAAAAACTTTTTAACAAAATAATTTGACCGGCTTCCAAAACCAAACACTACAAAACTTATTATCTTCCTTTTTGACAACGACTTCTGAAAATAAAGTAATTTTTCGCTTTGTAGTGTTTTGTTTTAGAAGTCAGTTTAATTTCGATGGATATATCTCGCAAGTATTTTTTTTTCAGCATCCCACCGTCAACTCGAAAGTTCACAGACTGAGTCATCTCAGGTCATTCCCCCACACTTAGTACTTACTACAAGAAAACGTACCTAAGTAATTAAACATCAGTTCTATTCATTCTTAAAGAATTATCTACAGTTTGTGGAATCGTTGTTACAAATACAGCATGTAATTTTATTATTCTGTTTCATAATAATAGAAGACAAACTGCCAAACGCGGCCTCGCCCACGTCTAATTTTTTGTGCCTTTTGGCTGCTCTAAACAGATCAATAACGCAAAATGCCAGACAAAAGTATTGTACCTAGTTGTATTGAAACAGTTATAGGATGGGCCCAATGTGTCCCATACTTTCATGTACGGATGCGATTCTGAGTTCTTCTACGGTATGAATGAAGATTAAGGACGATTTATGTGATATTTATAGACGTACAAAGTACGTAACCTGTATTTTCAAGTAAATACAGGCAGCTGATTACAGGGTCAACGACTGCTGTTTACTCAAAATAAAGAGTTTTGTAGTTAATCTTCATATCATCAATAGCTGTTTTACCAGGCGTTTAGTCCGCTTGAATGTCGAAATTATCCCAAGAGAACGTTCTCCCGGAATAAAAATTATCCTATATCAAAGTTCCGATTTATAATTATTGGTTTAGTGGTTAAGGCGTGAAAACGTAAAAAACAGACAGATAAAGTTGCATTGGGCTTTGTAATATTAATATAGATTATACCAAGAAGTTTCGACGACGAATTTTTTATTTGATACCGCATTGTCAACAGTGACAGGAATTCTATCTTTGTTTTTTAAGATAAACTCTAAGTACATCCCTACCAGCACTAGCCAAAACTTATGCTTTAACAAACGCTAGGCAGGTTGACCCAAGTTAAAACGACACAGACATTAGGAAACAACACAGAAAGACAAAAGGCCATTAGTGTAAAGGCAGTTACGTACTACATCCAATCCGTGTCCGTGAAATATCGGTTCTGAAGTAGCCGTAGCACTCTTCGTGTAGGGAAGCTTACGCACTTCATCCGGACTCTATCCGTCATAATTCAGAACATTTTTAAGTCGGAACTCAAATCACGGACACGGACGTGTAGTGCGTAATGATCCTAAATCTACATACAAACAAAAATACATGATGTCAAACAATGTGAATTCTGAGGTACTTTACCGAAACCGAACGATGAATCATCTTTCAGAATATAAACAATCTGCCTTGCCTTTTCCCAATTATGTTGAGGCGGCTTCCAGTCTAACCGGATTCAGCTGAGTACCAGTGTTTTACATGGAGGGACTGCCTATCTGACCACCACAACCCAGTAACTGGAAAACACGATACCTCTTGGCAGGACTGGTGTCAGATCTCAAGCTTCTGACTACCCGTAACGACTGTCAAAGATCTTCAAATAACAGCCGGGACCAACGACTTAACGTGCTTTCCGAGGCATGGAGGAAACTCGATATGTTGAAATGGTTACCCATCCACGGACCGACCTCATCAAGCGTTGCTTAACCTTAAAGATCGACCCGTGCGGCTGTTATTATTTAGCCACGAGCTCCTCCTTTCAGAATATAAACAAAGAAGTTTTAAAAATAAGGAAAACTATTTCGGTTAAAACAACTGTGTCAATAGTTCTGTACTCTGCGGATAAGAAAAAAATAAAAGATAAAAATTAGTTTTAATTGGCAAGTTAAGAGGTTCTTTCCCTAGAAAAATTAACATAATGGCGTCAGTGTCAAAGTCACACGAAATAGTTATTGATTTTGCTTGTCTTGTATTGAAGGACATGGTATCGCGTTCGCAAGCGCGACTGCTGAGCGTGAAGTCCCAGGTTCTTTTTAAATGCCTGTTATGAATATGATATTGGTTATGGTACATAAGCCCGAAAGGTTCTGGAGTGGAGTACCGGTAAACGAAACCACGACACATTCTAGAATTTAGATAAGATCAGTCGTCATCATGCTGGGTTTACTATGCCACTAAACTGCAGTATAATTTTAACTAGCCAAGTTCCGAATTAATTGTTTAGCAGGCATAACACGGTTTTATCGGAATGCACTTAGAGATAATGTATAATGTTTGTTATTAAATATGACGTTTTTAAGATAATGGATACAAGTCGCGCAGTTAGGTCATATTGACAAGTCTTTCTGTTGAACAGAAAACATTTTCCGTATTTGATGTTGGATTAAATGAAGATAAGTATCCTTGCAGATAATAAAATTATGATTACTGCCGTTGGCCAAATTAGCTTGTATGATAGGCAAACTACACAATCCATATAACTTCCATGCTAATATAATAAACGCAAAAGTATATATTATTATTTTCACATTTGGATAAAACTTGACACATGGATAGATACGAGTATTCCTGTCCTAAATGCGTTAGTAAATTCGGCAAGGCGAATGGTTTGATCACATGAAAGAGTATGATAAATTCTCTTTCAAAAATTAGGTAATAAAAAAAATATTGGATGCTCTCATTGGTTAAGATACTCTTTTCGAACCCAGGCAGGTTCTTTACTTTGTTTAAATTATTGATTTGTTCCGGTCGGATCCCCTCGATCTGATCCCCTGCTGGTTTTTTTTTAATTTTTCCTTTCTGATCCACTACAAACTTTGACATTCCGGTCTGATCCCCTTACTCTTTTTGACAGGCAAGTACAGTCAAGAGAAAACAGTTGTTTATGTAAATAATGGTATAATAATGGTATTTCTCCATGTCATCGGCCTTCAATACTTTTGATATTTTGCTTCTAAAACTATCAGACTGCCGTTTCATGAAAGCTGATAATTTTAGGTAACTTCGGAGATCTGTGTCTTTCCGTCCATCTTTCCGTAGAGTAACCGTGCCGTTAACGGACCATCTCGAACTTTTTGGTGTTACGTTGACATCGACTCTCAATTTTGGTCCATTAATTGAGGCGAAAGCTCAATTGGCTGCAAAAAAGTTGGGGATTCTTGCAAAGGTGAGACGGTACTTCACACCTGAACAGCTGCTCAACTTGTATAAAGCGCAAGTTCGGTCGTGCATGGAGTACTGCTCTCACTTCTGGGACGGATCTGCTAAATACCAGCTTGATGCACTTGAGTCAATTGACAGACGGGCCAAGAGGCTTATTGGCAACGATGTACTGGTCGCGTCAAAGCTCCAGAGTCTCGAACATCGACGCTGAGTTGCCAGCCTGTCGGTTTTTTATCGGTTACATTTCGGGGAGTGTGCGACGGAACTGCACAATTTGATTCCGCCTAGCCCTTTCCATCATCGGACTACAAGACGTCCGGCCAAGCGCCATCGGTACATGGTGGACATCCCACCCATACGCACAAAGCGTTTTGCTTAGACTTTCATTGTGCGCACTGTTAAGGAGTGGAATTCCCTTCCGGAGTCTTTGTTCCCTGATAGCTACAACCTTGGGGTCTTTTAAGTCAAGAGTGAATAGGTGACTTTTAGGCAAGCGTGCTTTACCGTAGGCCACATCATCGCTTACCATCAGGCGAGGTAGTGGTCAAACGCGAGACTACAGTTTAAAAAAAAAACTGAAAAAAAATTATTTAGGGTCGTTGTTCCTTAATACTAACATACACGTTTTCATTACAATAAGAATTACGGACATAATTATGTGTTTCAATAAACCCTGTACCTATATTTTGTGGCTGACTGTCCAAAAATCTGTTAATAGATAACTAGGGGATCCGACCGGAATAAAATATTTAAATTAACTTGTGATACCCTGCACGGTGGATCAGACTGGAATAGAAAATATTATAAAAAAACTGATCCTTATAAAAAGAACTGATCAGATCGAGGGGATCCGACCGGAACAAATCAAATTATTTCATTACCACTGCTCTCAAAATGGTGAAGGCAAACATAGTGAGGAAAACAGCATGTCCAAGAAGCAAAAATTTGAAGACATGTGACAACCAACCCGCACAGGACCCGCGTGGTGGATTACGGCCCATTCCTTCTCTCACAGAGAGGAGGCCTGTGTCCCAGCAGTGGAAATATTAAAAGGCTGATGATGATTGTGATGAATTAACAATTACTGCGCAATTTTTTTACGAGGGGTCATATTTATTATGCGCACAGTCAAAATGTGGTACTCGTTTCTGAGTTTTTTACACATTTGAAGTAAGGGTCAACAGGAAAATTTTGAGCTTGCTCATTCTATTGTTGACCTTGTCCACTGCATTCCATCAGGCGCGTACGAAGTTAAGCAGGCGAGTAAAAATAACCAAGTTTGTAACAGGCGAGTTTGTTATTTCAGTTTACATAATATACAGCTATATATCCACGTTTCTTCACAATATTTTCTTTCACAAATGTCAGAGATGAGCAAGATAAACATAAAAAACCGGCCAACTGCGAGTCGGACTCGCGCACGAAGGGTTCCGCACTTGGTAAATTGCGGTTTACGATTTACGACGTATTAAAAAAAAAACTACTTACTAGATCTCGTTCAAACCAATGTTCGGTGGTAGTTTACATGGTAATAATCATAATCATTTACCACTTTGGAAGTGTCTCTCGCGCAAACTATTCAGTTTAGAAAAAAATGATATTGGAAACCTCAGAAAATGATTTGAAAGTATCATTTTTGAAGACCTATCCATAGATACCCCACACGTTTGGGTTTGATGAAAAAAATCATTTTTAGTTTTCCACATTTTTTTTTGTTTTTTTTCTATTTTTGAGTGAATATCTTAATGCGGTTCAGAGAATACATCTACTTACCAAGTTTCAACAGCATAGTTCTTATAGTTTCGGAAAAAAGTGGCTGTGATATACGGACGGACAGACAGACAGACAGACAGACATGACGAATCTATAAGGTTTCCGTTTTTTGCCATTTGGCTATGGAACCCTAAAAAGTTACTACAGATGAATTGAAAAAATAAAATTGACTTGACCGGAATTAAACCCATGGCCTTTAGTCTGAAGCAGTAATTGCCTAAATGCCATTAAAATCACTGTGCTATCACGACATTTTTTTTTTTTTTTTTTGTATCATTTTTTTGGTCCTTTGTCCCGAAATCTTTGTGTGTGTTTATGTTTGTACCAAATAAATTATTTTTCTTTCTTTCTTTTTTTCTGCATAAAAAAACTATTTTTGAGGGCCTTCATTCAGCTCGTCAAAACGGGAGTTCCCTGGAGTCAACACACCGCGGACCGTTATCAATGCAAACTGACATTTTACACTCGGAAAACCATCTGAAACAACATGATCTTTATGTCAACACAATAAATTCTATGTTTGTATGACTTCAAGTTTGTTGACGTAAAATAATATCTTGGTCAGTTCAGTAGTATATAAAACGAGAGTTTTGAATCTGAAACATCATTCAACTCAAAGGAGTCTTCGTGAAATCAATACAATAATAATTTGAATTAAGAACAATAATAGTAAAAATGAATTTCTCTCGCATCTTCTTGTTCGTGTTCGCTTGTCTGGTTGCTATGTGTGCTGTGTCGGCGGCGCCCGAGCCACGGTGGAAGGTCTTCAAGAAAATTGTAAGTTTATTTTTAAATATTAATTACATTTTTGTCCAAGTTGAAACGGAGACGCTTCGCTTGAGCTTCGCGCTCGCTCAGTCAACTAGTAATGATAATACCTCTTTGATCTAATGAGTGCAAGTGTGCCTATTTTATAGGTTGTAATGGAAATGGGTGGTCGAGGAGCTCGTGGCTAAATAATAACAGCCGCATGGGTCGATCTTCAAGGTTAAGCAACGCTTGACGAGGTCGGTCCGTGGATGGGTGACCATTTCAACATACCGAGTTTCCTCCGTGCCTCGGCAAGCACGTTAAGCCGTTGGTCCCGGCTGTCATATGAAGATCTTTGACAGTCGTTACGAGTAGTCAGAAGCTTGAGATCTGACACCAGTCTAGCCACGGGGTACCGTGTTACCCAGTTACTGGGTTGTGGAGGTCAGATAGGCAGTCGCTCCATGTAAAACCCTGGTACTCAGCTGAATCCGGTTAGACTGGAAGCCGACCCCAACATAGTTGAGAAAAGGCTAGGCAGATGATGAATGGAAATGGGTGGTCATTTGTTAAAAACTGCTTTAGACCCTGGGAAAAAACTTTTGTCAAGGACGTCATAGTCAATTCACAAAAATAATTGCACTTTCCATTTACATCCAAATAATTTTATCATCAGCTGAACAAAATTAGTATTGGGATGAACCATTTTAATTTAGAAAATTTATTAAAGTCTTTTTAGTACAGTTTTTGCGTGAAAATGTACATATATCTGTCTATCCTCACTAATTTTCACATTTATAAAATGAGTAGGTCATGAAAGCCCATCTTCAGGCCATGTTCATGTTTCCAGTCTTTTACTAATATATTCTTTCCTTTTTCAGGAGAAGGTCGGCCGCAACGTGAGAGATGGCATCATCAAGGCTGGACCAGCCATCGGCGTCCTGGGACAAGCCAAAGCTTTAGGATAAACTTCTGTTACAGTGTTGTTAATTAAGATTAATTATGTAAATATTAATGTAAAGACAGCTGTGATAATAAATTACGTATACGTTATGTCAGTTTTTCGTTTTTTTCTTTAGAAAATGATCTATCCACATGCACATATGGATATGGAATATCCCGAAATTGCGTTCCCATGGAAGAGTTTCCGACATTCACGCGAGCTAAATCGCTGGTAGTAATTACACTGAAAATTCATGTAAATGACATCCTCTTTGGTGTGGTCGCAAAGGCTACTGCTGAACATGAAGCCCTGGGTTCGACGCCAGGGATGCGCAAGGTGTTATTAAGTTTTCCATCTGGCATTTCTCAGTAGCAGTCCCGAGTCTGGTATTGTGCTCTAGCACAGGCTCGCCCCCTCTATCATGGGACTTAAACATAACTAGGGAAATGTGGGTGTACTATCTATGGTGCACCTTTACCTAACCTCATATAAATCTGACTGAAACCGCTAAATGGTCGAAATTAATGACAAATGTATATCCAATAAGATAATAAACACAATATCATACATGATATTATAAAATGATCGCCAGTGGAATGAGCTTGCCACTTCGCCCCAATGAGGTCACAATGGCATGTAATTTAAATGGATGGTCATAATAAAGATTGGATCGATTATGATAAAAATGCGGCGAATTTTAGAACTCAAAATGTATATATACATACATAAACCCACGCCTTTTTCCCATGGGGGTAGGCAGAAACTACAAAATGCCACCTGCTACGATCCTTAACTTCTTTTGCTTCACTCACGTTCATACATCTAGTCATACACGCACGCCGCCTATGAGTACTGCGCACCTGGCCTTTCTGAAGACCATCACCAATATGGTCTATGTATGTGATTAGAAAAGACACAACCACTTACTGATTTTGATTAGGAAGAGGATCTGGAACCTGGGGATCACAACAATTCATTACAACCACTCTTATTAGTATTTTGTTAGGTGTCTGTTTTTGAACACGCGTTGATTTGCTTGTCTTATTTTTTTGTAATGAAGGAAGGGAAACGGAAGTGGAAAGGACGTGGTTGTGATTAACCAATTAAATCGATCCATTGTAGTGATTTCAAAATTTAAATGTGCGTTCCCTTTTATGCAGTAATTACATTGATTATACATACCCCCGGCCAAAAAGAGGGTATCCTTTTTTATACACAATAGCCAGATGCTGGTTATTTACAATATATTTATTAGTTTAGTGGACTATATCAATACATATAATAAATCTGTAAAGTCGTTTTTCTACACCGAAAATATTTAAAATACTACCCTCGGTATCAAAATAAAGAGTTTCAGATGGAAATTTCAAAAATTTATAATACTTATATGTTTAAATGTACCTAATTCGAAAAAAAGTTAACTAAAAAGTGTTAATTAAAATTTCTAAAAAACCCGACTGCTTAAAAAGCGAACTAAAAAGATGTAAATAAGAAAAAAAACATGTTGGTGATGGTCTTCAGAAAGGCCAGGTGCGCAGTACTCATAGGCGGCGTGCGTGTATGACTAGATGTATGAACGTGAGTGAAGCAAAGGAAGTTAAGGATCGTAGCAGGTGGCATTCTGTAGTTTCTGCCTACCCCCATGGGAAAAAGGCGTGGGTTTATGTATGTATGTATTTTGAGTTCTAAAATTCGCCGCATTTTTATCATAATCGATCCAATCTTTATTATGATCATCCATTTATAAATTTAGTCATTAACATAAATTTAGACATTAACTAATGAAGCTGAGAGTAAATATGTAAGTTTACGATATATCTATTTAAATAACTACTAAAATATAATTAAAACTATTATTGTTAGAATGCGCTTAAACTTATCCATGTTATCGTTAACTGGTAATGGGCAGACCTTAGATAAAGATCTTATAAATAAACCCTTAGCTGTTTTAACTTCCATCACTCTAATAACTGAATCCTGTCCAGGCATAACCCTTACAATTCGTCCCATACACCACTACAAGGGCGGTAAATTATCTTCCTTAAGAAGTACAAGATTCAAGACTTTTATGTCATATTTAATAGCTCCACAAGTCCGTAACAAATGACTGTAATAAGTGCCAACGTGAAATTAAACAAAAATTTCGTTAATGGGCAACTTGGGCACAGCTACCAGTGGAGTTCCTATTATGAAGTGACCCGAAATCAATACTGATATATCGCTAGGATCTTTGGAAATATTTCACAGTGGTGGTGAGTTAAGGATGGATTCTACTTGAACCAATATAGTCGTTAACTCTTCAAAGGTTAGGTTACGATCGCCTTTAACTCGTTTTAGATGCATTTTGCATGATTTTACAGCAGCTTCAACTAGTCTTTTGAAATGAGGACTAAGAGGCGAAAAGCTCCACTCAATAAAGTGTTCAGATAAATATTGTTTCAAATAAGGGTTCTCTTTAATTTCTTTGGCAAAGTGATACAAAATATTACTAGCGCCTTTGAAATTTGTTCTTGATTTTTTTCGAATTTCTTTAAGTAAACCATGCCTACCTACAAATCACTTGAATGCCGCTAGAAATGCTTCCACTGATAAGTTACTGACAAGCTCAATACGAACTGATTTGGTTGTAAAGCATACACATACATAAGCTTTAATAATCTTGGTGTTCCTTATCGAACTATCTATATATATAAAAATCAATTGCTGTTCGTTAGTCTCGCTAAAACTCGAGAACGGCTGGACCGATTTGAATAATTCTTTTTTTGTTATGTTCGACAGAATACAGAGAAGGTTTAAAAGCAAAAAAAAAAAAAAAAAAAAATGTTTGGTTGGATAGGGTAGGTAGGTAGAGTAGTGTAGTGTAGGTAGGTAGGTAGGGTAGGGTAGGGTAGGGTAGGGTAGCGTAGGTTAGGGTAGTGTAGCGTAGGGTAGGGTAGCGTAGTAATAAGTTTAATATCATCTTTGAAATGATTATGCTGAACTATTTTGTCTAAAACTAACAAACTGTTATCTAATTCTATATGTGATAGGTGACCATTAAATTTTAATAATTTTCTACAGTTGCTTATAAAATGTAGGCACCATGCTACTGCACTATGCACTACACGGGTAAGTTTAGTAAACGAACTAAATCTATTAATCAAATCTTCACTAAATGATTTATTTTCAATTACTGAAACAGTAACCTTCTTGTGTTTTCTTTAACCAGGCACTGTGCCATAATTAAGTTGTTCACATGGTTCAGGCCAAGTGGACTTGTCTCTTAGTAACCAAGTTGGACCCCACCACATATCATGGTGAACAAGCTCCTGAGGTGAAATGCCACCGAGGCTGAGTCAGCTGGATTTAGTTCTGATGGCACGTATCGCCAGAACTCAGATGACACTGTATTTTGTATTTCACTAACCCGATGAGACTCGAATACCTTTAGCTGATATGGTTCCGTTCGCAACCAGCACAATACCATTGACGAGTCACTCCACGAATAATATGTGTGTCTCAACAGATCGGTATTTGATTTTAAACTGTCAATAACGTGTTTTATTAGTAGAGTTAATAACAAAGCCCCCGACAACTCGAGCTTGGGAATCGACAGTTTTTGTTTGATGGGTGCGATACGCATCTAAGAAATAAGAAGATATATGGTGGATGCATTGTATGTAAACGCAAGCCGCGTATGCTGCGTCTGACGCATCGCTAAAACCATGTAAATCAAAACATAGAACGTCGTTAGATAAAACCTTTCGCGGAACGGATAAATTGGTAAGAAGAAAATCTAGATTGTTACAAAAGGCATGCCATTCAGCAATAATTGAACTGGGTGGTGTCTCATCCCACTGTCCATCCAATTTCCACAATTGTTGCATTAATATCTTTACTTTATGACAGGGGCTAACCAGCCGTTTGGGTCGTAAATGTCGCTTATTTTTGTCAAAATTTCTCACTTCGTGCATTTGGTAGAATTAATAGAAACTTGATAACTAAAATGATCTGAAATTAGATTATACTTGAGACCTAATATTTTGAGTGACGTATCTTTGTCTTCTACAACCTGAATTTCACAAAATTCTGTTGGCAAATCCGCAAGCATCTGCTGTTCATTACTTGTCCACTTCCGAAGTTCTAAACCTCCTAGTGCTAATAAATCTATGATCTCGGCTTTAATTTCTTGTGCTTTAGAAATGTGGCTTGCTCCAGTGACTATATCGTCCACAAAAATATCATTTTGTAATACCTTCGAAACACTAGGGTGAGTTTTTCGCCCTGAACTAGCAAGCTCATGAACTCACCGCATTGCTAAAAATGGAGCGTACACTGTATTAAGTTGGAATTCTTGTACATTACCAATTTTATCCCGCCATAATATTAATTGAAAATTACGATCGTAAGGATGGACTAATATTGGCCGATACATATGGCGGCAGTCTGCGGAAAAAACTATTTCCTGCAATCGAGAGAGAAGAATAATATCAACTACATCTTGGGTCCAGCTAATAAAAAGTCATTCAAAGAATTCCCCGAACAAATCTTCGAAGACGCGTCGAATACACAACGAATCTTACCAGAATCTTTTTTATACTCTCCGTGATGAGGAATGTAGTATTTTGGAGAACGTTTTGCTGTTGAGGATTCAACTGGCTGCATGTGGACCAGAAGGTGATATTCTCGCATAAAATCTTTGGAAATTTTCTCTAATGAGAATGAACAGGATCGCGACTAAGTTTCTTTTTGAGTGAATGTAATCTATTTAATGCTAAAATCCTAGTTTCCTCTAATGTATGTTCACCCTGTTTGAAAAGTAAACGCACTATAAATGATGAGATGTCATCGGGATGTGGTATTTTATTCTGAGATATTTCCTCAATCTCCCAAAAATGTTTTAATGTCTCGTCAATGTTGCTAATGCATGAAAATTCTTGCAAACTTGTTGGCTTATTTACATTGTCAGAGTTAAAATCGCCCATTAAAACCCACCCGACTAATGTTTCAAAAGCTGTAAGTAAGTTGTCACCCAGAACTCCTGCACCCAGAAGTACGTGAATAGGTTTTTTAATATAACATAACGGATCAGCAAGGTTCAACATTTTATACAGTCTAAAAACTTATCATCTATTGTGGTTGTGGGTAAGTCACACGTAATACGCGGTAAAACAAAAGTATGATACACAATGATGACTCATTTTTCTTATTTATCGCCTTTAAATACAATTTTAAGTGCCCCTTTACATTGAAACTAATCGCACCACCTATCCCTGTTAAATATATGTTCGATTTATCATACTTAGCGTTCAATCTCTGTAAACAATTCATTGAAATAAAGTTAGACATGCTACCGGGATCGAGCAACGCGCCGACCCGTTGAGAGTAGAAGTGACATCTATGATGGCTGTTGCAAGTAGTGAGTGTCCGCTGACCGCTATCAGGGTTCGCGCCGACACCGTGTGAAACATATGAGTATGAAAGAGACGAATTATTGTTCTGTGTTTTGTCATCGCGTTGTATTCCCTCAGACTGTCACGTATAATATTGAGAATCCGCCGGTGATTGAGAATCTTAACTGACATATAATGCCGAAGATGGAGTATTATCAATCGGTTCATTATTATTATTTAACTGAGCACTATTCACGGGGGTTTGTTCACTTGAAAGGTGAAGTAAGGAGTTATGTTTTCTATTGCAAGTTTGACACCGAGACACACTCGATGAGGATGTAAACAATTAAAACATAAGTTTTTTGACGTAACAAAATTAAGCCGAGATTGTGTGTCCATGACCATAAACTTCGTGCATTTAAATAAATAGTGATAACTATTGCATAATGGACAGCTGCTATTATTTTGATTCGGTTTGTTTGATTGAACTGAATGATTATTGTGATTGGCTGATGTTAATGAGGCCTTAGGGAAGCTATTAGGACCCTTGTTGTGTGGAGCAGATTTGCTCCCACTGTGAGCTACATCAAGACTTGACGTTTCCAAAGTCTTGCATATATTATCTAAACATCCACCAAGTAAGTATGTACCAGACTTGCAAAAACGAGACGAATATCGCTATCCCTTAAGGAATCATGATAGTAATAGGACTTAGTAATACGGCGCCAGTTGTCACAATGACGCATGTATCGTCATTCAAACATCATTCAATGGCTTTTAAATGTTTTTTCTCATCATAAACATCAATCATTTATCTACCAAACGATGTTTTTTCCTGCATCCCACCGCCATTAACTAGGAAGTTCACAGACTGAGTCATCTTAGGTCATTCCCCTACGCTTAGTATTATAAGAAAACGTATCTCATTAGTTCTATTCATTCTTAAAGAATTTACTACGGAATGTGGAATCGTAGTAGTAATATTATTATTGTTAGTGGTATGAGTAATACGGGTCAGTCCCGTAATTGATTTGCATATGTTTATAAGTGTGACAAGTATAGCATGTACTGTAATTGTTTTATCACATAATACTAATTATAGCAGACCAGTTTTTCCCCGTGGCTTTGCTCCCGTGAAGCACCCCACAGGAACCGTTATCGGGATAAAAAATAACATATGTCTCTATTAAGCGTCGTAAAGTTCAAGGTTTGAAAATTTCTTGAAACTTCTCTTGTTTGTAGAGGCAGCTTACATAAAATAAATTTACAGCATTTGAGGTAAAAATTAGAGAAGACATTTTATTTTTTAATAAGGTTTAAAAAATAGTAAAACATACCCAATTCTTGTAACGTGTTGATAAATAACCTCGAATGTGCTCGACAATGTAGTATTTTGATAGTACTGGGTAGTATATATTATTCGACGCAAGCTTTTCGTGTTGCGTATTTTCTTAATAATGGATTGTAATGTTAGCTGTATCTCTTACTGTGATGGGTTCTGATCGATCAGACAGTGCAAGATTTATTATTTCCAGGTTTACTTTTGCCTAAACTATCAGATTCAGAAACTAAGTAATATTCGTCTATTTGACTGCTGTCAAGGCGAGTTATCGGGGGTAAAATCTTTGCAAATTACCTCTAGTACACCTCATTTTAAGGAATGAAGGAATACAACGTATTACCGCATGCAAGGAATGCCCTTATTACGTAGGCGGCGTAAGCGTGAATATTATTATTTTCTTAGTTTGAAAATGATGATTTGTAGGAAAAAAATATAAAATCAGTTTTGTAGTTGCGTAATTTACAAATTTTGTCTTATCTATTTTTACGATAACACTTTATCGTTTACGAGAAAAATGTAAAAGATCCATTTTTGCGAAGCTTGACATTGGTTTATTTTTGCAGACTTTACACATTTCGTTTCTTGTGGTGTTCCCAACATTCGTACTAATTTTCAAGTCTATATCAATTTATGCCTTAACCTTACCCCATCTTTTGAACTTGACCGGACTATATTATTTCGCTCTTTTATGTTCTTTTTTCCCCTTTAACCTTTTTTTAATCCAGGAAACAATTTCAGAATATATGCGACTTGCTCACAAAAGTTATTACATCAGATTAGTTGAAACTTAAAATGCCAATGCATTCCACTATTTACGTATATACACCATTACTGTCTAGAGGCTCAAGGCAAAGTGTTATTCTATCAGCGACAGCGTTTGTTGAAATGCCAAATGTAAGGAATTGATGACTTGACATTTCTATAGCACTATCAAATATTTTTTTGGCATATACCAATCACTATCACGACGGTTAATACAAAGCCTCAGGCTGTTTGTCTGTAGAGGAATACATTGCCTTTGTCAATTAAATGCTATGTTGGATGTGGATGTGAATTCAATCGAGAAATTTGAATGGGCTGGGATTTGTGTCGTCGTTTTCGGAGGCGAGGTGGAGGCTTGCACTCGGCCCCTTAGATTCAAAGTCAAAGTCAAATATATTTATTCAATTAGGCCAATAAACGGCACTTTTGAACGTCACATAAATTAAAATTAAAAATTAAAAGTAATAAAAAAAAAAAAGTAATAAAAAAAATAAATAAAAAAAACAAGACAAAAAAAAAATGATTCTACCGTGCATTCGGAAAGTAGATTGTTATGGAGAAGAACGCACAAGAAACTCCATACTTACTGTTTTTTTTAAAAAAATTGGTGTTTTACAATATTAACATACGTACATACATTAATATATGTGAGGACGATGCACCCAGAATAGCTCTACACACAGGTATAAAGTATTAAAAAGCATTAACAGGAAAATTAATTAATTTGATAAGTAGGAACATGGTTCTCACATACTTACAAATATTACAAACATAGGTAAAATACCTAATTCAACAAGAACGGAACAGTGTGTGAGTCAATTTCTAAAAAAAAAAAAAAACATTACAATGAATACAATAACTATGAATGGGAATATAAACTAACAAATTTGATTTTGTCTACACCAAAGATTGCCCTATGGGGCAGGACCAGCATGTTTCCAAGCATTCTTATCTTGAATATAATCATCTAATTTGTAATATGCTTGTTTACAAAGGGTGCTTTTAACTAAAGTTTTAAATTTACTTTCATTTAGTTTTAATATATCACAAGGTATTTTGTTATAGAATTTAACACAGTACCCCATGAAAGATGATTGTACTTTAGCTAGTCTGTAAGAAGGCTGATCTAACTTATCTTTATTTCTGGTATTACAATTGTGTCTATCACTGACTTTACTAAAGAGATGTATATTTTTCCTTACATACATAATATTTTCATAAATAAATTGGCAAGAAACTGTCATAATATTAATATTTTTAAACAGTTCCCTAAGAGATTAAAGGGGCTATTATCCATTTCATTTGATAGTAACTTCACTGTTTCTAAGTTTTCATTATATTTACAAAACTACACAATAGGCAAACATGTATACACTGAAGAAGGTCATTATTATAATTGTGTTAATTAAATATTGCTAACGAGCACGTCTGTAAGCTACGAACGAGCGCGAACCAAGCCGAAGTCAAGAAGTTTGATTGAATTGTGAAGAACAGGGCATCCTGTTGGATACACTTTTATTTTTTAAATAAACGAACCCTATGTGATATTTCAAGATATTCGGTTTCCCTGCCCACATCCGATGTTCCATTCTAAGGGACTTTACTGATGGTGGGACGCAATTTAATTTGCGTCAATAAGCGATATCACACACGTATTTTCTTAGAACATTTGAAGTTCAATTCGGTTGAATTGCATCGCATAATTGCAATTTCGCTTAGTAAAAATCTCTTATCGGTGTGATATAAATCGAATCGCGGTTCTACGATTACGTCGGTACCCGTTCACATGAAGAGAACTAAGGGAATAAATACAAAAAAATGTACGTGAATTTTACAAATATTTATTGTCTGACTTCAATTTACTAATTTTTTTCCCCTCTTTCTTTTGTTTATCTTTATTCAGAAGTTTACCCTTTCGGAGCTTCATTTCGTATTCATTTTCACTGTTGGTAAGAGATATAGGGTGCTTTTCACAAATAAACTGGAGAATATATTCACACGCGATGTCATTAAGTTTACCGTACTCATTATACATCGCACCGCAGTGTTCGCCTGGGTCCTTATTGTTTGGCTCCCCATCGGCCCATATATTATATCCTGCTTCGATAAGCGTTTGACCTGAAATTTGAAATATTATAATATCATATCATTATATTCTTCTTTCTCCAATAGAAATTTGATAACTTCGCTTTCCACTACATTATCATCTTTCTGCCCTTATCCCATGTTATTAGGAGTGGGCGCAACACGTTTTCTTCTTCCATACCATCCTGTCACCCGTCACTCCATCACTGACGCACTTTTCTTTCATATCACTCCTCACACAGTCCACTACAATATAGAATAATAATTTTCAACATTGAGTTTGTATGCAATACCTGTCGCCGCTATCGCCCTCAGCACATGCCCCGAGACCGCGACCTTCGACCGTCCAACCCAGCGTACACAATATTTCAAGTTCGCAATTAAAATGAGAAATTACAATACATTGATTCATTCAGAATTGATTTGTGTCGTAAACTGGTTATCATATGTAACTAGGTCTTTGATAGTTGTTAGGGTAGTCAGAAGCTAAGAAGTATCTTATTTCCCAGTAAATGGGTTGTGAAGATCGGATAGATAGTCACGTAAAATATTGGTATTCAACAACTGGCCTCAAAATATCATCTAAAAAGCTTACGAAAGTGGATGAATTTATTTTAATACAAAAACTACATCGTTTTGGCTATTCATAATTAAAAAACTGCAAGATGAAGATCATTACCATGAATTGTCCTCCACTCAAATTTTTCGTCCCAGTTGTGAACACCGATGTAAGTATAACTTTCGACGTAAACTGCTTGCACCGGAATACCTTTATGCTTATTATAGAGTTCTTCGAGAACGTCGTGTTCGGCAACACTGTTTATTATAGCAAGATGGCCGCCTTCAGCAGAACAAACGAGGAAGGCGCGGGAAAAGTTTCGTGGTACTGTATGAAACTTATAGCATTTGTTAGTCCTTCTATCTAAACGGTATTCTGAAAGAATATATTTAATTTTAGCTGTGATAAAAGAAACACAAAACAATTATTTATTTATTTTATAATGAATGTACACATTATAATACGTTCAGAAAACACATCATGCCAGAAGAGTAAAAAGGTACTACTTATTTAATAAGAAATTTTAACCAGCAGACCCGTGAAAAGGAAAAATTTAAAAGAAAAGTAAAATCAACGGCTAACCTAAGATATAAACACATACGTTATTTGCTAATTTTAAGAAGAAGACAAGACAAGAAGTTGGAAGATATGACATAGTTCTGAGATCAGGGGCCCTAACATGACGTGTCAAAATTTGCTGGGATCCACTGTGACAGAGAAGTGGAGCTAAACAAGACAAATATCTCTGTCACTTTTTCACAACGCACTATGACAGTTTTGACACGTCATAGTAAGGCCACTGTAAACATTATTTTTCTAAGAAATATCTCCGGAAATATCTCATAACCTACCAGCCATACATTATATTTGACATTATCTCCTAAGCAAATAAAAAAAAATTAAGTATCTGTTTGTAATATCAAAATAAAAGCATCTAAGAAAATGTATAAATGAAAGTATACGTTACTGTAAAAGGCATAATAATACTAAAATATATAATACCAGCAATCACACGATAAATCTTAGGATTTACCTTAGACACTAGTCAATTTTGAAAAAACGTAATGTCGTTGACACACATAGATACGAAATGATTTGGACAATTTATAACTAATTGATAAGCTGACTGATAAAAGCTTGTTTTTTTTTAAAATCTTTGCCCTACACTAGAAATTTCTTCCTGTATCGTGGGTGCGTTTACAAACATTTGAACTCACATACACAAGACACCCAGATCCGGAACAATTATCTGTAGGCCATACAAATATTTGTTCCGTACGGAAATAGAAATCGCAACACGCAGCGCTGCAGCGTATCGCTCAACCACTGCGCCAACCGTGTAGTCACATGGCGTCAATTGGTGATTATCATAAAATATATCATTTCGGACTTTTACCAATAAGACTTGGTAAATCTTAGGTTTTACGGGTTAATCCTAGGTTTTACCGTAGTTCGGGCTTTTACAGTAACATATACGCACTTATAAACAAAAAAAACTAAATTAACTTTTGACTGGCCGGCTGTGCCGGGTAATCTCCGGAATGGCTGGACCGATTTTGACGGCTTTTCATTCACACATAGCTGTTGTCATAAAAAGTATTTACAGCTACTTTTATTTTTAAAAACGATAAGGGTTTTTTTTTAGTTTTATAAGTTAGGCGCGGACGCAGTCGCGGGCAACAGCTAGAACTTAATAATATTATAAATGCGAATGAAACTCTGTCTGTAACCTTTTTACGTCTTACCGGCAAAATGGATTCAGATGCAACTTGACATACGGGGAGATCAAGTCCTAAATATACATATTTATTTTGATATTTTTGTGGTATGCGTCGTGCCTGGCTCAAATTAACTCTTTAACTTTCTTTTTTACTAGGTTAGGAAATAAAGTGCTTTTTATCCACGTAGTGTCTTCCCTTGGGTTAATAAAACACTGCCTACGAGATCTAAGCCGCGGGCAGGCAGTAGTTCTCAATAAAGTAATAACACAAAATAATTGTTCTTGAATAAGACCTAACTACAGTAACAGAAATCACATTTATAACCATAATTAAAACTGACAGATTTTCTCATGAATAGAAAAAAGTGTGAATGAGCTTTAAACATGGAGGCGGCAATTTAGTCAGTTATCTACTGAAAAATATCTGCAATAAATTCAGAAGACAAGCTTGTTAGCGAAGCAGTAATGCTCACGAAGGTGGATGCGGAATGCGTGGGGAAGACGCAAAGGAGACGCCCTCACGACCCTAGCTACTGCAGGAGACGACTGGAAGCCTTATTGCGTATTGAATTCGGCAAGGCAAAGGGCAAAGAGTATGAACAATCGACCAATCACATGGCGAGATGAAAGATGCGATGTGGATTTCCATCTATGTGATTGGTCGATTGTTCATCCTCTTTGCCCTTTGCCTTGCCGAATTCATTACGCAATAAAGCTGCTGGGCATCGGGAGTCGCATGCCGCGATTCCCGACCACCGTAAGCGTGGGCTTGCGGACGGCGAGTAATGGGTAGCTCGTCGTCCGATAAGGAAACCGCGTAATGTTCGACGCGCGCCTCAAAGAGATGGCAGCAAAACTGACGGGGTCCGCTAGGGCCGATACTTTTTGCGGATGAACTTGTTGAGTGACCACGGCCCTGGCTCTAGAAACGCGGGTGGGTATTAAAACTGTAAATGTCTGACACGCCCTCCCGCTTCACCCAGAGCAGGAGAAATCATTGGATGATTCCCCACCCCAAAAAAATACTTGTTAATCTATTTATATTTACCATTATCAACACTGCCACATTCATTCCACGCCGTTGAAAGGCTTCCACGACGGTAACAGATATAGGGCAAAACATCATTGCAACTTGTCTCTCCTATTAGTCCTTCTTTACTAATAAAGATGCAATCCTGCTTATTTCCTATATTTCGTGGTTGGTTTGCAGCCCATTCTAGTTTAAGCTTAGTTATGAGTCTCGTAAGCGATACGCCTGTAAATTGTGAACCCATTAGTTGCAGTGGTCGTATTTTTCTATTTTACAATTTTAATGTAACCAGTGACACTTGCAAGGTTAAGACGAATTGATTGACGTAAGAATCATGAAAATCTGCCGACGCATTTGGTCTCTAGAACGCCACATAGGAACAAACATAAATACATACATAGACTGTTAAACACATTACCCTCCTTCGGCAATCGGGTGAAAAGGATAAACTTATTCGTTCGCGTGGATTATAATACCTCCAACCTTCTGAAAGAGACCTTTGATACGAAATCATTGGGCTTCTCTCTGCTAAAGTCACGCACAAAGTCTTCAAATTGAAGTGCTGGAATTGTTAAACATATTTTTTGCCTGTCTTGTTATGGGAATTATAAATTTTAACAGTCGAATACAGCGCGACCGGTGCAGGGTTTAGAACATAAGTTTTGTTTTTTATTAAAGACCTCACGGTATCTCGTTTGAATAAATGTGGTACCTATCTTGTTTGATACCAATCGTTGCATAAATTTACTACACCAACTCCGGGATTATTTCAAACTTGCTCGACTAGTAGTGACTGCAATCTTGACTGCAAAAATTCTAAGAACCATGTTTAAACTCATTTTAAAGTAGATGGACGGTATATCGTGCGGCTATACAGCCAAGTGCTCGATTTGTGTTCGATTGCTATATATAATTAAACCTTATGCTATCTCTTATCTTGTGGAGGGGCCGAGAAATAACTCGGACACTTCGACCCATTGGGATCTAAAACCTTATGCTAACTGACCAACCTTGAAATGTATAAAAATCGCCTGGCGAGAAAGCAGCATGTATCCCAGTAAAGAAATTGAGTTTACTTTTTGATTTATTAATAAATTCCAGTATTGCAGTTTTAGTTGCATTTGTAGTCGGAGTGGCAAGTTCGGCACCTAGTTGTAAAATAAAGTCATTAAGTTATTTATTATAAGAGTAGAACTAAATTAAAAAATAAACTAAATGCGATAATTGAAACAAGAACACATTTTATTTGTGAATCGCACAGGATTTACAGACAACAAAATCCATCTATCTTTGCTCATTTTCAAAGGCTGCTTACCATAAGCAACCATAGAATACGATAAAAATTTGTTATGCGATTATGTACTCAGAAAAAATATATCTATAAAACAAAATAATAATGAATAAATTAGACTTAAATGATTAATACCTGGATGTAATACATGACTTAATACGAGAGTTAATTGATTTCATAAATAGATTACAAACTATTTTACACAGTCATGTAATAATGAAAAATCTTGTGATGATCAAATCTTTGGACAATCTGCAATATAACACACAAGGTGATCACCGCGTCCCAGGACTCTGCATTGCCGACCATTGAACGAATCACGGTCGGCAGTTACAGGGCACTTCTCAGCTCCACAACGAGTGAGAGGATACATCTCTGCTTTAACCATTGGTGAATACAATCGTGATGATATAATATGATATGTAATGGTTCTTTTGGTAGATTAACCAGGTCTCATTTTATAGGTAAAAAGAAATAGGAGATTACCTTCCATCAGACATCGCAGTCGAGCATCTGGCCAAACTGCTGGTATGATATGAGTTTTAAACCACCCTCTGGCTACATCACTGTAAAAGTAGTCATACCTGTACATGTGTTTTTCTAATTCTACCTCTAAAATGAAAAACAATAATTAAATGTTGAAACTTAAATATAGAAATACGCAACAAATTGTTATAAGTTAAAACAAAAAAAAAAACCGTTGTGTCATGTCATCATGTGTGTCTTTTTCATGTTTTTTGGCGAACGAAAATGGGCTAAAAATTGTAATCCAAACTATTGCCAAAAATTTGCACGTATTTAGTTTTCACTGAAAATGGTTTCGGGTGCCCATTATCTAAAATAGCTTCAAAATTGAACCCGGAAATGGTGCCCAAAGTTTTTTTTTTTCTCATCTTGTATTGTTAATGTAAACTGGAGGATTGAAGCCAACTAATGCAAGCAAATCTTTGCTTAACTAGTGACTTCAAAGTAAACAATGTAATTTACATAAGTTGATGAAATAAACATTTTTATTTAATGTTTTTATTTTATTTACTTATTTGCCGTAAAGAGGATAGTTTCGGGGCTCGCAGTCTATTACCAGAAAAATAAGACACTGAATCATTTAAAATAATAGTTTTTATCTATCTATAGGAAGCGAAGTGATTTTACTAAGCAAAATTGCAAGTACGTACACATGGACGCAATGCTATTCAATTCGACCGATTTGCACTTAATTTTTCTTCAAACAGACAAACCGTCAAACAGACAAACAGACAAACTATTCTCTGTTACAAAACAATTTATCAAATTTTATATTTACTCGAGAACCGAGTAAATATAAGTGAAGCAGTATAAGTGGGCAGTGCAAATCAAAAAGAGCGCTATAGGCATCGAAACCAAATAGGGTACAGGAGTTATATAATCTGGCAATTGACGGTTTGGAGGTAAGCGGAACAGGGTATAAAGTCCCACAAACCTCCATTGAAAATGGAGGATCTACCGGCCAGACGTATATTGTGTCTGGTCCTAGCAACTGCCCAATGGTCTTTTTCGGACTGTGTATCTTTTCAAAACGCGCCGAAAACTTTGCTTGTGCGATGCAGGATTTATGTGTCGTCGTATTGTCATTATTTCGTTTGTGTGGGCGTTGATGCCGCTACAACAGTTAGTAGTTCTGACCCGGCGATTTTAGCTTCCGTGACCCCAAGGTCACTCCGCGCTAGTCCACAACAGCACTGAAGTCACCGCGCACTTGGGACCTGTGCATCTTCTGCCTAATGCGGCGAGTTGCACCATAACCCACCACGCTGGCACAGAGCGTGCAGGTGGATCGTAATAGCCTGGTTTGTTTGTCAGTAGGATATAGTCGGCGGAGTCTCGAAACATGCTTACTTGGACTTATTACATCACAAACGATTTACTTGATAAAATCAATAGAAAAAAATCTTACCTTTTAAACTGCTTGAGCAGATCAGAAACAAAAAATATTTATAATAGTTCCTCATTGGGCGAAGTTTGAAATAAGTATGAAAAAATATGCCAATACAATCTTTATTACAATTACTTTTATAACATCGACGGAAATATAAAACTAAAAAATCAGTGCTTCCCAAATGTATATAACCAAGAAAAGAAAAACATATAATTGCTGATTTTTTTAAGAAGAGTGATTGAAAGGGTATCATGTTACCCAGTACTGGGTTGTCCAGGTCAGATTGGCAGTCACGCCAGGTGAAATACTGATATTCAGAACTTTTTAACCGACTTCATTTTGCTATCAGCTAAAGACCGTTTGACTAGAATTTTAATCCAGCATAAACTAGTAATGCCATTCATAAATTACTAGTTACTACTGTTATTAACTACAGTACTTACTATTTATGTCTCAGTTTAAAGTAAAAGATCATAGCCTCGCAATTTGATTTGAATAAGCAGATACACTGTAATGCCCGTCGACTTTAATTTATCAACGAAAATGTTGTTGTCAAAAAACTAATTTGTCACTGTAATGACTGACAAGGAATTAAACATGATTATTAAGCATGATAATACCTATAATTATTAAGGCTACTAGAAAATATTTTCAAATATTAGAAAGCATACAATATTATGTATTACCTACAATTCAACTTTAGCATATCAGTGATACACACACTCAGTGATGTCATATTTTTTACTTTTAAGCTGTTACCAATAAACACAGTTATACTGGTATCTGATTTATATACATTATTTGTCACATACTCCATTATATGCTTGTCAGATGACCCAGGCAATAATTCTAAGTGGAATGACTGTCATTGCTTGATTAATTACCTCATCTTTCCTTTGCAGGAACGATGTATAAAGAAAGGTTTGTTTCTAAAACACATTATTTGAGAACCCCTGACGTTAATAAAATAGTTGCTTTTAATATATCGATTGGTTCGTAAATTCAATAACAATCGATAACAAAGTTATAAAAAAAACACAATGCATATTTATTTATTTTCATAATATAACTTTTCAGAAAACGACGTACATCATTCATGAAAGGGTCTAGAATCGTTGCGCTCCATAGTTTGTGATGTGAAATGAGTAAGTATATTGCAAAAATGGAATATGTGTTGGTGTCAGGCAGTAAGTAAGATGCGATGTGAAAGGAAATAAATTTGATTAGGTATAGACTTTTTGCTCGCCCCCTATTATAATATAGGACTTATAACTAGTGAACTGCAGGTGTACTGTAGGTGCACCTCTGCACAGTCCTTCGAGCTATACAGGCGTGGTATAATGTTTTGTTTTTGCGATAGTCGTATCGTCACCCACTGGCTAAGACCTCGCTTCTCGAAAGAACTCAAGCGAGTTCGTGTGTTTGATCCGGGCAAGTACAAATGTGACTTTATCAATAAATGTGCACATTCTTAGTTTTCTAGGACATCGTTGTGGTTTAAAAGAAGATGTAGTGACTAAAATTGAAAAGGTATACTAAGATTGTTTCGCCATGTTGAGAGGATGAATGAAAGGCGACTAACCAAAGGTATTTACGGGTACAAGGCAGACGTGAATGGAAACGCCAGGAGAGGACGCCCTAGAAAGACATACATAGACCATATTGGTGATGATCTTCAAAAAGGCCAGGTGCGCAGTACTCATAACCGGCGTGTGTGTAGGACTAGATGTATGAATGTAAGTGAAGCAAAAGAAGTATGTAAGGATCGTAGCAGGTGGCATTCTGTAGTTTCTGCCTACCCCTATGGGAAAAAGGCGTGAGTTTATGTATGTATGTATATATTTTGAGTTCTAGAATTCTCCACATTTTTATCATAATCGATCCAATCTTTATTATGACCACCCATTTAAATTACATGTCATTGTTGTGACCTCATTGGGGCTAAGTGGCAAGCTCATTCCACTGGGGCTCATTTTATAATATCATGTATGATATTGTGTTTGTTATCTTATCCATACCAAAATTGTGAATCTAAACATGAAACAAACCAATTCTGTGATAGATCAGTGCCAGTGAATTAGATATTAGAAGTTTCAGCATTTATAACAACCTAAGACTATTTGCTATTCTCTAATTTCGGTATAAGTTTTAAAGTAATATGACATTTTGAAAATAACAAAAATATTTACCAAAAATTATTATTATATTTTGATTCAGCGTTGTTTTTGTAATGTATATTCTCTAATAGGATAATGTTAATATTGGTTTTTAGTTTTGTGGACCTTTTATTAATAAAAAAGCGTTTCGTCATCACAAGTTTGAAGTTTAATAGAACCTCTCTTAAAAGTAATCAAAACCTGCTTCAATATAGTTAAAAAAGCGGTTAACTGCCTCCAAAAAAGGAGGAGGCTCTCAATTATATTACTTTGTTTTTTTTCCATGTGTTTTTTTGTCATCATTTTGTCAGTAACTCAGGTGAGGAGCTCGTGGCTAAATAATAACAGCCGCACGTGTCGATCTTCAAGGTTAAGCAACGCTTGACGAGGTGGGTCCGTAGATGGGTGACCATTTCAACATACTGAGTTTCCTCCGTGCCTCGGAAAGCACGTTAAGCCGTTGGTCCCGGCTGTCATTTGAAGACCTTTGACAGTCGTTAGGAATAGTCAGAAGCTTGAGATCTGACACCAGTCTAGCCAAGGGGTATCGTGTTACTCAGTTACTGGGTTGTGGAGGTCAGATAGGCAGTCGCTCCATGTAAAACACTGGTAATCAGCTGAATCCGGTTGGACTGGAAGCTGACCCCAACCTAGTTGGGCAAAGGATAGGCAGATTGATTGATCTTATCCATACCAATAGTATAAAGAGGAAAGATTTTTTGTTTAATTGTTTGTTTATACCGAATAGGCTCCAAAACTAGTGGTCAGATTTTAAAATTCTTCCACCTATGGAAAGCAACATTATTCCCGAGTAACAGAGGCTAAAACAATTATCAATAAAAGTAGAAATCCTTATGAAAATTAAAATAATGTAACCCAAAGTAGCAAAATTTTGCCTGTAAAATTCACTATTTGGCATGCGCTGAGAAAACGATTGATGATACATAAAATTATGTACAACATGATTAAACTACTCATTATTAAAAAAAACATCATACAGAAAAAATCAGCGAGAAAATATATCTCATTATCATAGTTAAGTCACAATAGCAGCTTTTGTGTTCTTAAATTGAATTAGATCGCTGGTAGAAACTGGAAGTTGGTTACATTCGTATTGTAGTATTATAATTCTTATTCAAATAAATAGTTTAACAAATTTGTGGGTAGATTAGGGTAGGTAGGTAGGTAGGTTAGGTTGGTGGGTAGGTACGTAGGGTAGGGTATGTGGGATAGGGTAGATATGTAGGTGATAGGTAGGTAGACAGACAGTTGACGGGAGCCGCGGGGTCAGCTAGTTGGATATACATTTGTCATTAATTTCGACCATTTAGCGGTTCCAGTCAGATTTATATGGATTTACATAACATTACATCACGCCTGTATATGCCGAAGGGTTGGGCAGAGGAGCACCATAGTACACCGACATTTCCCTAGTTATGTTCAAGTCCCATAATATAGGGGGCGAGCCTGTGCTACGGCACAATGCCAGACTCTGGACTGCTGCTGAGAAATGCCAGATGGAAAACTCAATAACACATAGTCCTTCCCAGAAATCGAACCCAGGGCTTCATGTTCACCAGTAGGCTTTGCGACCACACCAAACAGGCAGTCATTTACATGGCTTTTCAGTGTAACTACTACCAGAGATTTAGCTTGCGTGAATGACGGAAACTCTTCCATGGGAACACAATTTCGGGATATCCTATATCAATATATGTATTTCGATAGATCATTTTCTAAAGTAAGTAACGAAAAACTGATATAAACTATACGGAATTTATTATCACAGCAGTCTTTACATTAATATTTACAAAATAAATCCTAATTAACAACACTGTAACAGAAGTTTATCCTAAAGCTTTGGCTTGTCCCAGGACGCCGATGGCTGGTCCAGCCTTGATGATGCCATCTCTCACGTTGCGACCGACCTTCTCCTGAAAAAGGAAAGAATATATTAGTAAAAGACTGGAAACTATTACAGGTCTTATTCTGAAAATGGGCTTTCAAAATCTACTCATTTTATTTATGTGAAAATTAGTGAGGATAGACAGATGCCTGTACTTTACACGCAAAAACGGTACTGCACAGACTTTGATAAATTTTCAAAATTTAAATGGTATATTTAAATTTTGCAATACCCAATATTAATTTTGATCAGCTGATGATATATTTGTATGTCAATGGAAATGGAAAGCGCAATTCTTTTTTGTGAATTGACTATGACGTCCTTGACAAAAGTTTTTTCCAGGAACAGAAGCCGTTTTTAACAAATGACCACCCATTTCCATTACAACCTATACAATAGGCACACTTGCACTTACTTGATCAAAGAGGTAGTTGTTTTTTTCATATTTTTTTTCATGCATTACTAGTTGACTGAGTGAGCGCGAAGCGTCTCCGTTTCAGCTTGGACAAAAATGTAATTAATATTTAAAAATAAACTTACAATTTTCTTGAAGACCTTCCACCGTGGCTCGGGCGCCGCCGACACAGCGCACAGAGCAACCAGACAAGAGAACACCAACAACAAGATGCGAGAGAAATTCATTTTTACTATAATTGTTCTTAATTCAAATTATTATTGTATTGATTCACGAAGACTCCTTTGAGTTGAATGATGTTTCAGATTCAAAACTCTCGTTTTATATACTTGGATAATTTTGAACTGACCAAGATACTATTTGCTGTCAACAAACTTGAAGTCATACAAAGATAGAATTTATTGTATTGACATAAAGATCATGTTGTTGTTTCAGATGGTTTTCCGAGCGTAAAATGCTCATTTACATTGATAACGGTCCGCGGTGTGTTGACTCCAGGGAACTCCCGTTTTGACGAGCTGAATGAAGCCCCTTAAAAATAGCTGATTGATAGTATAATAATTACAATCCAATCAATTTGGTAAAGTAGATGATAAAGTACTTACTAAATAATTTATTATGCAAAAAAAAAAAAGAAAGACAAGGTATTTATTTGGTACAAACTTAAACACACACAACTAGATTTCGGAACAACGAACGAAAAATAAAAAAAAAACATTAAAAAAAGACAATAAAATGCTACAAAAAAAAAAAAAAAACCGGGCAAGAACCAATGATACTTTTTTGATTCATCTGTATGTACTTTTTTAAGTTTATCTTGGACATCTCTGACATTTGTGTAAGAAAACATTGTGAATAAAACTGGATACATAGTTTTATATTTTGTAGTCTGAAATAACAAACTCTCCTTTTATTAACTTGGATAATTTTACTCGCCTGCTTATTTTCGTTCGCGCCTGATGGAATGCAAAGGATGACGATGCACTTTCCTACTGATTTCTTACGTCAGACTTTTCAGTTTTTGCTTTATTTGTATTTTTATCTGATGTATTAATATGTTGTGTGTATTTTAGTATGTGCTAAATAAATATATTTTCTTTCTTTCTTTTAGGTTAACAATGGAATGAGCGAGCTCAAAAATTTCCTGTTTCCCTTGCTTCGAATATGTAATAAACTCCGCCACTAGCAAAGAGTACCTACATTTTGACTGTGCGCATAATAAATATGACCCCTCGTAAAAAATAGGCGCAGTAATTTTTTATTCATCATAATCATCATCAGCCTTTAATATTCCCACTGCTGGGACACAGGTCTCCCCTCTATGACAGAAGGAATGGGCCGTAATCGACCATGCGGGCCTAGTGCAGTTGGCGGCCAGTTTTTTTTTTTTTTGAAATTGTCTCACTCTCTGTTCCGTAGTTGTTGAATTGGGTATTTTACCTATGTTTGCAATATTTGTAAGTATGTGAGAACCATGTTCCTACTTATCAAATTAATTAATTTTCCTGTTTATGCTTTTTTATACTTTATACTTGTACGTAGTATAGTGTGTTAAGCTAGTCTGGGTGCATCGTCCTCACATATATTAATTTATAATGTATGTACTTATGTTAATATTGTAAAACACCTTTTTTTTTTAAAGAGTAACTATGGAGTTTCTTGTGCGTTCTTCTCCATAACAATCTTCTTGCCGAATGCACGGTAGAATCAATTTTTATTACTTGTAAATTTAAAATTTTAATTTATTTGACGTTCAAAAGTGCCGTTTATTGGCCTAGTTGAATAAATATATTTGACTTTGACTTTGACATGTCTTCGAATTTTTGGTTCTAGGACTTGCCGGTTTCCTCACGATGTTTTTCTTCACCGTTTTGAGAGCAAGAAAAAAGAGTATCTTAATCAATGAGAGCATTCAATATTTGTTTCATTACCTATTTTCTTTTTATAGAATTATTGAAAGAGAATTTATCATACTATGTCATGGGATCAAATCCTTTGCCTTGCCGAATTCACTTACGCATTTAGGCTGCAGGTATATCGTATATATCCATGTGTTAAGTTTTATCCAAATGTAATAAGAATAACACATAATTTCACATTTATTTTATTAGTATGGAAGTTATATGGATTGGTTAGTTTGCTAATCACACAAGTTAATTTGGCCAACGGCGGTACCATTTCTCGTCATTTAATCCAACATCAAATACGGAAAACGTTTTTTAATGAACAGAAAGACTTGTCAATATGACCTAACTACGTGACTTGTATCCATTATCTTAATAAAAACGTCATATTTAATAACAAACATTATACATTATCTCTAAGTGCATTCTGATAAAACCATGTTATTCCTGCTCAACAATTAATTTGGAACTTACGTAGCTAGTTAAAATTGTGCCTCGTAGGTCTAGTAGTCGCAAGCGTTACTGCTGAGGTCTCAGGTTTGATACACGAATCGAGCAAAGTGTTATTGGGTTTTTCCGACTGGAATTCCTCAATAACAGCCCATTGTCTGGATTTATGCCAGGCTGATGGCAATAGGCTCGCTCCGTATTATTATTTTAAACATAACTCTGCCTATCCTCTTTTGGGAGACTAGGCGTGAGGCGTCTGGAAGGAACTTTTATCTGAATGGTAATGTACGTGGGAATGGATAATTCCATCAAGGGCTGACACCTCCACCAATTCTTTCCATCCATTCGCGTGCGGCTGGCCAAGACATGGCTGGAGGTGAATCACAGTGATGCCAAATTTCTCACAGGTCTTGGTAACTTTAAAAGTAAATTATTTACCTTCAAGCACGTTTCCTTCATGATTTCAGACTGTCACGCGACAGCAAAACTGCTACTGAGAAATGTTTAGTGAAAAACATAATATCACTTTTTATATACACTGGAAATCGAACATCAGATACCAGACAGATAGATACCAGATAGTTTTCAGGCGGAAGAGATCAGCATCCGTGATGCGTGAGAGCGCAACCGGTATCCTAAAGGTTATTGCAGATAAGGTCGACTGCCCTTTTCTGGGTACTGGACTCGTTTGCAGATCAGTGGCTCCAGTGCTGCAGGAAATGGACTTCACACATACATGAACTAGTTTTTAGATGTGGAATTTAGTATTTAATTTTTTGGATTTTATTTATTGATTATTTTAATGAATTATTTATTTTTATTTTGAAATGATTAAATTATGTGACTGTTTAGTAACATAGGCTGGGCTTCTCACCGCTAAATTATCGCAGAATTAATGTGAAATTGTCAAGCACGTCATCAATTATCATCTGCTGTGATTGGTTGAATGAATTTTCAACAGCCAATCACAGCAGATAACCGGCGATTATTCGTCAATTAAGTTAGCAGCCCGATAATCGAGTGTTGAAAACCCGGCGATAGTATCTAAGTTGAGTTAAATTTTTGGATATTGGTCTAATTAATAAAGAATTGAACTGAATTTAGCCAGCAATCACACGTTCAGCAGTCGCATATGCGGCCGCGAGACCAACGTGACGGTTAAATAAGTTGTTAAGCAAGACTGACCTTGAAATTGAGCAAAACCTATAAACATTTTGTGTTCCTTTGAAATTGACACCACTATCTAGATTTTCGAGGGAAATAACCTCTTAGCTCCGCTAATGAGACTAATTCCTTATCTAAAGAGTACACAACTATTGACACAGTTGTTTTATAACCGAAATAGTTGTCTTTATTTTTAAAACTTCTTTGTTATCTGCAAGATGATTCAGCGTTCAGTTCCGGTAAAGTACCTCGGAGTGCCTATTGTTTGACAAGATGTGTTTTTGTTTGTATGCAGATTATGCTGACCTTGTACGAGTATATTTCTGTGTGGTTCTAACATAGAAAGAAAGGGTTTAACATATTTACTGATTATCTTGTATTTGCATCCACGATACAGGAGAATTTCCTAGTGTGGAGCAACGGCTCAGTTCACGCCTAAACGCTGAACGAATAATTTATTTATTTATTTGGCCAACCAACAATTGTATATACTGATACATTAAAATATCAAATTTGTTTATTTCTAAGGTTAGTATTACAATCTCTTAAAAGTTAGCACCGCATGCCCCATAAAATAATAGAGTTACAAATCAAATTAAAATCTAAAGGAAAATATATGTCAGCTCGACAACAAAATTAAAATCAAATAAGCATCAAAAGCAAACCACAATCAATATTAAAATCCAAGTCACAATTAAATAAAATTAAGAAACAAAAATATAAATCAATAAAATTAAAATTACAATTATAATAGAAAATTAAATAAAATTAAAAATCAATAAAATTACAATTACAATTAAAATAGAAAATTAAATAAAATTAAAAATCAATAAAATTTAAATTACTATTAAAATAGAAAATTTAATAAAAATAATGATGAATAGGAACTACATGTTCATAAGATAATTTTTGTGCCGGGAGAACTTTCCTTTAGAATAATATTCGACATTCAAGCGGACGAAACCCCTAGTAAAAACCAGTTATGACAAAGAGATCTATTAAACTCTTTCCCTCTCTTACTAATAAACAAGGAAAAGAGATAAACCAGGTATAACAAAGGTATAACCATACATTTTCATAGGTTTATACCTGGTATAACTTTATTCTGCGTTTAATAGTAAGAGGGTTTATTTTAAGTAGATAGCGGGCATTGACCCCGTCATCACATGCAGGTAGTTACTTAAAGTTACGAAGTTTTTTGTACTACAGTCTTCATTAGATATCACGATAATCTTCGTATCGTTAAGTAACTTACACCGCCTCTTTACAAGGAAGAATAGGACACATCTATTGTAGTTTTCTGGCATTTTGCTGCACTGGACCTATTTGGAGCAGCCATTTGGCACAGAAAAATCCCCGAGCGAAACCGCTGGCGGCTGATAGTCAGCTATTATTCCGTAACTGAACAATAACATTACATGCTATATTTGTAACACTTACGCACATATGCAAATCAATGACGGGCCTGCCCCGTATTATCCATACTACTAACAATAATATTATTACTACTACGATTCCACAAACCGTAGTAAATTCTTTAAGAATGAATAGAACTGATGTTTAATTACTTAGGTACGTTTTCTTGTAATACGAGTACTAAGCGTGGGGGAATGACCTGAGATGACTCAGTCTATGAACTTCCTAGTTGACGGTGGGATGCAGGAAAAAACATCGTTTGGTAGATAAATGATTGATGTTTATGTTAAGGAAAAACATTTAAAACCATTAAATGATGTTTGAATGAATGTACTAAGCGACATTGTGACAACTGAGGCCGTATGAACGAAGTGCCATTGCCATCATGATTCCTTTATAAAAAAGGGATAGCGATATGCATCTTGTAACGCTCCGTCTCTCTTTCAAACCGAAAATTTAATTATGGTTAGGAATCTTTAGGACTTTCTTTCTACACAAAGATATTGTCACATCGTTGTCGCATTATAATCTGTTACCTTAATTTTGAAAAAATATGCAATTTGCCATGGCGTTTTTACTAAACTCACGTTCATATCTAATACCCTAGAAAGAAAACTACCTAACTAGGTACTTATCAAAAAATACTACTGGCTACTATGCTAGTCTATACCAATATTATAAAGAGGAAAGATTTTTTTGTTTGTTTGTTTGTACCGAAAAGGCTCCGAAACTACTGGACCGATTTCTTTATTTATTTATTGGCCTATCTACAATTGTTATACTGTTTATTCTAGTAATAAAATCAATATGATACAAGCATAGTATACAATATGATGCGATAGACACAGCATGCAAAATTTAAAAAATTCTTTCACTAAAAGAAAGCTACATTATTCCTGAATGACATAGGCTATTTTTTTATTCCTAAAACGGGTCCTGTGGGGTGGTCCACGGGAACGAAGCCGCGGGGAACAGCTAGTATTGTATAATTATGTGACGTTACATAATTATTGCTACTTTTCACATTCTCATTTTGGCTTCACATACAGACGCACGCTAGAACTGCCAAGTTAAGTAACGGTGCCGGGATCGGTCCGTGTTGGTCACGGAAAGAATTTTGACAGTCAATGGGTGGGCATCAATTATATACCTCATAGTTTTCTCCGTTCCTCAAAATGTTCGTTAAGCCAGCTACTGATGTCAGCGAAGTCCAATTAAACTTAGAAAATACATATGAATTACAAAGGTCACATTGGTAATTGACTGGGGTCTGGGTTTTAACCTTTTGAATGAAAGGCAGCCTAAAAAGCAGATAAAAATCATTGATATTTTTATTTATTTAACGATCTTGCCAGATGATAGGCAATGATTTAAATTTTATTTTATTACTATATTAGTGACCTAAAGTGTGTAACGGGCACGAACTCAAAACCTCAAGAACGAGAGGTGAGGTCGGACACAGGACCTAGTATTTTTTAAAGCCATCAGGTACCACGGGAAGAACCGCCACCAAGCCACACATACTCTGCAGTTAATTCCTAGGAAGCCATTAGGAAAGCTTACTCATGAAATCATAACAACAATCAACTATGTTAGATTTCATAGAATTTCAATTCTACATTTTATTAGATGATGATCAAGTATTTTATGTTGTTTATGAAATCTTTATCCTCATTCAAATCAATCATGATCTAGAACTACAACTAAATATTAGTAAGGCCAATTTGAAATTCAAAGTAATAGTTGGTTTTCTTGTGTCCTAAACATAATATTTTAGTATTGGCAACTTATTTAGCATTAGCTTCTGCACGTGGCCTCGCCCGCTTAAATATTACTATCCCAATGAAATATTATTTCCTAATTCTGATTCTGATACCTAATTATGCACGCTAGGCCACCTCAAGGTCAAAGTGTTGCAACTAACGTTTGGCCTACAGTACGACTATCCAACCCTGTACAGTCCAACATCTTGGCAAAGGCTGCCCAAGTCTTAAACATTTTCAACTTATTTATAAAAAAAAAACAACCACATAATTAGTTTTAACTAGGGATGTTACGAAGGTTCGATTCCGATTCCGAAAAGTCTGAACTTCTGATTGTTTTTAATTAAACCTTCAATTTCAATTTAGGTACCGAATCGATTTAATCGGGGGTTATAGTAGGTCGATGCGATAATATTTGCATACCAACTTATGGCGTAATGTAAGTAACTATTTAGTAATCTGTGGTAATGTGTCAACTGTCAATGTAATAATATAATAATAATAATAAAGCTTTATTTATTCCTTACACATAGTTTACATTAATTCTAAACATTATTTGTAGTGTTAGTATTATATTTATTCTAGTTTGTTAGTATACATGTTATTAAACTGCGTTAACGTGTTTTGTAGTAAGGACCGCTCTGGCAGTGAAAGCCTCCTCCATGTGTCAATGTGTCTACTGTCAATGTGCTAAACATTTATTTATACCATCTTATGTACCGCATTTAATGCAAATTTGAATTCGACTTTGATTTTGAATTATCTTACAATAAATACGTAATCTAATCATAAATGGTTAAAAAGTTTTTATAAATAAGGCCCAGACACGTTTCATAACTGATAAGCAATTAATTGTTCATTATAATTAACAGTAAAGTTATCGACGATATTCGCGGGACTTCATAAAAGCGCGCAGAATCGGGAATTCCCTGGAGTCAAGACACCGTGCACCGTTATCAATGCAAACTAACATTTTCATACAGGAAAACATCTGACACAATTACATGATCTTTAAGTCAACATGATAAAGTCTATGTTTGTGTAACTTCGAGTTAGTTAAGAGCGAACAATATCTTGGTCAGTTTACCAGTATATAAAACGAGAGTTTTGAAAATGGAACATCATTCAACTCGAAGGAGTCTTCGTGAATTCAATACAATAATAATTTGAATTAAGAATAATAATAGTAAAAATGAATTTCTCTCGCATCTTCTTGTTTGCGTTCGCTTGTCTGGTTGCTCTGTGTGCTGTGTCGGCGGCGCCCGAGCCACGGTGGAAGGTCTTCAAGAAAATTGTAAGTGTTTTAAAATATTTATTAAAGTAATTTTTCAAAGGCCCAACCAGTAGAATAGGGATTTCACTAGCAAACTGAACCAGTATACGCTGGCCTAGCATTAAATTGAGAAGCAGTACGATGGTAGCTCAAGATAAATTTGTTAATTTGAAGCTAAATAAGATGTTAGCTGCCTCTTTGGTCTATTAAATGCAAGTGTGGCTACCGACACGAAGTCACGGGGGTTCGATTCTCAAGACACCCAAAATTGAGGCAAATGTCTCTTGATTAAAAAAAAACTGTATTTTGTGGGATTTATACCACTCTCAGTCTGATAAATTTTAATGTAACCCTTTAATGAGCCCTGTATTTTTTGCTTTCTAAAATAAATAATAATTGACACAGACAAAGCGCAACAAAGTTCAGGAGTGGGTGCTTGTGACGTCACTCTGTCAGTATAAAGTGTAGCACACCGTGACGTCACACGATATTTGAACATACTATATCGTCGTAATTTTTTGTTAAAAAAGAAAAAATACGTGTCCAATATTTTTAAGTAATCTCTGACGGACTAAATATATTTTTATTGTCAACTACCCTATTATCGGCTATTGGAAGACTTCGATATGCAAAATTTAAGGGATTGATCACTTGACGTTTTTTCAATCGCCATCGTGACGCATTCATCAAAAGATTGTCTAGCGCCTCTGTAACAGTTACCAGACTTTTGCTAATAGTTTTTTTTTTCATTTTACAGGAGAAAATTGGTCGCAATGTGAGAAATGGCATCGTCAAGGCTGGACCAGCCATCGGAGTTCTGGGACAAGCCAAAGCTTTAGGATAAACTTCTGTTGCAGTATTGTTAATTAAGGATTAGTTATAAGTAAATTTAAATATCTGTACATACTTAAATGCTGTGAAAATAAATTATTGTTTTAATCTTATTTTTGTCTTTCTTTACACAAGTAAAATTTCACGATTTTAAAACCCCCGGCACATTTATCTTGCGAAAACACCCCGATTCAAACAGTAAAACGCTTATAACTTTTGAACGGCTGAACCGATTTTGTTCAAACATAGCTAAGAACACTCTCGACAAAATAACCATTTAATAAAAAAAAACTAAATCAAAATCGATGCATCCGTTTAGGCGCTATGATGCCACAGACAGACACACACTGTATACACAGATACACCGATACACAGATACACAGCAACACACGTGAAACTTATAAATCCCCTCTTTTGCCGGCGGGGTTAAAAAGCTGCCAAGACTTCTTTGATCATATAAGCATAAAAAATAAATAGACCCAGATCTAAATCAAATAATTAAATTAAGTAATCCGAAGGATATGTGTGACGCCAGGTCTTTTTACCCGACTGCCGAAGGAGGGTAATGTGTTTTTGTAGTTCGTATTATAGATACCGGATACAGAATTTTGAGTAAGGATAAAATATTGAATCTTCCTGCCCGATTTCGGTCATCATCATCATCATTATTTTAGCTGAAAGACAAAGACGTCCACTGCTGAACATTGGAATCCTAGAATCGTCACAACATAACCCAGCCTCGTGCGTCTCACATCCAGTGCATACCTACAACCTTAACCGGTTCATTGATCTACCTGGTGGGAAGCCTTCCAACGCTGCGTCTTTCCTTTCACGGTCACCATTCTAGAACTTTTCGGCCCCATCAACCATCCGATCTGCGAGCAAGCGGGCTATGTCAGTAGCCCTGTTCCGCCTGGTGATTGGATAATCTTCAGTCAAAATTGCTTCAAAGCAGTGTTTAAAGGAATCGCTCTGTACCAAATTACGTAATATTTCAAAAGGTATGTGCTGTTAGGTGATTTAAGTGTTAACCCTATCCTTGATAAAGTGAATAAGGTAGTTTACTGAAAATTTGTTTTTGTCCGTCAGGTAGATAATAAAAAATATTGGACACTTATTTTTTGTTTTGATATGTAAACGTAAAGTGACGACGATATAATACGTTGAATCATCGCACAACGTCACGCCACTAGTACACTTTATACTGCCTTAGTGACGTCACAAGCACGCACTACTGAACTTTGATGCGCTTTAACTTTATATTTTTTTTTTGATTTGATAAAGCAAAAAAAAGTGTCCAATATTATTTGATAATCTCACTGACGGACTAATATTCTACCAAGGAAATATCTTTATTGTATAAATATTTTGTCATTCGATCAGAATTCGATGGTTTGCAAAATGCTTAATGCAAATTCGATGTTCCTTCTTATCACATTCATTTCTGAAGTCATAATTTGAACAATTAATGATCTCTTCAGCCTTTCTGAAGAGATCATTAATTGTTCAAATTATGACTGCAGAAAGGAACACTAACCAGCGTGCGTGTATGACTAGATGTGTGAACGTGCATAAATCACAGGGAGTGTGTAAGGATCGTAGCAGGTGGCGTTCTGTAGTTTCTGCCAGCCATGGAAAATATCAGTTTATGTAGTTTTATGTTAATGATCTCTTTATATGTATAAGTTATCATAATCCAAAAAAAAAAGTAAAATAATAGTAATAAACAAAGATAAACCAATAAACCATGTAGATTACCATGATTACCATGTGTAGATTTAATAAACCATGTAGTCCGTTTTCTGTTATGCTGCATCATTACACAAATTTTAGATCTTTAAAAAAATCAAAAAGTAAGGATCGGGCTTTAATGCGGAGTGTCGTCAGTTGCAAGTAGATGGCGCCTTGTTCATTCGTTTTAGAGTTATATCCAATTTTTCATTATGCTATTACTTGGGGGTTTTAATTTGGGGAGGGTCGGGTTCTTAAATCTCTACGGATGCAGCAACTCGTATAATTTTGGTTGAAGTTCACTTTAGGTAAGTAGGAGATTTAATAAACCATGTAGATGTTAAGCGCATAATTGCAGAATGATAAATAAGTAGATTTTTAATAACATCAACTCGTTGTATTAAAAATCAAGTTTATTTTCAAAAATTAACAGGGTTCCCAGATCCCACAAAATAAACAAATTGACTGTCTAGTACACTTTCATCTTAAATTAGGTACTTAACTTGATTAGGAACTAAATTTAACAAATCACTTGTTCATCTGAAGTACAGCGTCAGTGAAAGCTCTGTCTTGCTGAAAATCTAGCTAAGGTCAGTTATAAAACTTAGCGAAACATAGGGATGTACCAGTCCAGCCCGCCGCACGCTTGATAATATCTACAGAGACGCCAGCACGCTTCGCCGCTGCTGTCGATGCGTGTCGCGTACTGTGTGACGTGTAAACATCAACATCGATTCCACTCTCCTTCAGGACTTGTTTGATCCAGCGGCTTATGGACTGTGAACTGGCATTTTGGATAGGTTTTTTAATAGTTAACATTAGTTTTTCTGTACCCGATTCATTTCGAAATTTTCTTGTCCTATTTAGGTAAACAGAGAGGTTTCGCTGGACAAATATTTGGTTGTTCATGATAAAATGGAATTATTAATTTAGGGTTCGCCCTATTGGGTGCTGACGTCTTAATAATTTCGTCTATGACTATCTGAACTCCCGCTTCATAGAACGATATGTTGTTGACCTTGATAAGTGTCAACGTCTGAACTCGTTGTCCAGTTGACAACGCAAGCAGAGTTGCGACTTTTTTGGTGATCATATCCAGAGTTAACGATTCATTAGGAGTTTTACCACATAGGTAAGATAAAACCACGCTAGGATCCCAAGAATTTTGATACTAAGGCAAAGTAGGCCTGAACTTAAACACACCCATTAAAAACCGACGAACACAGTCATTTACACAAATTTCTTTACCTAAGATAAGCGATAATGCTGATCTAAACGAATTTAATGTGCCATATTTGACGCCATTTTTAAAATGTATGGTAAGAAATCTTAATAATTCCTGTGTTACTTACTGTTGTTGTTACTTTAATAAAATCTAAATTATTGTCTTTACAAAAAATAAACCATAATTTATAAGCTGAATTATATTGTTGCAAAGTACTATTTGATAACGACTGAATCATTATATCTATTGTATCATGTTCTAATGACTGTCTGATGAACGCTTCCCGGATAAGACTGCGCACACCAGGATAAGGCTCGGCCATAAAGGGTGCATCGTTCTGGTAGGAGATAATAGTATATTTTCATCTGGTCCAAAATATAACATTTTGGAAATGGTCAAGGACCTATACAGTGGGAACCATGGTTGACTTCGCCAATAGGGTACTACTAAAATACCGGTTGCTTCGTCATTAATTATTTTCCTAATACATTTCAATATAATTGAAAAGGCAGGGAAGCCGTTAAAAAGAAAATTGTTCCATCTTAGGGTAAACGCATCTATGTTGTAGGCATCCGGATCTCGTTTTCAAAATACAAATTTTGTTTTTTTTTTATTGATTTGAGAGGCAAACAGATCTATTTCTGGTTGACCAAACTCGCTTACTATGTCTCGGAAAAAAGATTCATGTAATTCCCACTCTGTATCGATGTTCGAGATTCTTGAGGCTTTTTCAGCTTCAGTATTTTCACATGATCTTATATAAGACGCAAATATGAAAAGCTTCCTTCGTTCGCACCACTGCCATATCTCTCGATTTATATTATTAAGGTGTGGGAACTGTATCCCACCCATTCTATTAATATATGATATGGCGGTGGTGTTATCAATTCTTAACAACAGTTCCGAATTAGTGATAACTTTTCAGCCGCATTTCAGTCCCATAAAAGAAGCTAATAATTCTAATTCATTAATGTGCTTATCCCTTTCTTCCTGTGACCTAAACCCGTAATACTCGCTAACTGTTTCCCCATTGCAACATGCTCCCCACCCTGACCGGGAGGCATCCGAAAAAATCTCCAGTTGAAAGTGACAGGTTCTGATGGGATTATCTACATAATTTATTTTTGTTTCCCACCATAAAAAATCATCTTTAAGCGATGGGCTGATTTTCATATTTGCATCATAATCATGTTCTTTCAACAGGGCGAGATATTTTTGTCTCTCAAAGTGCTTGGTATATATCCAGCCGTACGCTACTGCTGAACAAGCCGCTGTTAAAGTACCTAGAAATTGAGCAAATTCTCTTATCTTAATTGATGATTTAGCAGATATGTTTCGAACCATATCATAAAGTTTACAACGTTTTTCCCTTGGTAACTCTAATATCCTGGGAATTCAACTGAATTCCAAGGAATTTGCAACTTTTGCTAGGTATGAAAACACTCTTTTCATAATTTATTATGAAACCCAAATGTTCCAGAGTATTAATCGTTGTTATCGTATTAAGGCATGCAACTTCGGCATTCAGCTTTGCTGCTTTAGCCAGTTGAAAGTTTCCTGGTATCAGTGTTTTAGTCAACAGGTTCTCTTTTTGATCCTTTGTTAGGCCTTCAAGTAGGATTTTACCCCAACGTTCAGAGATCTCCGCAGGTATATTTTCCCAAAGTTTTCCTGACTGTTTTGCTTCTCCTAGTATTGCCAAAACTTCTATAGGAATAGGGTTTTCCTCACCTCGAGGTATTTCTTGAGGTTCGACAGACAACAACAACAACAGTTTTTCCGGGGAAGAGGTCCCAAGGACAATTGGGTCAGTTGTAGACAGACGCAGGTACCTCGACCACTGATGCGGGCAGACGCTTGCTGGCGTCGTCAATATCCGTAGCTTTACCATGAGGTTCGAACTCCACTTCCTCTTCGTAGTAGGAGTCGTATTCAGGATCTATAGGAGATATTATAAAGCTTATTAGCAAGTTATCTACTTCCTGGGTGACATCTCGTGCCATCACATTATGGAAGGGTATTTATTTTCGGATGGAAAATAATGGTAAGTTACTATTTAAGACCTATAATGGGTCAATGAGTCGTCTTAGTATCAATTCAGATAATATTCCTAACTTTCTGGGTGGCATCATGTACCACCACGCTAAGAAATTAGGCAAACTTATTTCCGGATGACATCGCGTGCCATCACTGAGGAAATAAACCCATGTTGCATGTGTACATGCTTTAATGAACGTTATTTCATATGTTCACCTTGGACTATACTCTAATTAAATACTTTGAAACTGCAAAGATACATAGTAAAAAACCGGCCAAGTGCGAGTTAGACTCGCGCACGGCGCAAGGGTTCCGTACCATTATCGTAAAAAACGGCAAAAAAATCACGTTTGTTGTATGGGAGCCCCACTCAAATATTTATTTTATTCTGTTTTTAGTATTTGTTGTTATAGCGGCAACAGAAATACATCATCTGTGAAAATTTCAACTGTCTAGCTATCACGGTTCTTGTGATACAGCCTGGTTACAGACAGACAGACAGACAGACAGACGGACCGCGGAGTCTAAGTAATAGGGTCCCGTTTTTACCCTTTGGGTACGGAACCCTAAAAAAAACAAAGGTACCTTCACTTTGATATGGCGTCGGCGAGTTTTGTCGAAATGTTAATTCCTTTTCCAAACGTTTAATTTTCCTTCTAATCTCATCATCGGTTTTTTTTCCTTTGTTCTTTTGCCCATTTTCAGTTCGAAATCACAAAAAAAAATCAAAGATTTCAATAAAAAACAAAAATATTAACGGAGCTCGCATGGACGGCAACACAAGGAAAACGAATGAACAAGGCGCCATCTACTGGCAACTGGCGACACTACGCATTAAAGCCCGATCCTTACTTTTAAGGGTTCCGTACCCAAAGGGTAAAAACGGGACCCTATTACTAAGACTCCGCGGTCCATCTGTCTGTCTGTCTGTCTGTCACCAGGCTGTATCTCATGAACCGTGATAGCTAGACAGTTGAAATTTTCACAGATGATGTATTACTGTTGCCGCTATAACAACAAATACTAAAAACAGAATAAAATTCAAGGGGGGGGCTCCCATACAACAAACGTGATTATTGTGCCGTTTTTTGCGATAATGGTACGGAACCCTTCGTGCGCGAGTCCGACTCGCACTTGGCCGCTTTTTTGTTTTTTTTTTTATCTCAAATTTGTGTGATGATGCAGCATAACAGAAAACGGACTGCATGGTTTTTTAAATCTCCTACGATGCAGCAATGAAGTATAATTTACTGGATACCATCACATACACATTTTAGCGACCACAACTTAAGCAAGATCGTCCCAGTAGCACAACTAGCAGTCGGCAATATCAAGTTGCAAGTTTGAATCCAGGTATCTGATTCGACTTTTTGAATATCTATAATGTATTACTGCAAAATAATGCCTTTGACTCCTCCGATAGAATCATCATCAGCAGTTGCGACTCAAGTTCGCTCACCGGAACTTAATAATTTAAAAAACGCTAATGCGCCTGATGAAATTGGCTTAGCAACACCCAGTAATGCTTACGGTGGATAACTAAATGTGGGGATTGCTATGAGAGTTCACCAACATCATTCAAACGTGGTTACTGCAGCAGCTGTGAGAATTCACTTACATCGTTCAAGAAAGAAATGAGAGATATTTCGGAAAGTTTTAAGCAAGAGCAGAACGAGAAGCTCGAGAAAATTTTCACAGCGTTTGCCGAAGTATAGAATCAGAGCAATGGTGTTAAGGATTCTGTGGATTTATTGGCTAAACAATACAAATCAATTACCAGCCAAATAAGTGATCTCAAGGCCGAACGTAAGAAGAATTTCAGTACTTGCAGTCGCTGGAAGATAAGCTGGACAACTGTGAAAGAATGTCGAGATCTTCCTGCTTGGAATTAAAACACACAAGACGACAAGCGCTCTATTGAAGGAACGAGTCATCCGCATGTACCGAAAATCAATCAGGAACAACAGCAGACTTCCTACAGAAGAAGAAGTTAATGCTGATTGGTCCAGCCAATGTGATCCAAGGTGGTCAGCGCGATGACGCGGGTCAATTCAAATCTGCAAATTTGACGCACGGTTGGCGCAGTGGTTGAGTGATTGACTGCTGTGCTGCGTGTCGCGGGTTCGATTCCCGCACGGAACAAATATTTGTATGACCTACAAATAGTTGTTCCGGCTCTAGGTGATGTGTATGTGAGTTTATATGTTTGTAAACGCACCCACGATACAGGAAAAAATTCCTAGTGTGGGGCAATGTTTATTTTTAAATAAAAAATAAATAAAAAATATACTCCTTGATGTATTAGGTAGACTCATCATTCTAGTATCAAAAAGAGCAGAACTATCTGCAGTCAAATCACGTAATGAACTCGTTCTGAATAATTTACGGTTGCGGTAAGTTATGTTATTATCCATAATTATGGCTACAAACTTTTAAACTTTTCTACCAAATAGATTTTTCTTATTAGTATGTCGACACCAACCAGCACTTTCACCCTCTGGCGACTAGTAGTGGTATTTTTTTTGTTGGTCTACTCACCACTTGGGGCCGTATTGGCGGTAGTTGTCGTACAATAATCCGAGTCCAAAGTCCAATATATAAAAAAACTATTGCAAAAACGGTACTATCGTTTTGGTAATTCATGTATATCACCAAAAATTTTATAAAACCGCAGTAGTGATTTCTCCGTAATTATCTGTGATAAGATGTTATATTTTCTTCACGTCCACGTAATTATTGTTTATACACCGTTTTTCACTAGAATGTTATTATTTTCATAAGTAATCGTATTTGCTTTTTCACTTGTTGTAAATTGTCACCAATAATGACACTTGTTAGTTTTAGTTCTTACACTCCATCTAACCACTCTTTAAACTATTTAGACAACAATTAATATGATTCCTGAATTAGAAATACTCTGCTCATGTTAACAGTACCAGTATTGCCACTCCTCACTTCTAGCTATTACGGTTTATGAGAAACAGCCTGGTGACAGACAGACAGAAAGACAGACGGACCGTGGAGTCTTCTTAATAATGGGGTCCCGTTTTTACCCTTTGGGTACGGAACCCTAAAAAATAATAATAATAACTTTTTATATATTATTTTATATATAAAAAACTGTTTGTCACGAGAAACAAATGTGTGCAAAATTTCAGCTCCATCGGACACTAGAAAGTGAGTCAAATTTAATATGCAAAAATTGATTTCAGACTAGGGTTAGGTGAAAGTAAACAAAAGCTTGTAATAAAATGTAATACTTCACCTCATGCTTCATCCCACCGCATGTATGATTTAAGCTGTTAATCCGTTGAATAATACAATTCTGTTTTATTCGGAATTCTAAGAATGATGGGATGAACTTATGTTTGTTTAAAAAGTAGAAAAGTATCATCTGTATATTGTTTGTGTAAGTATAAACCCGATAAGTAGGTACTTATATAATAAATTTATTAGACAAAACATAATGCCTATATTAATTGGATACCATACATTCCAAGAAGGACGAGGTTCTCAATTAGACTGTTTTTTTTATGTGCGTTACCTCAGAAATTTAAACTTGGTTAAAGTTGTTGATCCAGATCTGATGAAGAACTTTGGAGATATAAGTACAACAGAACTCATCAATCAAAAAAAACCTCAACCGTGTACCTATTTTCTCAATTATCAACCGACCTCAATAAGAAGCAGGTTTTGAATTCGACTGTCTGTTTTTGTAGGTTTGTTGCGCGATTACTCCGCGAATTATCAACCGAATATAATGATTATTTTTTATAAAAAAATATTGATATTAGAAACATAAAGTAAACCATAGATGAGATGTTTATGGTTTACAAGAATGACAATTCCTTTTGATTGTGCACCTTGGTTAGGTAGCATCTAATCTATTATATTATTATTCCATTTATTCATTTTATATATACATATCTTTACATTTTTAAATATTATTATTATTATTATATATATAAAAGCCAAAGGTCACTCACTCACTCATCACGAAATATCGAAAACCGCTTGACGTATAAAGATGAAATTTGGCAAAGAGGTTCCTCAAGTGATGTAAGTGCGCACTAAGAAAGGATTTTTGGAAATTCTAATAAGGGGTAAGAGTTAGTATGAAATTTCTACAGTTTGTAAATTGGACACGTGAGATTTTAGATTGACGCTGTTGGTTGATAAAATAATTATGTTTTTATTGGTTTTTGGAAATTCCACCATTAAAGGGGTAAAAAGGTGGCTGGAAGTTTGTATGAAATTTCTACAGTTAGTAAATTGAACACTTGATATTTTACATTTACGCTTTTGATTGATCAAAAGAATTCATGTAAGGGCATGTCAAGCTTTCAACCCATTTTTACCAAATGGGTTGAAAGCTTGTATGAAATTTCTAAAGTTTGTAAATTGGACACATGAAATTTTAGATTTACGCTCTTTGTTGAAAGAATTCATGTATTTATTGGTTTTAGGAAATTCTACCCCTAAGGAGGTGAAAAGGTGGAAATTTGTTGGGCTTATATATTTGAAACTTGGCATAAATACTAACCTAAGTAAATAGTAAAGGTTTTCATTATTAGTTTTTCAAAACTATTTAAAGACTATTTAGGGGGGGTTAAAGATTATTGAAGAATTTTACTGTACAACTTCTTTTATGATGTAGATTTTTGGAAATTCAACCTTTAAGTTGGTTAAAATAAAAAGTCATATCTATACCAATATATTTGTTTGTTTGTTTGTACCGAATAGGCTCCGAAACTACTGGACCGATTTTAAAAATTCTTTAACCAATAGAAAGCTACATTATTCCTGAGTGACATAGGCTATTTTTTAATCCCGAAAACGGGTCCTGTGGGGTGGCCCACGGGAGCGAAGCCGCGGGGAACAGCTAGTGTTTGATAAAATACGGATCACGCGAACGAAGTTGCGGACGAAATGCTAGTTGAATATAATCACAAGAAAACTAAATCAATCCTGATGACTCGTGGATGTAAAGGGATCAGTGCAAGAAAGAAATGTTCAACTGATTTAATGAACAGCTAGGCGCTGTGAGTATCAGTTTGATTTGTCTGTATATCCACACGTGAGTTAACCATGTGTTTTGTGAAACTCATCATGAATTTTCTCCTTGGCAGGGTCCTTAGGATATTTTATCAACTTAATATGAACATATAAATATGGTCATGTCAACCTAAATTATCAACATCCCAAGACTTCAGCAGCAAGGTCCAAATACAGATGTCGTCATGGTGTGGTTGATGCTTAGATACAACTGCAACGGCTTTTTTTTTTTTTGTTATGTGTTTGCTCTTGATTCTAGTCTAGATCAGAGGTGACAGAGATAGATTCGACGATGGAGCGAGCTTACCCAGAAGAAGCCTGTTCAGTCTAACTTTGAAGAGATTTGGGTCGAATGCATTCGGAAACACAGACGCAGGTAGTGTTCCAGTTCCACTCATTCGCTGTGCGCATTATGAAGAATGTTTGGAAGTGCTTGGTGCGAATCGGTGGGATGGCAACCAGGTAAGTATGGTAACTTGCAGTACGTAGAAGGGGACCGGTGGGATGCGGTCGTGGAGTTCTTGAGCACACTCACTTAAGTTCAATCTGTAGAAGACCGACAAGCAGGCAACCTTGCGGCGATGAGCCAAGCTGTGAAGCTTAGCATCCACCAATTCAACGTCGCCAATGAGCCTCTTGGCTCTGCGTTCCACCGTTAGCGTCAGAATGGCTGGTTGCCTAAGACAAGCGGCTCTGAAAGTATATTCAAGAATTGCTACCCAGTTGTTTATATTTGCTACATTTCTTTCTATAATTGCTACATATGATAGATTCAGAGAAATATGAATATTTTTTTGACCAGCCATTCTGACGTCAGGATGGCTGGTTACCTCCGTGTTCAGCATGAAGGACGCAGAATTTCTAAAAGTTTGTTGGATCAATAATTGCTTACTAATTGCTACTTTCACGAATTTAAGTTTGAGCTTCGTACATACATTAGGTAAAAAAATAGAGCTTTTATTAAAATTTGTACGAAGAAGTGCCTTATAATTTAGAAAGGCAACGGTTTTTTATACTACAGCGACTTGCTTGTTCAAATCGTGCAGGCGTTCCCAATTATGGGTCACCCACCCCATTGAAGCGGAATTCATTCTAAAAGTTTTTTACATCAATAATTGCTTAATAATTGCTACATTCACGAATTCAAGTTTTAGGTTCGTACATACATTAGGTAAAAAATAAAACTTTTATTGAAGTAGGTACGAAAAAGTGATATTTTGGAAAGGCAACAGGTTTTTTCACTACAGCGTCTTGTTCAAATTGTGCAGGCGTTCACAATGATGGGACTCCCACCCCATTGACGCGGCATTCATTCTAAAAGTTTGTTGTATCAATAATTGCTTACTAATTGCTACTTTCACGAATTTACGTTTGAGCTTCGTACGTACATTAGGTAAAAAAATTAAGCTTTTATTATAATTGGTACGGGGAAGTGCCTAATAATTTGGAAAGGCAAGGGTTTTTTTCACTACGGCGTCTTGTTCAAATCGGGAAGGCGTTCACTGTTATGGGTCACCCACCCCAGATCTGTTGACGCGCAATCGACTATTTGAAATTATTAATGTCAAACAAATAGTCATCATAATTATTATTATTGGAGCAGCATATACCTTCCTACAAAAGCATAAATATGAAACATGAGAAATGTATGATAGAAAAAACCGTAGTACATCGTCAAATCTTTATTTAATATTATTTCTACGTGTTCATAAAATCAAAGATTACTTTTAAGCATATAAAATACAATGGGGGATCACCTTCTTTTTGCTCTTTAATATCTTTGTAGATTGATCGTCATAACAATACCACGGTGTATTTCGCTTGCAGTGAGCTTTATAATGACCAATTTGAATTGCAGGTGATGGAGGAATAAATTCTATTATTGAAAATAAAGTATATTTAGTGTCATGCAATAACAGATGGATCGGAGGATCATCTAGTGAAATAAATTCATTTTAATTAAATTCAAATGCAATAATGTCTCGTAAGACTACAGAAAATGATTAAATACCATGACGGATACGATCCTGCCATCGTCGGTCTTCAGTTTCGTAAGCTGGCTCTGCTCAATAGCCAGATCTCTCTCTTGTTTAATTTTAAGATGTTTGTGTTTTTAATGCAAATAAACTCATTTTTATTTCTTTCTCTTGAAAACACCTTGGAGCCCTTATTCCATTCAATCGCGTCTTTAATACGCTCAGTATTAAAGCGGTGGAGGGCGTTTTTCAAGGGGTTCTCTACTGTGTCTCCTTATTTTTTTATCCATAATTTAATGTGCCATAACTTTTTTTGTCCTAATCATCATTTGTCCGAATGATAACTTACCCGAACTTAACATCAAATAATATCACATGCCATAAAATTAAAATCCCTAAATATAAATTGTCCTAAATCCGTTTGCCATAAATATTACAATCTATAATATACTCAAGACATAAACCGTTTTCAATAAAATTTTAAAAGTCCTTAATTAAAATTATATTATTTTACATCAAATCATCAGCCTATTAATGTTCCACCTAAATGTTAAACCTATTAATGTTTTGCTGGGACACAGGCCTCCTCTCTGTGAGAGGGAATGGGCCATAATCCACCACGCGGGCCCAGTGCGGGTTGGTGGATGTCATATGTCATCGAATTTTTGGTTCTAGGACATGCCGGTTTCCTCACGATGTTTTCCTTCACCGTTTTGAGAGCAGTGGTGATGAAATAATTTACACAAAATAATTTTTAGCAAATGTTTTAGGACTAATTTTTTTATTATAAATGAACATTCGGAATAATACACATTATTTATCACAATACTTAGGACATATGACTTTAGGTCAAGTAAAATTAGGAGATTAAATTATTATAGTACTCGATATTATGACAGAATACTTTTAGAACTAAAGATTTGAACCAGAGATTATGTTAATCAAAATTGTGGGAATTTGAACATTATGGTTACTGAAGTTTATATATACCAAACGTGTTATGGATAATGTTTTTTTTTATTTTTTAAGATAATAAAGAGAGTACCTTTTCAAGGACTTCGAGATCTGTCTGTTGAGCTGCCGGTAGTTCCACGCATCGTCTGAAGACTGCAGGATCATTTCACGCCTCTCTTACAAGAGCATGAAAGCAGGATCGGATAGTTTCTTGTTCCTATTTGCACGACGGGTCTTGAAAAGTTTAGACCCGACCGTATGGACAGTTTCCAAGAACCCATTGTTGTAATCGTCCACGGAACTACCTAGGCACTCGAAACGAACATCATCGATTCGATCGATTTTATGAACACGTAGAAATAATATTAAATAAAGATTTAACCGGTCAATGTGGCGCTTAGGGGAGGCCTATGTCCAGCAGTTGACGCCTTTCGGCTGTTATGATGATAATGAAAGATTAAACGATGTACATTTGTTCATTTGTCGTGTTTCATATTTATGCTTTTAAAGGTAGGTATATGCTGCTTGATTAATATTATGTTGTATTTTTTGTTTCATCATCATCATCATTTCAGCCGAAAGACGTCCACTGCTGGACATAGGCCTCCCCCAGGCGTCGCCACATTGACCGATCCCGTGCGTCTCGCATCCAGCGCCTTCCCGCAACCTTAACCAGGTCATCGGTCCACCTAGTGGGAGGCCTTCCAACGTATCGTCTTCCAGTTCGCGGTCGCCACTCCAGAACTTTTCGGCCCCATCGGCCATCCGTTCTGCGAGCAATGTGCCCTGCCCACTGCCACTTAAGTTTGGCAATTCTTCGGGCTATGTCGGTAACTTTGGTTCTCCTGCGGATATCATCATTTCTGACGTGATCACGCAAGGAAATTCCGAGCATAGCCCTCTCCATTGCCCTTTGGGTGACTTTAAGCTTTCTGATAAGGCCCATTGTGAGCGACCACGTCTCGGTCCCATAGGTGATCACTGGCAACACACACTGGTCATAGACTTTTGTCTTGAGACTCTGCGGTAAATTGGACGAGAAGATACCACGCAACTTCCCGAACGCCGCCCAGCCGAGTCGGATTCGACGGTTGACCTCTTTCTCGAAGTTGGACCTACCCAACTGGACCGTTTGTCCCAGGTAAACATAATCGTCTACAACTTCAAGTGTAGAGTCTCCGATCTTGATAGGAGTGGGTGTTACATGGGCGTTCACCATGACCTTGGTTTTGTCCATGTTCATTTTAAGACCCACTCTTTCGGAAGCTCTACTAAGGTCATCGAGCATTTTACTGAGGCTCTCCATGGTTTTTTGTTTAACATTAATAATTTCAAATATCTTAGTCAATTCCGCGTCAATAGATCTGGGGTGGGTGACCCATAACAGTGAACGCCTAGACGATTTTAACAAGGCGCTGTAGTGAAAAAAAACTGTTACCTTTCCAAAATATCACTTCTTCTTCAATAAAAGTTTTATTTTTTACCAAATGTATGTACGAACCTAAAACTTAAACTCGTGAAAGTAGCAATTATTAAGCAATTATTGATATAACAAACTTTTAGAATGAATTCCGCTTCAATGGGGTGGGTGACCCATAATTGGGAACGCCTGCACGGTTTGAACAAGCAAGGCGCTGTAGTATAAAAAACCGTAGCCTTTCTAAATTATAAGGCACTTCTTCGTACGAATTTTAATAAAAGCTCTATTTTTTTACCTAATGTATGTACGAAGCTCCAACTTAAATTCGTGAAAGTAGCAATTAGTAAGCAATTATTGATACAACAAAATTTTAGAAATTCTGCGTCCTTCATGCTGAACACGGAGGTGACCAGCCATCCTAACGTCAGAATGGCTGGTCAAAAAAATATTCATATTTCTCTGAATCTATCATATGTAGCAATTATTGAAGAAATGTAGCAAATATAAGCAATTGGGTAGCAATTCTTGAATATACATTCAGAGCCGCTTGTCTTAGGCAACCAGCCATTCTGACGCTAACCGTTCCACCGAGTCAAGCACGCTGATACTTAGCTGAGTCATCCCATAGGTGGCTGCAATACTCCATGCAGGATCGGACTTGCGCTTTGTATAGAGTTACAAGCTGTCCAGGCGTAAAGTATCGCTTCACTCTATTTAGGATGCCCAGTTTTTTGGCCGCAATTTGGGCTTTGTACTCAATGGAAGCGACGAAGTTGAGACTGGATGTCAACTCAATGCCTTCTTAGGCTCGAGCCGATCAGTCACAGGACACCCCGAAATGTAGGAGTTTGATCGAAACGACTGCTTTTAGCGGTAAAAAGACACGACTGTGTTTTGGCTGCATTAAAGGAGACCAGATTGTCATCACCTCACTTGGAGACAAGGCTTTAAGTCAAATCTGTCCGCTCCACCATCAACTATAAATCAACTTATCTCATGGAACGAACTTCATCCACGCTGATTTTTGCGCCGGACAAGTATCTCTCTGAAACAGTACTGTCATCTGCGTACCCAATAATACCAAGCTCATGTTCATGTGCAGCAGGAAAAGAGTTGCAGAGAGAACAGACCCCTGAGGAACTCTGGCATCAATAGCCATAAAGTCAGAGGAGCAGCCGTCAATGATTACTCGGATCGACCGTTCACTAAGGAAGTCTGATATCCAGCTACAAAAACCAGCTGGGATGTCATTATGCAGGAAGCTCACTGAGCAGACTTGCATGCCAGAACCTGTCAAAGGCCTTCGAGATATCAAGCGATACAGCAAGTGCTTCGCCGTGTCTCTCAATGGCTTCGCCTCAGCAGTGCGTGACATACACAAGAAGTTCGCTAGTTGACCATACCCTAGGGTATATGTGTCCCATTAAATGTAAGTTGTGCTTATTAAATAATATTCATCAAGAAACTTGGCGCATGATTGGCGCAGTGGTTGAGCGATTGACTGCTGCGCTGCCTATGATAGTTATATGACCTACAGATAGTTGTTCCGGCTCTGGGTGTTGTGTATGTGAGTTTATATGTTTGTAACCGCAACCACGGTCCACGATACAGGAAGAAATTCCAAGTGTGGGGCAAAGTTTAAAAAAGAAAACTTCTTTGAAAGACTGTATTTGTGTGAAGATTAAATTAGTTGAGACCAAAAACCAAAAAATGCATAAACCTTTCGCATGAGGTATTGATCAAATACCAACTGAAAGACTTACTTTGATCAATACCTCATGTGAAACAACCATACCCTATTTAGTCTCATGCGCTATAAACCACTGGGTGAGTTGGTGACTAAGGAAAATTTAACCTTCCAATATTAGTCTCAAAAACCGGCCAAGTGCGAGTCGGACTCGCTCACGAAGGGTTCCGTACCATTATCGCATATAACGGCAAAAAAAACACGTTTGTTGTTTGGGAGCCCCACTTAAATGTTTATTTTATACTGCTTTTAGTATTTGTTGTTATAGCGGCAACAGAAATACATCATCTCTGAAAATTTCAAGTTTCTAGCTATCACGGTTTATGAGAAACAGCCTGGTGACAGACAGATAGATAAACAGACAGACAGACAGCTAGACAGACGGACCGCGGAGTCTTAGTAATAGGGTCCCGTTTTTACCCTTTGGGTACGGAACCCTAAAAATTAAAAGAATAGGTATTTAAAACACAATTTTACACTTTATTGCAAAACAAAAAAAAACATAATTCCCTTCCCTATCCTTCTTCAGTTTCTACACGACAAACGTCAGGATAATTTGGATCCTTCTCACAGATAAATGGGGCTGGTCTGTCACACCACAAGTCACCTATTAGACCAGAGCGATATATCGCACCACAGTGTTCACCAGGTGTCCAATTGTTTGGTTCTCCTCCCAGAAATTTACTGTAACCTGCATTTGCAAGTGGTTGGCCTGAAATAGGAAACATTGGGATGAGAAAGAATCTTATAAACACTATCAGCTTCATTAATTCAAGTTTAAGTTCTTCTTTTTTCGTGTCGTTTGAGTCGAACAATACCGTCAAGTTTTCGTTGTCAGTAGTAAATAATCAGTATTTTAATAGAGATTTTATTATTAACAATATTGAAAGCATCAAGCTTTGCAGTGTTAATATTCCATTCATCCCTTGTAGCCGTCACCTATATACTAACAAACGTGTGGACAACATTATCATTTGACCTATCAAACAGATATTTATCGGTTTGCTTTCTGCGTCTAATTTTTACTTCACAATATATTTTGTTACTATTTCTCATCATAATTAGCGTTTTAGTGATCCCACTGCTAGGAAACAAGCCTCCTCTCTGTGAGAGAGATATCGAGGTTTGATGGAAGTCATGTCTTCTAATTTCTGGTTCTAGGACTTGCCGGTTTCCTCACGATATTTTCCTTCACCGATTTTATAGCAATGGTAATGAAATACACAAAACCACTAACTGTGGCTTATATTGAAGAAAGCAATAAATTATTACCATGAACCGTCCTAAAATCCCAAAGCTCGCCCCAATCATGAAACCCGATGAAAGCTCCATCTTTCCAGAAAGTTCCCCGCATATTTCTTCCAGGATACTTAGCAAAGAGTTCTGTTAGTACTGTGGCTTCAGTATCACTGTTTATAATAGCAAGATGGCCACCTTCAGCGGAACATGTGAAGAAGGCTCGGGAAAAATTTCTTGCTATTGTGTGGAACTTGTAGCAACTGTTAGTACTAGTATCTAAGCGGTATTCTGAAAAGTAAATTAAGATTATGCTTCAGTATAATGATGAAATATCCTGGTCCATAATTCAAATGATTATTTTGATTGACATACTTTCTTAAGCATGACGCAGTCAAATAAAAATTCCTTTGTAAGAATTTTGAATGCACGTATAGCTTCTAGCCTTCTGGTGTGATTTCAACGTTTTGGAATTACTTTCATTGTACATACAGTTTTGGAGTGGAATTCCCTTCTAGACTTTGTGTTTCCTGATAGCTACAACCGAGGGGTATTTAAGACAAGAACGAATAGGTTACTTCAAGGCAAGCGTGCTTCATCGTTGACAACATCATCACTTACCACCAGGTGACAGAGTGGTCAAACGAGAGCCTTTCGATATTAAAATCTTACTACTCGTACTATTATAAACGAGAAAGTTAGTGAGGGTGGATGGATGTTTGTTACCTTTTCAAACAACTTCTACTGAACGGATTTTGATGCAACTACAGAAATATAGCTTATACATCAAAATAACACATACGCTATAATTAATAAAGATATTGGGCAAATTACAAAGGCAACGCGGGTGGCGCCGAGGGCAGCAGCTAGTCGCTAATAAAATAAAAAACCGGCCAAGTGCGAGTCGGACTCGCGCACGAAGGGTTCCGTACCATTTTCGTAAAAAACGGCAAAAAAATCACGTTTGTTGTATGGGAGCCCCCGTTAAATATTTATTTTTATTTGGTTTTTAGTATTTGTTGTTGTAGCGGCAACAGATATACATCACCTGTGAAAATTTCAACTGTCTAGCTATCACGGTTCATGAGAAACAGCCTGGTGACAGACAGACAGACAGACAGACAGACAGACAGACAGACAGACAGACAGACGGACCGCGGAGTCTCAATAATAGGGTTCCGTTTTTACCCTTTGGGTACGGAACCCTAAAAAAATAATAAAAATCTGAAGGATAACCTGTTAGCCCAAAACCACGCGCATATTTACCTGGATCAACAGTGCCGCACTCGTTGATTCTATTTTTAGAGGCTGCGGAGCGGTAACAAATGTAAGGAAAAGTTTCTTCACAGGAAACATCTGCCAAGTCTCCATGGTTATTCATAGTCAGACAACTTTCTTTATTTTCCTTATTATCTGGTTCACTTGGTGCCCAAGTTTGAGGAATTTTGGAAAGCGGAACACCTGCAATTTTTTATATGCGTTATTATTTTTAAAAAAAAAAGTTAATTCAGACCATAAATGAAGATGCCTAATGTCTAATATAGGTACTTATTCCGCTTCATGACTTATGCTCAACTCCAACTTGGAAACTCATATTGACAGTTTAAAGATTGTTATAAATTTACACTACTTGAGAAAACAGCAGTTAGTGTTTTTAGCTTGACATGTGCCACAGTCAAGCTAAAAAATAATGTATCTGCTCAGTCTAGTACGTAAAAGTAAAAAAAATATCAAGCCGTAACTGTTAATTTCGAGTTCAAGTTGTGCATGAGTCATGCTGGAACAAACATGGGCCTAAGGCTGAATTAGATTATCTTAGCTCTAATTGTCTTAGATTTAATTTATGGAAGTGGTGCAATGAGCTATTCTGCGTTTATATAGAGGCGGCTCATTGATCCTGAGATACCTCACGTTTGTTGTTGCAATGCAATCACGCAAATACAAACAGTACAGCAATTAAACATATTTTGGTACTGACAAATCTTCGGTAATACCTACATTTGACACAAAACAAATGAAAAAACCGGCCAAGTGCGAGTCGGACTCGCGCACGAAGGGTTCCGTACCAATATCGCAAAAAAACGGCACAAAATTCACGTTTGTTGTATGGGAGCCCCACTTAAATATTTATTTTATTCTGTTTTTAGTATTTGTTGTTATAGCGGCAACAGAAATACATCATCTGTGAAAATTTCAGCTGTCTAGCTATCACAGTTCATGAGATACAGCCTGGTGACAGACAGACAGACAGACAGACAGACAGACAGACAGACAGACGGACCGCGGAGTCTTAGTAATAGGGTTCCGTTTTTACCCTTTGGGTACGGAACCCTAATAAAAAGGACGGAACAGAAAGCAGATGCATGTCGTAACTCCGACAAGAACACTTCCACTCAGCATGAGGCTGTCACATAACCACAGCACGGCGCTGATTTTCAGTGGTCGCTTGATCGCCAGTCGCCGAATGGTTTAACCCGAACTCGTTAGCAACGCGAGTTACACGGCTCTTAAGGACCCGGCTGCAAGGAAAGGGCTATTTCCCCGTTTTTTCAATGTTGGGACGTCAGTGTCACGGAGCCCTGTGTTCGCAAATGGACCTAAAGCTTCTTCTATTACCTGACTGCCGAAAGAGGGTAATGTGTTTATCAGTCTGTGTATGTATGTATGTATGTTTGTTTGTTCCTATGTGGTGTCCTAGAGACCAAACGCGTTGGCCGATTTTGATGATTCTTACGTCAATCGATTCGTCTTAAGACTGAGAGTATCACTGGCTACATTAAAATGGGAAATAAAAAATTGGCGGCTTTTGGGCGCCATATTGTGGGGCACCAAATTATTTTTTCGTCCAAACCCATTGTGTGGGGTATCAAAATGAAGGCTTTTAAGAAGTGATTTCAAAAATATACACATAAAAAACACGAACACACATACATAAAACACTAAACACAACATTAAAACACTTATATGTTTAAATGTACCTAATTCTAAAATAACATAACTAAAAACTTATAAATAAAAAAGTTTATTAAAAAAACCCAACTGCTTAAAAAGCGAACTAAAAAGACGTAAACAAGAAGAAAATCATGCTGTGCAGTCGGAGGATACATCTGGTTTGTTTTTTTTTTTTTACTGTGAAACTTTTAAAGAGCAACTGGTGACTATTCAAAAGATATGTTCGGCAATTAACTAATGAACTAACCTTCAACAGTATGATAAGCTCCTTGTGAGAAAGTGGCATGAATCCCAGTAAAGACATCATATGTCGCGTATTCATTTCTTGCTGCACTAGAATTAATTATGTGTGACATTTCAGTCTTCATACTGTGTGTGGTTGGGGATGCAAGAACAGCACCTGATGACAAAATAAAAGAAAATTAGGTAACGCTGGCTTGTCGGGGACAATACCCTGATAAATGGGGATTAGAGATGGACGAACTCATCATAGTCATCGTCATTTCAGTCGAAAGACGTCCTTATATAATAGACTATAATAGACCAAGCGTCGCCACACAGATCGGTCCTGTGCGTCTCGCATCCACCGGATTCCCGCAGCCTTAAGCAGGTCATCAGTCCACATAGAGGGATGCCTTTCAATGTTGCGTCTGCCAGTTCACGGTCGCCACTCCAGAACTTCTCAGCCCCATCGACCATCCGTTTTGCGAGCAATGTGCCTTGCGCACTGCCACTTCAGTTTGCCAATTCTTCGGTGAACTGTCATTCCCCGGCGGCCTTTGAGTGACTTTAAGCCTTTTGATAAGGCCCATTGTGAGCAACTTGATGGTGACATTGACGGACTAACTATTCGCACATATTTACAGTTGCTGACTAGACGGTGATTAGTCGTCAAAAGATGCTGAAAACTTATTTAAAAAAAATTGCAACCGTCTTCCAAATAAAAACACCAGTCAGTGTGTCTAGTATCGTTTCTTCGTTTTTTATGTAAAAAGTATGTTTTTATATTTTCGTTGTGGTACCTAGTGGGCAAGTTCTAAATAGTAATGTACAATAAACAGACATGTGATTGCAGTAATCCCGAGAGATTTGCCGTCAATTATTGAAGAGTACTGTTGTATATCTCCAAATTTCATCATCAGATCTTCACCAAATATGGAACCACCTCGGAAAAGTATCCTTTTAAAAACAAAAAGAATTTTCAAAATGAGTTCACAATCGACGGAGAAATCGGTGAACATAATTAAAAATAATTAAAAAACAAACTGTATACATAGGAACTCCTCCTTTTTGAAAAGTTGGTTAAAACTATTATATCGGTAGTTTAGTCGTTTGGTCGGTCAGACGAGAGACAAAGTTTCAACGTTACAATGATGCTATCTAGAAATAAAGAAAGAAGAAAGAAAAATATTTATTTGCGACCCGCACAGGAGACACGAGAAATAAGCATACAATTAAACAATAATAAAATAAAAAACTCGTGCTAGACCAAAAAGTCTCCTATCTCAGCATGTGCAGCGATATCAAAAAAAGGTAATACCGGTGCGTTGATATTCTGATAGGGCCCACTGTTGATGCCACGGACACACTTACGGAAACGGGACTTATATTATAAAATAAAATAGAAGAATATATAAATACCAAACAAAAAAGAATAAAACACTGAAGGTGGGTCAAAGTATGTGTAAGTATAATACAAATATATAAATAAAACATATTAAATGTAGGTAGACCTAGAAACCGACGTCCGCGATGCTCAATAATCATTTGACATCAATTATCATTTCAAAGACTGAAATGTAAGGCATTGACCACGTGACATTTCCAATCGCTGTGGTGACGCTCTCGTTGATAAAATGTCACTTGTCTAGAGCCTCAGGTACATATGACAGTCAATCAATCTCTAAAGTTCTTACCTTCCAGGGCACAACGCAGCCGAGCATCAAACCAATTAGCTGGTACATAAATGTGTTTGAACCATCCGTTGGCTGCTGAATTGTATTTGTAGTCACACCTGAACGATTTAGATCCCTCTAAAAACACAAGAAAGAAAGATTTAAAAAAATAAAACAAATCGACTCAAAAATAATAAGAGTACGACTATGGATTTTAAGGTGACGGGAAAGCAACCGTCGCGCGTCGCACGCGTCGTGTTATTATATTTTTTTTTTCCCACAGAAGGTTTTTTCCCTATATCATGGGTGTATTAACAAACATAAAAACTCACATACACAAACAACCAGACCAGAAAAAACTATCTGCAGGGCATACAAATATTCGTGCCGTGCGGGAATCGCATCCTTGACATTTGCAGCAGTCGATTGCTCAACTTGACAATACTGCGCCAACCGTGTCCTCAAAAATATTAAGTCGATGTCATATGGCCGACTTTGCTGTTAAGGGTAAAAGGAAGTTCGTTCTGTGATGACACCTTAAAATTATGTATGGAAGAAAAACACTCGCACTTTCATCCTACAGCTAGTGTCACTATATGGTCATTATTACTATTACATTGGCCAATTTTGAGTTTTGAATACCTCCGTAGATAGTATCAGCAAAAATTCTCTATCGATCTCTCAAAGCATTAATTTTATAATATCAAAAAAATAAAGAAAACACACAAGCCACACAAGCCACAAAAGCACACAGCATAAACATGAAAAAAGAAAAAACTGGCCAAGTTCGAGTTGGACTCGCGCATCAAGGGTTTCCTACCATTATTGCAAAAAACGGCACAAAAATCATGTTTGTTGTATGGGAGCCCCACTTAAATATTTATTTTATTCTGTTTTTAGTATTTGTCGTTATAGCGGCAACAGAAATATATCATCTGTGAGTTCAAATGTCTGGCTATCACGGTTCATGAGATACAGCCTGGTGACGGACAGACAGACAGACAGACGGACCGCGAAGTTTTAGTAATAGGGCCCCGTTTTTACCCTTTGAGTACGGAACCCTAAAAATATAAAAAAAAACAATAGAGTCCGATTAAAAAACGCCCCAAATTACGGTTAACAAACCTATTTTTGTCAAGATGAAGTAATTGATTAAAATTAGCAATGTATAGTTCTCGCCAAACTTCTTGGCCGCCCTGAAGTTGGCTACAATGGCTGCGCAGTATTAAATCTCATACAAAACCAGCACCGTTTCGTGCCTCGTGCATCCGGTAAACCAATTTCAGGGAGGCCAAGAAGTTTGGCGAGGACTATATCTATGCGAAAGTGCGCAATTAGATCTCTATTTTGACATCAGAAACTCTCACATTTGATTTATATTGATAAACGGCATAGATTTTTATTATGTTGCGGTTTTATTTTTCGTCTATAACTCAAAAAATGATTTCGTCATATTCTAACTATAGGATTGCAGCGCTGTACTGAACCCGGTTATTTAACTTGAAAATCTCTTACCATTAAAATTCACGTAGAAAATTAACACAAAATATTTTATCCAAGACTTCATTTTGTGGCCGTAGTGCGAGTTATACGTTAAAAATGACTAAGCGATTGTTATTTATAGTAAATTCCAATATCTTATCGGTAGTGACCCGCCGAGTAAGTGGTTCCCAACACCAGTTTTTAAATATTTTTCAACATTTTGTCACAAAGCATCGGAACAGCAACGATAAGAAAAAACTTTAAGTCACCTTAGGTCGTGATAGCCCAGTGGCTTTAGTAGGTATCCAATGGTTTCAAATTTCGCTTAAATGCTTTTTTTCATCAAATGTCAGCCTATCAAATAGTCAAATAAATTGAAGAGTAAATTATTTAACCATTACTTAGACAAAAAAGTTGAAGAATAGACGCGTTTTAGCGAAATGTGAAACCATTGGTTAAGTTAAAGTGCTGCATACCCAAAATAGGCTTTCTTTAAAAAAAAATTGAGCCAAATCTATTGAGGACGTGGCAGCGGAAAACTGATATGTTAATCTTGATCGTATTTCTAAAAACTTCTTTGTGGCCAAAACACGTTAAAGCATAAAAATCTCGATACAATTGAACGGCAAAGTAACATCTTACCGTGAACTTAATTTTTTTTTCCATTTGTTCTGGCCAATGTACATTGGTACAATTAACAACAATAATGTATCTTAACAGGACGCAAAACCCTCTATCGTTTATTTTGAAGTTGCATACATTATTTTTAAGTAATTCATATCCTTCATTCCATCGTGCTTCTTTTTCCATCCAGTGCAATTTGACACTACTCTAGCGAGGTGATCGCTTTGCAGCACTGCTAGGTGGAGGTATGTCTCTTTTTTTCGCAAAACGCAAAAAAAACTATTTATTTCTCGTCGATTCCATGGTATAATAATACACTCCATATACTTCGTCTGCTATTCTCTTCCCAGGATGGCCTAAGACTACGTCACGATAAGTGTCAGATTGTCCTTTTCAGAAAATTTTGTTCCTTTCTCATGTAGTTCATGAAAATAAAATAAATTACTATCTAGCTATTACTATTAAGTAACTCATGTGATTCATCTATTTAGTGTTAAATTAATTTTTAAATTGAATTATTAATTCATACTCGTAGTTGCTTTGTTAAGTTAAAAATGCATTTTGCTCGGGTAATTCAATCACTCACAGAGGCAACACTTCGAATTGACAAGTAACATACTGAAAACTCTTCATTTCATCACTATTGTCGTGTTGCTGACACCTATAGTGTTGCAACGCTCGGTGAACAAAATACTGTGGCTTCCAAACGTTTGTGGTGAACCCGTGAACTGTGAAAGATACACAAGAAAAATGTTAATTGTTACGTACTACTCGTAAACTGTTAAAACAAAGTATAAAAGGCGGTGTGTGTTCATGGACTTTTATCCTCAAATTCATTATTTATTTATTTATTTAAACTTCATGTACAATGGTTATACATAGGCGGACTTAATGCAGCAAGGCATTCTCTACCAGTCAACCTATGGGTTCAAAAAGACACAACAGTGGTAGGTGTAGTACTCTGTTTAGTTCAAACGATAACCTATCTACGAGTCATCATCATCTTCCTGCCCTTGCCCCATGTCATTTGGGGTCGGTGCAACACGTTTTCTTCTTCCATACTGTCCTGTCCTCCGTCACGCCATCACTGAATCCCTTTTCTTTCATATCACTAATCAGACAGTCCATCCATCTTTTCTTTGGCCGTCCCCTCCCTCTCCATCCATCCACATCTATATTCATAACTCTTTTAGTAACATGCGTTTCATCCTTCCTCATCACATGACCATACCAGGACAAACGGTTTCCTTTCAACTTTTCCGTCACTGGCACCACTTTCAAACTTCCTTTAATATACTCATTTCTCATTACATCCGTTCTCGTCATTTCGCAAATCCATCTCAACATTCTCATCTCATTCTATCTACGCGTGAGGAAACTAAATAAAAAAAAGAAGAAAAGTAAAAAATACAAAAGATATCAAATATGTCGATTTATTAAATATGATAAAAATTGAGTACCTATTGTATTATTTTTTATCTTTTTCCCCACTAAAAAAGTTTGAGAACCGCTACGCAATTGATGACGTAGTCTTAGGCCAATCACGTGACCCAGCTGTTACGGGCAGAGAATACCAGTCAATTCAATCTGTCAAACATAAATATCTTCTCTAATGCAGCCAGATCATGTAGCCTCGTGGGTTTAATTGGAACTAACGAAATCACAAAGAATATTGTCAAAGGCTGTATTCTTTTTACTCGCTGTCACTAGAATCTATATTTTTGTTGTATCGACTTATGTCGTTTAGTTTTCAAACTTGGTCCATAACCAAAAGTGTTTAAACTTCTTGTAAATACAACTCATGTTATCTCAATTTGAGTTAAAAAATATTTAAAATAATATGGGTGAGGCCGAATACGATTTTAATATTCTTCATTACTGTAAAAAAAATAGAAGGACAAAACACAGAACAAGGAATGGTCTTACTCACCGCGCTGGCAGTGCCTCGAAATGACAGAACTCATAAAATTCTCCGTATCAATTTGTTTCACTATTTGTTTCTTTCTAACATACGGCTCCTAGAACTGACCAAAACGTATCAAATTCGTGAGAAATGGACTATTATCATCGTTTTAACCGAAATACGTCCACATGTGGACATACAGCTCACCAAGAATTACCACATCCATCGGGCCTGTATTTCTCGCAATCAACAATGCCAATTGCAATAATGGCTACAAATAGTAGATTGCTTATCTAGTTAGCAAACAACTATTTTAAAGGCGAGAGTTCCAGAGCGGCGCGAAGGATCCTAGAGTAGAATCCCATAGCGAGGGGTTCTAAAGCAGAATCCTGAGTGCAGCGAGGGATTCAAAGAACGTCACTCGAGCTGAAAATAGTGTTGCTCTCGAGGTGGACACTCTACTTTTCATCACCCTCTATGAGAAAATAAGTAAGTGCAACTTATGAACAAGAACGTTACGTTTAATTATTTACATAAAATTAAATCATAATAAGAGATATAACAAAATAATTAGAGGCTAATGTTTATATTTAACAATTATAGAAGGGCATCGTAACAATTTCATTAGTGTCATCCGTTACGGTTGTAGATTTATTTATATTTTTTTATTTATTATATACTTTATTGTACACCACTTAAATAATTATAGGACTAAACATTTATAAATATAAGTGTACAATGGGAGGTCTTATCGCATAGGGCAATCTCTTACAGACAACTTTTGGATGGGCTGAATGAGACGAGATAGACATAGGGCTGTCAGTGTACAAAAACTATATTAGATAATATTACTAAGATATAACATTAAATACATACATACAAATAAAATAATATACTAATAAATATCAAATATAGAACAGAGCAAGGAGAAGAATAGTTACAGAAAAAGGAAATGCTCCTTCAGCATTTTTTTAAAATAAAGGTAATGTTTGCGCACGCCTTAGGGGGCGTCCACAAATTACGTGAGATGTTTAAGGGGGGGAGGGGGTCGAGTCAAATCTCATCTAATCTTACGTTGGAGAGAGGGGGGTCTCGGCAAATATCACGCAATTTTTTTTTCTGAAAGAAACAAAAAAAAATACTATTTTGGTCCATTTAAGCCAGATTGTACATGCTTAAGATTTAATCTTAAGCGTAATCGTAATACGATTAAGATCATTAACTAATTCGTTTGAAAGAAAATAATTTCATTCATACTTCGACGTTATACATCTACTGATTGTCAAACCACCATATACAGCAATTTTTTTATATTTTTACAATAACAATCCAACGCGTTTACTTAAGAAACCCACATTTTGAAAAATCTCACGTGAGATTGGGGGATGGGGGAGGGGTATTAAATAAAATCTCACGACATCTCACCAGGGGGGAAGGGAGGGACAGAAAATTTTAAAAAATACCTCACGTAATTTATGGACGCCCCCTTACCTCAATAAGTAATGCATTCCACAAACGAGCTGCTTGTAGCTTGGGAATTATAAATAGTCTCAGAAAACGGTGTCTCAGGATGTAGTTTTTGAGAAACTTGATTAATAAATATTTAATTCTTTTACTTGAGGAAGTCGCGCTCATTTTTTATAATTCTAAAATCTGAATTTGAAACAACTACGAACGAAGGCAGAATGCATTTAATTTCGCGCGTTGTTTATTATTCATGTTTTTTTTTTTTAATTTGGCGCACTTGCATTTTTCCAGCCAGTCACATTCAATACATTGTCCCCGCATGGTTTGTGATTCATCTCTTTGCTGATTGGAAAATTTACTAACAATATCCAAATTCAAATATATTTTGGTCCCTAGGGATTAATGACCTATTTTGGTCCCTGTTTACGAGGAATAAACTAGCTCATTTTTAATAGGACAAAGTAATATTTTGTTCTTCCAGGGCGTTATTTTGAATTCAGAGCTAAGCGAAGGATTCTAACGTAGAATCCTGAGCTTCGCGAGGAATTCAATATACGCCGCCCGAGAGCAAAATATTTTGTCCCCGAGTGATACACACTATTTTTCATCACTACCTAAGAGAAAAATAAAAAGCTACAAGTATCTACCTACTCGAAACTAGTATAAGAACTACAGTTTTTTTTAAAGCACATTGCCGCCTTAACTTAGAACCGTAACCGCAGTAACTTATTCAAACATATTTGTTCGACCTATTTGGTTAACTTCGCATACTTATCAACAAAGAGTAAGTATAATACTAACTCCTTACTAACCAATCACAAAAATGAGTTTATCACCATAGAGATTTAAATGTTAGTGTTTTTTTTTAAATTTAACTTTCACGCGAGCGCCTCCAACCCAACTACGCAAATCTATCAGAAGCACGAAGCGGACCAATCAGAAGAGAGAAAGCCTAAACTCCTACGGGCGCAAAATTGGATTTGGCTCCCGCTATCCTCTATAGACAATTGTCGTTTTTCGAATAGGTAGGTGTGATGAAAAATGACTTGTTGACCTGTTAATTTTGTTGAGCTAATTATTAATTCATCATATCATTTTGCCATGTCGTGGCATTAATAAGATCATCATTTATTAACAATAAATCTGCCGATCCCCCTGAAGAGTTAACTCACCGATATGTTTATTCTGCTCATCTGAACCTACGGTTCTCAGACATGATCACTCAAAGAATTGCACTTGGGATTGCCAGAGAGTTACGCAGCATTCTGGATGTAAAAAGTACATACCGAATACCACGCTGTGTTCTATAACGGGCATAATAGACGTGAATAAAAAGGCTGTTAGGCTCAAATGGGCTAATGCCATTGGGCTCACGTTAATTGCATGCATATTAATAAAAAAAAAAAAAAAATAAAAAAAAAAAAAAAAAAAGTTTATTTATCTCCACAAATTACATATCAACGTGAGTATAAATTACAGTCAGACACATAAATATAGGCAAAGTGTGTAATTTGTGGGAGATCTGGAGTCTAAACTAAGCCTAGGCCTGTATTTCAGAACTCCAGGCCCCCCATTAAATTATGTTGCTCAGACTGTCGGACGTCGTGAGTAAGCAGATATGTGAGTGGATGAATGAGCTAATATGTGCGCATGTGTGTGTATGTGTATGTGTGTGTGTATATGCGTGTGTACGAGCTTGTGTCAGTTTGAAATACAATACTACCTTATAGCTGTATATATATAAAATTTATAAATGAGTGTTTGTGTGTTTGTATAAATATTGAATTACCTTTAAATAATAATAGATAAATTTATTAATAAAAGGCAAAAATCAAGAAATCATCTCAATCAGTTTTTCAGTGTCCGCGTAGCTTAATTCGAGTAACCTTTTTCTAAGTTTCTTCTTGCATTCAGTTTTGCGACGGTCAGATAGGTCAATATCTTTATTGAGTTTATTGAATAATACTCCTCCACGAAATGAGAAGAATCTTTCAGCAAAACGGGTGCGTACAGTTGTTGACTCACAAAGTGCATAGCGTCTTCTAGTGAGAGCTTTGCGTTTTCTTAGTTCTTCGGATAAATAAGAGCGTTGGCGAAGTATAGTCAGCATCACGTACAGCTGACGGACAGTCAAAACTTGAGTTTCCTCATAGAGTGTGGAGGTAGGGAAACGTCGTGGCTTTGATAAGCTCACTTTTAGGATCATCCTTTGAGCTCTCTCAAGCATTATCATTTTTGTTTTGCATGCTCCTCCCCAAGTGGTTATGCAGTAACTAAGGATGGACTGTACCAAGGCCTCGTATACCATCCTCATGGTCTGTTTCTCTGCAACATCCCGAAGATCCTTAAATATGTAAGTGAGCTTTCGGATTCTTTTGGATACGGACAGCAAATGATTTCCAAAAGTTAAGTTAGCATCAAGTTCAATTCCGAGATATTTAATAGATGCAGTTGAATTTATGTTAGGGCAAGTGCAGTTTGTAGTAGGAGGATAGTTACATGTATGTGCATAAATCTTGTCTAAATGTTTAGGAGGTTTATTTCGTTTAGTCATTGAGAAGATAATGTATTTAGTTTTATTCTCATTCAAGGATAGAGAATTTGATATTGACCGCTGGGTAAGCCTCCACAATGGTTCCTGAAGATGGAACGCACCGTTGGGGCCGGCCCAGAAATAGGTGGCGAGATGATTTGGATGCGTACCATTAGGACTGGTTCGAGACGGTGTGAATAAAAAATGTCTGGAAGGACTTGGGTGTGGTCTTTGCCCAGCAGTCTCACTGTTCCAACAATGGCCACAGAAAAAAAGAACAACATTATGATGAATAGTGTAGGTCTTTTTTATTGTAAACATAATCAACAAAAACAAAATGGCGCCAGTGACAGAAAAGTTGAAAAGAAACCGTTAGTCCTGTATGGTAATGTGATGAGGAGGGATGATATAGGTCTACCAGAATCTCATGGCAAATGTGGAAATAAAAATTTGTTGTGTGCAATACTGGGGAAATTGGATTAAACGATCTTGATACTGTTTAATTTTTATTTTTGTCTTTAGTATTAATGAACATGAGGTACCTATATTATAGTAGTCACAGCGGATCTTTGTGTCTTTGGACTTGGTCCTGCCAACCATTGCGTAAGAAACAGTTTGTCATCGAGTATACTGCATAGAGTAATTGAGATAGGACGATGTGTCATACATAAGCGAGTGCAAGAGACAGTTATACAATGCTATCTTCACCTTCAACATTGACACAAAAATAGTTATTGCGCGGGGTCTTGCAACCAATTCAGAGACACAAAGATCCACTGTGAGTATTATAGGTATGTGTATGAATAATGTTGTTATACATCGGGTTCTTAACATAGGAAAAATAAATCAATTGAATTTTAATTTATGTAAAAATTTATTATCATTTAAATCATACTAATAACTTAAAACCTCATTCAGAACTAGAAAATTAGAATACGATTGCATAAACTCCACTGGCATTTCAAAAACTTGTATCTTTGTAGTTTTATGTCATCTCTCTCCATCAAAATGGTTCTTTTTCATTGGCATTTAACATATTCAAACCCAATCTCTTTATGTATAAATCTGTAAAAAAATAAAAAATTATCATGTTACTTTTAGTCATTCATCATCATCAGTCTATATATACTTTTTTATGTAAGTTTTATGGCCTGGTTGCTAGGATATTTAGCCACGTCTTTGGAAAGAGTTTTGGATCTTATATTTATTTTGTAGCATGCTTTAGAATGCGGATGTAACAGATTCTAATGTTTTTTGGAGTATTTGGCAGCAAATTGTATCTAGTCAGTCTTCCCAGTAAGCTTTGCAGAGGCAGTCAATACTACAATAAAATACTCCGCTCTACTTTCCCGAGATCGCTTCTGTCAATGATTTTACAAATTATCCAGTTGCGTAGACAGTTGAGACACAAAACTACACCAATAATATATCACAATATCCACTAGGAATCAATTTGCAAATAATATTAACAGCCACTGAACTTCACTCGACAAAATCCCGCCAAAAAATCCCGTCTATATACACGTCCCACTGCAGGGCGCAGATTATTACTTAATATTTTCTTACGTCAAAGATTCTCAATCTCCGTTAAAATCAATATCTTGTCGAAGAATTAGTAACAGTTACATTACTGTTGCCATTTCCTTCCGGCCATCATTCGATGTGCCCTGACCTACGATTTACCATATAATAGTAATGGAAAGAAATAAAAATTAAGTAAGAAAAATATAAAATAAACTAAAAGTATCAAAACAAGTCAGTCGAACTCACCGGTCCACTCTACGACGCACTTTAAAATCAAAGATTGAGTTTGATTTACGCCTTCTTCTTTCCTTATTTTATGATACACATTGAAAACAATATGTCTCGCTTCAGATCGAAGTGGGTTTTTCGACATTTTCACAAAAATAACAAATTTTCAAGATAATATCAAAAAATTTCAGCAGCGGTTGACACATCAAGTACTTTGATTTGACAGGTGACAATTGACATTGCCATATGAAAATCACAATTTAAAAAAAAAAATGCCGTGAGATTCTGGTAGACCTATACGCATGTTACTAAAAGAGTTATGAATTTAAATGTGGGTGGTTGGAGAGGGAGGGGATGGCCAAAGAAATGATGGATGGACTGTGTGAGGAGTGACATGAAAGAACAGCTAGTCAATTATAGCATGATGGGGGACTGGACGATATGGAAGAAGAAAACGTGTTGCGCCGATCCCAAGTAACATGGGACTAGGGCAGGGAGATAATGATGATGATTTGGGATTTTTACCAGTAAAATTTAGTAAATCTTATGTTTTACCGCTAAATAGTAAGTTTAATCGTAGTTCGGGCTTTAACAGTAACATAAACGCGGTTGTGAGGCATACTCTGTATTTTATATTGTTCCTCTATAAGTGTTCCTTCTGTTTTTTTTTTGTTTTATGCGTCGTGCCTGGCGCAAATTCGCTAGTTTCACACAGTAACACACCGCATTTTTATTTATACAAATAAATAAAGTTTACATTACCGTGCTTATTTGCGCCCCGTATTATTTGTTTTTGAAACTCTAATATACAGGAAAACACCACCACGTGACCTCACAACACAAGGCTGCTGTATATCATAACCCAGTAAGTGCCTCGAAACTATTATATCCAAGACTAGCTGCTGACCCCCGCAGCTTTGCTCCCATCAAAATTATAGCCTATCTTACTCGGGAATAATGTAGCTTTCCATAGGTGAAATAATTTTTTAAATCGGTCCAGTAGTTTTGGAGCCTACTCTGTACAAATAAACAAACAAACAACAAATCTTTCCTCTTTATAATATTGGTATAGAAGGAAGGAAGAATCGCATGATGCGATCTCTTCCACGTTGCCTTGAAGAGATCGCATTTTGCCATAAGGCCGCCCATTGTATGTTGTGTATTAGACTTAAGTTTCTTTTTGTTAATGTATTTTATGGTCTACAATAAAGCATATAATAAATAAATAAATATAGATAGCGTAAAAAATATATTATAATTTGAAATAGGCTATGGGAAGTCATCTTATATTAGTAACTAAATGACATATTAATATTTCAAGCGAATACTAAAAAAGCAATATGAACCTACGAATAGTACAAATGATATTAATAGTATCCTAAATTCTATTGTATATTTTAAACAAGTCTAAAAAAGACAATTCAAAACCAAGTCATTTCTGGATATTTGCTAATTTAAGTTGTTTTTACTATTATTTGGGCATTTCCTATTGTTAATAATGATAAAATTGATTAATTGAACTGACAAATCTCAATTCAAATTTAAAGTTTCCAGTTAAACACAAAACAGTCCATTTAATTATGGTAATCATAATTAAAAACAAAAAAACAAATGTCAAATATACTCTTAGTTATAGCACAAAATAGTAAGTATACAGAAGGGCCACTCCCGCCGTTTAGAAAATTGACAGCTAAACTTGACAGATTCACTAGGGTTGCTACTATATTGATTTCGAATTAAAAAAACCGGCCAAGTGCGAGTCGGACTCGCGCATGAAGGGTTCCGTTCTTGGTAAATTGCGGTTTACGATTTATGACGTATTAAAAAAAAACTACTTACTAGATCTCGTTCAAACCAATTTTCGCTGGTAGTTTACATAGTAATGTACATCATATATTTTTTTTAGTTTTATCATTCTCTTATTTTAGAAGTTACAGGGGGGGGGGACACACATTTTACCACTTTGGCAGAGTCTCTCGCGCAAACTATTCAGTTTAGAAAAAAATGATATTAGAAACCTCAATATCATTTTTGAAGACCTATCCATAGATACCCCACACGTATGGGTCTGATGAAAAAAAATATTTTTAGTTTTAGTTTCAAGTATGGGAACCCCCAAAATTTATTGATTTATTTTTATTTTTATGTGAAAATCTTAATGCGGTTCACAGAATACATCTACTTATCAAGTTTCAACAGCATAGTTCTTATAGTTTCGGAATAAAGTGGCTGTGACATACGGACGGACAGACAGACAGACAGACAGACAGACAGACAGACAGACAGACAGACAGACATGACGAAGCTATAAGGGTTCCGTTTTTTGCCATTTGGCTACGGAACCCTAAAAAAGGAGTAGTTTGCCCAAGTTACAAACATAAATACATAGATTCGTCTAAACATACATCATATCATGCTTACATGCCTTAGAGGGTAGACAGGGCATCAAATATCCATTTAATATCACGAAACATTTAATATTACGCCACATACGATGAATATTGGAGAGTAAAAAGACGTAGTAATACTGTAATAATGATCCCACTTAAAAAAATTAATTGTAAAAAGCTCCAAGCTCGACAAAAATATAAATGTGAAAAAACAGGTACCTAATAAAATCAATAAACCAAAGATGATCTTAAACAAGAAGAAAATTATGCTGTGCAGTCGGAGGAAACATATTTGTAAGCTGTATGACTTGAACTTTATTATTATGACAAGTTCCCAATTTCATCTATGGGCTTAAAATAATTTATTATAATCCTAGATAATGAATTTCTAATTTGTCATCTTGAAAGATTAATGACCTTTATAACTAAATAATTGAAAGAAAGAATTAAAAACAAAAAAGTAAATTCGGTCTGTAACAAATAATGGAGGTAACCCATCCAATGCAACCAACCTCGTTACAGTACTTAATGTATGAATGACGTGACAAACGCCTGCACAAAGCAATCATGACAGCCGCGACTGAGCTCGGTCCAATATTGCCCAATATTTCCTGTAAAACCGAAATGTCAAAGTGAGAGTGGCCCCTCTGTCTGCGGCGCGCCGCCGCTTACGTACTTTGTGGTTATAGGTAAGTAATAAGTACTAAAACTGAAATGTTGGATTAAAAAAAATAAGATTATTATTCCACTCATTATATATTCACGTAAAGACCTTAAAATCCACTTAAAGACTAGCTGTCATCAATTTTGAATTGATGATTAAATGAAGAAAATGATTACATTACAGGCACAGTAAGTGTTCCTAATATAATCAATTAATTGAAAAATAAGAAGATTTATTTTTGGCCTCCGTAAATACGATCACGTGTCGGAGCTTCGGACTAAGTTGAAGTGGCTGCCGATTCGCCGTCGTCGAGATACCCATATCCTATCTCTTCTCTATACTATCCTACACAATCCTAATTCTCCTCAATACCTTCGTGAACGCTTTGAGTACTTTTTCCCGAGGGGTAAACCCTATCGCACTTCCACTTCTCTTCTTCTTCGTATCCCACGTCACACTTCCAGCCGCTATGATGGCTCCTTCTCTGTTACTGCAGTGCGTCTCTGGAACTCTCTACCACATTCACTACGCGATAGCCCTTCTCTGAATATATTCAAGAGGAAACTCAAGGATCATTTTCTTTCGGAATGACTTAATATTAGTATATGTATATAGGTATATATATATTTTGTACTTATTTATGTATGTATATTTATGATTTATTTTATATTATTCAGAAATTGTACACTGGACTACTTCTCTTCTTCCTTTTGTAAACTCTCTCTATCACTCTAAGGTTTGCTGGTAGAAAAGCTGATAGAAGCTTAGAGTTAAGCTCGCCTTTGTACATCAACATTATAATCACTCGTGTTGTATATGTCATTCTGTTTTGTGTACAATAAAGAATTAAGGAATAAAATAATAAAAATGTAATAGTTTCTGATTTATTCCTTAGTATTCAGCCATTTTTGGACATTTGCCATTTGGCATTTTTGAGCCAGTTTTGCCAAATTTGAACTTTCTAGGTCATCTGCTACTGGGTTAGAGTTTTGATCAATAGGTCAGTGAGTGAAAAAAATGACGTTAAAATCTAAATAATCGTTTGAGCTATATTTATGGAATTTTGGTTTATAGTTTATCTTAGGGATGTTTATCCATAAACCAAATTTCATGTGATTATCTTAATAATCTATAATAGATTTTGAGTTATTAAGATCACAAAAGTGGCTCCAAATGGTTCGTGTATTTACACACAGCTGCTGCGTCGCCAGTTCCTTTTTTGATTGAACTTGAACCGCAGTATTCTCCACCTATGATTGTTGTCCATATTCGAAGGTAGCGTAACCAGCTTCTTCAATAATTTGACCTGAAAACAAAGTTGAGATATTAATTATTTTGTAAACTAAAACACCTAACTATTTTTCTTTCTTAATCAATCCACTTTTAGTCTTTGCCCGAATATTTATGTTGAGGTCGGCTTCATGTCTTAACGGATAAACCTGAGTACCAGCATTTCACATGGAGTGACTGCCTCTCTGACCTCCACAACCCAGTAACTGGGTAACACGATGTACCCGGCTGTTATGTTGTAGCCACGAGCGCAGAAACATATAGATAAATTCATGAAAGATGTTGCAATAACTTCTCTATGGGATGATTTTTCTAAAGAAAGTAGGTGATTTGATCAAATCCCTTAACTGTCTTAAAAATATGAAATAAACAAACACAAAGACATATATTTAGTTTAAAGTTCAAAAAATATACCAGCACCATCTTTGGTTACTCCGAACCCCGAATTAGTCGGAAACACGGGCCCATTGTATATTATAACATATCTAAGTTTAACCTCGTGTTAGCAACTTGCTCAAGAGTTAAGTTTTTGGCGCAAGTGATGACGATGAGATGGAAAAACCCAATAACATTTTCAGGACTTCACGCTCAGTAGTAGCACTTGCGAACACTCGACCAACGAGGCAGTTAGATTTTCACTTACCATGAATTGTCGTCCAGTCCCCATGTTCACCCCAATCACTGTTGCCAAAAAATGCGGCATCTTTCGGGAAGATTCCAAAGATACTGTTAGTTGGATACTTAGCAAACATTTCCTTGATGACTTCAACTTCAGTGTCATTGTTGATGATAGCAGGATGGCCGCCTTATGCTGAATACGTGAAGAATGCGCGCGAAAATGTTTGAGTAGTAGGTACAGCTGTTACAAGTTCCAACTTGTAACAGCTATATTAACTTTAAACCTTTCGCGTTTCATAATTGAAAAACATTATATCACGGGAATCCGACATTTTTTTTGTCTACCCGGTACCACGGTCGTTGCAACACGGCCAAAACGTCGGGCGAAATAGGTAAATAAGCAATTGAAATCATCGCGTTAAATGCCCGTAATATATTGTTTTTTTTTGTGTAACAGCTATTGGTACGATTATCGATTATGTTCTCTGAAATGAAACAGCGATAAGTTAGGTTATTTATAAAGTACTGAAATGCAGACCGGTATGCAATTTTTATTTATTTACAAGAGTAAAACGTAAATATTTTTAGTAGTATTAATAACATTAATGTAACTCGATGGTTACTCTTTTGCAACATCACCTGTATCGTCCATTAGCATTCCTAAAAGCAAAATAAAATAAAAAGGGTTGCTTCTGAGAAATACCAGATGGCAAACCCAATAATAATTTGCCCAATTCGGGCATCGAACCGGACCTCATGCTCAGCATTACCGCTCCCGACTACTAGATCAACGAGGTAGAAAATACGCTCCATCATGATTCTGATTATATTTATAACCTACCTACTGGCTAACCTACTACCTGAAACTGGTGCAGAATAGTAATATAGTAAAAACGAGTGTAACACTGAATTTTGACATAATTATAAACTGCTATTATAGGCGGGGTATCATAGCTCAGTCTCAGACACGATAGCCCTTGGCAAGATGGGTGACAAATTTCCTGGCTTTTGACTACCTATTACGATTGCCAAAGATCGTCAAATGTAAAGAATGGTCATCCATCCATTGGCCGACGTCAGCAAGCGTTGCTTAACCTTGGAGATCGACCCGTGTGGCTGTTATTATTTAACCACGAGCTCGTCCGAGTACAATTAGGCTCATTACGTAATAATCTCAATACGGTTTTACTATAATAACAACATTAAACTGATTACATACATTTTAATTTAAAATCAAGTGAGTCACTATGTCATTGTACGTAGGACGTGCAATGATATAGTGGCGTTTGCTTTCTCGCATAAATGTAGATAAAAACATCGGAATTCCCTAAAGCGAATAGGTACCTACTTTTATTTTAATTGGGTTTGGTATCAAATTAAATTGTGTATGTATTTAATAAATATGTACTTAAAAAGATAACAAAGTGCAAAGTGTAAACAAATGTTTTAAAAATGATTATTTTCTTTTGTTTATAACTAAGTATCAACAATTTGGTTTTTCCCACGGTGGCGCACTTAGGGTTGCCAAATTAATTTAAGAAAAAATAACGTATAGTTGATTTCAGAAAGGGTAGTTTAGGATTAATGAAGAGCTGAAACAATACTTTCTGATTGCGAATGATCGCCATGTTGATGAATATACCAAAATCGCTATGTTAATGTTTATAAAATTTAAGTGGTTCTCTCGATTTCCATGGGATACCTTCATCAGACCCTGACTTGAACCATGAAGTAAAACACGATCTTGCTAGATAATTACTACTCTAGATCCAATATTTGTTAAACCATTTATCTCGATGTAATTTAAAAAATAATCTACCATAATTGGGCAGTTTTCTCGGTCGCAAAAAAATATATTAGCGCCAACCTTCCTCCATGGTAAGTCCGGTATTGAATGGGATATCATAAGCTCCTTTATATTGCGCGCGGCGTGCTCGGCGCAGGCGGCGCAGGCGCGCACGGCCTGTTCCACCTCAGGTGACATCCTGCTCCAGAACATGACATCGTGCGCTCGACGCTTACATCGGTTGATTCCTAGATGCCCCTCGTGGACGCGGGACAATGGAACCACCGAGAGAATACCCTTTGAACAAGGCAATGAATTAAAAAATTTGGTCCATATTGACGGAGTAATCGGTGAACATCAATCAATCAATCTGCCTAGCCTTTTTCTAAACTATGTTGGGGTCGGCTTCCAGACTAACCGAATTCAGCTGAGTACCAGTGTTTTACATAGAGCGACTGCCTATCTGCCTTTCACAACCCAGTAACTGGGTAACATGGTACCCCTTGGCTAGACTGGTGTCAGATCTCAAGCTTCTGACTACTCGTAACGACTGTCAAAGATCTTCAAAGGTCAACCGGGACCAACGGCTTAACGTGCTTTACGAGGCACGGAGGAAACTCGGTATGTTGAAAATGGTCACCCATCCACGGACCGACCTCGTCAAGTTGCTAAACCGTGATGATCGACCCGTGCGGCTGTTATAACCTAGCCACGAGCTCCTCGGTGAACATACGTAATAAAAATACAGTCGTACATACCTCCTCCTTTTTGGAAAGTCACCCTTTAGTACCCCTTTAGTATTTTACGTTTGTAATAAAAACATCTTAATCTTAATTAAGTATATTGTGGTTTAATGAGCAACTTAATGTTTTTAAAGTGATCTTTTTTATCAATAGGTACAAATATTTTGCCAGTCGAGTTGTCCTACAGAGTATTAAATTGCCTTAAAAAAACACCAACTCGTAGAAACTATACATAAATGCCTATATATAACATAAAAATAACATCACGCTCGTCCCCTGAAAGGCTACGCAGAGATGCACCTTACCGATGGTGATGAAGCCTGTAGCAACAAACAAAAAAAAAAAACCAACCAAAAAATTGGCGTTGTGGAACCGCTAAAATATTTGATACTTATATTTCGGTCAAATGCGAGCATATATATGTTTTAATTTGTTAGTGAATTCAATTTTATCTAATTAAATGTATTTTAAAATTCTATTTGATTATAATTGTATTCGATTATTGATATTTATGACCTTTATTCATTACATTTCTTATCTTGTACATTTTTAAATATTTTTATAAAATAAATTAAAAAACAAAAACATTTAAAAATATAGCAAATAGAGGCCCACCGGTATCGAGAACAGTCCAAGCTACCGGCGGTCAGGGCTCCAGAGAGAGGAACCTCCTAACAATACGAGCCGTGTCCAGCAATACTGCTTTCTGGATCAGGCCCTTGACCCAGCCGCCTAACGAGAGCCTCCTAAGATGTTGGTCGAGGCTCGTGACTATTAAGCCATTGGCCGACACGACAATCGGTACAATGATCGCTGAGTCCACATCCCACATGTCGACAACCTCGCGAGCCAAGTCAAGATACTTGATTTGCTTATCTTTCTCGGCTTTCACCAGGTTCCCGTCATGAGGGACGGTAATGTCAACCATCATTGCACGCCTCTCAATTCGGTCCACCACCACTATATCTATTTATGATATTATTGTTATCCACCATTATGCTAATTAATATTGTGTAGTGAGATCTAAATAAATTGCTGTGTTTACCTATAATTTGGATGCATGCAGTGCTATTATATTTGTTAATAATAATTATTATGAATTTCCTTGTTTGTATTTAGTTGGTTTGCCTAAATAAATAAATAAATATTAATAATTATATTGAAAAAGGAAAAGTAGCATCAAATATCCATTTAATAAATAGAATAACTCGGTCCTAAGACAGCCTACGCAAACGAAGATGCTATATTTTTAGTGCCTAAGGTACAAGTTATTGAGAGATTCAGGTATCTGCAGACAGTCCATCCATTTAAAAGCTACAATGCCAAAGAAAAATGCACGTACAGAATGACAAACCCCCAAACTTATAACCTTACATAAATAGATACAGATTAAAATCTCATTGAACTTCTTGCTAATTTGTTGGCAAGTAGGAAGTAAAAATATCTGGCAATACTGATCCTATTATGGAAATTCTTTCCTAGTTTAATTTGAACTCGGGGAATTGTACGGTCCCTGTGTTCAAAATCTAGTCACAAAGAAAAATAAAATTATTATTTTTTAAAGTTTAAAAAGATATGACAGACAGTCGCATTCTACTCTCAAACCGAGACAAATATTTAAAATTACCTAATAGTTACAATTTTAACCCTTACATCCCATTGACCTTCTTATAATAAAATTTGTGCCTCAGAACGAAAACATTGCATGCATACTCGTGAACATATTTCATGAAATTATTAATAAACTGAGTCTGTTTGGGAAAACCACAGTGTGACCCCGAATGGCCCCTATAAATCAAGCTATACATAGTTTATATTAAATGTGGACTACTTTCCTATATTTTCTGCTAGAGGTTATATACCGACGTCAGCAAAGAACAAAAAGCTATCTACAAATACACTAGATTTAAGAAGAGCGTTTTAAATGCGAAAATATTATAATTTCTAAAAGAACAATGCTAGCTATTTCAAATTTGCAATAGTTCATTAATACGGCATTTCGATGAAAATAGTGAAGGTCAAATAATTGATATATAATATATATTACGATATACGGCAGATGTCTATATATACTTCGCACAATATAAATAACTAAATCAGTTCGTTTTCGTATTCTTGCCAAACTTTACTATAATATATTTCTTTTACAATACATGTTTCTTGTAATGTATTATTATGACAAGTAGACTAAAAAAGATGAGGTAAGAATAATTAAGTGCATTTTACTACAAAAAAGTCGAGCGCCCATTCTGAAACAGACAACAACGCACACACGGACAACTACTATAGATGTGCGTTTGTACTTCGTTACTTCGTCAATATATACGTAAGATGTAGTTGTCTGCATTTTACACATGCGACAATATACTAATAAACAATGACATTTTTTATAAAAAAGAAAATAACTGCAAAACATAAATAATTTTGAATTCAATTATATAAAAAAGTGAAATTTGCAAAAATGCTGGATGTCTTTTTGTTCTTTGCTGTCGTCGATACATAACAACAGGCTGTATTCCCTGAAGGGTTGTGCTAGTAATTGCAGTTCACCAAAATTTCACCAATTATGTTCAATTCTCATGTAAGTAGGGAGCGTGTGGATTGGCACAAGAAAAGAAGTGGGCGATGGCTTCGCCCGGCTGCGGTTGCTAAATGTATTGAACAGGGATCGAGTCTATTTCCATGAGCTGGTTCAAGCCTAGACTCTGGGCTAGCTTCTGGCGAGAGGTTATTAGCGTAAAAATATGAATGACATCTTACTAATATAATAGTTTGTGAGGATGGATGTTACTCTTTTCACACAAAACCCGCCGAATGAGTTTTGACGAAATATTACAGTAATAACATTCATACCTAAGAATAACACAGATGTTATAATTTATTAAGATATCTGGTGAAGTATTAATACCACGCAGGCGGAGCCGTGCGAGGCAGTTAGTGAAAGATAAAGTTTCATTTCGAGATAACGGGTTTTACTACGGTTAACCTAAGACATGACGTGTATGAAAATCCCGTTAAAACCCAACCAAACTTTGTAACCCCTAACCTATTTTGATAAGATTGTTATGAGTAGTCTGTCGAAATTAAAAGAAAAACATTACCTAAAGTATTTATTGTATATAGACAATTTGATAAAAGTATCGCCCATCTTAGTGAATTTATTTCCCTGCTTTATAACTAATCATATTTTTTTCAATATTAAACAAACTGGATCTAAAACGTGATAGGCATGACGATTTTTTACTGACAGATTGACCAGATTTTGATTATGAGAAGTCATATGATACAGCGTGCAGGTACCTTAAAGAGCAGGGATTCCCAAACAATTTTGGGTAAGGGACCCCTTTTCCAAAATGAACTGATACTTTAGAACCCCATTGCCAAATTACTTAAAAAATCCGCTCAAGCTCAGTTTTCATCTTGTACGAACTTGTGCACACTTATCGACTTTTTGAGATTTTTAAAACTACAACAATGATACTGCCTACTAAAATATTAGTCATTCTTATAAAGGCATGTTTGTAAGAATTACTAATATTTTGGATTATTATTTCTTAATTACTTAAGAAACATTTTCAACAAATGTACCTATGTGTTAAAATTGCGTGGATTGTTTTTCATTATATTTAAAAGAAAAAGCTTTTTCACAAAAAAATGCTATTAACTTCCAAATAAGAAAACTACAAAGTGACAAATAACTTTATTTATGGAAGTCGGTGTCTTTGGTAGGTACCAATTTTTTGCGTTATGGACACCGACCTCCAAAAATAAAGTAACTACTTTTTAGTTATTCCTACCGAATAGGCAAGTAAATAAGTAAGGTACCTATAATGCCAGAATAGATTACCCAAATATCATGAAACTGAACATAACGGGTGAAATGAGAGTGTACCAAGTTGAACTGTACATATCTACGTAGCCTTTTAGAGCATACTGGCGTGATATTATGTTATGAAACGGTATAAAAAATAAACAGACATGCGATTGCAGGAATCCCAAGAGATTTGCCGTTATTTATTGAAGAGTTCTGTTGTATTTCTCTGAAGTTCTTCATCACATCTTCACCAAATTAAAATGGAACTAATTTCGGAACATACTCTTTAAAAAAAAAAAAAGGATTTTCAAAATCAGTCCACAATTGACGGAGATATCGGTGAACACACACAAACAAAAGCAAACATAAAGTCAAACATTGAACTTCCTCCTTTTTGTTAAGTCGGATGAAAAGAAAGCCCTCCGCTGTGTTAGTACGCAATAAACTCAAAAACTACTGAATGGATTTTCATGCGGTTTTCACCAATATAAAGGGTGAGAGACGAGGAAGGTTTTAAACCGGAGAACTCGACCGAAGAAATGGGCGATTGTGGGACTGCAGAACCAGGTAAATGGTTGAAATTACGATTAGGGTTTGGCTAGAAAAGCAGGCAGTAGACCACTGCTGAGTCTTGGATTCGATTCCCGATTTGGGCTGTTGGGGTTATTCCATCTGAATTTTCTCAGTGCCCGGCATTTGGATTTGTGTCCGGTTGATGGCAATTTTGTCGCCCTCTACTACATGGGACCTCTTCCTAACATTACTGGTAATCCAAACGTGATTTATTTATTTAAGGATTACCAACGAGTTACACAACATTAACTTATACAGAAAATATACAAATTTGATACTCTTGTCATGTTAGGCACACTCGATTATAGGTAACCTACACATGTTCGAGTTTACATGCTCTTTATAAATATACTTAATAACATAAAAACTGAATTTATACATAAAATTATAAAGATTTAATTAAAATCAACATTAAAATACATGTTTTTAATTAAATTAAAATACAGGTGATGTTAGGTTAAATTAAAGTATAGATTCTGCCATATATGTAAATCAACCTTATCATCATTATTAATATTAAACATACAATATAAAAAAATCACATCAAAATACAGTTCATATCAATTAAAATTAAAATATAGAAAGTGTCAAATCAAATCAAAACAGGTTATGTCAGTTAAATTAAATTATAGAAAATGCCAAATCAAATCAATACACAGGATATATCAACAAAATTAATATTTAATTAATAGGTTTACAGATTGTCAACACAATTCAGATTATATTAAAAACAAAATAAACAATAAAAAATGTCTCAATTAATGAATTTGATGTTAATAATGTAGAAAAGGATTGGGTTAAGACACATTATATAAATCCCAACTGCTGTATCTCAACAATAAGAGAAGCTTGACGAGAACATATCCAATATGATTTCAAAGCGTCAAGAGGTCGATTCCAAAGTCGAAGATAGAGTTACAGGGATTTTATTGAAGAAGTCTAGGTTTGAATTTGTATAAGAGGATTTCTCTTATAATTTCACCTCATTCCTGGGGGGTAACCACAAGCTCTTAGAGTAAGGTTATTTTGAGATCGAGTAAGGGACAGATGTATCTGACTTGTATACATCTGTCACTTACTCGATCTCAAAATAACCTTACTCTAAGAGCTTGTGGTTACCCCCCTGTACCTGCACACTCGGTTTACGTTTATATTCAGATTATTGAAAACAAATATGATAAGAAGTTCTAGTATAAATAAATAATTGCAATCTTTGATAACATATGACCTATATTTATTTTTGATTTTTATAGCACCCTGTGTCCATTGTTTCTTATGAGGATCCTTTTTAAACCATACTTTCTGATCTAGTTTTAAGCTACTTCTTTTACTTACCAACATACTTTACTTCTGGCAATGTATATAGAAATTTGAATTTTATTAAATTTAACATTGTTTTCTTTAATTTGCTCTTTCTGCTACTAAAAAACCAAATGACAATCTGAGAAATTTATAACAGCCAAAAGGAATACTCAATGCACATAAATCTGCTGATTTGTTTGTCAGATTTATATTGTAAAACCCATCTGATAAATCTAATACTGAAACAAATTACTTAGTTTTTTTACTATCTCTTCCAATGTTGGAATTAAGTGATATTCTCTTAATAGAACCTTATTCAATTCTTGGGGATCCAGACAAATTCTCAAATTACCATCACTTTTTTCAATTATTATAAGATTACTTACAAATGACTTTGGACGTTCGATTTTCTCAATAATCTGATTTTCTGCCAGACTTTTTAATTTATCAAAAATAATAGACGTCAATATGTAGAGATAAAGTCGGTAGTGGACGAAGAACAAAAAATATTAAACTCTGATCTGATGTACGGGTATTTCGGGGGGTCCCTCAGGGATCAGTTCTGGGTCCAATTTTCTTCATTCTTTTCCCTAATGATTTAATTGAGTACATAAAAAAACGTATTACAGACACTAGTCTCATTATTTTTGCAGATGACACTAATGCAATAGTATCTGCAAATAATTTAAATAATTTAGAATTACAAATTAATAACTTTGAACACTGCTTTGGAACAAACAATCTGAGGCTTAATGTAAATAAAACAAAATGTGTACTATTTAGGTCGAACGTACGGAACAACGCTAGTCTTAAAGTTTTATCTTGTGGCCACAAAGTCGAAGTGGTTGACCATGTAAAATTCCTAGGTGTTTAAATTGATGCATTGTTAAACTGGAAGGTTGAGACGTCGTCTATAACGAAGTCAGTTAGTTCAGCATGCTATGCAATCAGAAGCCTGAGGGAAGAATTGACATTGGCCGAGCTTAGGATGGTATACGTGGCCTTTGTTGAGTCTAGGCTTAGATATATATAGTATTGAGTTTTGGGGCAACAGCTACAAGTAAAATATCCACTCGGCATTTGTTATTCAGAAAAGAGCCATAAGGACAATGCTCCGCCTGAAACAGACGGATTCGTGCAGAGACCATTTTATTAAACTTAATATTTTGACAGTGCTATGCCTATATATACTGGTGCTGCTAACCAGCTTTGTTAAGAACTTGCACAAATCTGAAACTGATGACCAACGAAAAGTTAGAGTTAATACACGTAGGAAAGACTTGCCTAAAACAATATAACCGAAAATAAACGTTGTACATCACAGTCCTAGGTACCCATCAGTATTTCTACTCAACAAGCTTCCCTTAGAATTTGAAAGTATAAATAGGGTAAACTTATTTATAAATAAATTGAAGACATATTTATTGAGGAAGGGCTATTACAGTGTCGATGAATACCTAGTAGATGATAAACAACAACCGTAATAATTATTATTGTACTATATTGGAGTTGATTTTAAATAAGTTAATTATTATTATTTTGAATCTTTTATACATTACTATTGATCTTTTTGTGACATTCTAATTTTATTTTGTTATTGTATTACTCATCGATTATTAAATGGCACATTATTGATCTCTCAGTAATAATTATAATTTTTATCTTTGACATTATACTTTTGTAATATACCTACTATAAGATGAGATATTACTGACCTTTTTATAACAGTTTGTTTATTTTTATTAATATTTGACATACTATTTTCATTGCTGATTATTCACAGAAAATTAGATGACAGCCCTGACGCTAAGATAAAAACAGTCAATTGTTGTATGAAGTGTATCCATCTTGTTAGCATATCACCAACTGAGTCCCATTGTAGTGGATGTGGCATCTTGAACTCGACAGGAGTGCCCATTTCTTCCTCGTGTTCCGACTGTGTTTTAAAATCCATGATTTTCATTACTACATTAGGGTTCTTGAACCGACTGCGCCATGTATTATATGTTGATAACAGGATGTTCTTATTAAATATCGTGCTGAGACACTTGAGGTATTTTATTATTACAAGTTTTTAAAAAAGAGCAAGTAATGGCGTCCACGACGCCAAGCTAAGTGTCAACGTGCTTACATGTTACTCAGGTCACAGACAATATAATACTAGCATACAGATGCCTCATCCCATACAAAGAAACCGTGCCACATAACTAGCGTTTTCCATCTGATAATACCGAATATTTTTTGTAAATCGATCGCATTCATTTCCATTCCACGGCGATAGATAGACCACCATCTAATAATCAATCGATATCGATAGATAAATCAAATAATCAGTAAAATCAGTAAAGTACGTCGGGACAGTTTCTTTGTATGGGATGAGACACCACTGCTCAGGTTAACTTGTGAGCGTCTGTACTGTAATGTACTCAGCCACGTGTGATGCTTGGTAGTGTTTTTAGTCATTTCAAATAATCTGTATTTTTAACGTTCCTTTCACACTATGAAGCTAACTACATTACAATATTGAAGATACATACATACGAACTAATTGTATTTGTGTTGTGTGAAAAACAGAAATTATTGTCTAATATTGGATAACATTTGCTTGCGACTTCATCTGCATATTGATACTTCGATTGGTATTCGAAGTATTAATTTGCAGATGAAGTCGCTAGCTAGCTTTATCCAACATTAGAAAATAATTTATGTTATTCGCACAACACAAATACAGTTAGTTCGTATGTATGTATCTAATAAGATTAGATTTCAATGGGATGATTACGATAGGATGTAATGTTATTAGCGATCCAATATCGCCCCACGAACATTTACTGAATTGCATTGCAAACTGTACAGTTGTACACATCGTAATAATACTAATTTGATTAATTTTGTTAGGACATCTGACTAATGTTTCACCATATTTTTTTTTTTCTTTTTTTTTTTTTGACACCTGAACTTAAAGTGACGACGCTATTTATGCGTTGAAATATCGTGAAACGTCACGCCGCTAGTACACTTTATACTGCCTTAGCGACGTCACAAGTCCCCACTGCTGAACTTTGATGCGCTTTAACTTTGTATTTTTTATTAACTTGGTATAGCAAAAATATGTGTCCAATATTATTTGATAATCTCACTGACGGTCTAAATAGAATTATCATTTTTCTAGCCAGGAAACATCCCTATTATTTGTTTCTGTAAATCACTTTAAACTAACACATCAAACACAATGCAATCATAGATGGAAAAGTAACTGTTTGTTACGTGTCTTAACGGCTGAAGACTGGCCGGATTTAGATGAAACATGGCATACAGGTAGACTATCACCCTAATTGCGTATCTGTTTTAACAGCACGGACTACACTCCTCTTTTATTTTGGTATCTCAACAAAATACGTTACGTGGTTTACGCTGTCAGATTTTTGAACATTTTAAGCAATTAATGGAAGGGAATCAATCCATACCCTTCTCTTTGAACTATACAATTGGGTGGTCTTGGTTTAGAAAAAAATATTTCCTTCGCGGGAGTATATTTATTTTTGCGTAAATCTTCTACTTTCAATCGAGCAAAATTGCTGAAAGAAGGTCATCATCATCATTATTATCCATAATCTGACTTCGCCCACTGCTGGGCATAGACCTTTGGTTTCATGTGCCGATCTCCACGCTCCAGTGCCACCCTTTTCCACGGTCCCACTCGTGATCGCAACAATTGCGTCGGCCTAAATGCGTTAAAGACATACAAAGGTAACAAACAAACACATAGAATTACTTTTGCATTTATAATATCAGCATGGATAGTAAGGTAGAATGATGTAATAAGACAACGGTGTGGTTAATAACACAAGTAAAATTTCAAAATTTAAAAAAACCCCGGCACATTTATCTTGCGAAAACACCCCGATTCAAACAGTAAAACGCCCATAACTTTTGAAAGGCTGAACCGATTTTATTCAAACATAGCTAAGAACACTCTCGCCAAATTTACCTTTCAAACAAAAAAAACTAAATCAAAATCGGTTCATCCGTTTAGGCGCTATGATGCCACAGACAGACACACAGATACACAGCAACACACGTGAAACTTATAACACCCCTCTTTTTCCGGCGGGGGTTAAAAAGAAGATGTAGTGACTAAAATTAAAAAGAGTATGTTAAGATAGTTTGGCCATGTTGAGAGGATGAAAGAAAGGCGACGAAAGGTATTTACGAGGCAGACGTGAATGGAAACGCCGGGCAGGGTCGCCCTAGAAAGACATCATATACCTTATTGGTGATGTTCTTCAGGAAGGCCAGACGCGCAGTACTCATAACCAGCGTGTGTGTATGACTAGATGTATGAATGTGAGTGAAACAAAATAAGTATGTAAGGATCGTAGCAGGTGGCTTTATGTAGTTTTCCCATGGGAAAACGGGGTGGGTTTATGAATGTATGTATAGTAAGGTAGAGAGCAGGAGATGTATTATAAACAGAGTGCATCTGTCAGTGTGACAAATGTCAATGTCATCTTAACCTCAATTTAGAAATGTCACGTAGCTGGCTAACAGAAATTAACAAGAGACGCAATTGTGAGTAAATATGAATAAGTAAGAATATCCTGTGAAAAATAATAAAATGAAAACACTGAAGACTGCAAACATCTTTCAATAAATAATATACAGGAGGTGAGCTGTGGTGGCCCAGTGGTAATGGCACTGACTTACGAGTCGTAGGTCGTGAGTTCGAACCCAGGCAGGCAGATTGCTTTGTAATTATTTAATCACCATGGCTCTAAAAACAATGAAGGAAAACAACGTGAGGAAACCGGCTTGTCTTAGAACCATTAATTCGGAGACATTGTGACATCCATCAAACCGCTCTGGGTCTGCGTGGTGGATTACGACCCATTTTCTCTCAAAGAGACGAGGCCTGTGTCCCACCGATTGGAACGTTAAAATGTTGACGATGATAATTATGAAGGAACCACTATTGAACATAGGCCTCTTCCTGTGCTTCTCACATCCATTGGGCTCCTGCGGCCTTCAGATAGGTCATCGATCCACCTTGTGGGACCTTCCAACAGTAAATGATTGCTTCTCACGAACCAGACGGCTACACAATCGTACAAATTATTTTTGTCAAGGGCAGCATTGCTATTAAGGTGTTTTATACTATAATATGTTACTAGCTTAATAATGTCAGAATTACGATTACTGTTCGCGTGAACTTAGTGTTGTTATAAGTTATTTGTGCATTTATTTAATTTTATTTTACGTAATAATGTTTTAGTGGTTTGTTGGGTATTCTCAAGTAACTTTCAAGCAAAAATTACAGATCGCTAACTGTTTTGATTACACTCCTTTTTAACCCGGACGGTAAAAGAGGGGTATTTTAAGTTTGACGTGTGTTTTTGTCGTTATTTTAGTTTGTAAGGTGACTTTATCGAGGAAAATCGGTTTAGCTATTTCAAAATTTATGGGTGTTTGTTTACTGTTTAAATCGGGGTGTTTCCGCAAGATATTGTATCATAATAACGTGTTCAATAGATAGTCGATCGCAGCGCGTCCTCTACTAAAACTCCATTTGCGATAATATTAGACGTTTAAATTAGCCCATTTTACAGCCCGTTCAACCGATTTTGACTTCTATTGCGTTGGTGACAAATGGTAGCTGTAGTAAACAGTTGGTTTTGATAACAGTTTTATACTTTTTATGTCATACTTATGTTTGCGGGATAGAACTCAAAATCGGTTGAACGGACTGTAAAAAGATTTGAAAACATGTCTAATGTTATTTCAAATGGAGTATAGATAAATAAATATGAAGCATACAATAAAATGTGTCGAGGTTTTTTTAATTTAATATTTTATTTTTGTCTCTTTTACGTTTATATGTGTTAAATTGTCCTAATAATTTGTGTTTTAGTGATCTTATTTAGAGACTTGAGAATTAAAAAAGGTTTATGAAAAATAAAACGCAAGTTTTTAAGACTGTGGCAGTAGACAAGAAAGATATATTGAAGTAAACCTTAGACGATACAAAAATATTACCATAGACTATATTATTATAAAGCAGAGTTGCGATTAAGTAATTTTAACAATATGTCACAATCGGGGACAACGGTAATACACGAACTATACGCACGTCTGATAAAATTCCGACTGTAGTAAATATTTATAATAATAATTAGTTAGATATGTAAAACATACAATTTTCATGTTTACAATAAACATTATAATGAAATAATAGCAGCAAACACCAATAGCCAGAAACTAATTTGAAAAATGACCAAACAAAAATAACGATTTGAGCAAGAGCAACACATTGCTAATATAATAGTCTTAGGCGCTATAGGCAGGTTTTCTGCCAAAGCTGTGCAAGGTAGTGAGGCAGGGCGGAGATGCGTAGGGAAGCAGTGAAACAATGCGTTTGCGTAGTAGGTATGCATCGTATTTGCCCTTGCACGCATATCTCGCACGGATCTCTCATATTTTTGTTTCTAAAAATACGTAGCTAGCTGTTTGCTCTTTTCCATCAGAGCTGCGCTAGGCAAAGAAAATTAAGTGATCCTGTTTTTAAGACGGGTCGGTACATTCTACTAGCAATAGTAATTTTCAAGCCAGATTGAGTGGACCTGTCCAGTCAGTGCACGCATTATCGAATAACCGAGCAGCTCAACTCAGAATTTAAGGAGATCAACGATTCGACGAACAATACCAAAGAAAGGACATTCGGGTAGGCCGCCTAAACTACTCAAACTGCCAGACCATGATTGAAAACTAAGATAAATTAAAATTAAAAACAAAATAATGATCCACATAGCCTTCATATTCACAATAATTAAAATAAAATAATATATATATGTCGCCGCGTAGGCGTGAATTTGCTAATTTATTATCCTAATTAATCATTTTAAGGGTCAATGTCTATTTAAGTTGGGTTTTGAGTTCAGCGCCATCTATTGGCTCACTGTGGAATCAGTATTGATTCATAATTCGTATGCTAATTTCAATGTTTAATTAATACGAGATGTTTAAATAAAACAGGAACACTTATTGTAGGACTTTTGGATTTGTTCTCATTTTAACTATTGCACATTTGTCTAAGTAAATGTGTTTGATTATGTTATTCAGATTAAGTTGTCAAACAATGGCGGATGTTATAATTTCTATGACCAATAACCAGATTGAATAATTTAATACGAGAACTAAACAAATTTGAGTAAATGATTAAATACTAAGAAGTCATAAGACTATTTTACACAGCTATGTAATAATGAGAAACTTTCTAATTAGTAAGATTGTTAGATCACCGGAAACTTGAATAGTTTTGTTATTAGATGACTATTTCAATAATAAACTACAAACCACTTTGTATTTGTGAGTATTGAGGTTGTTTAATGTTAAAATAATTAACTGATCAGCATTTTAGTATTGTTTGCTAACTTTACTCAACTATCAAAGTAATTAGTGTCTAAACAAAAACATTAAGGAAGTCCCGCCCACTTAGAACGCGGATCGCGCGGACGGTGTGTAAAAAATAATACTGATGAATAAATGTAATTGAAGAGATGTTTAAAAACCTAATAAACATGTAACGTTAATTGTCATAAAGTGATTGTGTAATCTATAAAAACATTTAAAAAGAGTATCCTGGAGTTTCTGGCTAGGTCTTCTCCAGCGACCGACGAAAGCTTTGTGATCTAGCAAGCCACACGATGTGGTTTTAGCTTCAAGTTAATTTGAAAACTCAAAGTGCCTGTAACTAAATCAAATAAACACTCTGAGTTTCAATCCAGTGTTGTGTATTATTGAAGTTAACCCGCTCCAGTCAAGAATAAAGGAATTGCCTCTAGACATTGGGGCTAATGATGGCGGTCCTACGATTCATAGGTACTTCGACGTGACATATAAAATATGTGTAATATATACCTAATAAATAATATATACTTGTCAAAGTAAATATTCTTGTCATTACAAGTAAACAAATAAAAAAAATATATAAAAATAATAAAATGCATGGTGCAAAATATAAGAAAAAAAACTAAATTAATTGAAACAGCTCTCTCCCAAGCCGTTTTATCCTCAACGTAATCTTTAATGCTATAAAACGCTTTTTCTACGTTACATACAAAATACAAATCTTTCCTCTATATAATATTAGTACAGATAATAGGGTTGTCAAAAAATATCTATTTAGTCCGTCAGATAACCTAAAAATATTGAACACTTATTTATTAAACAAAAAACAGGCCAAGTGCGAGTCGGACTCGCCCACGAAGGGTTCCGTACCGTTATCACAAAAACGGCAAAATATCACGTTTGTTGTTTTATATATTTGTTTTTATAGCGGCAACAGAAATACATCATCTGTGGCAATTTCAACTGTCTAGCTATCACGGTTCATGAGATACAGCCTGGTGGCAGATGGACAGACAGACAGATAGACGGACCGCGGAGTCTTAGTAATAGGGTCCCGTTTTTACCCTTTGGGTACGGAACCCTAAAATAACGACGATGCAGTGCGTTGAAATATACACTTTATACTGACAAAGTTACATCACAAGCCCCCACTCCTGAACTTTGATGCGCTTTAACTTTGTCAGTTTTTATTTATTTTAGAAAGAAAAAAATACGGGACTAATATTATTTGATAATCTCACTGACGGACAAAATATAATAATAATTTTTCCACCCAGGAAACATCCCTATTGATTTGAGGTAATTTCTGTTTTTCGGTATAATACGTATTTATTTATTTCTTTGTTTATGATAGTGTACCTGCATACTTTATAGAGACGTGAGAGGTGGTCGCTCACAATGGACGTCATAAGCAGGCCTAAAGTCACCCAAAAAGCAATGCAGTAGCCTATGCTCGGAGAAACCTTGTGTGATCGAATCAGAAATGAAGACTTCCGCAAGTGAACCAGGGGACCAACATTGCCCGAATTATTGCAAAATTTAAGTGGCAGTGGGCAGGGCACATTGCTCGCAGAATGGAAGGTCGCCGGGGACGAAAAGTTCTGACCGCGTATCGGAAGTCGCTGCGTTGGAAGAACTCCCTCTTGGTGGAGCGATGACCTGGTCAGGGCTGAGGGATTCCGCTGCATGCAAGACGCATAGGACCGATCGAGATGGCAACGCTTGGGGGATGCCTATGTCCAGCTGTGGTTATCCTTCGGCTGAAATGATGATCATCATCATATCAGCCGAAAGACGTCCACTGCTGGACATAGGCCTCCCCCAAGCGTCGCCACATTGACCGGTCCCGTGCATCTCGCAACCAGCGGATCCCCGCAACCTTCACCAGGTCATCGGTCCACCTGGTGGGAGGCCTTCCAACGCAACGTCTTCCGGTTCGCGGTCGCCATTCCAGAACCTTTCTGCCCCATCGGCCATCCGTTCTGCGAGCAATGTGCCCTGCCCACTGCCACTTAAGTTTGGCAATTCTTCGGGCTATGTCGGTAACCCTGGTTCTCTTGCGGATCTCTACGTTTCTGATTCGATCACGCAAGGAAACTCCGAGCATAGCCCTCTCCATTGCCCTTTGAGTGACTGTAAGCTTTCTGATAAGGCCCATTGTAAGCGACCACGTCTCAGAGCCATATGTCATCACTGGCAACACACACTGGTCATAGACTTTCGTCTTGAGACACTGCGGTAAGTTGGACGAGAAGACACCGCGCAACTTCCCAAACGCTGCCCAGCCGAGTCGGATTCGACGGTTGACCTCTTTCTCGAAGTTGGCCCTACCCAATTGGATCGTTTGTCCCAGGTACACATAGTCGCCCACAACTTCGAGTGTAGAGTCTCCAATCTTGATAGGAGTGGGTGTAACATGGGCATTCAACATCAACTTAGTTTTGTCCATGTTCATCTGAAGACCCACTCTTTCGGAAGCTCTACTGAGATCATCGAGCATTGTACTGAGGTCCTCCATGGTCTCAGCCATAACCACTATATCGTCGGCAAACCGAAGGTGAGTGATGTACTCGCCATTGACGTTGATGCCTAGCCCTCTCCAGTCCAGAACCTTGAAGACATCCTCCAGTGCAGCGGTAAAGAGCTTCGGAGATATTACGTCTCCCTGTCTCACACCTCGCTGCAGAAGGACGGGTTCCGAGGTCTGATCCTGGAGTCGAACTGACATTGTGGCGTTTTTGTATAAACACTTCAACACTTCGATGTACCGGTAGTCAATTTGGCACCGTTGGAGAGACTGCAGTACAGCCCAAGTCTCGATCGAATCGAAGGCTTTCTCGTAGTCCACAAACGCTAAACAGAGAGGCAGGTTGTACTCTTCGGTCTTCTGTATAACCTGCCGCAGCGTATGTATGTGGTCTACGGTGCTGAAGCCTTTACGGAATCCGGCTTGTTCGGGAGGCTGGAAATCGTCAAACCTGCGTGCGAGACGATTCGTGATGACTCTTGAAAACAGCTTGTAGACATGGCTAAGGAGTGTGATGGGCCTATAGTTCTTCAGTAGGGCATTGTCACCCTTCTTGAAGAAGAGTACCACCACACCCCTGCACCATGCCTGTGGCGTTTTCCCCTCGAGTATGACGGAATCAAAAAGCTTCTGAAGGGCCTTAAGAACTGGTTTTCCACCCGCCTTCAGGAGTTCGGCCGTAATTCCGTCATCACCCGGTGCCTTGTTGTTCTTAAGTTGTTTCAGAGCCATCCTAATCTCATACAGGCTGACGCGGTCCGGAATGTCTTCGGTATACCAGGCCCCTCAGAAAGTATTGCGAAAAAAAGTTTTTATATATGGGAGACTGGCCAGTTATAATGTTTTTCGAAAATATGATTATTTATAAGTAAAAATAAGTAAGTTCCAATTTCAAAATTTCCCTCCACATTTTTTGCGAGTTAATTCAAAGTATTGTGTCTCACTGAAATATGGATCTGCGCCGGGAACATTTTAGAGCTATGATTTTATACGATTTCAAGTGTCGCCTGAAACCGGATGAATCGTACGATAGACTTCAAATGGCATTCATGGATGAAGGCCCTTCCAAGGCAACCGTGTATCGTTGGTATAACGAATTCAAGCGCGGTCGACCAACTTTGGGGGATGACGAAAGAAGCGGTCGCCCTTTGACGGCTGTTACCGAAGAAAACGTGCTAGCAGTGAAAAATTTAATCCAAGACAATAGGCGAATTACATATCAGGAGATTCAACACATATTGAAGATTGGATCGGGAAGCGTTCACGAGATTCTACACAGCCATCTTCGCGTGAGGAGGATAGTATCACGCTGGGTGCCGCACAACCTCACCGATGCTCAGAAGCAGGCCCGGGTGGAATGGTGCCGTGATATGCTTAACAAATTTGAAGCAGGCTCGTCTCGGCGTGTTTACGACATCGTTACAGGTGATGAGTCCTGGATTTATCAATACGACCCAGAAACCAAGCGCCAGTCGACTGTTTGGGTGTTTCAAAATGAGCCAACGCCTACCAAAGTGAAGCGATCTAGAAGCGGGGGTAAGATTTTGATCGCTAGCTTTTTTAATTTGACTGGCCACTTGGTATCAATTCCCTTACGGGATCAAAGAAGCATTAATGCCGAATGGTATACTACCAAATGTTTGCCAGAAGTTTTCTCTGTTATAAGCAACAAGCGACCAAACACAGGGCTCCGCGGGCTACTGCTCCACCACGACAATGCACCTGCGCACACCGCACTCAAAACGAGGGACTTCCTGGACAGCACGCCAGTCAAACTCCTGGGTCACCCTCCTTACAGCCCTGATCTAGCACCGTGTGACTTCTTTTTATTCCCAAAAATAAAAAATCAGCTCAAAGGGATACAATTTTCGTCGCCGGAAGATGCGCTGGCTGCGTTCGAGCAGGCTGTAAACGAGGTGTCTGCGGCGGACTGGAAAAAGTGTTTTGAAAACTGGTTTAGGCGCATGAATCTTTGTATAGAGGCTGGTGGAAAGTACTTTGAAAAGATTTAATAAAAATATATGTACGTATAGAACAATTTTTTTTAGTTTCGCAAAACTTTCTGAGTGTCCCACGTAGTGTCGGGTCAATCTAGCTCTTGGGTCATTCGCTAGATTCCCGACGGGTTTACTTTTTGACGTGTACAACTGTCCATAGAATCTCTCGATCTCCCTCAGAAGCTCCGGTTTGGCGGACACGATCCTGCCATCATCGGTCTTCAGTTTCGTGAGCTGGCTCTGCCCAATAGACAGATCTCTTGCAAAGACCTTGGAGCCTTTGTTCCGCTCAATCGCGTCTTTAATACTTTCAGTATTAAAGCGGCGGAGGTCGCTTTTCAAGGACTTTGAGATCCGGCTATTTAGCTGCCGGTATTTCAACGAATCGTCTGAAGACTGCAGGATCATTTCACGCCTCTCCTTCATGAGCTTGAGAGTATGATCAGAGAGCTTTTTGTTTCTATCTGTACGGCGGGTCTTGAAAAACTTAGACCCGACCGTATGGACAGCTTCCACGAACCCATCGCTGTATTCGTCCACGGAGCTCCCTAGGCACTCGAAACGATTCTGGAGTTCGAGCTGAAAGCTCTCGGGGTTTTGGACCTGGATTTGTGCTGGACGGAGCGTGGACTTCATCAGTCGAGACCTTTCAAGCTTAACATTAATGTTCAATGTGCCTCTTACCATGCGGTGATCACTCCCGGTTTTCACCGAATTGATCACTGAGACATCATTGAACATTTGCTTCTTGGTTGACATGATGAAGTCGATCTCGTTTTTAGTTGCACCATCGGGGCTTTGCCAGGTCCACTTCCTGTGCTCACGCTTTCTGAAGAAGGAGTTCATCATGTAGAGGCCCTCCTTCTCCATAAAACTGGCCAGTAGGTGACCCCGGTGGTTCCGACGTCCAACTCCAAATTGCCCCACTTGCAGCTCATCCTCGTCTCGTTTGCCCAGTTTCGCGTTGAAGTCCCCCATGACAACGGTGAAGTGAGTTTTGAAAATATGATGATACTTTATAGAGATAACCGAGCATCACCTTGATGCACTAGAGTTGAACGAAAAACGGGTCAAGAGGCTCATTGGCAATAAGGCACTGGTTGAGTCAAAGCTCCAGAGCGTTGAACATCGTCGCCGAGTTGCCAGCTTGTCGGTTTTTTATCGGTTGCATTTCGGGGAGTGTGCGATGGAATTGCATGATCTAATTCCGCCTAGCCCGTTTCATCATCGGACAACAAGACGTACGGCGATGCACCTTCGGTACATGGTGGACATCCCACCCATTCGCGCTATACGTTTTGGAAATACTTTCTATATGCGTACAGCTAAGGAGTGGCATTCCCTGCCGGAGTCTGTGTTTCCCGATAGCTACAATCTCGGAGTTTTTTAGTCAAGAGGTTTCTTTTAGGCAAGCGTGTTACACCGTCGACCAAATCATCACTTACCATCAGGTGAGGTGGTGGTCTAGCGCGAGCCTATCTATAATAAAAAAGATGATCTAATACAAACGATTTTACCTGTTTATGGTATTACTACTACTCTATTAAATGAATTTAAAATACAATGGATTGAGGATGTTTTGATGTACCAATTGTCAGCTTATCTTTCAGTTGTATGTATGTACTATTATATAAATTGAAACAAAGAGAATTAATAAAGATGTAGTTCATTAAAATTGTTTTTCAATTCCTAATAGGTGATGTTTTCCCGTGTCACTGGTTTTCAACATACAACGCATTTTGTGAGTCAGATATTTTTCAAACAAACAAACGTTTATAAATGACATCTAAAATTCTTATTTTTAGGGTTCCATTCTCAAAGGTTCCAAACAAAGCTCTATTGCTGTCACTAACGTGTCCGTCTGTCTGTCTGTCCATCGTCTGCCACACAGCGAAACGGCCAAACTGTTGGAGCTACAGTCTTTAATTTTTCATCGTTTATACATCTTATTGATACAAAGCCATAAAAATTGTCAAAATCTATTTAGAAATGTTTTTAATGGGCTCTTATATACCGGTAAAGGAAGGCTCGAAAAAAAAAATGACCTGAGTCCCCACCGAGAGTCGAAGAGAATTTTAGAATTCGTTGAGTAGATACATAACTAGTATTTTTTTTTTTTTAAATATATTGGGAAACAACGGAATGAGAAGCCACCAAAGTCAGCTTTGATTGAACAAAATTTTGTTACGAAATTTTTTTTAACTTCTCAGAATTTTTCTCATTTATCATATTGTAACCAACTTGATTTTACGGAGAGTTTGCGATGAAATTGCACGATCTAATAAATTAAACCTAACCCGTTTCACTATCGGAATACCAGACGTATGGAAATGCGCCATCGGTACATGGTGGTCCAATCACCCATACGTCAATAAGTCAAGTGTGAATAGGTTTTTACTTAGCAAGCGTATTTCACCGTCGACCACATCATAGCTTTCCATCAGGTGACATAGTGGTCAAGCGCGAGCCCAAAGAAAACAAAAATTGCGATTTGGTACCTCGAATTAGTTTTTGGTCTAAGAACACAACATCCGTTTTATAACTAAAATGACTGATTTATTTATTTTATTTTTGCGACGCAGCCGAAGCGATTACTCTGCGTCTATGCGAAGACTGAAAGCGAAATCAGCTAAGCAGGTCAGCAGACGACAATTATAATGGCAATACTTGGGAACCACTGGCCTATTGGCTCATCCTTTGCCGATACTATTTTGGAATTACCCTAACATTGGTATAAATTTGTTGGAAAAAAATAAAATAGACATATTGCACTAAAGTCCTCACAGGATGAAGTCTTTTTTGAAATATTTTGCGTTACTATTCTGCCTGAATTTTATTGGTAAGTTGTATATTACTCTGTATCTGCGATTGAGTTTTCAATAATTTACATGATATTTTTATTTCAACATAGAAATATCCAAAAAAAAATATTGACCGAAAAGAAATTCTGCCCAAGAGACAAGACAGCCACTCGAGCAGAATTTAAATTTCGGCTAGAAGTCTAATGTTTTTACGCTTAACGTGTAAGTGAAGTTTCTATAGTTCCATCCAATTTTTGCCGACGTACTCCAAAGATACATAAATACCTTAGGTTTCTTTGTTGGTAACGCAGATACATGTATTTTAAATATTTTTATTGAAATATTAATGTAACATTATCATAATGTTTGATTGACGCTTTTTTTTCTATCCTGATGGTGAGTGATTAAGTAGTCGACGATGGAGCACGCTTGCCTAGAGGTAATCTCTATTAAATCAGTCACATAACAAAAAATTTTACTTATTTTCAGAGGGATCAAAATTATTCAGATGTGACTACAAATACAGTTCAGCAGCCAAGGGATGGTTCAAACACCATGCTGTTCCAGCGACTTGGTCTGATGCCCGGCTGCAATGTGATCTTGAAGGCAAGCGATTTTCATAGAATTGTTATCCAAATCAAATTTGTCTTTCCTTTTTTCCAACTTTGTTGGGTTGGCTTTTAGTCTAACCGGATTCAGCTGAGTACTAGTATTTTACGTCTACTGACTGCCTATTTAATTTTCACCGCCCAGTAACTGGGTGACATGATACCCATTGGTAAGACTAGTGCTAGATTTTATAGATTCTGACTGCCATAACAATAGTCAAAGGTTTTTAATAACTTGACAGCCGGGATCAGGTAAATTGTTTCTAGCTGGATACTAGTTAAATTTTAATATCCAAACGGAGCCCTATTACTGTCACTCACGCGTAGGTCTTACCGTCTGTCTGTCCGTCTGTCTATCTGTCTGTCTGTTTGTCCGTCTGTCTGTCTGTCCGTGGTCGGTCACATAATTTAGTTCCGAAGAATTTTATAAATTCCCCTTGACTTACGAACTTGAAATTTTGGTGATAATGTTTATTACTACATATATTTTACTAACAAATATAAAAAATACTATTTTTCTTTGGTACGGAACTCTAAATGTGCGAAGTCAGGCACGCATTTGGCCGGTTTTTTTTTTTGACTCGTGACCATAAATTTTAGCCTGCGCTCGCGCGCTCTCTCGTTTGTCTATCGACTTAGACAAATGATTAGTGAGCGTCGTCGGGCCATTGGTCGTATATTTAATAATGTTTTAAATTTATTTGCTTCTGTTTGTGTCCGTGGCATCAACAGTGGGCCTTATAAGAATCCCACAGCAGCGTTATTACCCGATTGCCGAAGGAGGGTAATGTGTTTATCAGTCTATGTATGTATTTATGTTTGTTCCTATGTGGCGTTATAGAGACCAAACGCGTTGACCGCTTTTGATGATTTTTAGTCAATCGATTCGCTTTAACCCTGCGAGTGTCACTGGCTACATTAAAATTAGAAAATAAATAAATGTCGGCGCCGTATTGAGGGGCACCAAATTTTTTTCTTCCAAACCCATCGTGTCGGGTATCAAAATAAAGGGTTTAAAAAGGTGATTTCAAAAATATATAACACTTACATGTTTAAATGTACCTAATTCAAAAGAAAAAATAAGTATACAGTTATAAATAAAACCCGACTGCTTTAAAAGCGAACTAAAAAGACGTAAACAAGAAGAAAATCATGCTGCCTTTTTGGTCTCGCGTATTATTATTGTCTCTCGTGTTTCCTATGCGGGTCACAAATTAATATATCTTTCTAGTTAATATATCTCAATGGGACCGCGCCCTTAGGGACTGAATATTACAGTTTAGTGTTTTGAATTTCAAGCAAAACATTCGACTGGACAAGACAATTCGAGTCAAACCTTCGTTAATGTCGCCGCAACATTCGCGACCGCTGCGATTGCATTGCAATTTGGTTTGGCACGAAAGCGTTAGCGATGCTTGCATAGCTATTATAAATTTCCAGTATCACGGCGTCAGCGACACGAAGCCGCTTTGTCGGAAGTGCAACTGACGATCATCGAAATGCCAAAAGATTAGTAGAATAGTAAGGTCAAGTGATATTACGATAGCGCTTGGCAATCCCTCGCGTTTTTGTCATTTTTAGGGTTCCGTAGCCAAATGGCAAAAAACGGAACCCTTATAGATTCGTCATGTCTGTCTGTCTGTCCGTCCGTATGTCACAGCCACTTTTTTCCGAAACTATAAGAACTATGCTGTTGAAACTTGGTAATTAGATGTATTCTGTGAACCGCATTAAGATTTTTACACAAAAATAGAAAAAAAACAAAAAAGTTTGGGGGTTCCCATACTTGAAACTGAAACAAAAATTTTTTTTTTCTTCAAAGCCATACGTGTGGGGTATCTATGGATAGGTCTTCAAAAATGATATTGATTTCTAATAAATTTTTTTTCTAAACTGAATAGTTTGTGCCAGAGACACTTCCAAAGTGGTAAAATGTGTGTCCCCCCCTGTAACTTCTAAAATAAGAGAATGATAAACTAAAAAAAAAATATGATGTACATTACCATGTAAACTTCCACCGAAAATTGGTTTCAACGAGATCTAGTAAGTAGTTTTTTTTAAATACGTCATAAATCGTAAACCACAATTTACCAAGTACAGAACCCTTCGTGCGCGAGTCCGACTCGCCCTTGGCCGGTTTTATTATCAAATGCTACCGCGAACGTTTTCATTGATAAAATGTCACTTGTCTAAATCATTTTTGCACCATCCAGGTAATATTTGGATAATTTTATTTATTTATTTTTGTCATTAGGCGCTGTTCTTGCTTCTCCAACTACACCATCAATGAAAGCTACAATGAGAAGAATCATAAACGCCTCTGAAGGAACTGAGGAGTCATATTATGAAATCTTTACTGGGATTCATTCCACTTTCTCTAAAGGAGCTTATCATACGATCGAAGGTTAGTAGTATTTCATCAGCATTAATATTTTAAGAAGCTTGTGTTTTGAGAAAATTACAGTGTAGCGACATACAGTACAATAAAACAAGTTTTTTTTTGCAAAAAATACCACCGACTTCCAAATAAGAAAACTACAAAGTTAAAAATAACTTTATTTTGGGAAGTCGGTATCTTTGGTTGGTACCATTTTTTTGCGTTATGGACACCGGCTTCCAAAAATAAAGCTACTTTTCACTTTGTAGTTTTCTTATTTGGAAGTCTGTAGGATTTTTTGCAAAAAAAAACTTTTTTTATTGTACTAGATGTCGCTTGTGGTAACCCCCCTTGACTTTCTGAAGAACATCATCAATAAGGTCCGTGTACGTCTTTCTAGGGCGTTTCGGCGTTTCCGCTCTAAGTCTTTTCTTTCGTGAGTTTATTTTATGCGTATGTTACAGGTTTGCCGCTCACGAAAATTCCGCAATCTTGGGCTGACAATGAGCCCGACAATCAGGGGAATAAAGAAGATTGTCTCACTTTTAATAGTAATGGAGATTTAGCTGATCTGTCGTGTAAAGAGACTCGTCCTTTTGTCTGCTACCGTCCTGATAGCAGTGAAATAAAGATCAATGAATGTGGCACTGTTGATCCAGGTAAATAGAAAACTTTTTTTGAGGGTAGCTTAAGTGAACAAAACTCGTTTTATAGCTGTCATTTAAAAATTAAATTATAATAGTTTATTTATATTTATTATCGTGCAAAGGCACTAAAAGCCTTCAGTACCCTCGGCTGCACTCACTGCATTTATAAACTCTCCTCTAGCTTTCACCTGACCCGCACAAAATCAAAATCACACAATGGACCTATACGCCAAGCTAGCAGGCAGTATGGAGGATATTGCTGCCACTTTTATCTCGCGTGTCACCTGTGAAAAGACCAAATTTGACTACCATATTACGATGAAAATACCAAATTCGCTAAATGGATGCCTACAAATTTGAGAAGTTCCCTCGATTTCCATGGGGTCTCTTTACTAGATTCTGACTTGGAGACAACGCGGCCAACTCGAGAGCCCCTATTCACAGAGGAATCGGTCGGTCTTTTTATCCTGGGAGCATGTCCCATGATAAAATGACCATGGGTGGGTACATATAGACAACATTGAGGTGTGTGTTGGATATAGAGGGAACATGTTCTCTTGGGATAATTTACTCGCAGGCGAAGCTACAGGCATAACATAGTCTAAGACTCTAAGATAAACATAAGACAATGCATACATCCTGTCTATGTATCCTTAATACTCGGTTTTCACACTATATTATTTCTTTCCCTCAGAATACCGCATGGATAATAGAACCAAGCAATGCTACAAGTTTCATCCAGTTCCAAGAGTTTTCTCTCGCGCATTCTTAGCATGCTCTGCTGAAGGCGGCCATCTTGTGATAATCAACAGTTACACTGAAGCCAGGGTACTCAGCGACCTCTTCGCCAAGTACCCTGAATCGTCTTTGGTTGGCATGACTTGGAAAGTAATAGCTTTCATCGGTTTCCACGATTGGAACGAACATGGAGATTGGAGAACTATACATGGTAAATTATAATTACTTGTTTTATTTTTAAAAGCGAATATCTTAACTTTAAATTTACTTTCTTAAGTGTGTTTCAAACAGGAAAGTGCTTGAAATATGGATTACTACAAAGTAATCCATATTTCAAGCACTTCCCGGTATCTGATTAAGCATTTTAATAATATAATGGTTATACAGAGCTGATGCCAACATGTAGATGGAAGATGGGGATAACAACTCCTCAACTAGAGAAGATAGCACCAACGTGTTTGTGTTTATTTATAATTAATTTTATTTAAAATAGGCTCGCGCTTGACCACTATCTCACCTGATGGTAAGCAATGATGTGATTGACGGTGAAGCACGCTTGCCTAGAAGAAACCTATTCACTTTTGACATAAAGTCCCCTAGATTGTAGCTGTCGGGAAACACAGACTCTCAACTTAATGTAGCGTAACGCCGTAGTACAAAGTGACATTAAATTTAGTACCTTTCAGATCAAAACCCTATTACATACCGAGCAGAGTAATCACTGAAAAGCTTGTTGACTCATTGGTTTCAAATGGTTGTTTTCAGGAGAAACACTGGCGCAAGCAGGGTACGGAGAATTCTCTAGTACGAATCCGGACAACGCTTTCCCTGGTCAATACTGTGGTGCGATGTATCGGTCTGGGGAGTTGGACGATATGTTCTGTGACAAGCTAGCCGCTTTTATATGCGAGAAGAGTCCAGACTATAACGCTGCCTGTGCTTTAACAGAAGAAGAATTGAAGAGAAATGCACAGTGAAGTTATGAAGGTTGTTGAAGGAAATCGTTGATTAAAAACAGCGATTATTATAATTATTATTGTTTGACTGGTTGATTGTTTTTTCAATATTTTTAATAATACAGTGTTGTTTGCAAATTAATGATCTTATTCTATTTGTATACAATCGTAATTCATTCTCTTACATTGGTTATCCGCATTCAAGCATACAAAAATACATACATACTTTATTAAAAAAAGTGTTTGTTTTATGAATAAAATTACGCCAGAACAAATATGCGTTTTTATTATTTAATTGCTGTGCCCGCGGCTTCCCTCCCGTCAACTGTCTAGCCTACCCTACCAAACTTACTAACCCTACCTATCTACCAATTTCTAACCGACTCCCAAAAAGGAGGAGGTTATCACTTCGACTGTAATTTTTTTATGTGTGTTACCTCAGAACTTGTTACTGGGTGAACGGATTTTGATGATTCTTTTTTTTGAAAAAAGCTGGTGCTTGTCATGTATTTTCATCAAGACTTCAAAGATATATATCTGAACTTTTCAATAAATGACGGCAAATCTATGATAGCTGCAATCGCATTTATGTTTGTTGTTTACACCATTTCATAATATAACATCACACTAGTACGCTCTAAAGGGGTACTCAGGTGCCAACATATAATCTTGGTATACTCTCATTCCATCGGTTTGATTTAAGTACAATATTATTGGGTTAATCAATTCTGGCTTCATTTTGGGCATTATTGGTACCTAGCCTATAAAACTGGTCCATTATGTACCACAACTAAAAACACCACAAAGTGATTACACTAGTTTTCTTATAACTGTGACTTCAGTGTCATTGTTGATTCAAAGGTGACCATAGTCGATGTGTAGCCTCTTCGCTGAATGACTAGATTCTAATGTCTGCCTTGACTAATGTTTTTTTGGAAAACCTAGAAGTACGTTACTTTTTAGTCAAAGTCGAAAGCCAAATAATCTGTATATCCAGCCATGTAATCTTTGCGTAGTCTATCCTAGGAGTGACTTAATGAAGTTAAGATAAGTCAACGGAGCCCCGCTCTGCTGGGCTACTTTTTTGTAGTCGCATCTGAAGAACTTTGATCCCTCTGAAAATAAGTACGAATTTTTGTTATGTGGCTGATTTAATAGAGATTGCCGCTGCTCCAACATCGACTACATAATCGATTGTCAAACACGTAATTATCAATAAAATAGGTTCAATTAAACATAATGATATGTTAGATTAATATCAAAGTATACTAAAAACTATAAAAAGATTAAAAAAAACATGTGTCTGAGTTAGCAACCAAGAAACCTAAGGTATTTATGGAGTACATAAGCAAAAATTGGATAGAACCATAGAACTTACGAACTTACTTACTTACTCATTTACGGAAAAAAGCATTTCGTTGAATTCATTTTTGATTATGCTAAGTATGAAAAATGATTTTGCACGAAAAAATAAATTCTGTACGACTGGCTGTGTCTTGTCACTTGGGCAAAATTTATTTTTGGACAAAAGTTTTTTTTGACATTTCTATGTTCACTTTTATTATTGAAAAACTGAATCGCAGATAAAGAATATTATACAACTTACCAATCAAATTGAGGCAGAATAGTAAAGCAAAATATTTCAAAAAAGACTACATCCTGTGAGGACTTTAGTGCAATATGTCTATTTAAATTTTTCAACGTATTTATACCAATTTAAGAGTAATTCCAAAATAGCATCGGCAGAGGATGACCCAATAGGCCAGTGGTTCTCAAGTATTATCATTATAATTGTCATCTGCTGACCTGCTTAGCTTATTTCGCTTTCAGTCTTCGCTTACGCAGTGAAAAAAACAGGCCAAGAGCGAGTCGGACTCGCACACGAAGGGTTCCGTACCATTATCGCAAAAAACGGCAAAAAAAACACGTTTGTTGTATGGGAGCCCCACTTAAATATTTATTTTATTCTGTTTTTAGTATTTGTTGTTATAGCGGCAACGGAAATACATCTTCTGTGAAAATTTCAACTCTCTAGCTAGCAGTATCACGGTTCATGAGATTCAGCCTGGTGACAGACAGACAGACAGGCAGACAGACGGACCGCGGAGTCTCAGTAATAGAGTCCCGTTTTTACCCTTTGGGTACGGAACCCTAAAAAACAAAAAAAAAACATCCATTAGGAATTCAAAAACAATTTTATTGCAACAACAGATTTATTCATTCCCTTTGTTTAAATTTATAAATAGTTTTCAACCTGAAAGATAAGCTGACAATTGGTATATCAAAACATCCTCAATCCATTGTTTTTTAAAGTCATCTAATAAAGTAATACCATAAACAGGTAAAACTGTTTGATACCGTTGTATTACATGTCATCATCTCTATAAAGTATTATCATTTCAGAGAGAAGACACCGTGCTGACCCTGCCCATTACCGTCCGATCGCCATTACCTCCATACTGTGCAAAGTTATGGAAAGGGTACTGAACAGTAAGTTGCTGACCTACCGTCAGCAACAGAAGACAATAATCTCCTCAGTAACCGTCAATATGGCTTTCGCCGGGGACGGTCAACTGGCAATCTTCTCGTGTATGTCACGCACTGCTGGGGCGAAGGCATCCAGAGACACGGCGAAGCTCTTGCTGTATCGCTTGATATCTTGAAGGCCTTCGACAGGGTCTGGCACGCAAGTCAACTCTGTAAGCTTCCTGCCTATGGCATCCCTGCTGGTTTTTGTAGCTGGATATCAGACTTCCTTAATGAACGGTCGATCCGAGTAGTAATCGACGGCTGCTCCTCTGACCTCATGGCTATCGATGCCGGCGTTCCTCAGGGATCTTTTCTCTCTGCAACTCTTTTCCTGCTGCACATCAATGTTTAAATTTAAAAAATTAAGACTGTCCTACCGTGAGACAGTTTAAACTAGTACGGAGGACAGTGCGAATCATACTCGGGCAACCAAACATACCCGCCTTTGTTATTGTAATGTGCACCAACAATGTAACTATGTAAGTTTGGTTGTATTAATGATATATTTTTGCAATAAATTGAATTGAATTGAGAGAGATACTTGCCCAGCGCAAAAACCAGCGTGGATGAAGTTCGTTCCTTGAGAGAGGCTATGGGGAAGCGGACAGATTTGACATTAAGCCTTGTCTCCCAGTGGGGTGATGAAAATCTGGTCTCTTTTAACGCCACCAAAACACAAGCGTGCCTTTTTACCGCTAAAAGGAGACTTTTCGATCTTACTCCTACTTTCCGGGGTGCGTCTGTTCCTGTGACTGATCGGCTCGAGCTCCTGGGCATGGAGTTGACATCCAGTCTCAACTTCGGCGCATCCATTGAGTACAAAGCCCAAATTGTGGCCAAAAAACTGGGCATCCTAAATAGAGTGAAGTGATACTTCACGCCTGGACAGCTTTTAACCCTATACAAAGCGCAAGTCCGATCCTGCATGGAGTATTGCAGCCACCTTTGGGATGGCTCAGCAAAGTATCAGCTTGCCGCGCTTGACTCGGTGGAACGCAGAGTCAAGAGGCTCATCGGCGACGTTGAACTGGTGGATGCCAAGCTTAATAGCTTGGCTCATCGCCGCAAGGTTACCTGCTTGTCGGTACTTCAGTGAGTGTGCTCAAGAGCTCCACGACCTCATCCCACCAGCCCCCTTCTACCATCGGACATCTAGACGCACTGCAAGTTACCATCCTTACCTTGTTGCCATTCCTCCAATTCGCACCAAGCGCTTCCAAACATCCTTCATAATGCGCAAAGCGAATGAATGGAACTCACTACCTGCGTCTGTGTTTCCGAACGCATTCAACCCGAATCTCTTCAAAGTATGCTCACTCCATCGTAGACTCTATCTCTGTCCCCTCTGACCTAGACTAGAGTCAAGAGCAAACCCATCATATATAAAAAAAACAAAACAAGAATGTCCACTACTGGACATATACCTCCCGCAAGCCTCGCCACCTCGATCGGTCCTAAGCGTCTCGCATACAGCGGATTCCCACAGTCCTGAACAGGTCATCGCTCCATCAAGAGGGCGGTCTCCCAACGCTGCATCTTCCGGTACGCAGTCAGAACTTTTCAGCCCCATCGACCATCCATTCAGCGGGCAATGTGTTTTGGCCACTGCCATTTAAATTTGGCAATGCTTCGGGCTATGTTGGTCCCCTGGTTCTCTTGCCGATGTCTTCATTTCTGATTCGAAGGTAACTCCGAGCATAGGTCACTTTGGGGCATTGCCTTCTGGGTGACTTTTAGCCTTCTTATGAGGCTCATTGTTAGCGACCACGTCTCATGTCTCTATAAAGTATGTAGGTACACTATCATCAAGACTACGTTTAGTCCACAATTGCTCTAAACTGGGAGGAATGAAATAAAGAAAGGGAGGCCTATGCCCCGCAATGGGACTAAACAGGCTGAAAAGAAATAAATAAATACGTATTATCCCGAAAAAAAGAAATTCTTTCAAATAAATTATACCAAATATTTTTGAGTACACTGTAGGTGTTACAAAATAGTGCAGATGCCTCTATGTGCTATCACATTTCGTGGTATATACATATTAGTATATCAGTGATAGCGTTTTTCAAAATGCCAAAATGAATAACTTGTGAATCACTACGAGACATTCGGTAGCTCTTGTGGTTTTTAACTTTTTGAAAATTACTATTGCTAGTAGAATGTACCGACCCGTCTTTTAATATGCTTGTCCACAAAAGATGCAGACACAGCTCTGATGGATAAGAGCTACGGCTTTTTTTTATTTTTGTCGCCAGGCACGCGTTTGACCGCTATCTCGTATTTATTTTTACGTATTTTTAGAAACAAAAATGTGAGAGATCCGTGCGAGATATGCGTGCGAGGGATAAAACGAGGCGTTTCTACTACGCAAACGCATCGTTTAACAGCTTCCCTACGCATCCTCGCTCTGCCTCGCTACCTCGCACAGCTTTGGTAGAATCCCAGCCTACAGCGCCTATGTCTATTATGGTAGCAATGTGTTGCTCTTGCTCAAAATAAATCGAAATTATTGTTGAGTCAATTTTTTTATTCGTTTTTGGCTATTGTTGTTTGCTGCTATTATTTCATTGTAATGTTTATTGTAAACATGAACATTGTATGTTTTACATGTCAACCTAATTATTTTCATAAATATTTACTGCAGTAAGAATTTCATCAGACGTGCGTATTACCGCTGTCCCCATTTGCGACATATGAACGTAAAAGAGACACGAATAAAATTTTAAAAACCCCCGACACATTTTATTGCATGCTTCATATTTATCTAATAGTTGACGCGCTGTGCGATATCTTGCAAAAAACCCCCAATTCAAACAGTAAAACGCCCATAACTATTGAACTGCTGAACCGATTTTCATAAAACATAGTCAAGAAAACTCTCAATAAAGTCACCTTTCAAACAAAAAGAACGACAAATAAACACGTCAAATTTATATAACACCCCTCTTTTTCCTTTGGGGGTTAAAATGGAGTATGATAATAACAGTTGGCGTTCTGTAATACCCAACAAACTACTGAAACATGACTTCATTATTACGTAAAAGAATTTAAATAAATGTACAAATAACTAACAAAAACTCTAAGGTCACGCAATCAGCAATCGTAATACTGACATTATGAAGCTAATAACTTATTTTATTATAAAACACCTTGATAGCAATGCTGCCCTTGACAAAAAAAATAATGTGTAGGTACGATTGTGTAGCCGTCTGGTTCGTGAGAAGTAATCATTTACTGTTGGAAGGTCCCACAATGTAGATCGATGACCTGGTGAAGGATGCAGGAACCCACTGGATGTGAGAAGCACAGGAAGGCCTCCTATGTTCAACAGTGGTTCCTTCATAATTATCATCATCAATATTTTAACGTTCCAACTGGTGGGCCACAGGCCTCGTCTCTTTGAGAGGGAATGGGTCGTTATCCACCACGTGGACACAGAGCGGGATGGTGGAATTTTTGGTTCAACGACATGCCGGATTGCTCACGATGTTTTCCTTTACCGTTTTTGGAGCCGTGGTGATGAAATAATTACAAAGTAATCTGGGTTCGAACCCAATATCTACGATATCTAAGTCAGTGCCATTACCACTGGGCCACCACTTCTCTCCTCCTGTATACTATTAAGTGAAAGATGTTTGAAGTCCTCAGTGTTTTCATTTTATTAATTGTCACAGGCTATTATTACTTATTCATATTTAATAATTTCTCACAACTGTGTCCCTTGTTAATATCTGTTAGAGTCCGCGCAAGATAAGTCTGCGCGCGGCCAAAATCGGAACGGATCGGACCGCGTCTTATGTGCCTACGAGTGTTACTTTTAGTTTTTTTGAAAATTCCAGCGTTTCTTGGTGATTTTAAACCGCCTTCAAAAAGGAGGAGGTACTCAATTCGACTATATTTTTATGTGTGTTATCTCAAACCTTTTTACTAGGCGAACCAATTTTGATGATTCATTTTTATTTGAAAGCTGTTGCTTCTCATGTGGTCCCATTTTGATCAAGATCTTAAGAGTACTTTTTGAGTTAACCTGAATAATGCGTATGCGTCATTTATGTCAGGTGTCAAGAGAGTGTGTTGTATTCCGTGTGTTTATTTGTTTCCGAAGTGAATAATCACCATCATTATGCCAAAAGAAATTTAAAGTGCTGGCAGAGATGTTTTCTTGAAGTGAACAAGATAATAACGGGTCTACGGTACCGTTTTACAAAGATAGAGACCGCGTTGCTTATTTGACAGGTAACTTTTAGGGATAATAATATAAATAAATACAATTAAAAATAAAAATTACCGACCAACCAGCTTGCCACCGAGTCTAGACAAATTATTCTCCGCAATTATAAATACAAGGATTGGTGTCACATTGGAGAAAAAGCAACCGGTAGAGCAAGCAGGCTTCAGAAAGGGTTTTTCAACGGTTGACCACATCCATACTCTTGAATTGATATTGAAAAAGTATCAGGAAAACCAAAGAACACTTTATGTATCATTCATCGACTACCAGAAAGCCTTTAATACGGTAAGACATACAAGTATCTGGGAAAGCCTAAAGGAACAAGGAGTGGAGGAAATATATATTAACATTATCAAATCCATATATAAAAACAATAAGGGTAAAATTAAGCTTGAAACCTTGGGCCCCAGCTTCCAAATAGAAAGGGGAGTTAGACAAGGCGATCCGCTGTCTCCAATAATATTTATAGCTGTACTCGAGGCGATTATAAACAAGCTAGACTGGAGCAAACGAGGACTATACATAAATGGCACTTTCTTAAGCCACCTGAGATTCGCAGATGATCTAGTACTGTTATCCGAGTCATCCTCCCAACTACAGAACATGGTAGAAACCCTACACCTAGCTAGTGTAAAGGTGGGCCTAGAAATGAATACTACAAAGACTAAGACAATGACAAATAGCTTGAAAAGACCAATAATAGTCAATAGCAAACCATTAGATTACGTTGAAAAATATATCTATTTGGAAAAAACTATAACTTTCGACAGGAAAAATAAAAACACAGAAATAGAGAAAATAATAAAATTGACATGGAGCAAATACTGGGGTCTCGAGGACATTTTTAAAAGTAATTTACCACAAGCCATTAAAACAAAATTCATGAACTCGAGCCTCTTGCCATGTTTGACATAAGGTTGCCAAACGTGGAAATTCTCTGCTGAAACAAGAAAAAAGATAAGCGTCTGTCAGAGAGGACTCGAACGAAGTATGCTAAAGATAAGGAAGCTGGATAAGATACGACACACCAAAATAAGAAAAATAACTAAAGTAACAAACGCTCTGACTTACGCACAAAAATTGAAATGGAAGTGGGCAGGACATGTTGCGCGGCTAACAGATCAAAGATGGCCCAAAAAAGTAACATTCTGGAATGGCCCACTAGGCAAAAGAATAAGAGGTAGACCTATTGCAAGATGGGAAGATGATATTAAAGCAATAGCTGGTCCAAACTGGAGACAAGTAGCTAAAGACAGAGTCAAATGGGCATCACTGGAGGAGGCCTTCACCCTTTCTGGGGTTCCGGTAGATTAAATATTAATTAAGTAACTATAAATAATATGATAATATACATAGGTTACACATAAAATTATATTAATTATTAAATAAGAGAAAAAAAGTAACCTAGAATAATCTAAATAAAACTACCCCATATATATACATAGATTTTAAGAAATGTAAATTTACAGGAAATAAAAAGGCTTTTTTATTTTATTTTATTTTATACTTTCGTCACTTTATGTTTATGTGTCAAAAGAAAAAATACGTGGTCAATATTTTTTTTAAATCTAACTGACGGACAAAAAACTAATTTTCAGTAAATTACTCTAATATATCATTTTTCATACAAAGTTGGCGAAACGTTAGTCAGATGTCATTACAAAATTAATCAAATTAGTATTATTACGATGTTTACAGTTTGCAATGCAATTCAGTGAATGTTCGTTGGGCGATATTGGATCGCTAATAACATTACATCCTATCGTAAATATCCCGTTGAAATCTAATCTGATTAGATACTTACATACGAACTGTGTGTTGTATTTGTGTTGTGTGAATAACAGAAATTATTGTATAATGTTGGATAAAGCATCTCATCAGCTCTGTTAATAGTAAATACTAACTTTTGTCCGCGACTTCATCTGCAAATTGATACTTCGAATAGCAATCTTCATATTGCGCAATGATATTGTAGGTGTGTGTGTGTCACATTGCCTTACTTGAGAAATTATTGTTTCACCACACAAACTTTCACCGTCCTTTCGGGGATGGAAGAAAAGTGTTGAAAGAATAAAAAAATAAGGATCATTGTCGGGATTAAAACTATCCTAAGTCCCTCCCTAGACTCTCACACTTTCTCAATACCGCATTTCATCTAAATCGGTTCTGTGGTTTAAGAGTGAAAAGATAATAGGCAGACAGTCAGAGTTACTTTCGCATTATTATTATTATTATGGATGGATGTTATTTTGATAGCGCTTACTTTTTTTCTTTTTTTGAAATGGAAGTGGGCAGGACATGTTGCGCGGCTAACAGATCAAAGATGGACCAAAAAAGTAACATTCTGGAATGGCCCACTAGGCAAAAGAATAAGAGGTAGACCTATTGCAAGATGGGAAGATGATATTAAAGCAATAGCTGGTCCAAACTGGAGACAAGTAGCTAAAGACAGAGTCAAATGGGCATCACTGGAGGAGGCCTTCACCCTTTCTGGGGTTCCGGTAGATTAAATATTAATTAAGTAACTATAAATAATATGATATTATATACATAGGTTACACATAAAATTATATTAATTATTAAATAAGAGAAAAAAAGTAACCTAGAATAATCTAAATAAAACTACCCCATATATATACATAGATTTTAAGAAATGTAAATGTACAGGAAATAAAAAGGCTTTTTTATTTTATTTTATTTTATACTTTCGTCACTTTATGTTTACGTGTCAAAAGAAAAAATACGTGGTCAATATTTTTTTTAAATCTAACTGACGGACAAAAAACTAATTTTCAGTAAACTACTCTAATATATCATTTGTCATACAAAGTTGGTGAAACGTTAGTCAGATGTCATTACAAAATTAATCAAATTAGTATTATTACGATGTTTACAGTTTGCAATGCAATTCAGTGAATGTTCGTTGGGCGATATTGGATCGCTAATAACATTACATCCTATCGTAAATATCCCGTTGAAATCTAATCTGATTAGATACTTACATACGAACTGTGTGTTGTATTTGTGTTGTGTGAATAACAGAAATTATTGTATAATGTTGGATAAAGCATCTCATCAGCTCTGTTAATAGTAGATACTAACTTTTGTCCGCGACTTCATCTGCAAATTGAAACTTCGAATAGCAATCTTCATATTGCGCAATGTTATTGTAGGTGTGTGTGTGTCACATTGCCTTACTTGAGAAATTATTGTTTCACCACACAAACTTTCACCGTCCTTTCGGGGATGGAAGAAAAGTGTTGAAAGAATAAAAAATAAGGATCATTGTCGGGATTAAAACTATCCTATGTCCCTCCCTAGAGTCTCACACTTTCTCCATACCGCATTTCATCTAAATCGGTTCAGTGGTTTAAGAGTGAAAAGATAATAGACAGACAGTCAGAGTTACTTTCGCATTATTAATATTATTATGGATGGATGTTATTTCTATAGCGCAATTTTTTTTATTTTTTTTTATTCATCGATAGGCTCGCGTTTGACCACTATCTCACCTGATGGTAAGCAATGATTTGGTCGACGGTGATCCACGCTTGCCTAGAAGTAATCTATTCACTCTTGACTTAAAGCCCCCAAGGTTGTAGCTATCAGGAAACAAAGACTTCGGCAGGGAATTCCACTCCTTAGCTATGCGTACAATGAAAGTATTCGCAAAACGCTTTGTACGGTATGGGTGTGATGTCCACCATGTACCGGTGGCGCATTGCCGTACGTCTTGTTTTTACTGTTTAGGAGCTCATAGTTCTTTTAGTAATAACAGCTGCTTCGATCTTCAAGATTAAGCAACGCTTGCTGAAGTCGGTCCTTTGTAACCATCCGTTTCATACCAAGACTCATCCGTTACTCAGAATGCACGAGTCGTCGTTGATCAAAACAATCTTTTGCTCAGTCTTGCTAAGGGGTATGATATTAGGGGGATGTAACTGAGATATTTCAGGAGGGAAAATCAAACAACACTTTGGCTGACCCGAATCAAACCCAGGACCGCCTGTGTTTGCGGCGTCTAAGCCAGCGAGGCAAAATACTGCAATCTGATTGAATTCATAAACACGATTTAGTTAAGAGTCGTATTAAAAAATAAAACCAGTACAAAACCAATAACAATATTGTACGTTATGTAGGTAAAATTCTTATTATCAGCTGTAAGTTTCCGGTGTTAACTGACCTTGCATTATACTGGGTTTCCATACATTGAGAAGGTTGGGTTGGGAGTTGAATTGTATCCAAAATTTGCAAAGTGCAGAGACTACAATATTTTGAAGACATTTCATAGTTTTGGAAGACTACCAACAGCATGTTTGCCAAATTCGATTGTTAAGCTAGAAACTTTACTTAAGTATGTATTGTAGTATTAGAGAATTTATCTATATTTTGTGCATTTGAAATAAAATATTCCCGAGTTATTCCAATAGAATTTTCTTAATGCATAAACACTGGGTGTAGTTTTCTATAAAAAATCAAAACAAACACGTAAGAAGCTTTTTCAATGTTAAAAAAGGATTTATGAAAAAGCTTTTTTCTGGCAGTAGTGATCCGATTATCAAAATAATTGTTTCTTTGACACGCCATCACTGAGTCTATACTTTATATCTCAAAAAATACATGGTCTCTTTGGAATAAACCATCGAGCAAAGTCGCGTTAAACAGTGACTTATAAATAAGCTGGCCGTTTCGTTCAAATTGTTCTGTTTACCCTTATTTAAATAATGAACTCATTAAAGCCCTAATCATTTAGAGGTCAGGGTACCTATAAACCAAATTTATGATACTGATATCATAATTTTGAAGAAAATTCACGAACAGGGCTGTTTGGTCAGATTTTGTACAAGTTATTGGTCTGGCTACCCTCGCATGATTTTTTCACATTTACATTTTTTTAGGATTTGGTATTTGTTTCTAGGAATGGCCCGTTAATGATTTTTTCGACCTAGAAACGCTTCATCCTTTCTAGACATTTATTTTATGTGTTCTTGGTTATTGTAATGAAAAACTTATTTGGCAAATAAATAAAGTGTATTTTTCTGTTACGACGTATTCATTTACTGGATTTTATCTCATATAAACGCATATTACCAACCATAAAACATGTGGATGAATGAAAAAGGATACAGATGTCAAGTAAAAGATGAGTGGATAGTGTGAGAAATAACTTTATGAATGAAAAAGGAGTCAGAGATAACGGAACAGTTGACAGGACTGAATAAAAGGAAGAAAGAAAAATAAATTATGCCACCAGAAACGACTCACAAAAGCAGAGATAGTGGGACAATTGACAGCACTGAATAAAAGGAAGAAAGACAAATAATGTATGCCACCAAAAACGACTCACCAAACCAGAGATAGCGGGACAGTTGACAGGACTGAATAAAAGGAAGAAAGAAAAATTATTTATTCCGCCAGAACAGAATCACAAAAACAAATAAGATTTGAAAAAAGAAAACCCTGTTACACTGACCCTAACTAATATGGGACAGACAAAACGATGATGATGACAGAAATAGACGAATCTAGTCTTCGTATGGAGCAGTTGGGTAAAACATTATTAAAATATCTAATACAAAGCCTACAAAAATTCTTCAGATCTTAATCAGTCTGCTGGTTCGAAATCACGCTAGGTTACTTTAATACTAGGTAAATTGTATTTTTATTGCAACTTAATTATTAGTAATTAAGTTATCTACGATTGGCAGTAATACCCCTTTATTACTACCAATCGTAAGTTTTAAGTTTAAAATGTTTCAAGTCGTTTTTATTGTTTATGCCATTTAATAATATAACATCATGCCGGTACGCTCTGAAGGGGTACGCAAATGTATTCAGTTCACCTTGGTACGCTCTTATTTCACTAGGTATGTTCAAGTTTCAAGTTATTAGGGATATCTATTCGGGCCTAACTTTTTGGTTTATGATCCGATCTCAATGATTCTTAGGGGTGTACACGATAGTGTAATGATGGCTTATGTAGGTCATCAGCCTGTCATGATAATAGATCTAGGATCATAGATCTATGAGTCATATTTATATTATAGTGGAATATAAACATATGAACTATATCGTCTTTGAAAGTTAGTGTAATACCCCCGTTATATAAAGAAAAAGTTTTATACTGTTCGTTCGTGCGCAGCCACTTGGAGTATGCATCGCAAGTCTGGAACCCTCAATACGGGATTCATAAGTCACGCATTGAGGGCATCCAGAAAGAGTTTAAAGTTTTAAGTTAAAGATATCTCGATTATAGGGCGTACGAAGTATATATAGATTACAGTCACCGTTGTAAGAGGTACCATTTTCTGCCATTAGATCGTAGGCGGCTTATTAATGATGTATGTTTTTTGATTAACATAGCGAATGGCTCGATTGACTGCCCTGAGCTACTAGCAAAGTTAGCATTTCGCACTAACACTATTGAATTACGTAAAAGGCCGCTTCTAGATGTTTCTTCTACCACTACTAATTATAGACGTAATGTTTTTCTTATAAGAAGTGCTCGAAGTTTCAATGATGTGTCTTCTGAGCACGATGTTGATTTACTTTACACTAGGATAAGCACAGCAAGGACGCTCTTAGCCAAATATTTTTTTGTGAAAGATGCACCGGCTACTGGTTCTTTGACTAATACGTACCAACATAAATAAATAAAATAATTAGGAATAACCTACTTACTTATGTACATAATGAACTTTAACTATTCGGCTTAAATTAATCGATATGTTATATATCTGTGGAGGCTTGTTATTAGCAACTTGATAATGTGTTGTAGTTACCTATTATTATTTGTAATTAGACTGTAAGCCTTCTTAAAACAAATAGAATAAATAAATTATTGTGTTAGGTTTAGTCTCAGTTGTTTATTAACTCTATGGTGCCCTCACAGCCTTTTCATTGAATGTAAATGAGAAAGCCATGAGGACACAATGGAGTTTCTCTGACTCCTCAAATTCAATAAATTTGAAGAGTACATGTGTAATGATTATATATTATATATAGGTATTGTTAGGTTTGTCAATTCCAAAACATGATAGATATCATGATAGATGACTATGTATTCGATTTGACATGTACCTACTTATTATGAACACCTATCGACTTTAGCAATTTGAGGCCGTGGATTTGAACAATGGTAAATTAGCACGAATGGTTGAACCGTTTACATTCTTCGATTACAGTTATACAAATACCTTTATAGAAAAAACAAATGACTAAATAAGAGGGTTCCGTATATTTCTTTTGGTTTTTAAGGCTATTGAACACTTGCTCACAAAAATTTTAAAATTTTTGTGAGCAAGTGTAGAGTGTAGTGTAGAGTAGTGTAGCGACTTTATTATCTGCACATATACTCCCATTTGATACGCTGTGAGTGGGGGTTCTGGCTAAAATAGGTACCCTAGCTCCGCTCTTAAGCACAAAAACTTCCTGGGGGCTTCTCAAGCTTTGCGGGGTGACCTCACTGTTCCAAGGATTTCTGCACTTTGAGAAGCCACGGTCTTGCATTCCAGGATGACGTGAGCGACTGATTATTTGGAATTAAAGCTGCTCTTGCAAAGTGGGCTGTCTGTGGCACCTCGTGGAAGGGTCAGAAGATTATGCATGAAAGTATTGGGCAGGAAAAGATTGCGGATAGGTTGGTTGCTATAGAGACAATCTGGTAAAATGGAGTATCCTTGATCCATCCTAAACACGGTGCCAGTGTGAGGTCCCTTCACAGGATTTGTGCCTTTGTGTCCTTAAGATGCTTCGAGTATAAAACAAACGTTCTAACGGCTAGTAAAATAATCAAAAATCCACTGAATCCTAATCTATTTCATGTTTTTTATGCGCTTGTTTCACTTTACTGGGTAATTGATTATCTAAAACAAGTAACGGTACTTTATTTTATATATGTAAATACGCACGCATTAGATTTTCCTTTGAAATGGAATTACCGTTAACCACATCAACTCTTTTCAAGTATTTAGTGTTAGTTATATTATTTTGTGATGCAGGTAAGATTAAAACAATGATCGACCAAACAGCAAACTAAAACAAAAATATGCTTAATCTTTTAAAAATGTAAAGAAATAGTAGTTCATGCGAAGGTCATATAATAGGGGTTATCAAGTCATGAGTGTGGGTTTATCACACTAGTGTTTTTTATGTTGTGTAATAATATGCCGTTGCAAATACTATTTCATCTTCAATCTCTGTACAAGTATGACACATACCATAAAAAAGCGAGAGAAAGAAAACGAAATACATGCTGAGTTGGTGAACCCACGTTCAGGGCAATTGGTCTTTGCACTTCTTTACTCATTGTCTTTTACTCCATGCTTGTTGCTGTTGTGTTGTCTGAGTCAAACAAATGTATTTTATTATATAAATTGAAATGCCTAATTTACCATACCTTGTAGACAAATTGCAACACATTATTATGTGTTCCGTTTGACGTCCGAAGTCCATTTATGAGAGAGTACATCGTCTTTTTCCCCGCCAAATCGTTAGATGATGCTATTTCCGTCACGTGAGTCAACCACAGCGCCGCCTGTGGCCGCTCCTGGAACTAATTAAACAGCACACAGCAAGCCGCCATTCCTTCGACATTGTTGCGTTGTTCTTCGTACCGCGCACATTTCGTTAGTTTAAATACAGAAAACTTAACATACCCCCATTTGTTTAAGTATCTGTAAATTTCGGTTTAACTTTCGAGAATAAAGTAGAAAGTTACTATTTTTTTTTTTTTCCGTTACGTAAAAAGTGCGTGTTTTTTTAAAATGAACAATAACGATAAAACTACCGAGCCGAGCGTTGATAATCTCGCAGACGTTTTTAGCGATCGCGATTCCGCTCGGTTACGTAAAAGTGATAACGCACGAGGGCCGTCCAGGGAGCCAAGGTCATCAGCCTCCAAAACGACGGCGCCGGACCAGATCACACGAGTCATCGCTGGAGATGGAGCAAAGGTTTGAAATATTGTCGCAGCAGTTGGTGAGTCATGTTAATAATTTATTTTGTGCTAATTACGCTGCAATGCAGCCGACTGCTTCTTGTTCGACTGCGGAGCCTTCATTGGTGCCAGTTAATGTACCGTCAGGCGATCCGTTCTTAAGACCGTTAGTCGGAATAAATGACATTGCCGAACTAAACGTATCCGTTAGAGAACCTTCCGTACCTAAAGCTAATCCCGATCGTGTCGCTAAGTTAGCTTCGATGCAAAGATTTGACTCTTCAGACTGGAACTCTGTGCGATACAATGAGGTTCAAAAGAAATATGTGGCTATTCCGGCGTTTTCTGAGCTGAAAGTTAACGAGGAAATGAGGCGTTTTGAGGATCCTTCTGCGCCATTTCGATGGTGTCAGATGGAACGTGGCTTTGCTGCCTTGTCAAATGCTTTTTTTAGCTCAAAATGAGTTTGTGAATGTAGCCTTGCGAAATATAATTGATTGGTCTGCAAAGCCTGATGTACAGCTTACATCAACTACGATTTACAATAAATTAAAAGAGTTATTCGGAAACGAGTCTGAGTACAAAACTATTTCTGAAGACATTTTACAAATTATTTGCGGAAAACGAGCAGAGGTTATAGAACTAAGGCGCAAGGCACTCCTTAAAGATCTTAAAGGGAAATATGTACGCGACGATATTTCGAAAATACCGCCTTCAGCGGAATACATGTTCAACCCTCAAAGTTTATCGGCTTATATACAGAAAATAGGCGGGATCGATAAATTGGTTAAGGATACAGCGCCGCCGCCTAGTTCTAAAATTTTCGTTCGTTCCAAATCGCCGATACGACCAAAGTCACCAGTCGCTTCAACTTCCCGTGAAAAACCCTTTCGTTTTCAACAAAACAAATCGCACCACGGGAAGAACCAAAGACGAAATTTTGATGATCAAAAGAAAAGGGGGGGGTGAAAGGGTGAGGTTAACAGGAGCGGGCACAAATGACTCGAGGTTCACGGGAGGTTGTCTGATGCATTACCGAAAAGTGTGGGCCCAATTTGGGCCACCCAAAATGATTCTCAAATTAATTTCTGCAGCTCGCATTCCATTCACTCAGACACCTCCCCTTGTTTTTCCGACGTTGGAGGTCATGGAGAAATTCCAAATTCCACGCTCTGCAACGATGTCGTTGGAGATCCAAGCCATGATACAAAGTCGGATCCTCGAGCCCGCACCTTTAACTCCGTCCTTCATATCCCCACTTTTCATTTAAACAAAAAGCAGTGGAAAGCATCGGATTATTTTCAACCTCAAGGCACTAAATCGATTTTTGCAACCAAAAAGTTTTCACCTTTTCCATCATCGGAAAATGCCCAATTTTTTACAAGCGGCCGACTGGATGGTCAAGCTCGATCTAACCCAAGCCTATTACCATTTGCGAATATCTCAAAAACACCGTTGTTTTCTTCGCATGAGCTACGAAGGTCGACTGCTACAAATGACATGTCTTCCCTTTGGTCTGGCCACGGCGCCAAAAATGTTTGCATCAGTCACGAATTGGACTGCCGAAGTGTTACGCAGCAAAGGTCTTCGCCTGGTCCTTTATTTAGACGATTATTTGATAGTCCACCAAAGCAGAGAGACTTTAATAGATCATGTCCAGTTAGCATTAGAATTCCTCACGACCCTAGGTTGGCATATCAATATGGAAAAGTCTATACTGATCCCGACAAGGTGTATAGAATTCCTGGGAATTGTCTGGGACACACAATACAACTCCAAGAGTTTGCCACCAGACAAAGTTTCCAAAATCCGTCAGTGCCTATTGACTTGCTTAGCAACCGGCGGTTGGACCCTCAAGCAGGCGCAACGCCTCTTAGGGTATCTCAACTTTGCGACCTTCATCACCCCCCGGGGAAGGTTGCATTGCCGTACGTTGCAGTGCCAGAGCAATCGTCTTCAACAAAGTTCGAGCCATTTGGCTCTGTTCACAGACGAGGTGCGACTGGAACTACATTGGTGGGTAGAAAATGTCAGCCAGAAATCTTGCATTCATCCCAAAAGCACACAAAATCTGTTAAATCTGACGAAACAGTTGCTGGCACTGACGGACAGCCTCAATGTTGTACTAGTCCCTCACCACCTTCCGGGACAGTACAACGTGGAAGCCGATCGTCTCTCTCGAAATCGAACCGGCTCCGAATGGCATCTGCTGAGCGAGGCGACCATCAAAATATTCGCCAAATGGGGAACACCAACCATAGACCTGTTCGCCTCACAAGGCGCTCAAGTAGTGAGCAATTATGTTACTCTAGACTTGTCAGACTCGAACGCTTGCTTTCACGACGCTTTCAGCAGATACTGGAGTTACGACCTCACATGGATATTCCCTCCACCAGCCCTGCTTCCACGGGTGTTACGCCACCTCAACTCTGCAAAAGGAAGGTATATAGTTGTAGCACCCAGGTGGAAGAAACCCTTTTGGCGTCCAGATCTGAAGAACCGTGCCCTAGCTCGTCCTATGAAAATCAGGGACCTCAAAACGTCACTGGTGGACACGATGACCGGGCGTGCTCCAGCTCAAGTTCACAACCTAAAGCTGGAAGCCTGGCTCATTTCGGGTGGGACTCTCTAACACAAAGTTGGTCTAGGGAAGAACAACAACTTTTGTCAACATGTTGGAGAGCTTCAACACTCAAGACTTATACGCCTATATGGAGTAAATGGGTAACGTGGTGCAATCAAAATAACCTAAATTGTCGCTGTCCGAAACCTACCGTTGTAGCTCGATATTTAGCAAAACTTTTTCTGGAGGATCGATTAGCTTACCGTACTATTCTTGTTCACAAATCAGCTATAGCATCAGTTTGTGAAACAATCTCTGATATTAAGATTTCGACAAATCATTTGGTTAAACATATTTTAAAAGCTGTATCTTTAGCTAAATCAATTCCACCAAAATTGCCAATATGGGACGCAAGGATAGTAATTCAATATTTAAAAAACACTAATGCAAATTTGCAAAGTTTATTTGATGTTTCTAGGCGTGTTGCCACTTTATTGTTGTTGACCTCGGGTCGTAGAGTTCACGATTTGACTCTCTTACATTTGGATTCAAAACATTTTAAGGATAATGGGAATTCAATAACCTTCCATCCCGTATTTGGCTCAAAAACTGATTCAGCGGCATATCAACAGTCAAACTGGACGTTGTTAGCTTCACCGGACAAAAATACAAATGCTCTATTTTGGTTACGAACATTAATAGATATTTCAAAAAATGTCAGAGGTTCTCTCACAAATTTATTTATCACCACAAAGGAGCCTCGTAAACCAGCAAGTTCTGTAATTATCGGTGGATGGATAAAACGTGTTCTTTTGGAAGCCGGAATAGACGCTTCTCCGGGTAGTTGTAGGTCAGCTGTTTCATCTCTTAACAGCTTAGAAAAGTACCCAATTAATGATATTCTAGCTAAAGCCAACTGGCGCCATGAACATACTTTTAGAAAATATTACTTCAGAGAGGTAATAAATACCGGTCTCAATATCAAAACTGGATCAGAGAAGTCCCTTTCTCAGTTCTTTACAGTTACAAATTGAAATTATAAAGTTTACAGACAGTAAACTTATAGTAATTAATCAAGCAATATTGATTGTTAATTGGAATCTAATTTAAATTGTGATTTTGTTTCTAATATACTATCTTACACAATTATTAAAATAATTGATCACATTGTTGCGTTTTAATTAGCAAGCCACCAGGAGATAACAAACAGATCTCTCATAAATGGACTTCGGACGTCAAACGGAACACATAATTTTAAAATTTTACCTTAAAATAAAATTTGTATTATGTTTCCTAAGACGTCCGAAGTCCATACAATTTCTTCCTGGTGTATACCATCATCATTAAACTTTATGAGCCGAACAATGTCGAAGGAATGGCGGCTTGCTGTGTGCTGTTTAATTAGTTCCAGGAGCGGCCACAGGCGGCGCTGTGGTTGACTCACGTGACGGAAATAGCATCATCTAACGATTTGGCGGGGAAAAAGACGATGTACTCTCTCATAAATGGACTTCGGACGTCTTAGGAAACATAATACAAATTTTATTTTAAGGTAAAATTTTAATATTTTCTAACTGTTTACTGTTTTTCCAAGCGACGATAAGGATTTCTTCCATGGATGGCGTATGTCTATCTGGTTAGATAGATGAACCCATGTAGAATACTAGTACTTATTCAGCTGGAAGCCAACCCCAGCGCTGTTGAAAAAAAATACAGATGAAAACGAGAAAAGTATACTAAGCATAAAAGACAACAATTAAAACATACAAGTAAAATTTAAAAAGCCAAATAATGTATATAGTAGTAGACACGCTTCGATTGACAACGTATTGAACACGTAATTATGATCTTGCAAAAACACCCCTATTCAAACAGACAAACGCCCATAACTTTTGAACGGCTGTACCAATTTTGATAAAAATAGTCGTATTCAAAGAAAAAATAAATCAAAATCGACTCATACATTTAGGAGCTATATAGCCACAGACAGATACACAAATATACAAATACATAGGTACACACAACAAACTTATAAGACCCCTCTTATTCCGTCGGTGGTTAAAAATGCGAACTGATTGGCATAGAGTCAGTGAGTAGATTAGGAAAAATGGAAGACTAGATCTACAGTTGTACCTTAAGGCTTCATTTATTTATTTGACTTTACTTTCAGGCAGTGAAAAATTCAGATGTGACTATAAGTACTGTGCTGTCGCGCAAGGCTGGATGAAGTTCCAAGAAATACCTGCTACCTGGTTCGATGCTCGCCTAAGATGTTCACTTGAAGGTATGGCTTCTAATCTATTTTCCTTGGTAATAAATACTACATAACATTACTGCGGATATCAACTCACAGACGGGCGGTCTTATTATAAAAACAGATTTCTTCCTGGCTCGGGTAAACTTTTGGGGGGTCATTTCATCTTGAATTTCTTAGGAGCAGCTCGGAGCCTGGATTTGTGCCCGGTTAGTGGCAATAGGGTTACACCACATACACCATTACATTTGACAACTGGCAAAAGGTGGCTATATCATTGGGCTCTGTCCAACTTTACGCGACAAAACCGGCGTGATGTTATTGTGTTTGATATCCTTATTTTTCCTCAGTCCATATAATGTAACCGTTCTCTGACAATATTAAAATAAAGTAAGACTTAAGTATCATAATTAAAGTGTTTTTAACAGCTGGAATTTTAGCCTCTCCGACTACACCAGGGTTAAATACATACTTAGTCAAACAGCTGAACGAAGACGATGGAAATAAAGAAATCAAAAAGGAAATCTTCACCGGGATTCATGCCACCTTTTCTAGAGGCGACTACTACTCGGTAGATGGTAAGTTTTGGCCTTTTTATTATATTAGCCAACACTATCCCAGTGCTGGGAAAAAACCTTGCCCCAATTCTTCCAAGTATTCTATGCCTAAGCAACCTCAAACTAGCCCTTGCAGTGTTGGCGTCTAGGTCGTCTCGCCGCCCCTTTCTGTCCACATCAACAGGAACCCAATTTATGAGGAATATTGCCCACCCAGCGGTCACTTTTAACGAAAACCCATTTTACATATAAAATTAACTTTGGAGCCATAAAGTGCTGATATTTTATCGTCTTCATCTGCTTAGTCTTTTTCCAACTATGTTGAGATCAACTGCCAATCTTATTGCATGCGGTCGAACAGTACTATTTAACATAGAGTGACTGTTTATCTGAACTGCACTACCCAGAAACTTGGTTACACGATATTCCTTGGTAAGACTTGAAAGACTTTCGAATTTGTGAAGTTCTGCCTAACCGACGAGGTTACGGCTGCCAAACATATACAAATTACAGTATAGCTCTCGCCAAACTTGGCTACAATGGCTGCGCAGTAGTAAATCTCATTCAAAAACAGTACCGTTTCGTGCCTCGCGCATCCGGTAAACCTACTTCAGGACGGCCACGAAGTTTGGCGAGGACTATATGTACCAACGGCTTCTTATGCTTTGGATAAAAATACATTTTATAAGCGATTACTATTGTTAAAAGACGAAAATGTATGGTATTAATATAAACTACCAAAATATAACATAATCAATCCCAGATAAGCGTTGCCAACATAAAAAATAAAAATACTTGTGACGATTATTATCGCTGAACGAACGTCACTTTGTCTAAAACTCGAGATAAATAATAAGTAACCGTAGTCGTACAGACCGAATTTCGGCTACAGCGGCCAATCAGAGTGGAGACTAGCCATCGGTGCAGGAGATATTCTTTATTAGAGTGCATGCAGAAGTTGTGAGCGCAAACACAAGTGCACTCTCTGTTTTCCAGAGCGGTGTTCTTTTGAGTGGTTGTGGGGCCCCTTTTACGTGCATGAAGGTGATCACCGGGTGATCCTACATTCCCCGATTTTGTGCCCAAAAATCCAGGCGCCTTTTGAAGGTTGCCACCGTAAACAAGAAAAATGTGCAATGTCTGTTCCCTCGCTCTCTTATTCTGATAGGACAACAATGACTGACGTGATCGGAGAGCGATCAAGCGTAAAACCAACGGCTTGCCGTGCTTAAGATCATCGATTGACTAGTTGAGAATGCCTAAGGCATTAACTCCATCTTTGTACCTTTGTGCATGAAGTGTAACTCTTCGCTTTTTATAATCACTACATAGTATAAAAGAAAGTTGGTCGGCGGTTTACGCCAATACAAAGGGTGAGAAACGAGAAAGATTTTTTGTTACAGGTGAAGCCGGGGCGGATCGCTAGTAATATATAGTAATATTAAGGATTTAAGGAAAGATTTGTTTGTAATGGATATACTCAAAAAAGACTTAACCAATTATGAAAATTCTGTCACCAGTAGGTAAGAAGTTACATTCTTCCCGAGTAACATAGGCTATTTTTCCCCGAAAACGGGTCTTGTGGGGAACGCCACGGGGGCGAAGCTGCGGGGAAAAACCAATACATAATAAAACAATTGATACTCAAGCGATACCACCACAGAAATACCAACTTTTGCAACAACGGTAATAAAACCTTGACACATAGCTCGATACCTGTTAGTCTCATAATTCGATAGTAGCTTATCAAAGACTATTTATCCTGAAACTGCTGGTTTTAAAAGCGTATGTTTAAGGAAACTCATTAAAAATCTTAATTAGGGGCACATTGCAGTGGTCAGTGTCACGTGGCAAGTCATGTTATTTATTTATAGTATATCTTGCCATTATTTTATTCACAATACAATTAAACAAAAACATATTGTTAACTCTTCAACCCATTGTTCTTTATTTTTAGATTATAATATTCCTGCTGTTTATTTTCCTTATATAATTAAAATTAATATTAATAACCTTTATTCTGAATTGTATTTTTGTATGTGCCCTTGCTGCGTTTACTGTCTCTTTTGAATACCAATCTGCTCATTTCTCTATATTTTCTCTTATCACAAGAGCAGTGGTGGCGCAGTGGTAATGGCCCCGACTCATGTGTCGTAGTTCGCGGGATCGAGCCAAGGCAGGCAATATACATACATACATTCACGCCTTTTGTCCGTGGGGTTAGGCAGAAACTATAGGAGGCCACCTGCTACGATCCTTACATACTATAATTACATGAAGCCAATACTAATATTACTTTGTGTAGATTATTTCATCATCACTGCGTTATAAAGGGTGAAGGAAATATCGTGTGGAAACCGGCGTGTCCTAGAACCAACAATTCGAAGCCATGTTGAATACAGGCCTCCGTCGAGCTTCGAGCGGAATTCAGGGCGAGTCCAGGTGGAGAACTTCTCGAGAATGTAAGCAAGAAGACCGGCCTCGCTGGACGCTTGTGGTGGATTAAAAAAAAGCTCATTTCCTCTCAAAGGAGGAGGCTGGCTTCGTAGCAGTGGGAATGTTAAAAAGCTAATGATGGTGACTGATCTCTTCGTGTGGCCAGTCCATCTCCATTTTTGTAAATCTATTCTGGTTAAGACGTCTGATAGACTTATTCTGCTCCAAATTTGTCATTTCTTACACGATCTATTTAACGTTTGTGTGAAGTTAAATAAAAGCATACTTTTAATTTGTCCTCTAGGAGTCCCTCTTTCTGAAATACCACACGAATGGGCAGCATCCGAACCAAACAACATCAACAATGTCGAGAACTGTCTCTCATTGAACAATAAAGGACTTTTATCTGACGTCAGCTGTAATAGGACATTGCCATACTATTGCTTCAAGCCGGAGAACTCGACCGAAGAAATGGGCGATTGTGGGACTGGAGAACCAGGTAAATAGTTCATATTTTGATTAGGGGTTGGCTAGAAAAGCAGGCAGTAGACTACCGCTGAGCATGAGGTCTTGGATTTGATGCCCGGGACGGGCAAAGTTTAATTGGGTTTTTCATTTGGCATTTCTCAGTAGCAGCCCGGCATTTGGATTTGTGCCCGGTTGATGGCTATAGGGTCGCCCCTATTACATGGGACCTCTGCTCAACATTACCGGTAATGCAAACGTGATGTCAATATTGTAGAAAGTATTTTCTTTTTTATTCTTTAGGTTCACGCTTGACTACTATTTCTCCTGATGCCAAGCGATGATTTGGTCGGCGGTGAAACACGCTTGTCTAGAAAAAAACCGGCCATGTGCGAGTCGGACTCGCGCACGAAGGGTTCCGTACCATTATCGCAAAAAAACGGCAAAAAAACACGTTTGTTGTATGGGAGCCCTACTTAAATATTTATTTTATTTGGTTTTTAGTATTTGTTGTTATAGCGGCAACAGAAATACATCATCTGTGAAAATTTCAACTGCCTAGCTATCACGGTTCAAGAGATACAGCCTGGTGACAGACAGACAGACAAACAGACAGACTGACCGCGGAGTCTTAGTAATAGGGTCCCGTTTTTACCTTTTGGGTACGGAACCCTAAAAACATATTCGCTCTTGACTTAAATACCCCTAGATTGTAGCTATCGGGCAACACAGACTCCGGCAAGGACTTCCTCTTCTTAGCAGTACGCATAATAAAAGTGTCTCCAAAACGTTTTGTGCTTATGGGTGGTATATCCACTATGTACCGTTGACGCATCGCCATAGGTCTAGTAGTTTGATGATGGAACGGGCTGAGTGGTATTAGATCATGCAATTCCGTCGCACACTCCCCGAAATGTATCGATGATATTCAAGGCTCTGGCACTTTGACTTGGCCAGTGACTCATTGCCGATAAGTCTCTTGGCCCACTTTTCGCACTCTAGTACATCAAGCTGGTATTTGGTAGGTCCGTCCCAGAGATCTCTTCTCACCTTCGCAAGGATCCTCAAATTTTTGGCAGCCAGCTGAGCCTTTGCTTTAAGGAATGGGTTAAGACACATAAATCCCAACTACTGTATCTCGACATCAACAAGAGAAGCTTGACGAGAAAATATCCAATATGATTTCAAAGCGTTAAGAGGTCGATTCTTACTAGGATTTATTTGAAGAAGTCTAGGTTTGAATTTGTTTTATAGGATTTTCTTATAATGATATGATTTTAATATAATTAGCAAATTTGCTGGGTAATTATTTAACACTTCTGCACAACCCTTCGGGATGATACAGGCAATGTTGCAAAAGAGTAACCATCTTGTTACATTAATAATATTAATTCGACTAATAAATATTTATGTTTGACTTTTGTAAATAAATAAAATTTGCACAACGGTCTGCATTTTATTTTATTTATTAGGGAAAACAAACAATTACACACTATATATGGATAACAAATAATTGTACAAGACTACATTAGTGTGCAACTAACAACGTTATCCACATCTTATATAATTCAAATTGGAAGATACATGCACGAGTAGAAGATGCATGCACGAGTTTTTTAGTACTTGAAAAGATAATAAATATGAAAATTGTATCGATAAAGTATCATAATATACGAGTATTAATTTATAAATAACATAATTTATCGCTTTTTCATTACAGAGTACAAAATCGATAATCGAACCAATAGCTGTTACAAGTTCCACACGGTACCTCGAACGTTTTCACGCGCATTCTTCGCGTGTTCAGCAGAAGGCGGCCATCTTGCTATCATCAACAATGACACTGAAGCTGAAATCATCAAGGAAATGTTTGCTAAGTATCCAGCTAACAGTATGTTTGGCAACTTCCCGAAAGATGCCGCGTTTGTTGGCTTCAGTGATTGGGGTGAACATGGGGACTGGAGGACAATTCATGGTAAGTGAAAATCTAACTGGCTCGTCGGTAGAGTGTTCGCAATTGCTACTGCTGAGCAAGAAGTCCTGGGTTCGAATACTGGTTTGGGCAAGCAGCCCGGAGTCTGGATTTGTGCCCAGTTGATGGCAATAGGCTCGTCCCTTATTCATCATCATCATCATATCAGCCGAAAAACGTCCACTGCTGGACATAGACCTCCCCCAAGCGTCGCCACATTCACCAATCCCGCATCCAGCGGATCTCCGAGCTCCAACCTTCACCAGGTTATCGGTCCACCTGGTGGGTGGCCTTCCAACGCAACGTCTTCCGGTTCCCACTGACCATTCCAGAAGTTTTCTGCACCATCGGCCATTCGTTCTGCGATGATGAGCAATGTGCTCTGCCCACTGCCACTTAAGTTTGGAAATTCTTCGGGCTATGTCGATAACGCTGGTTCTCTTGCGGATCGCCGGAGTCCCCTATTATATGGGACTTAAACATAACTGGCGAAAGGTTAAAGAAAAAAAGAATGAAAAAGTGTTTAATTGGCACTAAAGGACATTCAATATAAGTACATGCATACGCTGAACCCTTAACAATAGTTATAGTATTAGTAGTACTTTAATTAAGTTAGTTAGGACGAGAAATAAATAAAACAATAGTAACATATAGGTACTACCTAAATCTATACCTCTATATCAATATATATTACCTCTATACCAATATATATTGGGCGCTTCGTGTCGCGGGTTCGATTCCCGCACAGAACAAATATTTGTATGACCTACAGATAGTTGTTCCGGCTCTGGGTGTTGTGTATGTGAGTTTATATGTTTGTAAACGCACCCACGATACAGGAAGAAATTCCTAGTGTGGGGCATCGTTTTTTATAAAAAAAAAAAAATATATATAGAGGAAAGATTTTTTTGTTTGTTTGTTTGTACCGAATAGGCTCCGAAACTACTGGACATTCAAGCTACATTATTCCTGAGTGACATAGGCTATTTTTTAATCCCGAAAACGGGTCATGGGAGCGAAGCCGCGGGGAACAGCTAGTCTATACAAATATTTTAAAGATTCCTCTTTAAAATATTTGTATAGATTTTTTGGTTTGTTTTTTTGTATGTTTGTTCGTACCGAATAGGATCCGAAACTACTGGACCGATTTAAAAAAATCTTTCACGCTGGTCACCGCCCGGGGGAGTTCGTACATGGAGGCAGCGTTGCTGGCGACGGATGCGTTCCACAGGTGGTGAGCCGCATACGGCGCTTTGTCCTGGAGGTGGTCCTCAACAAGACGGAGGCCATGGTCTTTCATGGCCCGGGCGGGCGCCACCGCCCGATGCCCACATCGTTGTCGGAGGGGCTCGAATCGCTGTCGAGCCAACCATGAAGTATTTAGGATTGGTGCTCGACAGCCGGTGGGATTTCGGCCTTCACTTCCGGCGGCTGGCGCCCAACCAATACAGTGACGCCAGCCGCGTCACTGTATCGGTGACGCGAGGAAGCGCGGGTGCGGGATGAAGAGCTGATGCATAGACATATAGAGTTGCGTCAGTCTCAGCTTCGCGAGGTCCTGGTGGCGGAATGGCGGGACAGGCTTTCACGCCGTAATGAGGCCGGTGGTAGGGCTGGCCCCCCACATATCAGGACCCGAGGTGGCGGCGCGTAGTGTTCTACGCATGCCCCTCTTAGACGTCACGGGGGGAGTCTAATACCTCAACTAGACGTATCTAACGATGTCTTCATTATATAAATCGGTCTAATGGTTTGAAAGATATGAGGTAATAAAGAATATTACATACATACAAACAAAAAAGAAAACATACAAGATACGCGCGAAAACATAACCCTTTCCTTGCAGTAGGGTACCTAACAAAAAGATGCCAGCAGATGCACGTCGTGATTATGGCAAGAAGGCTTCCACTTAGCATAATGCTGTGCCGTGGGGAACCCACAGCACGGCTCTGATTTTCAGTGGGCGCCTAGGACGGCGGGAGTGTCTAGGTTGGTGAGACATTCACTCCATGTTCAATACTGGTACTCAGCTGTATCCGTCAAGACAGGAAACCAACCCCAACATACATAGACGGGCAAAGACTAAATGTGGATTGATTAAGAAAGAAAAATAGTTAGGTGTTTATGTTTACAAAATATACAAAAATAAAAATAAAATAAACATATCTCAAATTTGTTTTCAGGTCAAACTCTTGAAGAAGCTGGTTACGCTACGTTCGCATATGGACAACCCAACAATAGTCCGATAGGTGGAGAATACTGCGGTTCTGTATACCGAAGTGCTGAACTCAACGATGCAAATTGTGATGAGCCCCACGTCTTTATATGTGAAAAGGCCCCTGAATACCCTGCTATTTGTTCAAATGCTGATAATGTATTATATCTAGACTGATGTGTATTTTTCTTTATAAAAGTCTTTTCATTACACGGCCCGTCTTTTCCTCTTCTACAATTGGTCCCTCATTACTGAGGATCGTGGTCACTGGACACCTTTTAGCGGACAATCTGCCTCCGTCGCCGTCGGCTCCGGTCCAATGTTGCCATCATCACCTGCTGAAATTTGTTTGAGGATGTAGCTTCTTTAACTTGGTCAAACCATCGTGTTGGTGACTGGCCTTGTGCTCTCTTTTCTCCAGTATTGCCAACGATGACCAGGTTTTCAAGGATGCTATCTGGTCTTCGCTTACTGAATCATCAACATCTTTCTGCCGCTGTCCCATGTTACTTTTTGATGGGACAACACGTTTTCTTCCTCCATTCCGTCCTGACAACCTTGCCCTTTACATCATTTCTCACACAGGCCATCTTTCTTTGATCTCCTTCTCCCTTCCCATTCTTCCACATTTATATTCATTATTCTTGATGACTGAATGCTTTCAATAAAATAATTAATTTTCAACTAGGGAGTGTTTTGTTAAATTAATCCTAGACATTTACGTTTAGGTTCGCCCATAGAAACCAAGGGGATGGCCCTTAGTTCCTATGGGCGAACAAAGCACGTTGAGTCCACAATATCGCCTATATAAGTAGCAAAACACATTTGTATCACAAATACGTACTAATATGTACAAAAATAAATATCTTATCTTATCTTATCTTATCTTATCTTATCTAACAGTCGGTCATACCAGGGCGGAATGGTGTTGATGATGTTTAATGTTTTTTGGTCATCATTAATGGTCATTATTTCAGCCTAGAGAAGTCAATTCCTAGAAGTAAGCCAACCGACAGCACATCAATTGGACCTGTGCTTCTCGCATCCAGAGAATTACCGTGAATTTCATCCGTTATTGTTTAACCTGTGGTATTCTGCGTTACAGATCCACAGCTTTTAGTCTATTTACGTTTTATAATACTATACAAACAACACCTTTTTATATTTTGAAATTGTATCAACTAATGTGACTCACTTTTATGTATTCTTTGATACTGTTAGCACCTGAAATGCATACTTTTAGTTATCTCCGATTGTTTTAACATCCACAACTTATTTTATACCGCTAATTTGTAATATCTTAAAATATTTTATACTCTGACATTTTCATCTGAACTGACATCTGTCTGTCCAATTTATTTTCTTAAGCCATAGAAATAACACACCACGGACACTTCTTCTTCATCTCGACCTCCTTTAAAGCTAGTTGTACATTTTTTTTTTTTTTTTAGATTTATTATTTTTTAGAGGATATGACACAGAACGAGGAAAAACGGGCGTCAGTTTTTAGTTTAGTTCTGGCAGTGAGCACTGAAAGTTTGATTTTTACCAAGAATTACCAAGAGTATTTTCTTTTCTGCAAACCCTTTTTAGCTCTAATTTATCCAGCTTGTGCATGTGTGTTAATGTCTGAAGTGCACTAATTAAAATATATTGTGTGTGGTACCTTAAAGAGAGCATTTTTACTGGAACTTTATCCTCATCGGTCATCTCATCGCATCAAAGGGCTCGCTGACCGGCGTTTGAAGCCACAGCCCGGCCTCCACACCCCTTGCTGCCTATTACTGCCTACTTGCCATTTTAACAGACTATTCATTGTCCTGCTAACTTTACTGCCTACCAACCCGTGTGCCTGCTTGTCCATCGTGGTTCCTGCTCAACTGCCTACCACGTGAAGTTCCTGTCCGTACTGCTGCATGCTTAGGTGTCTATCTCGAGCAACCCACACCGTGTGAAGCCAGCCCTTAGTTTTATACTCAATACTCCTTTTTCATTTTTAGTTGTTAATAACTCTTATTTTTATTAACTTGGCTTACGTTTAGCTTTTCTGAGATAAACGTAACGTTACAAACCTTCTGGGAGGCCATCTTTATCACTAGTAAATTCTATTTGGGTATGGGACTTTTATTTTGTATTATTTTTAACCCCCGCCGGAAAAAGAGGGGTGTTATAAGTTTCACGTGTGTTGTGTCTGTGTATCTGTGTGTCTGTCTGTGGCATTATAGCGCCTAAACAGATGAACCCATTTGGATTTTTTTTTTGAAAGGTAATTTTGTCGAGAGTGTTCTTAGCTATGTTTGAATAAAATCGGTTCAGCCGTTCAAAAGTTATGGGCATTTTACTGTTTGAATTGGGGTGTTTTCGCAAGTTAGATGTGTCGGGGGTTTTTTAAATTGTGAAATTTTACTTGTCCAATTCTAATGTAGCCAATGACACTCGCAGGGTTAAAATGAATCGATTGACGTAAGAACCATCAAAATCGGCCTACGCGTTTGGTCTCTAGAACGCCATATAGGAACCAACATACATACATACATACTTACATACATACATACTTACATATATACATAGATTGATAAACACATTACCCTCCTCCGGCAGTCGGGTAAAACTAAAAAAACTTTTTATTGATCGTCGCGTTTCGATCTCAACTGAAGGTAAGATATGATGAGGTTGACGGTGGAGCACGCTTGCCTATGGAAGTTACCTAATTCACTCTTAACTTAGAAACCCCCAAGTTGTAACTATCAGGCATCACAGACTGAAGTCAGCAAGCACAACAATCATTTAATTCGCATAACTACGATTTCAAAATATAAAATCATAGTTTTTCAAAAAACAAAAAGACTATCCAATTTGAGAAAGCCATGAAGGCAATTTTATCGGTGGGTAGGTATATCATTATATTGTACGCCATTTACTGCTAATTGTGCAGTAAAGAAAATCGTCAATGGCGTACAAATTGAAGTTGATAAAACATAAAATGCGCCTTCATTTCATGCCTATTAGGTATTCATAACTGGTTTGATAAAAAAATATTTTCAGTGTTAATTTGTAGTACCTATTCATAATAGCATTTTTTTACCCAGTAACTAGGTTGTTAAGGTCAAACATGCATTCGCTCCAGGATTCACAACCAGAGTGGGTTGGTATAGTAACCAACCCCAACATACACTTATGCACCTAGTTGAAACAAGCTCTACACATTATAATAAATTGTATCAGATGAAAAAAAAATGATTTGATTGTCTTTTCTGTTTCTCTCATGCAGTCCAACCATCTTCAAAAAGTACCTAAATGACCACGTGAGTTTTTGAAGCAGTGGTGGCCCAGTGGTTCGAAACCAGGCTGACGCATTACTTTGTGTAAATTATTTCGTCACTACTGCTCTAAAAAGGTGAAAGAAAATATCGTGAGGACACCAGCATGTCCTAGAACCAAAAAATCGAAGACTTGTGTCATCCACCAACCCGCCCAGGGCCCGCGTGGTAGATTATGGCCCATTCCCTCTCTCATAGAGAGAAACGATAAAAAGCTGATGATCATGATGAGGAGTTTTTGGTAGTGTATGCTAACATTTTGCAATCGCTATCACAACTCTTCCATTAATGGAATGGTACTTGATTATAGTCTCTGAACGAATAGTCAGTATGGATAAAAAAAAAAATAGAAAGATTGTCCACGAGGAAATCTAATTATATACTTACTACATTCATAAATGTCCCTAGAAAGACATACATAGATCTTATAGGTGATGTTCTTCAGAAAGGCCAAGTGCGCAGTACCCATAACCGGCGTGTGTGTATGACTAGATGTGTGAATGTGTGTGAAGCAAAAGAAGTATGTAAGGATCGTAGCAGGTGGCGTTCTGTAGTTTCTGCCTACCCCCATTGAAAAAGGCGTGAGTTTATGTATGTATGTATTCATAAATGTTTTATCAATGTTACCTGTACTAAAGTTAGATTCATTAACGTTATCTCAAAAGTTAATCTAATCTAATATTATAGAAGTAGTTTTTGCTATTTCGATATGTTTGCAAAGTTTAATATTTGGATATTCTGAACCTATTACGATGTTTTTTAAGAATGATACAAATATTGGTGAGCATCATATATTGATCACATACACGCCGCGCCGGTCAGATGAAATCAAGGTGGTAACACCCGGTGATCACTACCCTGAGAACAGCCGAAGACAGAGTGGCCTGGAAGCAGCTCGTCAGTAAATCGGTCAAAGTTAATAGGATGGGCACGGCCGGTAATGAAGAATAAGTAATAGAAGATAATTATAAATAGTTTAACCGAAAACAATTCACGGTTTCTGCGAGATAGGTTTGAAACCGTCGGAAAAAGTTAGTGTAGAATAATAATGTCGCTATATTTTCTTTTCAAATTATTGTAAGAAAACAAACGTGTAATATGTAGTTTTTTATTAACTTGCTTAAGTACAGTCTTCGAAATAAGTGTTTATTGAATTTTTGCTTCATTTCTTATCTTGAATGCAACTCAATTATTGGTGTCAGAGGTTCTCAAATATTATAATATTACATAGAAAAAAGAAGGAAAAATTATGTATGCCGCGCATGCGTTGACATACCAAGTAAACAATAAATGCGCCAGGAACGTTTGCGCAGGACCACCCACCAAAGCTTCATCAAAACGCTGCAGCCGTTTTGGAGCCTATAGGGAACATACGAACACACATCGAATTTTATATGTTTATATATGTGGGAGGAGGAGGAGCCCTGTGTCTAAGCAGTGGGAACATTAATAGGCTGATGATGATGATGATGATATATTTAGATTACTGCCATTAGGATTCATGTCAAAAATGAAATTGTGCTGTTGGTTATACAACAGTTTTTCTCTCGCAATTAAATTAAGAGAACAAAAACATTATAATAGATTACCAGAGGCCTTAGAAAAAATATAGGTCTATCAGCGTTAGGAATTGATAGCGTGACAAATAAATCAATAAAAAAAACCTTCCTTTCTTTTGACATTTCAATAGCGCTTGGTAATGCTATTTACGTTTTTAACATTTTACTCTTTTGTTTCGCAATAGAATGTCACTTGTCTAGAACTTGGTAGTTTTTTGGACACGGTTTCAGTCCCCTTGATTTTATGATTCCGTACCCGAAGGGTCCAAACTTAACCCTATTGCCGTCACTCAATTGTCCGTCTGTCTGTCCGTCATCTGTCACACATCCGCTGTCTTCAAATTTGTACAATATAAGCAACTTGTTGACCCAAAGCCATACAAATTGACACATCTTAAAATATTTGTAAATATTTGTTTTTTTTTGGGGCCTGCCATACATCTAAAGGGGGGCCTGCAAAACATTTTTTGACCTACCCCCTCGAATGGAGTATCGTTGTTTAGAACTTGTTGAGTTTATACATATTGTATTTTTTGTTTTAAAAAATTTTGGAAAACAAAGGCATGAAAAGCCACCAAAGTCAGTTTTTTTTTTATTGTCCGAAGATTTTTTTAACTTCCCATTGACCTATGAACTTGAAATTTGGTGATAATGTTTATTATTACGTATAGCTCTCAATGAGTCTTGCAGATTTATTACAGGGTGCTTAAAACTAATCCCATTTACTGCAATATATCCGCTTGCTTGCAGGAATAGCCCCTCCAGATGTCTGAAGAGAAGTGGCATGTTATTCAGAGAATGCAAGAGACAGACTAACGATATCCATTACATAACGTGGAGAAGCCAAGGGGTAGATTAAAAAGTAGAAACAGCTTCTTGCCGTTCACTAAATCAATTCTAAATTCTAATCTGCAGAAAAGCTCCCTGCGGGCCACTAACTGCCTTGGCCCACCCGGAAATCTCTAAACTGACTTCGAAACCAAGTGGATTGCTGCAGGCACAACCTAGTTAGATGGGTGTTCTCCAATGACCAACAGTGCGATTGCGGAGCCACGTCCCAAACAATGCCTCACCTTTTGTCGTGCTCTCTGTGCAATAATACCTGCACCTTAAAATATCTTTGTGAGGCAAATGACAACGCTGTCGGCGTGGCTGAATTCAGGTCAAAATATATTTTATTTTGGAATCATTGATACGACGAACAAGATTACGTATATTTTACTAACAAATACTAACATATTAGAAAAATCTGATACTTTCAAGAAATTACTTCCTTTTTTGTATTACAACCAACTTAATTTTGCGGTTTGGTACGGAACTCTAAATGTGCAAAGGCCGACTCGCACTTGGCCGGTTTTTCAAATTGAGTTCCTTGCTTTTCATAGAACTGTCATTGTAATTGTAATATCGAATACCATGAGGATGTTTTTAACTCGGTCTAAGGCAAGCTTTTTCCATCATTCGAGCTAGAGTTTATTAGTACTCGTAGCATTAATACACAGAATATTAAAAGTTGTATTATTAAAATAATATACCTAGTATTTACTTCGGTAGAAAAAAAATATCCATAACATACATATATATTAGCTTGCGCCCGTGGGTTCACCCTCGTAAAAAGTACTTTATTATCCCAGAGAACCAGTAGCTACCAGCTGTGCTACCAGTATAAAAACTATCCTATATCATTTCTAGGGTCTCAAACTATCTTTATACCAAATTTCATCTAAATCAGTTCAGTGGTTTAACCCCTTGAGTGCCCGAAACGTGAATCTACGTGAGAAACAATGGCTTTATATTATTTCGGTAATTACGGCAAACGTGAATAGGTAACAGATAGACAGACATAGTAACTTTCACATTTATAATATAACTAGCTTCTGTCAGTGGCTTCGCCCGCGTGAATATCGAAAATTATCCCATGGGAAAATATTCCCGGGATAAAAATAATTATTTCTATTTTTAATGTGCCTGCCATGTTATCTCTCCACCATCCTTGGTTGACTAGTAGAGAATGTCTCAGGCATTAAGTCCACCTATGTATTTATTAAAACTTCATCATCAACTTCTTCTTTTTCTTCATCGTGCAATATACAGGTACCTGTATATTGCATTAAGTTTTTATATATAAATAAACATTCTCCTGAGATAAATAACCTATGTGCTATTCCAGACTATTATCTATCTCTGTGCCAAATTTCTTCCAATTCCGTCCAGCCGTTTGAGCGTAAAGAAGTAACACACACACACTCACAAACTTTTGCTTTTATAATATTATATAAATCACACAAAATGGCTTATGTGTCTTTACAGTGGGCGAGTGTTATGGCTGGTTTACACATTGCGGGGTAGCGAACGAGTTGGTCTACCGAAAAGATGCTGTGCACCAAGTCGCATTGAGCGGGCGTTTGGTCCTTACGTATGAAATTGGCGTTTTGTCGTACTGGCCAATTTGATCTCAAATATCTCCTCTTTGGTTTGGAATTCCAATTTTAAATTTATACAGCTTACTCATGCTTTTGTGTTTAAAAAAACCGAATTTAATTGTTTTTTCCTCTTTTGGTTTTTCTTTGCGCCAGTCAGTTTACAAAACGGAAACTATGAACTATCGCGTTATGTACGAGTACGAGTTTCATCGTGGCACCAGTGCTGCAGAAACAGCTTGAAGGGTTTATGATGTGTATGGCGACGGTGTCGCAAAAGAAAACACAGTGCATTTTTGGTTCCAACGTTTTCGTTCTGGAAATTTCGACCTGCAGATCCCCGTGGACGGCCGGAGACCAAAGTTGATAATGAAGAATTGAAGGCTATTGTGGAAGCGGATCCATCGCAAACCACGTCCGAGTTAGCTGCAGGCTGCGGTGTTAGTGATAAAACTGTTATAATCCACTTGAAGCAAATTGGGAAGGTGAAAACGCTTGAAAGGTGGGTACCTCATGAATGGAGTGCAGCAAACTGACAAACGCGCGTCAACTGCTGCGTTACATTACACAATCGGCACAATAATGAAAGGATTTTAAATCGAATCATTACCTGTAATGAAAACTGGATCCTGTAAAATAATCGTAATAACAAATAAATCAGTATTTTCAGCACAGTACGTCGGGAAAGTTTCTTTAAATGGGATGAGACCCCGCACCAAGGCATGATCGTCTTGCGATATTTTAACGCACTGTATGGTCATAATTTTTGTTGACGTGACAAAAGAAAATTTTTTGTCCAATATTTTTTGAAAATGTAACTGACAGACTAAACATATATTTTAGTCATCATCTCTATAAAGGCAATTTTTTCTACATTGTGTTGCATTTCATGTGCCAAATTAACACCTTCTGTCACTATTATAACTACGAATATTGTGAAATATCGTTAGTTATTTTCCAAACTTTCAAACTACATTTGGAAACCACTGACTGCAATGTAATAACTCTGCCGATGATATAAAAGAATTGTTAAACGATTATTTTAGCACATTTTAATCTGATTATTGCAAACTGCACGCGATGAAGTATTTTTATAAATATTTTGTGGTACTGCTCAGCTTGAATTATATAGGTAAGTAGTATGTTTTATTTTTGAGAGAATTTAGGGCACAATGACGGGAACAGGTTAGGTTCAAAATGAATGGGATTCTCCTTCGTGTTGAGTTTATTTTAAATTATATATCGCCACGTCAAAATAAGATATTTTTTTAGTTCTAATAATATCTTCCTTTTCGTATTTTCTGTGAAAGTCACAAATAATATAATTTTCGTACCACTTGCTCAAAATAGTAGTTTATGCAATGGTCATATAATGGGGGTTATTAAAACACGAGCGTGGGTTTATCACATAAGGCGAAGCCGAATGTGATAATATTAACACGCTCGTGTTTTAATACCTAATTATATGCCGTTGCATACACTATTTTATCTTCACTCATGCAGTTGAAATAAAATAAAGGGGAAAAGGAAAAAATATGCAGTATGGCGGGCAATTTAGATTGTCATTGCACCATGACTGTCAATGTCAATGAGCACATAAGCGCCAATAAATTAAAAAGTAAAAGTGTGCTATAAAAATTAAAAAGTTATTTTATGATGCAGTTGTTTGAAAATCGAAGGAAAATGTTGAACTGTAATGGTTTTTTTTTAATTTTACCTATCTACGAATATAAAGTACGTGTTTCGGCAATATATTTTGAATTCATATTTGGAACATTACGTTGTGAGCGTAGATAAAAGACATTCCATGCCACAAAAAGCGAACATAACAATAGTAATTTTTAATCTGTTAAAAACAGGAAAAGAAAATTGTACTGAATTTCATTCATCCTCTAGGGGGAGAATGTGATTTAAATTTGGAATACTTACCGAAATTTATACTAAACTACATCTGTGTTTACTCTATTGAGTTTGTATATAAAGCATTATACATCTTTGAAAAAGGAATACGCATTTATTATGCAGTTATGATTATTAAATAAAATTACGAAAACCGACGAGGCCGTATGAGCTTGATGCCTTTGCTTTTCCGACAAAAAAAATATTAGTGTAGGAATTCGCCGCGTTTTTGTTTTCTTCAAATACATAAACGTTAAGTGTATTTTAATTTATTTTACTTTTAATTGTAATTATTTTTGATAAATGTTTATCTCATATTATTATTGTGTTAATTTTTTCGCAAATGGTATGAAAAGTAGAGTATTTTCCTCGGTGATAAAGCTGTCTTAGTCTTGGGTGAACTTAAATCCCTCGCTACACTCAGGACTCGTCTTAAATCCCTCGCTTCGCTCGTGATTTAAGTTTTTAACACCCTCGCTACGCTCGGGAGTAAACCTCGAGTCCTTCGTTACGCTCGCGATTTAAATCGTCACCCGCGACAGAAGACACTGCTTTATCCCCTTGGTTAATAATCTACTATTTTTGCCATTTTTTGTACCGACTTTAATTAGGTAATAATCTGTTATATTTTTATAAATCGTGTAACGGAAAGATGTCGCCATTCTAAAAACTGCTTCACAACAACTTTCGTCAAAGCCAACAATTTAACCGACTTGGTTTAACATTAGAGGAACACAATAATATCGACCCCTTATGTGAAATCAAAATAGAAATATATTTTTTTAATTTCATATAGGCCTACATGGGCACTTATAAACGTCGACAAAAGGCGCACGGTTCGGGTTGGTCGTTTCCTATGGAGAAGAATCGGCAAGAAACTCCATGGTTACTTGATACAATTAAAAACGTGTTCAAAAGTCTTAATATAAAAAATACTGAAAACTTATGGGGGATATCCGTTAGGGTTCTTGAAGATGTTATTGACTCAATTGCTCCTGTCATAACAGGCACATTCAATCAATGTTTGACAGCGGTACGTTTTCTGACTTAATGAAACACAGCAAAGTAGTACCAATTTTCAAATCAGGTTGTATCCCTGTATTATAGACTATACTATATCCGTGCTTCCAGCATTGAGTAAAATCTATGAAAAAATCATACTGGACCAGATGTTATCTCACATCAATTTAAATGGGATCCTGCATAGTTAGCAGTTTGGTTTCACGAAAGGTAGGTCGACAACGGACGCGGGAGTAAAACTCATCAGTCACATTTTGGAATCTTGGGAGAAGTCCCAGGATGCCATTGGCATGTCTGTGATCTCTCAAAAGCGTTCGACTGCGTCGACCATAACACACTGATCTGTAAATTACACCACTACGGAATTCGAGGACAAGCTGCTGAACTTGTGCTTTCATATTTATCAAACAGACAGCAAAAAGTGAATGTTAATGGGGTGACATCCTCCGTGTCTATAGTCAAGATGGGCGTGCCCCAAGGTTCAATTCTCGGCCCTTTCCTTTTTCTTGTTTACATTAATGATCTGCCTTTTATGATGGCCCAATTATCGTATATAATTCTATTTGCTGATGATACTTCGCTAATTTTTAAAATATATAGGAAAGATACGGATGTCCTACATGTCAACGAAAGTCTTGTTATTCTCACAAAATGGTTCGCAGCTAATAATCTTTTACTGAATGCGACAAAAACTAAATGTCTTAAGTTATCTTTACCAAATGTACCACAACGTGACCTAAATTTAAATCTTGACAGCAGAAATCTTGAAGTTTTATCAGAAACTGTATTCTTAGGTATTACTATCGATTCAAAATTGCAGTGGGGCGCGCACATTAGAACTCTTTCGGGTAGGTTAAGTTCAGCTGCATATGCAGTAAGGAAAATAAGGCAGTTAACCCATGTAGCCACAGCTAGGTTAGTATATTAAGCTTATTTCCAAAGTATTATGTCTTATGGCATTCTGCTGAGGGGATCAGCAGCAGATGTTGACTCAATTTTCATCTTACAAAAGAGGGCAATCCGCGCGATCTATAAAATGGGTCCTCGCGAGTCCCTTAGAGAAAAATTTAAAGAAATCGATATACTGACTCTACCTTCACTTTATATTTTGGAATGTATTTTGTATGTCCGCAAAAATCGAGGGCTTTTCAAAACTAGAAGCGACTTACATAATTTATGAAAAGACTTGCTAGTTTTAGTTAATCTGAATTTGAGTATTACAATTTCGTGCTTACTGTGTGTATTTAAATTATGGAAGTCACTTCTTTTTTTTGCAATAGAGTGTATGTAAAATAATGTGAATTATGAAGAAGTTTTTTTTTTAAAACCCACTGCCCACAAGAAAGTGACCGTTACCATAATAAACCACAGACATTTATCTATATATCCTCACAATTTCATTTCTGTCCGCCGTGGGCTTTTCTTCCATACTATTTGCCCATTGTCTAAACGTGAAGAAAGCCAAGCGAATTCTCATTTTTAACGAACCCGTCGCTACTAGGGGTGATGTTCACACCACATTTAGTCAGTGTATTACCACCAAACGCACCGTGTTCCCCGCACCCCCGTGGCACGCCCCGCGTGGCTTCGATCAGATAAAACGGATCAGTATTTTAATACTGCTGTGTGTGTGAACTCGCTCATACAACTACCTACGCTATTGCCGAATAGAAACATAATACGATAAAGCGGAAACACAGCCTCACAAATCAGCTACGACTAGTTCAATGTCAGTGAAGAATTTGAGGACTACGTTTGAACAGGCTCGCATACGCCATTCGCGTGCAGGCGATTATGAACATTGTGTGTGACTGCAATTTTGACCCTCGACTGTACAATAAAGCAAGCATATAATAAATAAAAACAGAAAGCCGGCCTTATTTTGGCCTTGTTTTTAATGGATCCGTCGCTACTGTGGGTAATGTGCTCACCACATTTAGCCAGTGTACTACCACCAAACGCGCCGTGTTCCCCGCACGTCCCGCTTGGCTTAGTTCCGATAAAAAGGATCAGTATGGTAATACTGCTATGTCTGTGTAATCTCTCATACAACTACCTACGCTGTTGCCGAGTAAAAACTTATACAATAAAGTGGACCTGTAAAACGGACTGCTGTATATTTTGTCGGATCGGTAATTTTTACTTTATCTGGAATACTGTCCTGTGTGAACTTACTCATACAACTAGGTACATAAGTCACCGCCGAATAAAAACGTGCCCATAAAAAAAACACAAGTCTCGCGGCGCAGTTCTTCTACCGCAAAAAGTAGTGAGATCGAATGTAAAACAAAGTCGGATAATTTATTCGGTAGATACCTTATTAATTAGGTTACAAAAAAGTTAACCCACTTGGTTTTACTTCCACTTATGGGTCGACATTATTGTGTTCCTCTAATGTAAAACCAAGTCCGTTAAATTGTTTGTTTGTAACCAAATAATTAACAGATACGATAAAAGTGGACCTGTGAAACGGACCTCTGTGTGAACGAGCTTAGAACTACTGAAACTTAGATTTCAGTATTTCATTTGTAACTTTTTCTTTTAGTTTCAACTATCCCGGTGTCTGTAATCAAATCTTGCAAGTTAAATTTGACCCACTTCCCAGTGTCTGATTGAGCTGAAATTTTGCATACAAATTTATTGACAATTGACAAATTTATTGTGACAATGTATTTTTTAAATAAAAAAACTTTTTATTTTGTTTTTTAATATGTTTTTTTACTCTCAATTTTAGAGGGGGGATCATTCAGATGTGACTATAAATATAGCTTTGTGGCCAAAGGGTGGTTTAAACACAATGTTATTCCAGCAAAGTGGGTTGATGCTAGACTGCGATGTGAACTGGAAGGTAAGCTCCTATTTATTTTATGCTAAAAAAATATCTATTTCATTTAATAAGGTCTTTATCTATGAAATTGCTATTTTATGAAACGGGACATTTTGAACTGTGGTGAGAACAGTGGCTAGGTATAATAAATTTAAATGAACTTTATATTTATTGCAACGCAAGTACTGCTACAAGTAAACGAGAGATGTTGTGAGACACCCAGTAGGGACGAAGTTCCTTTTGCCATATAATGTATTATTAAGTAACAAGCGCAATGAAGGAAAGGTAAAAACATATTTGAATATATATTAGCATCATACTAATGCTACCTGTAACATGCTATATCAAAAGTGTCGAACTTTTTTTCGAGCAGCTGCCATCGGCCAATCAAGCGACAAGGAACTTAGTTCTAATAAATAAAATACCTGATACGATATTTGACTATAATTATTGCAAAAAAAAAAAAAAAAAAAAACCTACAAATAACTTAAAACCTACAAATAACTTAATAATTTTTTTTGCCATCAGGTGCTACTCTTGCTTCTCCAATCACAACAGAAATAAAAGAAGAAATGGCACAAATTATGAAGAGCTTTACAGAAGGCAATTCTGAAATCTTTACTGGGATTCATGCGAGTGTCTCTCAAGGCGATTATTTTACAGTTGAAGGTTAGTCAATAAACGTATCGAGCACTTCACAATATAGCTGCAAGATATGCGGTACATCTACTTTAGTATCCTATGATCCACCTTTTATCCTGCCGTCTTGCAGCCAATGTGACCTACGCTTACAACCGACGATGACGTGGGAGTGGCAATGTTTTGGGCCAAAAAGCCTGCCAGCGGGGCGAAGAATAGTATGAGATCCCACTACCAAAATCTGCAGGGTTTACCCGAAACTTTATTTTTACGAATGATTCTTGATAATACGAGTAGAAAAATATACAGGAGGGTTGCCTGGCGGCATCTGACCGCAAACAGATTTAAGTTTTTTTTTTACTTTGCTTTGACACTAGTTTTGTTTTCGGTGGAACGTATGGAACATCATCTAGCTCGCAGCTAACCAACAGGTTGCTACTTGTTGCTTATATATTTGGGGTTAAGGTTCAAACATAAATTTCAATTAAATTAATTAAGGTAATTGCGGCTAGATATTTCCAGGTAACCGTTCACCAATCTATTCTCCTATCGAGTATCATTCATGAAAATTAAGTTTAATCAAAAACACTGATTCCTCCAACTTTTGCAGCCATGATTGCGATCACGACCAGTCGTGCAACTGCAAAATTTAGAAAATGTCTGAGCGCAACTAAACCGCGACGTTCTTCAAAAAACGACGGAACGATTGTAGCAGTGGCTGAGTAACAAGCGGTTGCTCCGTGTTGCCGGTTTGATACCCACACGGAACAAATATTTGGATGGTCTACAAATAGTTGTTCCAGTTCGAGCTGTTTGTATATCTGAGTTTAAATGTATGTAAACGCAATCACGATACTGGAGATATTCCTAGTGTGGAGCTAATTAAAAAAAAAAACAAAATCAAAATTAATGTGCTTTTTCTGTAAGTAGTGGTCGAGCAGATAGGCAGGCGCTCCATGTAAAACACTGGTACTCAGCTGAATCCGGTAAGACTGGAAGCCAATCCCAACATAGTTGGGAAAAGGCTAGGCAGATGATGATGAGTGGTCGAGCAGAAATCGTCAGTCTGTATCTGTAGCAAAATGAAGGTTTTCCGAAAAACTTCACATGCGATTATTTTGATTTTAGAAATTAAAGTAGTATGGTTTGTGCGTCATTCAGAGCAAGCTCCTGTGGTCTCCAGAGGATCTAAACAGTGGTCTTTCAGGCATGGCAATTGTTGAAATGTCAAATTGTAGGGGATGATCAAGTGGCATGTCGATAGCGCTTGGCAATCAACAATTGAGACATTTTATCAATCTCTATCGCAACTCTTGCTTTGATAGAAACAATTGTCTAGAGCCACAGGGACTTTTTCCACGCGATGAATCAACTCTTTTTTTGTGGTCCAACCACTGCAGGCCGAATACTAATGCTGATTCACAAATTACAGGAGTGCCGCTCCCGTTGATTGACCTACCTTGGGCTGAGAAGGAACCAGACAATAAAAACAACAATGAAAGTTGTATCACTATAAATAGTAAAGCTGAAATGGCAGACATTTCATGTGAAGAAACTCGCCCTTACATCTGTTACCGTCCTGAAACTGTTGACATGGAAATGAATGAGTGCGGAACTTATGATCCAGGTAAATCTATATAGGCTGACAAATTTAATATATCAATATTGGAAAGAGAAAACTTGGAATCCTTTTTGTAATTATTTTCTCCGCACGCGAGAATATGTGATTTGATATCGTATGGAGAAAAAGTGTACAGAACCACAACAGAACTATGTATTTTATTTTCAACGGATAGCGACCAAGGATACAAAATAATAGGCTTTTCTTTCTTCTTTGTTGAAGATGGTTCTCTGTTGGCTTGGTGGCTCTCTTTATGAAGCAAAAATGAAACCTAGCTAGATCGATTTATCGACCCAAAAGGCCCTGCATACTAAATTTCATAAAAATCGTTGGAGTCGTTTCCGGGATTCAGATTATAAACGTATATATATATATACAACAATAGCTCGTTCAAAGGTTTAACTTTGTTTACAATTAAATACTTATATATAAATAAATAAATAATAAGTTAGTTTTCTGGAAACTCAATGAATCCGATGTCAAGATTTTTTTGACACTTTATTAATATCATTCATAAGAGATTCCATCAGTCTGTTATTATTATTGTTAAAAAGTTATATAAAAAAAAGCCATAAAAATATATTTAATATCACCAAAAATAATACAATGAAGAGCTAGTACTTACTTAGAAGTATATAGTATAGTATCTCAAAAACCTGCCAGAACAAGTCTTGTATTTTGGCGGGTCGATTCAGCTCAAAAGACAGATGCTAAGAAAGGAGTTTATTTATTTATAAAAATTGTTTTGGGCTTCATTACCGGGCAGGTTTTTAAGAAAATTATTCAAATTTTCTGCTGATAACAGAAGTCACACAAATATTTTATATATTTATAATATTTTATTTAACAAATTTTCCTTACAAATATCAGCAAATAACAACACAAATACAAAAATAACAGTATTAAATTTAAAAATAATAATATTCTTTCAGAATACCGATTGGATGCTAGAACGAAAAGTTGTTACAAGTTCCACACAGTACCGCGAAATTACTCTAGAGCCTTCCACGCATGTACAGCTGAAGGCGGCCATCTTGCTATTATAAACAATGATACCGAAGCCAAAGTACTCAAAGAACTCTTCGCCAAATATCCAGCATCAACAATGGTGGGCAATTTCTGGAAAGATATTGCTTTTATCGGTTTCCACGATTGGGGCGAAAAAATGGAATGGAGGACGATTCATGGTAATTAACATTTTCTTGCAGTTTTTCAATCGTTGGTAAAAATATATACGAACAGTTAAGGAGTGTAATTCCCTGCCGGATTCTGTTTCCCGATAGCTGCAACCCAGCTCTTTATGTCAAGAGTGAATAGGTTACTAGGCAAGGGTGCTTCAACGTCTCGACCACATCATCGCATACCATCAAAGGAGAGAGTGGTCAAGCGCTAGCCTATCATCTATAATAAAAAAAGGTCAAACACTTTCGGCGTAAAACTAGTCTAATTCTTATCTTTCGTATTCAAATGACTATTTGCCTTTTCTTATAGTTTATTATCTTATCTTAAGTACTGTGTTAGGTCGGCTTCCTGTCTAACCTGATGCAACTGAGTTCCAATTTTTTACGTAAAGCGGTTGCCTTTCTGACCTATTACCTAGAGACGGGGTGAAACGATACTCCTGGCAAGTCCAGTTGTCAGATTATCGTGGTATAACTAACGACTGTAAAAGATCTAGTAATGATAGCCGGGACTAATTAATGCTCACTCACATTCCCCTCAAAATAAATCTTTTATTTAATTCAAGCGCTCCCGTCATCCACCATAGGCACTATGATGGATGACTCTTCGTTTCGGCTCGCAACCTGTCTACGCTTAGGCGCACCTTGTGTTGCTCCACATCGGTGCCAATGTGGTGAAGCTGTCGGCAGCCTTGGGCACCATGGCCTGTCTTGTTGCAAAAGCGCAGGACGCATAGCACGGCACGCCAGCATCAATGACATTATTCGTCGAGCCCTTATCACCGCCAGCGTACCAGCTGTATTAGAACCTAACGGCTTGGTACGTGACGATGGGAAGAGACCAGATGGCATGACATTGGTGCCATGGAAGGTGGGTAGGCCTCTGGTGTGGGACGCAACCTGTGTCGACACCCTTGCGCCATCTCATGTTCCTAGTTCGGCGGGCTGTGCTGGCGCTGCTGCTGCGGCTGCTGAGGCCCTCAAGCGGCGCAAATACTGTAACCTAACTGGTAATTACAGTTTTGAGCCGTTTGGGGTCGAAACGCTTGGGTCATGGGGCCCGAGTGCACGTCTTCTTTTTAAGGAGATTTCTCGCCGACTAATCGACACTGTGCGTGACCAGAGGGCTGGCTCTTTCTTTGCGCAAAGAATCAGCATTGCCATTCAACGTGGCAATGCTGCCAGTCTTCTGGGCACGTTCCCGGATGACAGCGATGTGGAGGAGTACTTCGACGCCTAAGTATACCTGTCTTTTGTATATAGTGTAAGTAGTTAGGTTTAGTATAAGTTTGTATATTTTACTTTTGTTTAGTGTTTAAGTATGTACAAATTTTACACCTTTGTTTTACATATAATAAATATGTTATTTAATCACCACTGCTCTAAAAACGGTGAAGGAAAACATCGTTAGGAAACCAAAATGTCCTGAGGATCTAAAAAAGTGTCATTCGATGTGAGCGATGGCGGGTCGAAATGACAAAATGTAAGGGATTGATCTCGTGACATTTCGATAGCGTTTGACATTTCCATACATTTTTGTCATTCTTCCGATCGCTTTGACCACGCTTTCGATGATAGCTTGCCACTTATGCGGCCTCTGGAAGCAAACATTCGAACATATGACCACCAACCCGCACTGGACCTCCGCAGTGGATTAAAACCCACTCAATCTCATAGAGAGGAAGCCTGTTACCCAGCAGTGGGCACGTTAAAAGGCTAATGATGATGAAGAATCCTTAACAAAGTTTCCTATTTCAGGACAAACGCTTTCGGAAGCAGGATATAGCAAATTTAGAGGAGGGGAACCAAACAATGCACCGCCAGGTGAGAACTGCGGCGGGATATACCGCGACGCTCAACTGAATGACTTGTGGTGTGACAAACCAGCCGCATTTATCTGTGAGAAGGATCCAAAATATCCTGAGGTTTGTAAGGCTTTAGCGCAATGAAGAAGAAACTGAAGTCTTCAAATATAAAATGAAAGCAAATAAATGCTTATAAATAAATAACTTGTATTTTTATTTTTTGCGTTTTTGCTCGTGTTAAGGTCTCAAGAGGGTTAAATAAATATGATTATTATGACGCGTCCGCCACCAGGCGTCCCCATCCAGGCCGCGGTGCGGGAGAGCGGCGCGTCGTAACACCAGCACTCCTCTCGCGTCGCGGTCTCCAACCCTCAGCCGCAATGCCTCCCATACGACATCGCGGCCCGCCTCAGTTGCGATGTCGCCCAAGCGGCACCACAACCTACTTTTTGGCCGCTACATTGTCGGCTTATCGGAAAAAGCCCTGACGAGCGGCTCTTCCTCGGGTTCCTCTTCGCTTCACCGTGGGGCCAAGCCACGGCTTCTGAGCCCCCCCGCCTCGACAATGCAGAAATCCACCGGGGCGGATGCTACGAATGACCTATTGGTTTTCTTATTAGATTATCATACTTCCTACTACTATTATAAATGCGAGGTTTAGATGGATGTTACTCAATCCCAATCCCAACAAACTATGTATGATGATACCTTGGGATAATAAGACACTATTAACGCGAGCAAAGCCGCGAGCAGAATCTAGTTGTTTATATATTTTTGCTATTGTGGGATTCAGTGATTGGGACGACCACAAGAACATGGCGATTATAGGACTATTATTATCTAATAATAAAACTACAATCATTTATATATAGAGATATCGTTCTTTATTGTAACGATATAAATTATGTAGAATAATTAAGTATGTCGTTTTCCGCAAACTTATTACATGCAAATAAATAAACATTGCAATTTTCTTTTATAACTTTGTTATCGATTGTTATTGAATTTGTGAACCAATCGATATTTTAAAAGCAACAATTTTATTATCGTCAGGGGTTCTCAAATAATGTGTTTCAGAAACAAAAATGGATATTTCTTCATCTATCGTTCCTACAAAGGAAAGATAAGTAAATTAAAGAATGGCAATCAGAGTCATTCCATTTTGAATTATTGTATTGTATGCTTTTTTTTTTTTGCGTGGTGAAATGCTCATGCATAATGCACTACCAAGGGGAGATAGTGCAGTTATGTGGGACTCTAACTCACTAAAACTCCACGGTGTCCTCCTGTGCGCTTATGGCGGGAACACGGGCACGCGTTAGCACTCACCGCGAACCCACTTCGGCTGTCCGTCACCGGACCCCCATGGGGTCACGGGGGATTACCCCCCATCACCGGTGCACCAGAACACTGTACGCCGTGACCACCCCAGGGACCAAATCAGCACATGGATGCCAGACGACCCCGTGTATGGCACCCTTGGTCCCCCTGTGACGGGTCAAGGTCAATGGCCCCGCCACCTACCATTTTGCGGCCGTAGAGGATAGGGAGAGCGGCTAACGCTATACCGACACTCCTCTTCACCTGCGGTTCCCCTGCTTACAAGCATATAATGGAGTACGTGACAATGAATGTATATAAATCAGATACCTGTATTGTGTTTATAAGTAACCGCTTAAAAGTAAAAAAAATACATCACTGAGTGTGTGTGTGTCACTGACATGCTTAAATTGAATTAGAGGTAAAATAATATTGAGTGCTTTTTCATATATGGAAAATTCTCATAATAATTATAGTTACAAGTATTCTCATGCTTAATAAGCATGTTCATTTCCTTGTCAGTCATTACAGTGACAAATTAGTTTTTAAACCGACTTACCAAAAAGGAGGAGGTTCTATGTTCGACTTTATGTTTGTTTTTCTTTTGTGTATGTTCACCGATATCTCCGTCAATTGTAGACCGATTTTGAAAATCCTTTTTTTGTTTGAAAGAGTATGTTTCTAAATGGATCCCATTTTAATTTGGTGAAGGTCTGATGAAGAACTTCGGAGATACACAACAGATTTTTTTAATAAATAACGGCAAAACTCTCGGGATTGCTGCAATCGCATGTCTGTTTGTTGTTTATACCATTTCATAACATAACATCACGCCAGTACGCTCTAAAGGGGTACGCAGATCTCTCATTTCACCGGTTATATTCAAGTTTCATGTTATTCGGTTAATCTACTCTGGAGTTATAGGTTATAGTTATACCTTAATAAACAACTTGCTATTAGGTAGGTAAAACTAAAAAGGGAAAAATAAAAAAACTTTTTTGCAAAAAAATACTACCGACTTCCAAAAGCCAAGTTATTTTTTACTTTGTAGTTTTTCATTTGGAAGTCGGTAGTATTTATTTTCAAAAAAGTTTTTTATTTTTTGTCATCAACATTTTTGTTGATAAATTAAAGTCGACGGGCAATAAATACAGTGTATATGCCTATTCAAATCAATTCAAATAGCGAGGCTATTATCTTTTACTTTAAACTCAGACATAAATAGTTGGTCGAAGTCTTGTACTGTAGTTGATATTAGTAGCAATACTAATTTACAACTGTACAAATTTTAATTTATGAATGGCATTACTTGTTTATGCTGGATTAAAATTCTAGTCAAACAGTCTTTAGCTGATAGCAAAATTAAGTCGGTTATATAGTTCTGAATATTCGTATTTCACCTGGCGTGACTGCCAATCTGACCTGGACCACCCAGTACAGGGTAACACGATATCCTTTCTAATTTGTGTTCTTTAAAAAAAAACAATACATAAAAGATATATTTTATTTTCTTGGCTACATACATTTGTGAAGCACTGATTTTTTAGTTTTATATTTCCGTCGATGTTATAAATCTAATTGTAATAAAGATTGTACTGGCACATTTTTTCATACTTATTCCAAACTTCTCACAATGAGTTACTATTATATTTTTTTTTTATTTCTGGTCAGCTTGAGTTTAAAAGGTAAGATTTTTCTATTTACTTGATTAAGATTCTTCTGCCCAGCCTTTTCCCAATTGTTGTTGGGCTCGGCTTCCAGTCTTACTGGATTCAGCTGAGTACCAGTGCTTTACATGGAGCGACTGCCTATCTGACCTCCACAACCCAGTAACTGGGTAACACGATACCCCTTGGCAAGAGTGGTCTCAAGCTTCTGACTACCCGTTACGACTGTCAAAGATCTTCAAATGACAGCCGGGACCAACGGCTTAACGTGCTTTCCGAGGCACGGAGGAAACTCGCTATGTTGAAATGGTCACCCATCCACGGACCGACCTCGGCAAGCGTTGCTTTACCTTGAAGATCGACCCGTGCGGCTGTTATTATTTAGCCACAAGCTCCTCTCAATTTACTTTATTAAGATTATTTAAGACTATAATTAATATTTCGTTTGGGGTGTCAGAAGTCCTAATTAGCATCTTTTGAGACTCCTCCAACCACATCCTACTGACAAACAAACCAGGCTATAATGATCCACCTGCACGCAGTGTGCCAGCGTGATGGGTTATGGTGCAACTCGCAGCAATAGGCAGAAGATGCACATCAGCGTTATTGCGTTAGCGAATTCGGCAACGCGAAGGATTTGACTCTATCAACAGACCAATCACATAGACGGGAATCCACAACGCCTCTTTCATCTCGCGGGTGATTGGTTGATTGATGGGATAATATCTTTCGCCTTGCCGAATTCACTTACGCATTTAGACTGAAGGTCCCAAGTGCCCGGTGTCTTCAGTGCTGGCGTGGACTTGCGCGGGGTGACCTTGGAGTCAGGAGAGCTAAGAATCGTCGGACGGAATCTATACACACATGACGAAAAAAATGTTTTAAGTTTTACGCAAGCCAATGATAACTGTCGTTTGCGTAAAACTTAAAACAATTTGTTGAGTATTTCTTTAATAAGGTTCCAACATTTAATTATTGTTTTTATTCGGTTTAGAGATAGAATCAAGTAACCAAAGATACAGGTGTGACTACAATTACAGTGATGTAGCCAAAGGGTGGTATAAAACTCATATCGTGCCAGCAGTTTGGGCAGATGCTCGAATACGATGTATGATGGAGGGTAAGCTCCTATTTCTTTTTACTTGTAAAATGAGACCTGCAAATCTTACAAAAGAAACATAACATATCATCACGACTGCAGGCAGAGATGTATCCTCTCCTTCGTTTCGGAGGTGAGAAGAACCCTGTCACTGCTGATCGTGGATCGTTCAATGGTCGGCAATCCAGTCTTGGGACGCAGGGATTTCCTTCTGTGTCATTTTGCAGATGTTCCAAAGATTTGACCATCACAAGATTTTTCATTATTAAATGGCCGTGTAAAATAGTGTATAATTTATAATCTATTTCTGAAATTGTTTAGCTCTCGTTTTAAGTCATTTATAACATCCAGCTATTAGTCATAATATTGATTCATTAATATTATGTTTTGGTAATTTATTTTTCGTATGTTGTTTCTTGTCCATTCTTCTCCATTACAAACAAATTTTCCGAATAAACGGTGGAATCAATTATTATTACTAATAAATTTAAATTTTTGCGTACAAAAGTGCTGCTTAATAGCCTAATTGAAATATCGAAATTTGACTTTTTTGACTTTCAAAATAGGTACACCGTTTGTAAAACTAAACGAGTCACAAAAAATATTTTCTTGTTTCAAGTATCACATTCAGTTTTTTTTTTTTTTCTCCTCTTATAAATAATAACTTAATTACTTTTTTTTTATCAATTAGGTGCCGAACTTGCCGCTCCGACTAACAATGCAACCAAAACTGCACTGCTGGCATTTATAAGAGCATCAAGAAATTCACGCAATTTCTTTACTGGGATACATGCCGCTTTTTCGCCAGGAGATTTTTATACATTTAAAGGTTTGTCAGTTAGCATTAGGTTTAATTATTTAAAGCAATCAAACACAAATCGAGCACTTGGCTGTGAGCCGCACGATAAACCGTCTATCTATTTTAAAATGAACGTCAACATGGTACTTAGAATTTTCACAGTAGAGATTGTAGTCATCACTAGTCGAACATTAAAAATTTGAAATAAGCCGACCCGATTAGAAAAATTTAAATTAAGAGTTGGTGTAGTAAATTTATCAAAATTAAAACCACGACGATTGGTATAGAACAGAATACCACATTAAATCAAACCAGATACCGTGACGTATTTTAAAGAAATTCTAAGCTTTTGTTGCTGGTCTCGCTGTATTCGGCTTTTGAAAATATAGAATTCCCAAAACACAGGCAGAGAATATTTATTTAACAATTCCGGCAGTTCAATTTGAAGAGTTTGTGCGTGACTTAAGTAGAGTCACAGATAATATAATACTAGCATACAGATGCCTTATCCCATACAAAGAAATCGTGCCGACGTAACTAACGTTTTTCATCTAATTATACCGATTATTTTTTGTAAATCGATCACTTTAGTTCCGTCCCACGGCGATATACAGATCACCTTCTTTATGCGTGGAACGGAACCGAACGCGATCGATGTAAAAAAACCTATCAGTATAATCAGTACAGTACGTCAGCACGGTTTCTATGTATGGGATGAGACATCACTGGTAGAGTGAAGCCCAATGATTTCGTATCGAAGGTCTCTTTCAGAAGGTTTGTGGAGTCCGAAGGTACGTGGGACACTCAGAAAGTTTTGCGAAACTAAAAAAAATTGTTCTATACGTACATATATTTTTATTAAATCTTTTCAAAGTACTTTCCACCAGCCTCTATACAAAGATTCATGCGCCTAAACCAGTTTTCAAAACACTTTTTCCAGTCCGCCGCAGACACCTCGTTTACAGCCTGCTCGAACGCAGCCAGCGCATCTTCCGGCGACGAAAATTGTATCCCTTTGAGCTGATTTTTTATTTTTGGGAATAAAAAGAAGTCACACGGTGCTAGATCAGGGCTGTAAGGAGGGTGACCCAGGAGTTTGACTGGCGTGCTGTCCAGGAAGTCCCTCGTTTTGAGTGCGGTGTGCGCAGGTGCATTGTCGTGGTGGAGCAGTAGCCCGCGGAGCCCTGTGTTTGGTCGCTTGTTGCTTATAACAGAGAAAACTTCTGGCAAACATTTGGTAGTATACCATTCGGCATTAATGCTTCTTTGATCCCGTAAGGGAATTGATACCAAGTGGCCAGTCAAATTAAAAAAGCTAGCGATCAAAATCTTACCCCCGCTTCTAGATCGCTTCACTTTGGTAGGCGTTGGCTCATTTTGAAACACCCAAACAGTCGACTGGCGCTTGGTTTCTGGGTCGTATTGATAAATCCAGGACTCATCACCTGTAACGATGTCGTAAACACGCCGAGACGAGCCTGCTTCAAATTTGTTAAGCATATCACGGCACCATTCCACCCGGGCCTGCTTCTGAGCATCGGTGAGGTTGTGCGGCACCCAGCGTGATACTATCCTCCTCACGCGAAGATGGCTGTGTAGAATCTCGTGAACGCTTCCCGATCCAATCTTCAATATGTGTTGAATCTCCTGATATGTAATTCGCCTATTGTCTTGGATTAAATTTTTCACTGCTAGCACGTTTTCTTCGGTAACAGCCGTCAAAGGGCGACCGCTTCTTTCGTCATCCCCCAAAGTTGGTCGACCGCGCTTGAATTCGTTATACCAACGATACACGGTTGCCTTGGAAGGGCCTTCATCCATGAATGCCATTTGAAGTCTATCGTACGATTCATCCGGTTTCAGGCGACACTTGAAATCGTATAAAATCATAGCTCTAAAATGTTCCCGGCGCAGATCCATATTTCAGTGAGACACAATACTTTGAATTAACTCGCAAAAAATGTGGAGGGAAATTTTGAAATTGGAACTTACTTATTTTTACTTATAAATAATCATATTTTCGAAAAACATTATAACTAGCCAGTCTCCCATATATAAAAACTTTTTTTCGCAATACTTTCTGAGGGGCCTGGTATTGTTATCCACGCAAACAATTAAGTATATCCTTTTTGAGTTACGACCACTACCACTGCAACTAATGGGTTCAAAATTTACAGGCGTGAAGCTTGCGAACCTTATAACGACTGCTAAACTAGAATGGGCTGCAAACGAACCTTCGAATATAGATAATAAGGAGGATTGCATCACTATGAGTAAGGAAGGACTAATAGGAGATACAAGTTGCAATGATGTTTTTCCCTATGTCTGTTACCGTCGTGGAAGCCTTTCAATAGACCATAATGATTGCGGCACTGCTGATAAAGGTAAATATATGTAGATTAACAAGTCTTTTTTATTTTTTGGAGTGGCAAATCATCCAATGACTGCTCCCGCTCTGGACGTAGTGGCAGGGCGTGTCCGACTTTTACTGACTTAAACCGACCCGTGTTCCTAGAGCCAGGACCACGGTAACTCTCTTTCAAATTTATCCACGACAAGCATCGGCCCTAGCGGACCCCGTCGTTTTGGTGACATCTCTTTGAGGCGCGCGTGAAACACTACTCGTTGTCGACTCGGGCCTGGTCCTGATCGGATGGCAAGCTATCCATTACTCGCCGTTCATAAGCCCACACCTATGGTGGACGGGAATCGGCTTGCAACGCCCGACGCCCAGCAGCCTTATTGTGTAATGAATTCGGCAAGGCAAATCGCAAAGAGTATAAACAATCGACCAATCACATAGACGGAATTCCACATCGCGTCTTTTATCTCGAGATGTCATTGCCGAATTGATTACGCAATAAGGCTTCAGGCCGTCTTCTGTGGTGGCTTGTCTTCTGAATTAATTGCTGATAGTGGTAACTGATTAAATTGCCACCGTCATGTTTCAAGCTCATTCACACTTTTTGCTATTCATGAGAGAATCAATCTGCCTAGCCTTTTCCCAACTTCATTGGGGTCGGCTTCCAGTATAACCGGATTGAGCTAAGTACCAGTGTTTTACATGGAGCGACTACTTATCTGACCTCCACAACCCAGCAACTGGGTTTCACGGTACCCCTTGGCAATACTGGTTTCAGATCTCAAGCTTCTGACTACCCGTGACGACTGACAAAGATCTTCAAATGACAGCCGAAACCAACGGCTTAACGTGCTTTCCTAGGTACGGAGGAAACGGTCGGTATGTTGAAATGGTCACTCATCCACGGACCGACCTCGTCAAACGTTACTTAATCTTGATGATCGACCAGTGCGTCAGTTATTATTTAGCCACGAGCTCCACATTCACACTCACGAGCTAATCATAAGAGAATCTGTCAGTTTTAATTACGGTTCTCTCATTATGTGATTTCTGTTACTGTAGTTGGGTCCTATTCAAGAACAATTTACTTTCGTATTATTTTTACTTTATTGAGAACTAGCTTCTGACTGCGGCTTTAATCACAAAGGCAGTGTTTTATGAACTCAAAAAAACACGCTACCTGGATAAAAAACATCAAATTTCCTAATTTTGTAAGAAAGAAAGAAATAAAAAGAGTTTATTTGCGCCAGGAACGGCGCATATCATAAAAATAACAACAAAAACATAAATTTAGAACTTGATCTACTCGTGCGTCAAGCCGGGACCTGGAACAAACGGACAGACAGCTGGCGCCGTTAAGGAATTATGTCCGCTAATAAATGGGCAAGCATGCTAAACTTGCCACTGCTCACTTCAAAACCGAATCTCTGACCATGACCTCTGCAACTTTGGGAACTCCTCTTAGTTTCGCCAGTCTTGAATATATCTCAGCATCGCAAGTAGAAGGAGTTTCCCCTATCATATTCTGAAAACGACTTTTGATATCTTCATCTTTTGTTGATGGAGTTACATTTCTGCCTTCTTTTAACTTCTCTAGTCTTTCTTTTACTAGCTGATCATGTTTTGACCCTGTACTGTAGTATGTATCAGGTGCTTCAATATTTTTAGGTTCATTAGGTTTTGATTGATTGTTTTTACACTTTGCACATACCTTAGTTTCAGCATTAAATTTTGATAAAAACATTTTGTTGTCGAAACATTTGGACCAATAGCTGAAGCCGCAACTGGGACATCCTTTATTTGTCCCCGAGTTGGTCTCCTGGTCTCGTTCAATCCCGTGTCCAGTCGAGGGTTATAGGGGGAAAATTTATAAGTACCATAATATGTTACAGTGAAAGCCCGAACTACGGTAAAACCTAGAAATTATCCGTAATACCTAAGATATACCAAGTTTTACCTGTTAAAAGTTCGAAATGATTATATGTTAATCGCCAATTTCGATCTTTTACCAGCCAGTTTATCAATTAGTCATTAATTGTCCTCATCATTTCGTGTCCTAGTGGGACATAGACATTTCAATTTTTCAAAATGTTTCAATATCTGAGGTAAATGTCAAGATTTACCGTGTGATTGCTGGTAAAAGCCTTTTACAGGTTTTGTTTTTACAAACAGACACTTAAATTGTAGTAGATAATGTAAAAAAAGTATGGCTGGTATCTGTGGGACCTATAAGGTTATGAGATATTTCCAGAGATATTACTTTGAAAAATAATGTTTACTTGGGCCTTACCATGACGTGTTAAATCTATTATAGTGCGACTGTGAAACATGCAGGACAGAGCTATTTAATAATAATAATAATCTTTATTTAGATAATAAAAAGGTAAAAACACTGTATGAATTTTAGATAACTAATGTAGATATAATAATGGAAGATGCCTGTACTAGGTAATCCTGTATCACAGGCAGTAGGGAGCTCTAAAAATATGCTTATGTTAGAACAACAGAATTTAAACAATATTTAACCCAAGAAATTCTTAAAATAGTAGCAAGACTAAATGATTTTGATAAAAATAAATTCTAATTTACTTAAACACTATAAACATTGAACTAAATTACTAGGTCATAATTATTTATAATATAATGAAATGTCTTATTTATCCATATTGCAAAACGTTTCCTTTGTTTACACACTAATAAATTAGTTGCATAAGCAGAATTGTAACAGTCAATGTTTTAAAATTTAAACATAATTTTTACGGTAAATGGGCCATTGTGGAGTCAGCAGCGGACGTTCAACGCGTGTGACCTTGAGCATGATAAAAGAATATTATGTGGCGCTCTTAGGTGCCCTCATAGTCTATTGAGTTAATGTAGTTGGTCTCTGCATATTTACGTGCCGGACAACTTAAATCACCGGTTGGATGGACACATTTCCTCTTAAACTGCTCGCACGTCGTACATTAAGGGGAAGAAGATTTGCTGCTGCATTCCTTCAAAGACTGTCCAGTTTCTCCACAGTGGCCGCACGTTGAACTGCTTTCACAGCCAAACCGCTGGCAATTGAAGCACCTGGTGACTATGGTAAAGTCTCGCACAGGGCATGAAGTCCAGTTAATAAAGATTCGGCTTTGGTTTATAAGCACTTTTCTTATGCTAGCGGATAGTTCAACGATGTAGTTGCAGGTAGGATGGACCTTCTTTCCCGATTTATAGCTCAACTTGATGCTCTCGAGGAAGGTCTCTCGACTTGTATTGGGCAATTTGTCTGACAGGTTTTGCTCGTAGATATAGTCAAATACCTCCTTCACGGTAAGGGTTACGGGAACACAAATGACTGCAACTCTAGGGCGTCATTTAGACTGCTCTTCTAAAATTAGGTCTGAGGTGACAACTTTCTCCGACTTTTTTAGTTTTTCAATATCGCCTTTGCTTTCTGTGCTAATCAGTATGCCCCCATTTTTCACTTTCTTTAGGCCACGGACTTGGATCTTAAGTTGTTCGGGCGAAATCAACTTCTGAACGAGTGACTTGACTCGAGTAACGTCACAAAGTCACTCGTTCGGATAAATGGCGTTTGGGCTAAGGTTAGCAGGACGGACGAAGTTGTCGGAGCCTTTCTTCACCATGCTGACATAAGAAGAAGAGGGATTCAGCTTCGTTTCAAAAACCTATTTGAACTGTTCCAGAGAGTTCACCACGTTCTGCTAAAGTTGTAGGTGCTGGATGGTACTGTGGCTCTGGATCATCTTCTGCTTCAGCGATTGGTAAAGGACAACCATCTGAGGAGTCCCACTTTTCGGCAAAGAGTTGACACAAAGAGTTTCTATTCAGAGTTCATTTTACCATCACCGACAGTAGAGCGCACTTCGTTCAGAATGCTATCTATATATCCTAACCATTTCTGAATGTCTGGCGTGCTGATAACTTCACTCGGCAACTCATTCTCCGCAGGTGCTGCTGAGTTTAGATTTCTTGGGTTAAGCGTCGGTGGAGGACTTGGTAAATATAATAATAATAATAAATCCTTTATTCGGACAAAAGATATACAATTAAGTTTCTTACACTACTGCACTGTTATAAATATATATTTTACATAATTAAAATTATTCGCGTATTTGGTGCTTCTTTATTTTCTGCAAGTCCGTTTGCCAGTTGGCAAAGGCCTCCTCCAACCTACTCCATTCTGATCTCTCTCCGGCCATTCTACTCCATGTTATGCCTGCAACCTGCCTGATATCATCGTCCCATCTTTTTTGTTGTCTACCCCTTTTCCTTTTTCCTTCCCTTGGGTACCATTGTGTAACTATTTTGCTCCACTTGTCCTTTCCTCTGATCATATGTCCCGACCACCTCCATTTTAGCCTTTTTATTTTTAGGGTTACGTCCTGTATTCCGTCTTTTTCCTAATGTTGATGTTTCTTATTCTATCCCCCCTCTTTACTCCTAACATGCTTCTTTCCATTGCTCGTTGGCAAATGGCAATTTTATTAGTTGTGTTTTTTGTTATGGCCCATGTTTGGCTTCCGTACATTAAGATTGGTAGAATGCAGACATTGTATAATTTGCTCTGTGTTGTTATATGTAGGTTTTTGTCTTTCATTACTTTCCTCAGGCTCCAATACCTTTTCCAACTGTTTGCTATCCTTCTTTCGATTTCTTTGTTTATGTTTTCTTTGGGTGATATCAGCTGTCCGAGGTATATATATTCTTCAACATATCTAATTTGTGACTCACCTACATTTATGCTACTTTTTTTTCCATTGGTCATTACTTTTGTTTTTTCGGGGTTTAATTTAAGACCTACTTTTCCACTCTCAGATGCTAGTTCGTTTAACATTGTATTTAGGTCTCCTGGCGTTTTAGCGAAAAGCACAATATCATCGGCAAATCGTAAGTGTGTTCGTGTGCGGCCGTCGATGTTTAAACCCAGATTTTCCCATTTAAAGCTTCTGAAGATCATTTCCAAAACAGCGGAGAAAAGTTTTGGGGAGAGAGGATCATCTTGTCTTACCCCCTTCTGTATCATAAATGAATCTCCTTTCTTTTCTAGCTGAATGCACGCTGAGCTGTTCTTGTATACATTTCTAATCAATCTTATATATTTTTGTTCTATCCCTTGTTTTGTTAATGCCTCCCAGAAAATTGTATGTATTAACGAGTCGAATGCCTTGCTATAGTCGATAAATGCTAGATAGTATATCAGTTGATATTTCGCATATTTCTCGATGATTTGTCTAACAGCATGGATATGATCAAGTACTGAGTAGTCTCTTCTAAAACCTGCTTTCTCTATTGGCTGTTGTTCGTTGAGTTTTCCTTCCATTCGCTTGAGTAAGATCTTTGCAAATATTTTATACAGGTTGGACATCAAACTTATGGGCAGGTAGTTTCCGATATCGTATTTATCGCCTTTTTTGTACAGAAGGATTATATTAGATTTAGTCCATTGTTTATCCATCATTCCTGCGGAATCGTTTCTGTGTTGATGATATCATTGAAGATTTCTTTGAGAATAGGTGTTATTGTCTAATTCGCTTGTTTTAGTACTTCGTTGCTTATTCCGTCGGGTCCTGGAGCTTTATCGTCTCATTGGGTTTCTATAGCGAATTCTATTTCCTCTTGCATGATGCTGGGTACAGATGAGATTTCTAAAAATTCTATTTCGTTTTCCACTCTGGTACTTTCATATAGTTTCTTGTAGTAAGATGTAACAATTCTTAATATGCCTTGCCTTCGATTCTCGTTTAATCTATTACTATCTTTCATCCGTACAATCCAGTCCTTTTTGTTAGTTAACTCCTTATATGCCTTTTTTATTCCTCCTGTCTGTAAAATGTGTCTCTCTATTGTTTCCATTCTTCTCTGAGTTCTATCTTATCTAATACTTTCTTTTATTTCTTTGCTGAATTTTGCTATTTGCATTCGACTGTCGTTAGTACTTTTTCCATTGATTAGTTCAGCTCTTTGATTAAGAAGGTTAATGGTTTTGTCAGTCATCCACTTGTTAGATAGGTCTTTGCTATTAGTGCCTTGTTGAATAGATGTTTTGATTGTTCCTTCCAACCAGTTGTATTTTTCATGCACTTCCATATTTGTTGTCTCTTTATTGTAATTTATAAGTTGTGTCGTTATGGAGTTGGCTATTTGGGCTGTTTGGTATTTGGTAGGTTTTGTGTTCCTCATATTATCATTTGGGTTTTTTGGCGGGGTTGTCATCAGTTCAGCTCGAATCATTCGATGGTTGGTATTGAAGTTAAATTGGCTTAGACTTTCATGTTTGAGAAGTATCTGCTTTTACTAGTCATTATGAAATCTATTTCGTTTTTTGTTTTCCCGTCTGGTGATATCCAGGTCCACATCTTACTTTCTTTCTTCTTGAACATTGTGTTTAAGACTCTCAAGCCATTCTCCTGTGCAAAGTTTACAAGCTTCTCTCCGTTTCTGCTTCTGTTCTTTTTCTATACACAAATGGTCCCAGGACTGTGTTTTTTTCTGGATGTCGTTCTCCAATTTGGCCATTGAAGTCTCCCATCACAACAAGGTTTTTTTGAGCATGGTCCTGGATTGTTTTATTTAGCTCTAAGTAGAATGAGTCTATTGATTCTGCATCGGATTGTTCCGTAGGTGAGTATACTTGTATGATGGACCATGAATCCTTGTACCCCGGTATCTTTAGATTCATCACTGCTATTCGCTTTGATACTCCTATAAAGCTCTCAAGATATTTTGTGAGTTTTTTTTTATGATAAAACCAACCCCATGATGACCTGGGGTCGTTCCTATATGGTACAAAACGAAGTCTGGATGGGCAATAATTCTTTCGCCAATTCGCCTTACTTCACTCAGGCCGACGATGTCCCATTTGATCTGTTTTAACGCATATGTTAATTCTGTAAGGTTTTCATCGTTTTTCAGTGTGAGTACATTGAGGGCTGCAACATACATTTTTGATGTTCTGTGACTTTTTTCGCAATTTTCTTCCTGTGTTGTTGGAGGGTTGTGGTCTCGATCCCCCATGAGGACCAGTCGGCTTGGGGGAGATTGTGTTATTTCTCTTATTTGGTTTTCGCATTTTGGTTGGATCTAACCATCCATCTAATCCAACTTGGTATTTGGCTAAGACCAAACAGGCTCGATCCTGGGATAGACATACTACCCGCAACACTTTATATAATGTAATTTGTCTTGTCTAGCTCCATCCCACTCTTACAGTGGACCTATGATAGTTTTACACGTCATGGTAGGCCTCTGATCTTACACCTATGCCATATCTTAATGTTTTATTAGAATTAACAATTAACATATGTTTTTAAATTTTTCCTTTTTGCGAGTCTGTTGGTAGAGATTTCTTAATAAATAAGCAGCACCTTTGTACTCTTTTGTCCTGATGTGTTTGCTGTATGTATTAATTTCCTGTTTACGACTTTATATTTCTTTATAAATAAGCAGTACCTTTGTACTAAAGATCTTGGGCAGATCACCAAACTGAAAGATGCTATATTCCATATAAAAAGAATGAAATGGAGATGGGTCGGGCATATGCTCCATGATAAGAAAAATAAGTGGTCTACCAATAATTCCTTCTATTTGGTTATAGATTATATTGTAATTAGTTTGTTAATCAGTAAATATAGGCTATTTTATTTTTATTTTTTTAAACCTTTGTACTCTTTTGTCCTGATGTGTTTGCTGTATGTATTATACTGTGTACACCTTTATATATAAAACAAAGTCGTGTTAGTTACACCATTTATACTTCGAGAACGATTGGATCGATTTTCATGATCCTTGATTTGTTCGATTTACCTCCGCCTAGAATAACAGAATAACCATTAAAATATCGGGAATATTACCGAAGCACTAAATTAAGAAGAAAATTCAATATCCCGTACCTTTTGCGAACACGGACCAAAATGAAATAGCGTTGTATACTGGTTCCGGTAATGCCAGTAGATGGCGTTGCTGATTATTCTGAAAATCAAAACAAAGTCGGGTTAGTTACACAATTTTCCCATACATTTTTATCACTACCACACGAAGTCCGCCGGGACAGCTTGTTATTGTTAAAATAATTAAATAATCAGCTTCGCTTATTAATTCATAGTTAAAATTGAATATATTCTTTCAGAATACCGTTTAGATAGAAGGACTAACAAATGCTACAAGTTTCATATCGTTCCACGAAACTTTTCCCGCGCTTTCCTCGCTTGTTCAGCTGAAGGCGGCCATCTTGCTATAATAAACAGTGTTGCCGAACAAAACGTTCTTAAAGAACTCTGCGCTAAATACAAAGATGTTCCGGTGCAAGCAAGTTACGTCAAATTATCTGCTTACATCGGTTTTCACAACTGGGACGAAAAACATGATTGGAGGACGATTCATGGTAAAGATCTTCATCTTGCAATGTTTTTTAATTATGAACAGTTTAAACGTTGTAGACTTTGAATGTTTTTGAATTCATATTAATTAATTCGCTTTGGTAAGCTTTGTAGATGATATTCCGAGGCCAGTTGTTGAATACAAATATTTTACGTGACTATCTATCTGATCTTCACAACCCACTTACTGGGCAATAAGATACTTCTTGGCTTCTGAACACCCTGTTAGCACATGATAAACGACTAATTCTAAATTAATTTTAAATGAATCAATGTATTGTAGTTTCTCATTTGCATTGCGAATTTAAATTATTGTGTACGCTGGGCTGGGTGGTTGAGCGTCGCGGTCTTGGGGTGTGTGTTTGCAGACGCGACCGTGACATACGCACACAAAGACTCGTCGATTTTACTCGTTTTGAAGAAAGAAGAATACGATGATATGATATTATAATATTTCAGGCCAAACGCTTAACGACGCAGAATTCAATATATGGGCAGCAGGGGAGCCAGACAATAAGGTTCCAGGCGAAAACTGTGGTGCGATACTTAATTCGGACGCTACACTAATGGACGTGGAGTGTGAAGATATTCGCCAGTTTATCTGTGAAAAGGACCGTAGATCTCTTAACAAATGTGAAAATGATTGTGACATCGTGAGGCTAAGAAAGGGTAAATTTCTGAATAAAAAAAAACAAGAGAAAGAGAGAAAACGAGTGAGTAAATTGAAGTTAAGAAATAAATATTGGTAAAGTACACGTAGAATTTTCAGTATATATTCCCTTATTCTGTTCATGTGAAGGTGGAGCCGCGATTCAATTTATATCACACCGATAAGAGATTTTTATTAAATGAATTGCTATTATGCGACAGAATTTGAAATTTTCTATGAAAATACGTGAGCGATATCGCTTATCGATGCAGTTTAAATTGCGTCCCGCCATCAGTAAAGTTCCTTAGAATAGAACATCGGATGTGGGCATATTGTGATTGATTTATGAATGAAGCAGTTTTTTTCAATGCCTTTGTGATTTTCTTCTTTTTCTTCACTATACAAGGTTTAATAATATATAATTTTCAGTATCGATAACCAAAACGATAAAAAGTTTTTAGGGTTCCGTACCCAAAGGGTAAAAACGGGACCCTATTACTAAGACTCCGCGGTCCGTCTGTCTGTCTGTCTGCCTGTCTATCTGTCTGTCTGTCACCAGACTGTATCTCATGAACCGTAATAGCTAGACAGTTGAAATTTTCACAGATGATGTATTTCTGTTGCCGCTATAACAACAAATACTGAAAACAGAATAAAATTAATATTTAAGGGGGCCTCCCATACAAAAAACGTGATTTTTTTGCCGTTTTTGCGATAATGGTACGGAACCCTTCGTGCGCGAGTCCGACTCGCACTTGGCCGGTTTTTTTTCTATTTTTTTTTACTTAATACAAATTTCCACTGCCCGCCATACCAAGCAGGAGACAGAACAAACAAGACCAATAGGCACAAAGGGTCGTTTACAACTGGGATAAGCCTAGTTGCCTAGCACCACGGACACAAATTAGCATTAATATTAATGGGTCCTAACATTGTGAGCTGTTATATTTGATTCCAATAATAGGTACGGCAAAAACGCTTGAACGCACGGAAATTTGTTCTAGTTTCCACAAGGTCCGTATAAAGTGCGCGCACGATAAGTCTGCGCGCGACGGGTGGCGTACTTAATGTTGCCAGCATAACAAATCTTTTTTCCTTCATTTAATCAAGTCATTTTTCAGTACTCAAAACTTAAAGAAATTTAAGTTAAGCATAATTAATTACTAGCTTTTTCTACTTGCATAGATTAAGATGACAAAATTTCATGAAATTATTGTTAATATTTTATTGTATACTTAGTAGTACCTCCTGTTAAATTTGGTCTAACAATGGTCCTGCATTGGCTAAAACCTACAATTTCAATTTTTTTTAGGGTTCCGTAGCCAAATGGCAAAAAACGGAACCCTTATAGATTCGTCATGTCTGTCTGTCCGTCCGTATGTCACAGCCACTTTTTTCCGAAACTATAAGAACTATGCTGTTGAAACTTGGTAAGTAGATGTATTCTGTGAACCGCATTAAGATTTTCACTCAAAAATAGAAAAAAAACAATAAATTTTGGGGTCCCCATACTTGAAACTGAAATTAAAATATATTTTTTTCATCAAACCCATACGTGTGGGGTATCTCTGGATAGGTCTTCAAAAATGATATTGAGGTTTCTAGCATCATTTTTTTCTAAACTGAATAGTTTGCGCGAGGGACACGTCCAAAGTGGTAAAATGTGTGTCCCCCCCTGTAACTTCTAAAATAAGAGAATGATAAAACTAAAGAAAATATATGATGTACATTACCATGTAAACTACCACCGAAAATTGGTTTGAACGAGATCTAGTAAGTAGTTTTTTTTTTATTCGTCATAAATCGTAAACCGCAATTTACCAAGTACGAAACCCTGCGCGCGCGAGTCCGACTCGCACTTGGCCGGTTTTTTAATTTCTACTTCAACATTTCTTGAAGAAAAAAAAAAAAAAAGTTTTTTTTTTTGTTGTTGACCCGGCCAACTACAGACCCATCTCGGTAACGCCCATCCTCTGTAAGAGTATGGAACGTGTGCTGAACAATAAGCTCCTGGCATACCTAGAAGACAACGATATCCTCAGTCACCGCCAATACGGCTTCCGCCGAAACCGGTCAACTGGGGATCTTCTAGCGTATGCCATTTACATCTGGAGTGAGGCCATCGAGAAGCACGGGGAGGCACTTTTTTAGAAAATTCAAATTCCTCTGTGTTCTCGTCTTCAACGACATTTGTCTCCGTTCTTCCAGTATTTCGGGTGTGTGCTCTGCCCTCTATCTTGAAAATTATTCAAAATATAAAAAAAATGTTACAACAAAAATTGTAGAGAATTTAAACCTCTACAATATTTGTGAAAAATAGAAATAACAAACCTTGGAATATCTGTAGTTGCGGAAACCCTACGATAAGTAGGTTATGAGGCAAGATTTAGGGTGGCAAAATGAAGGTTTATACAACTTTATAGCTGAAAATCTCTCATTCCGAGATACTTGCCCTCATTTGACTAATTTGCTTGGACAAATTTTCAGCTCTATGCGAATTTATGTAACTTTTAATGTCTATTTTGACATGACTTATGAGCATTCCAGCGACGGCAAATGGGCAACCACTTTTTTTTCTTGCGGCATGCATTCAGAAAAATGATCATAAATGCTTGGAGAAGAGACGTCCAGACTATCCTTCAGTTCAGACCGTCCTTGAACAGCCTACTACTAAAACTTACATCTTTAGGGGATTCACCATAAGTCCGTAAGTACTTCTTGCTCCAGTCGCATATATCATTATTAGTGCACAATTATTATTGCATGATAGAGTAGGTATAGTTGTTATAAATAATAAAATATGAATCATGTTGAGGATGTTTTGATGTACTTAAATTAGGTCAAGCATTAACGTATTATCTTTCCTCGTTATTAGGTACTAATTATTATTATGTGTCAGTGGTTTTCAAGATTTAAGTTTTTTTATTTATGTTCTAATACCATTTTTGTTAAGCTAGCATTTCATTACTATTTCACCTGATGAACGTTTTGATTACCGAACACCTTTGCCTAGAAGAATCCTATTCACCCTTCAAAGGATTTGGATGGCACCAAAAAGTACCATCAATATAACACTTTCTCGTAATGTTGTCTTCCTACCCTTATCCAATGTTACTGGGGGTTGGCGTTACTGTCCGGCCGAACCTGTTTTTTATGACCGAAACCAAACCCAAACCGAAACCGAAACTTCCTTACAAGGATCATGTTTTGACGGAAAAATAAAGAAAACGTTATTATAATCAGTCAGTCTTTATTTTTTTATCGATTAATCACATAGCTATGCAGTCTTCGACATTTTTTTGATATTTACTACCTACTCTTATGCTGTATCACATACTAAAATTTACCGAATTCAAAATAAATCACATGAAAACTCATAACAAACAAAACGGACTGTAAACACCAGCCACTCACGACATGATTAGGCACGCGGCAAAATGTTTTCGTCGCTTACTCGGTTGGATGAAAGCAAAACTACAAACGTAGCGTATAAAGTTATGGAATCACTTTAGACACGTTTTTAGTGTGACCTTTCTTTTCAAGCTGAAATCATTTTCAAATCATACATTGTTTTCACAATGTAAACTTCATTCATTAATAGATTCACAAGTTTTGACCACGGGGGTAGGTATTCATAGAGTTAACTGCAATGATCCATAAGTACTCTTTTTACTTCTTTTGAGTTCATATATTGGTCATCATACATTTTATTTTTACTTAAGCGAGTGATTGAAGATTTTAGTTACATGCTAAATTAGTGTCAGGAAGTGGAGAGAACAAACAAAGACAGTACAAACTACAAACTATCGTTTTTCATAAAAAATAATGAGAAAAACTGCTCTTCGAATTAACAATCAATAAAACGAGTTTGAACTAATTGTAGTGTACTTAAAAAAAGTACCAAAAACGAATATAATTCTGAGACACCCTATATATTTGGAAACCACTGACTTTATAATATATAACTAACATATAAATAATTCCTTAGACAGTTGTAGCGCCATATTATATCTCAATCTCAACAAAATGAAGTACTTTTTACAATATCTTGTGTTATTATTCTGCTTGAAGTGTATCGGTAAGTGTCATAAAAATGAAATAACATGTGAAGTTATGTTTCCTAGATTTTTTTATAATCAAATATTAGTATCGTTTTTTTTTTAAGAAATGCCGAACCTTAAATAAAAATAACAATATTATTATGTAACTTATTTTTAGAGGGATCACAATCGTTTAGATGTGACTACAAATACAGTTCAACAGCTAAGGGATGGTTCAAACACATTGTGATACCGGCAAATTGGTTCGATGCGCGGTTGCGATGCAGACTGGAAGGTAAGATCTAACGTACCTATTAATAGGATAACAATAATAAATAATAGGATAATTAGTATAACAAAATCGCATTTGCTCATAACGTTGTTTTGGTAAGGCTAAATCATAGATAGATAAGACATTTAAGAAGAAATAGTCCAAGAGCCTGTCATTCGAAGTCCTAACTTAACTAGTAACCTGAAATGAGTTATTTGTAGAAAAAGTCGACCATTGGTAATACTTAAATACGTTAGTCTGCCGAGGCTCAACCTCAACCATATCCTATTTTTTTTATATTCATTACAACCAATTTCTAAATTTGGATAATTTAATACAATAAATAGCTTGTTGCATAAGCTATTGTATTTTCTTAATGAATCTTTACATAAAAATCTGCAATTTCACGAGAAACAACATTGATTTTTTTGATTTTTGATTTTGAATCAATTTTATCTTTTAAGATTTGATTACAGACACTGGGACAGGTGAAACTAAATAAAAGCTTGTAAAAACTGTCATTCGTTTATATACGTCTAAGTTATTGAATGACCAGCTTCTACAAGCAGCTTCGCCCACGTGCAAAGTTCTTTCTTATCCCGAAGGAACATTATATTGGGATAAAAAGAAGCCTATGTGCAATTTCAGACTATAATCTATCTCTGTGCCAAATTACATCTAGATCTGTTCATCCGTTCGGGCGTGATTAAGTAACAAACCACACACATATTCACCCATCCAAAAACTTTTACATTTAAAATATTCGTAAGATTTTTTTATTTTTATTGAATATTAATTCTTAATTGATTTTTACTATATAAATAAATATAGTTTTACTAGTTTCTGCCAGTGGCTTCGCACTCGTGAAAAGTGTTTTCTTATCCCAAGGAACATTTTAGTGGGATGAAAAGTAGCCTATGTACTATTAATACTGCCGTTCTAGTAGCGTACAATGCATATGTAGTTTCTACACTACGGTTCGGCATTATGTACTGGGGAAATTCCACTGATAGACTCGTCGCTTTCAAAGCGCAAAAAAATGCCTTAGATCAATTTTTAAATTAAAATCAACTGACAGCTGCCTACCATATTTTAGAAGATTTAATTTACTTACCATGCCTTGCTTATATATTTATGAGATACCTTTGTTCGTAAAAACTAATTCGGAAACATTCAAAGCTGTAAAATCTAAACGCCGTAATATGGACATTTGCTCCTACTCACACAAGACTGCCCTTTATCAAAAAAGCATTGTAGGTATGGCACCCAAGATATACAATAAAATACCCAGGTGCATCAGAGAAAAAAATGAGTTAAATGAATTTAAAAAAACGCTGCTGAAATTCCTGACACAGAAGGCATATTACTCAGTACAAGAATACCTAACCGATGATAATTTAAATAAATATTCAAATAAATTGTAGATAAATATGTGCTTTAACAATATTTAACAATATTAATAATATTAATAATATTAGTAATATTTTAACATTTTCGACTTAGTAATAATGTAATTATGTGCATGTAAATCATTTAATATTGTGATACTTATTCTTTAATTTAGTTGTAAGGACATTATATATAATTAATATTTGTATGCCGCTATCGGCTAGACATGGCGAACTTATATTATATTATGTACACCTTGTATGTTACCTATGCTCTACAAATAAACATTTGATTTGATTTGATTTGATTTGAATATTTATTAGTAATCTATCTCTGTGCCATTCGGGCGTGATTGAGTATCAAATATACATCTACACTTCCACACGTACGTTCCGTACGTAGACACGTACACTAGTAAGAAGGTAATAAAAAACACGAACAAAGCTAAGTAAATATTGTTCATAACGTCCATAAAGATATAATTGTTAATGAACAAATAACTGTCTTGATGTATGATTGCAGAACAGGACTTTGGTGAACAATTTGGTCTGATTTGCATCATAATAAGTTGGTTTCATTAAGTAACTTAATCAGATAATAAAATACGTCTGTCTCACGCCCCTAAATTTGGTCTACCAACGGGATGCATAACTTTTGAACAGATGAACCAATTTTCTTTAAACATAGCTAAGAACGCTCTCCACAAAGACATCTTTAAAAAAACTAAATTATTATCAGTTTATCCGTTTAGGTGCTACAATGCGACAGACAGATAAACATATTCAAAAATACCCAGACACACAGACAGACGTCTATTTATCTTCGTATTTGTGTCGTGCAAACATATGTGCACTTTTTTAATCCTCGTCAGAAAAAGAGAGCTGTGTTTTTCTGCCGGGGGTTAAATCGTGCAAGGTTGGTTCTCGGTAAATCAACTTATTGCAGAACCACCCATAGTCAACTTTTTATAAAAAATGCTTCTCTTTTTGACAACTATATAAGGTAGGACTTGTAGCACTGGCTCTCCATCAAAAACACAGGGCTATGGTGTGGTTTAGTGTAAAAATTATAAAATATCAGTAATGTCGTGTAACAAAATGCAGGACAAGTAAAAAGTGCCAAAAAAATCTGATATTAAAGCGAAATAAAATATTTGATCGTAGGCTTTATTTTGTCATCAGGTGCTGTTCTTGCTTCCCCAACCACACTAAAAATAAAAGCCGAAATGATTAGCATCTTAAACTCAACAGAAACAGGAAACGAGGACTCATATGAAATCTTTACTGGGATTCATGCTACTTTCTCTCAAGGAGATTATCATACTCTTGAAGGTTAGTCAAACAGTACTAAGAATAAAATTTGAACGTAATTTATCCTTTTTATGAATGATTGTTACTGTTCCATAAGATTCAATTGGAATGAAATAAAATATACGAGTACTTCGTTATACATAATAAAAGTTACACATCTCATTTACAAAAAAACTTAATTCTATGGGTACAATGGCGGTCTTGTTGTCCTATTGTATAAGTTGCGCTGTATCTTCTCTTCCAACTTACCACAGTGTCTCAAGACGAAATTCTATGACCAGTGTGCGTTGCCAGCTATTACTTGTGGGAGAGAGACAACGGGCCTCATCAGAAGGCTAAAAGTCACCCAAAAAGCAATGGAGAGAGCTATGCTTGGAGTTTCTTTGCGTGATCGAATCAAGAATGAAGACATCCGCAAGAGTGCCAAGGATACCGACAAAGCCCGAAGAATTGCCAAACTTACAGGCAGTGGGCAGAGCTCATTGCTCGCGGAAAGGATGGCCGTTGGGGTCGAAAAGTTCTGGAGTGGCGACCGCGAACCAGCAGACGCAGCGTTGGAAGGTCTCCCTCTAGGTGGAGCGATGACCTGGTCAAGGCTGCGGTAGTCCAGTTCGACAGATGCAAAACGAATAGGTCCGATTGGTGTGGCGACATTTGGAGGAGGCCTATGTCTAGCAGTGGACGTCTTTCAGCTGAAATGATGATGATGATGAATGGCAAACTTATTATATAAAGGTTTTCTGGAAGATGGACTGAAAGAACTTAAAATAAAAATGAATTTGTAATTGTGCTAAAACTAACAGATACGTAAATTACAGGTACTCCGCTTGCCCAAATTCCTCACACTTGGGCACCAAATGAGCCGGATAATAAGGGCAATAAAGAAAGCTGTCTCACTTTGAATAGTATTGGAGACTTAGCTGATGTTTCGTGTGAAGATACTCGTCCCTATGTCTGTTACCGCTCCGGGAATTCATATCGGCGAATCAACGAGTGTGGCACTATTGATCCAGGTAAATAATAAACTCATAGGGTTGAGCTACATGCTTAACTTCAGATTTTTTGTTGGTACGTCAGCGGCAACAAATAAAAAGATACTATATTATAATTTTATTTTGTGGCGAGCGACGCTTTGAAGAGGCCTATGACCAGCAATAGACGTCTTTCGGGTGATATGATGATCATGATAATGATGTCAGCTATAGTAAGTGTACTAACAATCATTCTAACAAATGAATAAATGACATGGCAGTCTAGTTATCTAACTTCTACCTAAATTGTAGCCGTCGTTTGAAGCTTGAAGCAGTGCATTCAAATTATACTAGCTGACTCAAAAGTTTCGGTACGAGTACTTAAGTGAGTGATAACCTCCCTTCCCATTTTAAAACTGGTGTCTAGATATTCAGGTTTCTGCCTACACGTTACGACTGTCAATAACCTACAAAAAACAGCTTTATCAGCATAATCATTAAATAATAAATATTCAAAATATCCTTTTCAGAATACCGCTTGGATACAAGAACTAACAGTTGCTACAAGTTCCACACAGTACCAAGAAATTTCTCCCGAGCCTTCTTGGCATGTTCTGCTGAAGGCGGCCATCTTGCTGTTATAAACAGTGAAACTGAAGCGACACTACTAAAAGAACTCTTTGCTAGATATCCCGCCGGAAGGATGATAGGAAACTTCGGGAAAGAAGCAGCTTTCATCGGTTTTCATGATTGGGGTGAACTTTGGGACTTCGGGACGATTCATGGTAATTCAAATAAATATTTTCTCTGAATATACTTTTACAGAGTTCAAAGGCTCTAGAAAAATTACATTATATCGAAATTCAAATGTAAGCGTTTAATAACGTCACATTTTGAAAGCTTTTGGCATTCTTATTAATTTTTGACTTAAATATAATCATTTTCATTTCAATTAGGCCATAAAGCGGCACTTTTGAACGTTATTTTTTTAATTTATAGGTAATTACCTATCATTGCTTCTACCGAAATCATCCGAATTCATTCGGAAAAGTAACTTGTAATGGAGAATAAATATTGCTTATCTTTTTCGTTCGCCTCTGAATTTTTTTAAGGATTTTCGTGAATGAAAAATATACCCGTAGTCATATTATATTAAACAATCTTGTGTATGCCCACAAAACTAAAATAAATTGTAAATTGAGTAAAATACTGCATTATTTACCGATTTTCTTTACTTTACAGGCCAAACGCTTGCCGAAGCTGGATACAGTAGATTTTCTGCAGGAGAGCCAAACAATTATACACCAGGAGAATCATGTGGTGCAATATTTCGCTCGGGTCTTATAGACGACTTGTGGTGTGACCGACCAGTCCCTTTTATATGTGAGAAGAGCCTACAATATCCTGAAGTGTGTCGTGCAGAAGAATAGGGACAGTGAAATTCTATTTTTTACATACATACATAAACTGACGCCACCTGCTGTGATACTTACATACTCCTTTTGTGACATTTCCGTTCTTACATCTAATGATACACCCGGACTTCTGCGCACCCAGCCTTACTGAAGAACATCACCGATTAGATCCGTGTATATTTCGACGTTATTATATAAATATTTATATTTTTTAATAAATTGCTGTGTATAATTTTTTTTATATCTTTTTTTGTAACTTCTAAGCCTCTTTCCTACCTTATACGAGGTTCAAGACAAAATAGGGTTTTCAGGGCCACTATTTTACAATATTTTTGTAGTGCTGAGCAAATTCGTATTTTGTAAATGATTATACAATGGTAGTGTATTTTTGGGTTACCTATCAATATTTGAACGAATTTCATTTCTCCTAAAACTTTTCAATTATTATCGTTTCGTTTTTTGTTTACTTCATCGAAGTCACGTTTGCCACTGTCTCAGTTGACCTATTATCAATTCGATGTATTTCATTACGCCGACGTTTATGCGGTTATTTGGTCGAAAACTTTTTACCGAAATTACACTTAGCCGAAATAACATTTGTTCGCAGTTTTATGTGTCCCTGAAATTCATTATACCACTGTTTTAATTACTATATTTTCATTTCACCAAACGCCTAGAAAGTTTGTGCACACTATTTTATGGTTCTCTAATCATTTGCATACAATTTTAAGACATGATATTATATTATGGCATACTTTTGTTTACCCTAATTATATATACGCATACAATTTTATTCGCAAAACAGCTTACGCATAATTTTTTTAAGGTTGAACTAGTCGACGGCACGAACTATTTTGAGCGCGGGGTTAAAATGCATGCTATCTTATCCGACAACACGTGCGAAAGAAATAGATGCTGTGATGAGCAGTAAGAAGCTAGTTCAAATAAGCACTTTTGCAAGTTTGTAGCGAAATGGATAATGATTTAGGACGAAAACGAGCGCGCGATTTTTTATAAACAGACCTTTGGGAGTCTAGATATCATGACAAAACTACTAAATGTCTATTTTCAAAATAAAATTATTTGCATTGTTCAATTACTAATCTGTCTCAGTTTAGAGGCCGTTTTGCAATTTTCCTTCATCTTATGGTATTTATTTCCGCCCAAAGCTGCGTTAAAATTAGTGTTGAAATATGGAACTTTCGACGCTCATAACTTTTTTTTTTTTGTATTTTTGTTTCCATACAGGACTAGATAATGATGAGACAAATTGATATATTTTTTTTTATTTTGAATGTACTTCGTCAAACAGTGGAGTAATCTCTAGACTACGTTTTTATGTAAGAATTGCCGACTAGTGTAACCTTAACCATAATTTCTCTAATCATAATAATGTTTAAGCATACATTTATTTACACATAATGATATTAAAACATATTTTTTATACGCATATCAAATACGCATAATAATTAACTCCTAAAATGCTAAACACTAAAACACTGAACATGCCTTACTGAAATACTAAGTGAGAGAGAAACAGTAGGCGAATACAAATGATTAAAAAGAGAATTGAAAAAAATAATGTCGACGGAGCTATTTCTGTCCACAGGTTCTAAACAAACCTAACATGAAGAAGATGACGGGAGCTGAGTTCGCTCGCTCTTGGACTAATTCGTTGAAATAATTAATTAATAAAAATGAGTTAGAGTTATTAATATTCCGTAAAATGTTGTTTCAGTGAGGTGAGTATATGGCAAATAAATCATTTGGCAAATGAAAAAAGTTCAAAAGAGGCTTTGGCCAAAAGCAAAAAAAATTTTTGCAAATCGGCGAATTGTAGTTCAGTAAAATAATACCTATGTCACACGATACTTCAATGATTTGAAAATTTGTCAAATAATTTATTATTTATTTATTTATTTAATTTACTTTATTCAGACAACAATTGAGTCCATTTTGTTAGTAAAAATACCTCATAACTAGTGTTAGTATTACACAAACAAGGATAAATAAGGCGAGGAAAAAGCTACCTGACCATTCTCCCCACATAGTGTCTCAGAAAAGGGGAGTAAGGGCTCTCTACTACTGTTTTCAGGATGCTGTTGTCACTGTCCCGTGTTCTACGCATCAGTGATGCGACTTTCTTACGAATTACCGCATGGAATCCGTCAGTTCGGTTCTGAGCAAACATCTCCGATGCGCTACAGAAACGGGGCAGTTTCAACAACATCCTAAAAACATTATTATACTGGACGCGTAAAACATCTAGCGATCTTTTGGTGTAGCAGACCCACAGACCCCCCGCGTAAAGACCTTTGACAAAACGCCTTAAACAAGGTGATTTTGACTTGGTCCGTACACCGCGAGAATCTACGGGTCAACATGTTACCTCGGACCGCTAGTGCCCTACGTTCCCTTTCAATGTCTACATCATCCTTAAGGTCGTCGGTAAGTATGTGCCCCAAGTACTTGAATTGGTAGACTCTATTTATGCTTGCACCATTTAGGGAAAAATGAATAAAATAATGCATATAGCAACAAGTAAAATTTCACAATTTAAAAAACCCCCGACACATTTGTCTTGCGAAAACACCCAATTCAAACAGTAAAATGCCCATAACTTTTGAAAGGCGGAACCGATTTTATTCAAACATAGCTAAGAACACTCTCGACAAAATCACCATTCAAACAAAAAAAAATCGGTTCATCCGTTTAGGCACTATGATGCCACAGACAGACACACAGATACACAGATACACAGCAACACACGTGAAACTTATAACACCCCTTTTTTTCCGGCAGGGGTTAATAACACCCTTTTTTTCCGGCGGGTGTTAAAAAATACGTCGGTCAATAGATTTCGGTTAAATGAAATTCAAACAAAAAAAAATCGGAAATGTAATCGGTTCCCGTATTTCTGGCTGACCATTCTCAAACAAAAAAATAAACACAATATAATGAGGATGTATTTCTAGGGTTCCGTACCCAAAGGGTGAAAACGGGACCCTATTAGAAAGCCTCCGCGGTCCGTCTGTCTTTCTGTCTGTCTGTCACCAGGCTGTATCTCATGAACCATTATAGCTAGGCAGTATAAATTTTCACAGATGATGTATTTCTGTTTCCGCTATAACAACATACTAAAAACAGAATAATTTAAATATTTAAGTGGGGCTCCCATACAACAAACGTGATATTTTTGCCGTTTTTTGCGATAATGGCACGGAAACCTTCGTGCGCGAGTCCGAATCGCACTTGGCCGGTTTTTTATGAAATTGGTATTTAAGTGTTATCTTAGCCTAACCACAGAAAAAAACGTACTTTAACGAAATTTAAATGATTGGTTACCATATTTAACCAATGGTTGAGCTATCTACGGACCAAAAAACTGCGCTTTAATAATGCCATCCTGTTACTGTCCTACTTCAGGGCAAAGATCCCTTCTCATACAGAACAGGCGCAATCATTACTTACCAGTTTGCTCAATACTGTGTTTTAATTGAAGTAGGTATGTTACTTGTGTCACTTTTATTTGTATTATGTTGTTTTTTCTTCTTCTTTTTTTTTTGTATTTTGGCACCTTTTTTTTCCCAAATACCCACATGTATGTGATTTTTTTGTGTTGTGCTGTGTCTTTTGTGTGCACTGAATAAATGTTTCATCTATCTATCTATCTATCTATCAATATGGGTTGGCGATTTCAAACTTATCTTACTTATATAAATGCGAAATTTTTGACGGGTGGATGTATGGATGTATGTTTTTACTCAATCACGCCAGAATGGCGGAACGGATCTGGATGAAATTTGGTACAGATATAGATTATAGTCTGGAATAGCGCATAGGCTATTATCTTGGTATAATATTCCCTTAGGATGATAAAACACTTATCACGCGAGCGAAGCCGCTGGCAGGATCTAGTATCACATCACACTAATATTATAAAGGCGAAAGTCTGTGAGTGTGTTTGTATGTTTTTAACTTCGTCACGCTCAAACGGCTTGACGGATCTGGATGAAATTTTTCACAGAGATAGATTATAGTCTGGAATAGCACATAGGATAATGGGAATATGTTCCCTCGGGATAATTTCCGACTTTCACGCGGGCGAAGCCGCTGGCAGAAGCTAGTTAACTACAAGGCAAGGCTTCCTCACGATGTTTTCTTTCACCGTTGTCAGTGACGTCGAACATAAACATAGAAAGCACATCAATTGAAAAAATCATATTCGTACTTAACCAAACCACGAGAGACGAGGTTTTAGCCACAACGACATAATAATAAAAATGTATAATTTTCCTCTGTAAATCCCAAATAAATTGTAGCAATCAAGTAAGTCCTAGTTTACTAAAGTCGACAGAGCTATTTATTGCAATTGTGTGGAATTGAGCTCATCATCTTCATGCACGTGTCCTATGTTACTTGGGATTGGTGCAACATTGGTGTTTTCTTCTTCCATACCCTCCCTTTTCTTTCATATCACTCCTCACACATTCCATCCATCTTTTCTTTGGCCTTCCCCTCCCTCTCCATCCACTCACATTTATATATCTAAGTCCTTATTATCAGATTTGATAACTTAACTACCAAAGAAGATTATCTGTTGCAAAAAGATTCCCTAGTTATCAATCAATATGCCTAGCCTTTGCCCAACTTAATTGGGGATACTAGAATTTAATGACTTCGACAACCCATCAACTGGGTACTTAACACGGTATCCCTTGGCAAGACCAGTGTCAAATGACAATGGCAGAAGCCAATACATTGTTTTAGTCGAGATAAAATTCAAAGATATTTTGTTTAAGTCAGGGTCATGTTCTGAATTAGTTTGTGCAAGAATTTTTGTTTGAGAACGCCAAGAATAATAGATATTCAGTCATGAACTTTTGTAGGTTATGTCTGGGTAACTTTTAAATTGTGTGTTTAATAGGTTATATTGTTCAATTTCCTGGCAAAGGACAATATCGCATTGGTATTTCCCTTACCTAATATACTCTTTGGAAAAAGTATGTCAAAAAAGTTAAGTATATCTATACTCGTTTAAAAGCGACTTTTAAAACACCTAAGCTATATTTTTTTAGACTTGGATACTAGTCTTTTTGCCTATTATTAATTGAAAGTAAGTAATTCACTTATTTCTACTACACTACAGTATACTACATATTACCAATGAACACCTAAACTTAGACATAAACTGTATTGTTAATGCATTATTTAATCTATTTTATTTTAATAACAAATACGATAGTGATACATTTACTACAGTCACTACACATCACTTGGCAGAATAAGTGTAAAATAGCAACACTAAGCTACTGAAAATTAACGAACAAATTTAATAACTTTTTTTTATAATGTTTTTTTTTATTGTTGGTGAACCAGTTAACTTAGTTATACTTTCAAAAAACGTAGACAATAAATGGAATTTGTTTCATATATAATTTACTTTCTGACGCACAAATTTAAGTCAGCTTAGATTTTGCCTTTGTTCTTTCGCTTCAAAGAATCCGTAACGAAACGACCTATAAGTGACAGCCTGGGACCAACAGCTTCCTCAAGGGTTCTGAAGCACTGAGGGGTCTCTATTATGTCAAGCAAGGTCACCAATCCACGGACCGATTTTGGCAAACGTTGCTAAATGTTGCGGCTGTTATTATTTTGCCAAAAGTCTTTTTAATCCCCGACGGAAAAAGAGGGGTGTTATAAGTTTAACGTGTGTTAAATAAACTTATAATGTGTATAGTGTATCTGTGTTCTGTGGCATCATAGTTCCTGAATGGATGAATCAATTTTCATTAGTTTTTTTTTCATTTGGAAATTGACTTTATTGAGAATGTTCTAAGCTAAGTTTGAAGGAAATCAACCGTTTAAAAGTTATACACATTTTCCTCTTTGAACCAGGGTTATTTTGCTGTTACTAATAAGTCCACATGGTAGTTGTGATAAAGAATTATTATTCAAACTAATTAACCACGATGTTAAGGATGTTTTGATGTTTGGCGTTCACGTTTAATCGTAGCAAGCTCTCATTAGTACCTGCAACCATTAATTATTTAAACAAAACGATAACTACAATATTTTTCATCATTAAGATTATGTCGTGATACCTAATATTATAATGTTCCTCAGTCAGTGGTTTTCAAAATTTACGGTGTTTGAATGACTGATTTTACAAAAAATATCATGCATGGCATCCATGAGTTATATCAATATTGTATTAATAAGCTTTGCTATAGTGCCTATCGCAATGTCTACACGCAATTCAATTAATATCACAACGATAATCGATAATTTTCTTAGAAAATACGACGAACGATTATCGTCACCGTTTAAATTGCTTTGCGCCATCAGGAATGTCCATTTTCGAGTCGTTGGTGGTACAGGTACTTCTTACAAAGTGGTCCGGATTCAACGATACTACTACTATGACCTCTGTGCAAGAGCTCCTATCTACTTTTCACCAAACCATAATTCAAAGTAGGGTAAGGCTACCTAGATAGTGATTTTATTAAATATAAGATTCCATTACTGAATCGCGATGCAAATCGACCGATTTGCACCTGAAATTTTCTTAGAAAATACGACGAATGAATATCGTCACAGTTAAAATTGCTTTGCGCCATCAGGAATGTCCATTTTCGAGTCGTTGGTGGTACAGGTACATCTTACCAAGTGGTCCGGATTCAACGATACTACTACTTGTATGACCTCTGTGCAAGAGCTCCTATCTACTTTTCACCAAACCATAATTCAAAGTAGGGTAAGGCTACCTAGATAGTGATTTTATTAAATATAAGATTCCATTACTGAATCGCGATGCAAATCGACCGATTTGCACTTGAAATTTTCTTAGAAAATACGACGAATGAATATCGTCACAATTAAAATTGCTTTGCGCCATCAGGAATGTCCATTTTCGAGACGTTGGTGGTACAGGTACTTCTTACCAAGTGGTCCGGATTCAACGATACTACTACTTGTATGACCTCTGTGCAAGACCTTCTATCTACTTTTCACCAAACCATCATTCAAAGTAGGGTAAGGCTACCTAGATAGTGATTTTATTAAATATAAGATTCCATTACTGAATAGCATAAGTATGAAATACCTACCAGGTGCTCGGTCCAGTCACGGTGATAATTATAATGCGCTGCAGAACAAGGCCTCTTCTCATACAGGGGAGGAACGAACAATAATCACCACGCTTGCTCAAAGCGGGTTGGTAATTCCAGAGTCATGTTAACTATAAGTCCAGGTTTTCTCACTACGTTTTCCTTCACCTTTGTCAGCTATGTCCAAGATAAACTTAGAAAGTACATATGAATTGAAAAAGGTAGAAGCGACTTACATAATTTAAATACACGCAGTAAGCACGAAATTGTAATACCCAAATTCAGATTAACAAAAACTAGCAAGTCTTTTTATATAAACAGTATACGCTTTTATAACAAGTTGCCAAAGTCAGTTATAGAACTGACCGATGGAAAGTTCAAAAACTACATCAAACGTGTCCTTGTTAAAAAAGCTTATTATAAAATCAAGGACTACGTTGAAGATAAAAATTTTGGCTTTAGCTCCTTCTGCGCATGCGGCTTCCCTGGTAACTCATAAACGGCCCAAATGTGTGGTTGTCTCTAACTATTCTCAATCTCATTAATTCTTTGTTTTTTTTCCTTCTTTTGATTATTCTTTTTACAATGGTTTTCAATCATCTTCATAGCCCTTTGCTAAGAATAGTTACAGCACTGATAACAATATTTGTGCCACATGTTAGATTTAGTCTTTTTTTTTTTTTTACTTTTGTATAGATTCCTTTACCGATTGTTTTGTAAATGTGTGAACATTGTAGGCCTTCTAGATGCTTGTTAACATTTGTTAACTTTTTAACTCGTTTTATTTTCTTTTGTTTAAATAATATGTAATCTTTTTTTTTTTGTTTTTCTTACGACTTATTGTCAGGCCTACGTTGTCCCCACATATCTAAGTACTAATGCTGTAACAAGGAAATATTGTAAAACCAAACCATTTTTTAAAAGAGTAACCATGGAGTTTCTTGCCGGTTCTTCTCCATAGGAAACGACCAACCCGAACCGTGCACCTTTTATCGACATTTTATAAGTGCTCATGTAGGCCTATATGAAATAAAAATAGTGATTTTGATTTTGATTTTTGAGGTACTTGGCAAGATTTAAGCCACTGGGCTACCACGACATAAGGTAAGTTATAGTTTTTTCTTATGGTTGTTGTGCCGATGCTTTGTAACGAAATGAGGAAAAATATTAAATAAAGGTGTTGTACTACATTTGGGAACCACTTACTCAGCGGGTCACTCCCGATAAAATATTGGAATTTACTATAAATAATAATCGCTTAATCATTTGTAACGTATAACTCGTACTTCAGCCACAAAATGAAGTCTTGGTTAAAATATTTTGTGTTAATTTTCTGCGTGAAGTTTATTGGTAAGAATTTTCCAAGTTAATTAACCGGGTTCAGTACAGCGCTGCAATCCTATAGTTAAAATATGACAAAATCATATTTTGAATTATAGACGAACAATAAAAACCGCTAAATAATAAAAATCGATGCTGTTTATTAAAATAAATCATAGCGCGAGTTTTTGATGACAAAATAGAGATCCAACTGCGCACTTTTGTATAGACACATTGCTAGTTTTAATCAATGACTTAATCTTGTCTTAAATAATTTTATAAACATAGTAATTTGGGGCGTTTTTAGCCGGACTTCAATGATGTTTTAAAAAAACTGCTTAGAAAGATCGATAGAGAATTTTTGCTGATATATCTACGGAGGTATTAAAAACTCAAAATCGGACAAACGTCATACATTAACACTCTAGCTGTAGTACAGTAGAGCGAGTGTTTTTCTTAAGTAAATAATTTTAAGGTGCCATCACATTCGCAAGGAGTTTGCATAATCATCACAAAATTTATTTGTTCGTTTCGGATTATCTATATGTATATGTATGTATGTATCTAAGTATATATTTATTATTCCTTTTTTTTAACGTATTTTTTCTCTATTCATCCTATCATTTAGTTGCACCTGCCTTGTTTTATCTCTGCACCAACCTAAGGTCGACTGGTAGAAAATGCCTAAGGCATTAAGTCTGCCTTTGTACTTATGCATAAAGTTTTAATAAATAATTAAACTTCCTTTTTAGCCTTAACAGTCAATTTCATACAATCTATTTTTGAGCAATTTCGGCCATATTACATTGACTAAATATTTTTGACGACACGGTTGGCGCAGTGAGTGAGCGATCGACTGCTGCGTATAATATCAAGAATTTGATTCCCGCACGGCACAAATATTTGTATGGCCTGCAGATAGTTTTTTCTGGTCTGGTCGTTTGTGTATGTGAATATAAATATATTGTTTAAAGCACTTAAGATATAGGAGAAATTCCTACTGTGAGGAAACGTTTTTAATAAAAAATGATAATAACACGATGACTATATTTTAACATCTTTCTTTCTTGTGTTTTTAGAGGGATCTCAATCATTCAGATGTGACTACAAATACAATTCAGCAGCCAACGGATGGTTCAAACACATTCAAGTACCAGCGAATTGGTTTGAAGCTCGGCTGCGATGTGCCCTGGAAGGTAAGAACCTTAGAGATTGGTTGACTGTCATATGTATCTGAGGCTCTAGATAAGAGTCATTCTATTAACGAAAGCGTCGCCCTAGTGATTGGAAAAGTCAAAAATGTTATCGAAATGCCACGTGGTCAATTTCTTACATTGTAGCTTTTTGACCAATGCCATCACTGTTAGATTGACCCTTTAGAAATTTCAAAATGGAAGGGATTGATCACATGATTTTTAGGGTTCCATACCCAAAGGATAAAAATGGGACCCTATTACTAAATCTCCACGGTCCGTCTGTCTGTCTGTCTGTCACCACGCTGTATCTCATGAACCGTGATAGCAAGACAGTTGAAATTTTCACAGATGATGTATTTCTGTTGCCGTTTTAAAAAAAACACTAAAAACAGAAAAAAATAAATAGCTCTCGGCTAAATATACAACATACTTGATTTGTTTGCCATTTTTTGCGATAATGGTACCCTTCGTGCGCGAGTCCGACTCGCACTTGGCCGGTTTTTCGATATTGCTTGTCAATCCCATACAGTTATGCCTTTTTAGGGTTCCGTAGCCAAATGGCAAAAAACGGAACCCTTATAGATTCGTCATGTCTGTCTGTCTGTCTGTCTGTCTGTCTGTCTGTCTGTCCGTCCGTATGTCACAGCCACATTATTCCGAAACTATAAGAACTATGCTGTTGAAACTTAGTAAGTAGATGTATTCTGTGAACCGCATTAAGATTTTCACACAAAAATAAAAATAAAACAATAAATTTTGGGGGTTCCCATACTTGAAACTAAAACTAAAAATATTTTTTTTCATCAGACCCATACGTGTGGGGTATCTATGGATAGGTCTTCAAAAATGATATTGAGGTTTCTAATATCTTTTTTTTCTAAACTGAATAGTTTGCGCGAGAGACTCTGCCAAAGTGGTAAAATGTGTGTCCCCCCCCTGTAACTTCTAAAATAAGAGAATGATAAAACTAAAAAAAAAATATAATGTACATTATAGTAATGTACATTATATTTAAACTACCAGCAAAAATTGGTTTGAACGAGATCTAGTAAGAAGTTTTTTTTAATACGTCATAAATCGTAAACCGCAATTTACCAAGTACGGAACCCTTCGTGCGCGAGTCCGACTCGCACTTGGCCGGTTTTGATAATTGCTATCGCCACGTTTTCGATGATAGAATGTCACTAGTATAGGGCCTATTGTCTCTCCTCTGACCGACTAAACTACCGAACTAATATTTTTAAACCGACTATTCAAAAAGGAGGAGGTACTATGTAGACAGTATGTTTTTAATTATTCTATTTATGTTCACCGATTTCTCCGTCAATTGTGAACTCATTTTGAAATTTTTTTTTGTGTTTAAAAGGATACTTTTCCGAGGTGGTCCCATATTTGGTGAAGATCTGATAATGAAATTTGGAGATTTGCAAAAGTTCTCTTCAATAAATGATGGCACATGTCTCGAGATTGCTGCAATCACATGTCTGTTTATTGTATACTGTTTGTTGTACGTTACTGTAGAACTTGCCCACTAGATACCACAACGAAAATGTGAAAAAAGTCATTTTACACAAAAAACGAAGAAACGAAACCGACTGGTATTTTTATTTGGAAATTGGTTGTATATTTTTTAAATAAGTTTTCAGCATCTTTTGACAACTAATCGCCGTCTAGTCACCAACTGTAAATATGAGCGAATAGTTAGTCCATCAATGTCGCCATCTGGTCATCCACAATAGGCTTTATCAGAAGGCTTAAAGTATAGCAGTATAGTTTAGTAGTAGCAATGCTTGGGATATCCTTGCCTGATCGGATCAGAAATGAAGATATCCGCAGGTGAATGACAGGTCTACGAAGAATTTGCAAACTGAAGTCGCAGTGAGCAAGGCACATTGCTCGCAGAACAGATGGTCGATGGGGCCGAGAAGTTCTATAGGGGCGACCGCGAACCGGAAGACGCAACGTTAGAAGGCCGCCTTCTATGTGGACTGATGAACTGCTTAAGGCTTCGGTAAGCCGTTGGATGCGAGAAGCACAGGACCGATCAGTGGGGGCGTGGTGGTGGCGACGCTTGGAGGAGGTCTATTAGTATAGCAGTGGACGTCTTTAGGCTGAAATGATGACGACGATGATGAGTTAGTCCATCTCTAATTCCCATTTATCTGGGTAAAGCAGCGATTGCTAATTTTCTTTTATTTTTTCATCAGGAGCTGTTCTCGCTTCCCCAACCACACTCAGTATGAAGACTGAAATGACTAACATAATAAATTCTAGTGTAATAGGAAATGAAGAGTCGATATATGATGTCTTTACTGGGATTCATGCCACTTTCTCACAAGGAGCTTATCATACTGTTGAAGGTTAGTCAATTAGTAAGAGTGAAATTTTGAGATCAAACGGCCTGTTATTTTATGAAAATCATTTTGTCATCATATATGCATAATTTTACTGTTAATTGGGGTTACCTTTCAACGGAGTTGGCAACGGAGTTGTGGATTATTGTACAACGTTGTCCAACACGTGAATCGTCGCTTTAAATGTTGCTTGGTGTATAAGACGCTTAAGGCTCACTTGCAAACACAGGGCTCCGTGACACTAACGTCCTAACGTTGAAAATTCATGGCGAAAAGGCCTTAAGAGTAGTGTAGCACGCGTTGCTTACGAGTTCGGGTTAAACCATTCCGCGACTCGCGATCAGGCGATCACTGAAAATCAGCGCCGTTCTGTGGGTATGGTACAGCATCTTGCTGAGTGGGAGCACAAGCCAGAGTTACGACGTGCACCTGATCTGCTTTCTTTTCCGTCTTTTTTCTTTCATTTGTTTTGTGTCAAATGTAGGTATTACCGAAGTTTTGTCAGTACTAACATTAGTTTAATTGCAGCACTGTTTGTATTTGCGTGTGTTCACTGCAACAACAAATGCGAGCTATCTCAGGATCAACGAGCCTCCTCTCTATAAACGCAGAATCGCATATTGAACTACTTCCATAAATTAACACTAAGACAATTAAGAGCTAAGAAAATGTAATTCAGTTTTAGGCCCATGTTTGTTCCAGCATGACTCATGCTCAACTTAAACTCGAAATTGACAGTTACGGCTTGTTTTTTTTTACTTTTACGTATTTTGCTGAGCAGTTACATGATTTTTCAGCTTGACATATGTTTTGTTGGAGTTTTGTTAGAGTTGAGCATGAGTCATGCTGTGGAATAAAGACCTTAGAGCTATATTAGGCATCAGGCATATTTACTTATGACCTGAATTAACAATAACATTTTTTGAATAATAACGCAGATTAAAAATTGCAGGTGTGCCGCTTTCCAAAATTCCTCAAACTTGGGCACCAAATGAACCAAATAATAAGGCAAATAAAGAAAGTTGTCTGACTTTGAATAACATTGGAGAGTTGGCAGATGTTTCCTGTGAAGAACCTTTACCTTATATTTGTTACCGCTCCGGGGACTCTAAAAAAAGAATCAACGAGTGTGGCACTATTGATCCAGGTAAATATGCGCATAGTTTTGGGCTAACAGGTTAACCTTCAATTTTTTTTTCTATAATTTTATTAATAACTAGCTGACCCCCGCGGCTTCGCTCCCGTCAAAATTATAGCAACTCGGGAATAATGTAGCTTTCAAAAATTGAAAGAATTTTTAAAATCGGTCCAGTACTTTCGGAACCTATTCGGTACAAACAAACAAACAAAAAAATCTTGCCTCTTTATAATATTGGTATAGACTATAAAGACTAGTTGCCGCACTGGGCGCTGCCTGCGTTGTTTTAGTAATTCTATCAATATCTTTAATAATTATAGTCTATGTGTTATTCTGATGTATAAGTTATATTTCTGACGTTTCATCAAAATCCGTTCAGTCGTTTTTGCATGAAAGAGCAAAAAAAAAAAGTTTTTTTTTTTTTGTCGCATATGCCTACATGGGCACTTATAAAACGTCGCCGGGTCGTCGGGCCGACAATAAGTCGTAAGAAACTAAAAGATTACTTATTATACAAACAAAAGGGAAAAAAAGAAAGTATAACGAGATAAAAAGTTAACAAATGTTAACAAGCATCTAGAAATATAGAAGGCCTACTAAGGAGTAACAAACATCCATCCATCCTCTCAAACTTTCATGTTTATAATAGTAGTAGGATTTTATTAGTGAAAGGCTCTCGTTTGACCACTATCTCACCTGATGGTTAGCGATGATGTGGTCGACGATGAAGCACGCTTGCCTTGAAGTAACCTATTCACTCTTTTCTTAAATACCCATATCAGGAAATACAAAGTCTAGCAGGGAATTCCACTCCTTAGCTGTACGTATAATGGAAGTAATTACAAAACGTTTAATTCACGCCATAATGCTAGAAGCTATACTTACATTCAAAATTCTTACATAGAAATGATTATTTGACGGCGTCATGTTTAGGAAAGTCTGTAAATCCAAAGTCATTTCAATTTAGAGCATGATTTTTCATCATTATACTGAAGCATAATCTATATTTTCTTTCCAGAATACCGCTTGGATACTAGAACTAACAGTTGCTACAAGTTCCACACAATAGCACGAAATTTTTCCCGAGCCTTCTTCACATGTTCCGCTGAAGGCGGCCATCTTGCTATTATAAACAGCGAAACTGAAGCCAATGTGCTAAAAGAACTCTTTGCTAAGTATCCTGGAGGACATATGCAGGGAACTTTCTGGAAAGATGTAGCTTTCATCGGGTTTCATAATTGGGGCGAGCTTTGGGACTTTAGGACGGTTCATGGTAATAATTTATTGCTTTGTTTAATACTAGCTATAGTTAGTGGTTTTGTGTAAATTATTTCATTACCACTGCTTTAAAATCGGTGAAGGAAAACATCGTTAGGAAACTAGCATGTCCTAGAAGCAGAAATTAGAAGACATGTGACTGCCATCAAACCGCACTGGGCCCGCGTGGTGGATTAAAGCTCGTTATCTCTCTCACAGAGTACAGGTTTGTGTCCCAGCGGTGGGAATGCTAAAAAGCTAATTATGATGATGAGGTACAGTAACAAAATATAATATTGAAAAGTACAAATTTGACACAGAAAGCAAACTGATTAATATCTGACTGATTGGGAAGATCATGATGTTGTCCTATACGTTTGTTAGTATATAAGTGACGGCTTCCAGGGATGAATGGAATATCAACATAAAAAGCTTGATGCTTTTAACATTGATAATAATAAAATCTGTTTTATAATACGGATTATTCACTGCTGACAACGAAAACTTAAGAAGTTTGAGTCAAAATACACGAAAAAAAATAATTAATAAAGCTAATAGTAAATTGCTTGATAATTACTATTATAGAGGTTGCGGGAATCCGCTGGTTGCGAGTCGCACGGGACCGGTCTATGTGGCACTTGTGGGCACCTATGTTCAGTAGTGGACGTCTTTCGGCTAAAATGATAATGACTATCAAATGTTCAGTGATAGCAATTTTTTCTGTATGTTTATAAGATTCTTTCTCATCTCCCATTTCAGGCCAACCACTTGCTGAAGCAGGGTACAGTAAATTTTCGGGAGGGGAACCAAACAATTGGACACCTGGTGAAAACTGCGGTGCGATATATCGCTCGGGTCTACTAGATGACTTGTGGTGTGACCGACCCGCCGCATTTATATGTGAGAAGGATCCAGATTATCCTGAAGTATGTCGTGCAGAAACTGAAGAACAATAGCGAGGGGATTTATGATATTTTTGTTTTAAAATAAAGTGTCTAAATTGCATATTAAATATTATTTGTTTTTTTCTGGGATTAAAATAACCATAGCTGTACCAGTACCTCTGCTACCTTAATACCTCTGATAAAAAAATAGATGATTAAAAGTAGATGATTACCTACACTCCAAGCATTTATATAAATTCAACCGTTTACAGGCACTGTTATTAACACATTTACTTTACATAACACCGCCAAAGGCCAATTACATTGGTTAAAGACATGTTTGGAGCAAAGTTAAGAACTTATAACAGTGAAATATTTTTAACTACGAGCCAGTTATAATTTTCATCTCACAATAAAAATCTTCGCTTTTCACATAATCGTCTTCTTCAATGTCTTCATTCAATGTTCTTTCTTTGTTCTGTATATTTATCTGGGGAATGCGCTCCTCCGAGAAACCAAATGGCACCCAATCGATTAGCATTCAAATTGAAAGTGCGCGAGCACATTCGTAAGAAGTTGGCAGTAGTATCGTCACAGCGTTAATGTTCTCCAATTATCTGTTTACGTAGATTCGTGTATTATATTTTGTATGTATATCTTTGTATTTGAATAAATGTTACCTATCGTTATTTATTTTAAATATTGGACCTACCACTATTTGTCTCTGCATCACCCAAAGATCTCTGTACGATTTGGGGATGATGTATTAAATAAATACCTCAGCCAAACATACAAGGGGCTCTAGACAAGTATGATTCAATACCAGCGAAGGCGATGTCTGTCTTGTGGAAATCCCAAAATGTAAATGATTGATTGAATGATTTCGATAGCCTTTGACAATCCCATACATTTTTGTCATTTTTCCAATCGCTATCGCCACGATTTCGATGATAGAATGTAATTTGCCTAGACCTCTAATTATTTTACTAAGGAAATTTAAAAGGGTGTGAACTCTGCGTACTGAGTTTAACATCCTTTACAAGGATTCTACCAAGGATTCCACCCTTTAAAATATGTTGCAATTTGAGGACATTACAACGAAATAAGTAGTAGTTTATTAATCCGACTTCAATTATTGTTCATATTTTTTATTTTGTACACCCACCACTGTTCTGTTCTTTTTAACCCAAAGGTTGACCGGTACAGAATGCCTTGCTGCATTAAGTCCGCATATGTATCACCATGAAGTTTAAATAAATAAATAAGTCATGTTATTAACATATTTATTTATGGTTACTTTGCTATTGTGGTATTATCTGAGCCTAACCGCATTAAATAATTCATTTCATAAACAAGTAATAACAAAGCAAAACCTTTGTTCTAATAATTGAAATAATATCACTTATTTGCCTCATGTTATTTCCTGTGCAGTTTTAAAATATTCCGGTATTTTTTTAATTCAATTCCGCTTGGAGAAGCAAAATATTTCTACTAAGTTGGAGTCGGTTTAGATAAAATTCCAATCTTACTGACTATTTTGGATAAAGATCATCACCAATCATTGCACCTTGCCTTTATAATTAGTAAATATTTAAGAAAAAAAAAGATTATGTCATAATTAATTATTTCAGTCGGTATGAACTTATAAAAATAAAAGAACAGAGAAGTATATTTCGTTGCTTAAATTTGCTTTATAGAAACAGATTTGAATTGAAAAGAATCGTTTCAATGCACCATCAAGGTGCAAAGACTCTGCATTACCAAGTACTAGACCCACGCGTGAACATGGTGGACGCAAGGCGGGCGCAAAAGTCACCTAGGGTCTCGATCTTGAGATCCCGAGTGATTATGTTGTCTCTCACATAGCAAGGGGCATCGGAGACGACATTCTGAGCCAGAGCGTTCTCTTTTTAACCGAAATTCCAAAAAAGAGGAGATTCTTTGTTCGGCTTATGTTTTTTTTTTGTGAATGTGGCCGATTTCTTCGTCAGTAAAATTGTCGCCCAATTTATTAATTTTTGTTTGATGGAATATGTTCCCGAATTGGTCCCATTTCAATTTGGTGAAGATCTGATGAAGAACTTAATCAAGAAAATATTAATCAAATAAATAAATGAAAATATAGATAGTAATTTTCTTATTTTATGTCTACAACGGGTTTGTTCTAATTGCCAAGAATCGATTTCTGATAATCACTTATTTATTTCATATTTAAATTAACAGAGTCGATCGAAATGAACAATAGTCCTTTGGTATACTTAATCGCTTAGGCTGAATGGATTGCTTAATAATCGATTAAGAGACATAGGTGAACGTAGAGCACAAAAAAACAACAACAAACGAACGTTATGTTGCAACATAATTTATAGTATAACATAACCGGTGAAATGAGAGTGTACCAGGATGAACTCTACACATCTGCGTACCTCTTTTGTGAGTACCAGCGTGATGTTATGTTATAAAATGGTGTAAATAATAAACAGACACGCAAATGCAGCAATCCCGATAGATTTGCCGTTGTTTATTGAAAAGTTCGGTTACATATTGTATATCTATATATGTCCAAAAGGACATAGTTGACTAAAATGTTAATCGGGAATATTACTTCCGAAACTTAAGCAGGCTAGGATAATCATCGTTAAGTTTAGTAAAATCTTATTTGAATGATAGGCAGCCATCAGTTCAAATAAATTGTGCCAATTCATTAGGGTTAAACGTGAAAATGGGGGTATCCAAGGGTTTAGTAATTTTCATCATTTTTTATTTTATTTCTTATAGGCCTACATGGGCACTTATAAAACGTCGACAAATGGTGCACGGTTCGGGTTGGTCGTTTCCTATGGAGAAGAACCGGCAAGAAACTCCATGGTTACTCTTTTAAAAAATGGTTTGGTTTTACAATATTTCCTTGTGACAGCATTAGTACTTAGTTATGGGGGGACAACGTAGGCCCGACAATAAGTCGTAAGAAAAAAAAAAAAAAAAAAGATTACATATTATATAAACAAAACAAAATAAAACGAGTTAAATAGTTAACAAATGTTAACAAGCATCTAGAAGGCCTACAATGTTCACACATTTACAAAACAATCGGTAAAAGAATCTATACAAAAGTAAAGTAAATAAAATACTAAATCTAACATGTGGCACAAATGTTGTTATCAGTGCTGTAACTATTCTTAGCAAAGGGCTATGAAGACGATTGAAAACCATTGTAAAAAGACTAATTAAAAGAAGGAATAAAAAACAAAGAATTAATGAGATTTAGAATAGTTAGAGACATTTACATATTTGTGCTGTTTATGAGTTACCAGGGAAGTCGTATGCGCAGAAGGAGCTGAAGCCAAAATTTTAATCTTCAACGTAGTCCTTGATTTTATAATATGCCTTTTTAATAAGGACACGTTTGATGTAGTTTTTGAACTTTCCATCGGTTAGTTCTATAACTGAGTTTTTTTAGTCAAACTACACCCTGGGATACCCCCATTTTCATTTTGGTCCTTGTCATTGGTCCTTTCTTAGTTTAAGAAAACATAAACGATTTACCCCGTTTATTGCAAAACAAACTAAACATGGTGTTATTCGCTAATGCTTTATTTTTTAAAACATTACACATTGACGACGTAGCGACCCCAAAAACTATAAAAATAACACATTTGAAGAAAATTTAACTCATTTCGGTCGGCACCATCTTGAATTTTGATTTTAATGCCATAATCGTTATTATCAGTGACAGAAACTCTATGAGCAAATATTATAACGTAATCTAACGTTTACATACACTTATTAATATATGTTAATGTCTCTGTTTTTAAATTACTTTGAGAGTCTTATCATTATATAAACACTATACTCTTTGATGAGTCACTTGTTTGCGTCACCGACAACAATAATGTTCTATTATTTACCTCCTGTCTTTAGAAACCACTAACTCCGGAAGTCACATGACTTCCGATATAATGCTTGAAATGTCCTATAAATATTTGCAAAAAATATTGTTTCACCACATTTGCGTCTCAGTCTTTAGAAAATGAAGTCCTATTTAAAATATTTTGTGTTGATAGTTGCCCTGAACTTTATTGGTAAGCGTTTTATATTATATGAGATACTATATCATCTGCCTAGCCTTTGCCCAACTATGTTGGGGTCGGCTTCCAGTCTTACCGGATTCAGCTGAGTACCAGTGTTTTACATGGAGCGACTGCCTATTTGACCTCCACAACCAAGTGACTGGGTAACACGGTACCCCTTGGCTAGACTGGTGTCAGATCTCAAGCTTCTGACTACTCGTAACGACTGTCAAAGATCTTCAAATGACAGCCAGGACCAACGGCTTCACGTGCTTTTCCGAAGCACGGAGGAAACTCGGTATGTTGCAATAGTCACCCATCAACGGACCGACCTCGTCAAGCGTTGCTTAACCCTTGAAGATTGACCCGTGCGGCTGTTATTATTTAGCCACGAGCTCCTCCATATGAGATATATAAATATATACTACAAAAAAAAACAGTTAACAATTACCAAAGTTTTGGAAGCTGTTTATTAGGACTTGCAAACTTTGTCTTACTAGCAACAAAACAAAGTTTTGCTAATTATTTTTGTATCATTTTATTAAAGTGTGTTTTGCTAATAACAAAAGTTTGCTTTCAAATCTGTTCAAATTACCTTTTTTTCCAGTGTATCTCTTGCCCTTGGCATCGCTCGCGATTTTTATATTCCTCGTTATTAGTAAATTATTTTCTGGCTCTTGGTTCTTTTCTGTACCCCTGACAACATGTTTGCAAAATTTTATGATGATCGATGGAGTAGTTAACTCACATTCAAGTTTATAATATTAGTAAAGATTTAACAATTTTCCTACCAAGAAAATAGATTTGCATTTGTTTTTCTCAGTGCCTTTGTAAAGGACATTTTTGCAAATTGCGTAGAAATAATCAAGGAATGCTTCAAATCAAATAATAAATTCAACTTAATACATTCATAATGTACATATTGGCTTAATATTTTTCTTATTAACATTTTATAATAAATAAATATATAAATTGTTTAAATTTTAATTATTTTCTTATATTTTAGAAGGATCATTCAGATGTGACTACAAATACAGCGCAAAAGCTAAAACATGGTTCAAATCCGTTGCTGTGCCAGCGACTTGGTTTGAAGCCCGGCTGCGATGCTCACTGGAAGGTAAGTTACTTATTTTACCGGATAGTAACTTTCCCACTGCAAGACAAAGCAGACTTCTTGTAAAGAAAATCTCTCATACATCATCAAACTCCATACTCTGTAAGAGTATGGAACGTGTACTCAATATTAAGCTCCTGGCATACCTAGAAGCAAACGATATCCTTAGTGACCGCCAATATGGCTTCCGCCGAAATCGGTCTACTGGGGATCTTCTAACGTATGCCATTCACATCTGGAGTGAGGCCATCGAGAGGCACGGGGAAGCGCTTGCCGTCTCCCTCGACATCTCGAAGGCTTTTGATAGGGTCTGGCACGAAAGCCTTATTGGTAAGCTTCCTACATTTGGTTTGCCCGGTGGTCTGTGTGATTGGATTGCAGACTTCCTGAGAGATCGGTCCATTCGAGTGGTTATCGATGGCTGCTCGTTAGACCAATTGGATATCAATGCCGGGGTCCCACAGGGGTCGGTACTCTCAGCAACTTTATTCTTGCTGCACATTAACGATCTGCTTAAACCCGGCACCTTTGGGTATGCACACGACAGCACTGTTGCTGAGAGATACTTGTCCAACGCTCGTACTACCGGGCCTCAGATCCAGTCTCTCCGGGAGGCCATGGTGGAGCGCTTGAACCTTTCCTTGCAGGCAGTCTCCGAATGGGGCGATGCCAATCTGGTCAAGTTCAATGCTGCTAAAACCCAGGCGTGTCTTTTTTCCGCTAAAAAGAGCCAATTTTACCCGGCTCCAACTTTCCGAGATGCGACCGTGGCAATAACTGACCATCTTGAGCTTCTTGGCGTTACGTTGACATCGACTCTCAATTTTGGCCCATACATTGAGGCAAAGGCTCAGCTGTATGCCAAAAAGCTGGGGATCCTTGCGAAGGTGAGGAGGTACTTCACGCCAGAACAGCTGCTCAGCTTGTACCAAGCGCAAGTTCGATCATGCATGGAGTACTGTTCTCATCTCTGGGACGGATCTGCCAAATACCAGCTTGATGCACTAGAGTCGATCGAAAAGCGGGCCAAGAGGCTCATCGGCGATGAAGCACTGGTTAAGTCAAAGCTCCAGAGCCTTGAACACCGTCGCCGAGTTGCCAGCTTGTCGGTTTTTTATCGGTTACGTTTCGGGGAGTGTGCGATGGAATTGCATGATATAATTCCACACAGCCCGTTTCATCATCGGACTACCAGACGAACGGTGAAGCGCCATCGGTATATGGTAGAAATTCCACCCATACGCACCAAACGTTTTGAGAATACTTTTATTATACGTACAGCTAAGGAGTGCAATTCCCTGCCGGAGTCTGTGTTTCCCGATAGCTACAATCTAGGGGTCTACTACACTATTTCTTATTTTTAATAAATCTAAATCACCTGGATTTATATTTCAGTAAGTCTGAAATAACCGAAGTTTTCCTTAACCAATATCAATGATGATCAAAACAAACTTGAAAAGTAATGTTGATTATTACGGATACCATAATATTACTCGAAATGCCGAAAACTATAAAAACAATGACGAAAAATTTATTTCCATTGAGCCAGTCCGGGAATCCGCTGGATGCGTGGCGCAAGTGACTGTTTGGTGTGATGATGAATAATGAGGCAGACAAGTTTTTATGTGGTTAAGGTTATTAGTTCGGTAAATAGAGTTTTGTCCAATACCAAGCTTGCCGTTTAAAAAAGCCTTTCAGGCACACCAGTCGACACCCGCACTAAACTGTGGCAGAACACTTTTCCTCCACTCACTCATATCGTTATCACTAAGAGAGCATTCCCACGGGGTCTAACCTTCCGAGGTCTACTTGAAAGCCTCTGAACCGTCTCAAAACCCAAGAAGTAAGGTGTAAAACTAACCTCGCAAATAAACTTGATGCAACAGCAGCAGAGTGTGCATGTGGAGCTGAGTCGCAAACTATGCTCCACCTCTTGTCCTGCCCTCTGTTTTCCAAAACTTACAGCCAAAGTGATCTATGCACTGCCACTGACGATGCTGTGGAAGTTTCAGAGCGACACCAAGAAGAAGAATGATGGTTTTTCACTCTGTTATTTACATAAAACTAGAATCAATACTTTTTACAAAAAAAATAAACCAAAAACCAAAAAAAATCACTACGAAGCGAAAAATAACTTTCTTTTCGGAAGTCGGTGTCTTTGGTACCAATATTTTTCGTTTTAGACACCAACTTCCGAAAACAAAGTTAATACTTAACTTTCGCTTTGTATTGTTTTGTTTTAGACGTCGGTTATTTTTTTGTTAACAGTTAACAAACTGAAACGGTACAACATGAAAGAGACCAGCTTTCAAATAAAAAAAGATTCATCAAAATCGGTTCTTAATTCGTGGAGTAATCGCGTAACAAACCTACAAAACATACAGTCAAATTGAGAACTTGCTCCTTATTGAAGACGGTTGATAATTGAAAATATAGGTACACAACTGCATACGGGCTCGGTTACCAATTGTGATGTTTATTTCATTTTATTTTGTTCACAGGTGCTGTACTAGCTTCCCCCACAACACCAGAAATACAAGCTGGAATGAGAAACATCATAAATCGCTCCAATCCAGAATATGAAATATTTACTGGTATTCATGCCACTGTTTCTCAAGGAGATTATCATACGATTGAAGGTAAGTCATACACACACACATACATTGTTAAAAATGGATCAATCTGTTATCCCAAAAAATAAAAATGAAGTTACCTTTATTTCGGAAAAGCAACATCCCTATCGATGGTCAAAAGTTGACATTACGTAACTGCAATAGGTATGTCAAATTTTACATGAGAGGGTAAAAACTATCTCATTTTAAAAATTATTATTAATTACCAACCCGCACTGGGCCCGCGTGGTGGATTATGGCCCATTCCCTCTCACAGAGAGGAGGCCTGGGTCCCAGCAATGGGAAAATTAATAGGCTGATGACGTTATGTGTGATGTGATTTTAAAAATGTATGCTTGCACAATAAGACAAAAAAATGTTGATCACTTTTTAGTTGTGGTACATATCTATAATGCCCACAATTATGCCAGAATAGATAACCTGAATAACATAAAATTTAAACACAACCGGGACAACGCAAATTTAGAGTGTACCGGCGTGATGTTATAATAGGAATGGTGTAAACAATAAACAGACACGCCATTGTAGCAAACCTGAAAGGTTTGCGTCATTTATTGAATAGTTTTGTTATATATCTCCAAAGTTCTTCATTAGATCTTGATCAATAACTTTCGCCTAGTAACAATTTCTGAGGTAACACACGTAAAAAAATACAGTCGAATTGAGAACCTCTTCTTTTTTGAAATTTATGGTATCCTATTAATATAAGCATTATGTTTTGTCCAATAAATTTATTATATAAGTACCTACTTATCGGGTTTATTCTGACACAAACAATATACAGATGATACTTCTCTAATTTTTGAACAAACCAACGTTCATTCCATCCTTCTTAGATTCCAAAATAAAACAGAACTCTATAATGGATTGACAGCTTAAATCATGCATGCGGTGGCATGAAGTATGAGGTAAAGTCTTATTTGTCTTTTATCTTATTTTACATGATTTTGTTTACTTTCACCTGTACCTATTCAGAAATCAAATTTTACATATTAAAATTTGACACACTTTCCATTGTCCGATAGAGCTGAAATTTTGCACACATATTTGTTTCACGAGACAACGAAATATTTTAATAAAAAAATTATTACATTATTATTTATTTAGTAAAAAAGCTTGTCTTCTTTATGTTTGCAGAATGCTTTTTTTTTTCATCAGCGTAAAATAATTTAAATATTTTTTAAATACAGGTACACCGCTCTCACAAATTCCAGTAACTTGGGCTGAAAATGAGCCAGATAATAAAGACAATATGGAGAGGTGTATTACTCTTAATGGTATTGGAGAATTAGCAGATCGCCCTTGTGGAGATACTCGTCCTTACATCTGTTACCGCTCCGAGAGCTTTCACGTAGAAGGCAATGAGTGTGGCACCATCGATCCAGGTAATCACAACTTCTTCCGTCTATCTTTCCAATAACACAACTTTGCCTCGGGTAACGCAAATAACATAAAAACATTTCCATTTCAGAATACCAATTTGACAGAAGAACTAACAAATGCTACAAGTTTCATACAGTACCAAGAAACTTCTCCCGAGCCTTCCTCGCATGTTCAGCTGAAGGCGGTCATCTTGCTATCATAAACAGTGAAACCGAAGCTACTGTGCTGGTAGAACTCTTCGCTAACTATCCAGAAGGAGAGTTGGTGGGAGACTTTCGGAAAGATGGAGTTTTTATCGGTTTTTATGATTGGGGCGAAAGTTGGGATTGGAGGACTATTCATGGTAATTTAAATACTTGTATTAGAAATTGCAGCTTAAAATAAAATTTGCCAGTGACATCAATACAATTGGGAGCTTCGAAAACACATCAAGCGTGTGTTGCCAATGATGACTTATGGCATTACAGCTTCCGTTTTTGCTCACTAGTTGGCGCCACTGGCGAGTACGGTCCTTAAATATAGCTTTTAAACGTTGTTAATACGCGCACGGAAGCAAAGTATGCATTTAAATAATTTCTAATGTCGAAGAAGAGCGAATAAATTCAATTATGCTGCAGAAAACCAAGAAAAAAAACGGAACATAAAACTCTATTAAAGCAGTGGTTGGTAAACCTCGCGCCTATCTTAATCTGCTACATTAGTTTGAAAAATATTTACAACATAAAAAATATAATAAAATATACGTGTATTTTACCTATTTAAGTATGTTAATAACAACTTTTTCTTTTTAAATTGTTTAAAAAATGCACCAGCCATATTATCTCTTCACCAGCCTTGGTTGATAGGTAGATAATGCTTAAGGCATTAAGTCCGCCTTTGTACCTTTTTGTGCATGAAGTCTAAATAAATGAATAAGAGTGGACACCTTTCCATCGATTATAGGTGAATTCCAAATTACGTTTTTCTTTTGTTTTGGAGATTCACAGTTATAAAATGATAACTTGGAAGTGGTTTAGAAAGATAAAGTATAAGGAGTATAAACTAAATTTTTATAATAAACTAAAGCTTGTGCGAGAAACCCGTTACACTTATGTTAAAGGCAATCATTACTCAAACGATACCTTACTTCTCTAGTCATAACACTTTAGAGCAAGCGACGCAAGCAGTTGTTCTGCGGCAATGCGTCGGTATCATGCTCATAGGAGTCATGTTCCCTAACAGTTCTCTCGATGTAAAATGTGACGAAACGCTTTCCGTTTGGCAACCGTGCGGCCGTCTTTGTCAAGCAACGGAGCGGCTAGTTCCAGCGACATTGCCTTGACATCATGCTCACAAGGAGCATGGTCCCTAATAGTTCTTAGACGGTATACAATGAGATAGATATGGTCACCCGACCAACCCCAAGGCAGTGCACCCGTTCGTACAAAAAGTACATCTGCAAGACATTGTGCTTGAATCTGACCGAATAGTGGTTGCAGATAGTGAATATAAATTCAAGAATTAATACAAATCATCATCTTCCTGCCCTTATCCCATGTTACTTGGGGTCGGCGCAACACGTTTTCTTCTTCCATACCATCCTGTCCCCCGTCACTCCATCACTGACGTCCTTTTCTTTCATATCACTCCTCACACAGTCCATCCATCTTTTCTTTGGCCGTCCCCTCCCTGTCCATCCATTCACATCTATATTCATAACTCTTTTAGTAACATGCGTTTCATCCTTCCTCATCACATGACCATACCAGGACAAACGGTTTCCTTTTAACTTTTCTGTTACTGGCGCCACTTTCAAACTGCCTCTAATATACTCATTTCTCACTTTATCCATTCTCGTCACTCCGCACATCCATCTCAACATTCTCATTTCTTCTACATGCAATCTCTTTTCATCCATCTTTTTCACAGCCCAACATTCTGATCCATACAGTACGACAGGTCTAATCACGGACTTGTAAATTTTCCCCTTTAACTTGAGGGGCATCCGTGGGTCACAAGTTGTTCCAGTGACCTGTCGCCATTTCATCCATCCCGAGTTGATCCTGTGCGTTACGTCTCGGTCTACCTCGCCATCCCCTTGGACAAGCGACCCTAGGTACCGGAAGTCGGAGCATATCGGTATGGGTATTCCAGCAAGAGCTATAGGCACGGAACTGGAAATACAAGTAGCTAATATGACAGAGAGTCTTAGCTCAAGAAGTAACTGGAGTTGATTAAATCAACTCTCTTGTTATCCTTCAGATAACCCCAAAAAAGCCAGCCCTTTATGATTTCCTAGTATTTCAACTGGTAAGAAGAAATGATGAAACAAACTTTCCAGTACACATTTCTGCCTGTTAGACATATTATGAACTATATAAGTAAAACAATAATAATGTATGAAGTTAATCAGAGAAAAGGTTAAGGTTGCAAAGTGCATTAGTTACCTAAAGGAAGGACACTGATAGGAGCGCTACGCTTGCATTGAGAAAGACATTACTTTAAATTACGTTAATGAGTTCCTTGACAATAGTCTAGATTCCCACCCTAGTGACGTGAGACCACTTTACTGCAGCAGGGACGTCGTACGTGTACAGCTGCTGTAAAGTGATATATTTTGGTCTAGCCATTGCTGCCCCTCCTTTGCTATGCATCCTTTTCCCGCGCCATCTCGAGCCAATATCTTGTAGGTAAAAATCTTGTATTATGTTTATATATTGTTAGCTTTTCGTTTTTCAGGCCAAACGCTAAAGGAGGCGGGTTACAGCAAATTTAAGGGACAACCAGTTTCAGAGCAATCCTGTGGTGCGATGTACCGCTCTGGAAAACTAGACGACTGGTGGTGTGATAGCACACTCGCATTTATTTGTGAGAAGACTCCCGGTTTTCCTGTTGTTTGTACAGCTCTGTCTGAAAATCCGTTGTACAATATTTAATGTTAATTATTTTAGAAAATAAATTTGTTCTAAATAAAATACTTTTAAGTTTTTTGCTCAAATTTACAAAAAAATAGATATTATACCAAATTCATTAAAATTTCATGGTGCAGATGTAACAAAATGTTTTCAAAATTGTAGTATTCTTCACGCGGATACTCTGAAAATAAATTCATAAATAAACACGTGTTAAACCAAAAAAAAGACTAATTGCTTCAAGATGTCCGCATCTTGAAGCAATTAGTCTTATCTAACCCGGCACGAGCCGTGACTCGAATCAGTCAAAGTCTAAGTAATATTTATAAATATTTATTTAAGTGGTGGTTTTAAGTTATAATAAATTACATAGTACGAGAAATTTTAAAGATAGACGTCTTCTGTTTTACCTATGGCAACACAATACGTGTTAATTTTTTTTCTGAAAAAACTTATAGAGTCTGACACATGTACTAAGATTTGTAATGTCATCATAGTGAAATGCAATGCAAATGCAAAATGCAAATGAATACTGGCTAAATGCATGTCGGACTCGCTCACCAAGGGTTCCGTACAAACAGCTATATTCACCAAAATAAGTAGGTAACTGAAGTTCATAAAAAATAAAAGCACCGAAACTTGCTATAACGAAAAAAATAACTGGATTAAGAGACAAAACTTACTTTGACGATGAAAATCATTGTTTATATACATCGACATAGGTGGCGATCAGTTTACCAACTGCAAATACATTTATAACCTTTTTTTAAATAAATAAATAAAATATATCGTTTATTTTGAAAAAACGTTTGTTCATAAAATTACAAAGCCACCAAACTGCGAAGCAGTTTATCGACGGGATTAGCGCTCGTATGGTAGCTACTACGGTTTCCAGATTTGCTCCTGATATTGTGCTTTAAGATATTTCTTTGTTATTCGTCGACGCAAGTGATTTTGTGTGGTTCGATTCCCGGGTCGGGCAAAGTTTTATCTGCAATTTTTCAACAGTAGCCTGGAGTCTGGGTTTGTGCAATAGTAGCCCGGAGTCTGGGTTTGTGCAATAGTAGCCCGCAGTGTGGGTTTGTGCTATAGTAGCCCGCAGTCTGGGTTTGTGCAATAGTAGCCCGCTGTCTGGGTTTGTGCAATAGTAGCCTAGAGTCAGGGTTTGTGCAATAGTAGCCCACAGTCTGGGTTTGTGCCCTGTTGATGGCAATAGGCCTACCCCTATTACATGGAACTTAAACATAACTGGCAGAATGGGTGTGCTGTTATATGTAGTTGCATAAAACGCTCTGGAAATATGGGTGTGATGTAATGTTATTATAGCCTATGTGCTATTCCAGGCTATAATCTCTGTGCCAAATTTCATTCAGATCCATTCATCTATTCTAGCGTGTTGGTCTAACAAACATACATCCATCAAAATTTTCGTATTTATAATATTAGTAAGATGTGGTCCAAATGGTCCAACTGTGCGCTCACCGGGTTATTACGATTTGCCATACAGCATGTGTTCGTTAATCTTTTATGTGAACAATAACACAGAAAATCCTTTGTTCTGTTTAAAACATTAGATCAACTACTTCAGTACTTATTGTTTAATTCTTGGGTCAGTGGTTCTAAAATATTCAAGATCAAATCCTTTTGAAGGGAACAAAATGTTTAAAAGTATAGTCATTGTACATCTAAAATTTCCTCAGCCCTATCTATGTATTTATACTATGTACAAGTTTATGTATGTATTTATATATGTTCCCTATTGACTCCAAAACTGCTGGAACGATTTTGATTATATAAAGAGATCTTGCATACAGTAGTTGTCTTTCTTTACCCAACTGCGGGAGGATGTGTATGTATGTATGTATGAATAACCATTTCCATGGTACGCTCTACAGCCCAAACGGATTGACGGATTATGACATAATTATGGGGTGTCGTTGGAGCTTTCTCAATTGTGGGAGTGACATAGGCTATATAATATTTAAATAAGGCGCCCGCCCCAAAAAAAAAGGGGCGAGTTTTTTTTTTCGTTACATTATGGGTATCAAATGAAAGCTACTAAATAGAACATACATAATATGTATATATATCATAACACTTTTATGTTACTATTTTGGCATAAATTGGCGTAACTTTGACACTAAAAAAATATTTTTTTACTTTATAACTTATTTGGCGAACTCGTTCATTAATAAAACTAAAAATTCTGAAATAAAAAAAAAGCAAATTAGCAACGATGATATGATTGACAGTGAGCAGGACAGACCATCCTGGCGCATCAGAACGAAGAGAGCCGACCCCAAATAATGGGATTAGGCAAGCAGAAAGAAGAAGAAGAAGATATAATTGACAGTGATGTTACTCCAATAGTATAATAACCTTACTGGCTCGATCTGTCCCACAGCTAAGCCATCATTGATTCCATCCCAATTCTGGCATACTTTTATCAAGGAAATAGAATAAAATGTATTTAAAACTACCTTTTGCCCGCCGCTTTGCTCACGTAGTCTATCCTACAGAACCTGTTATTTTTTTGGAATAAAAAGTATAGTCACACTTATGAAAAATGTAGCTTTCTACTGGTGAATTTTCAAAATCTGTTTAGCTTTTGAGGTTATCCATTACAAACAATTATAGAAACGAGAAGATTTGGAAGAGGATCTTTCCTCTTTATAATATTAGTGTATATAATTTTGGAAGCCACTGTTTCGAGGAGTCATATGTCTGCCACATGACTGAACATATAACTACTAGAGAATTCTATAAATATTTGCAAAAATAATTGAATCGCCACATTTGCAACCTAGACCTTCCAAAATGAAGTCTTGTTTAAAATATTTTGTTTTGTTGTTCAGCATGAACTTTATTGGTAAGTTGTTTTTAATTCATTTAGTAATTATTTTGCAAGATTTTTCAGGGCCTAAGTGACTTCAATGACATCGCACATCGACGACCACACAATATAGCAAAATTGGTTGCAATGGGAAAAGTGGATGGAAATAGACCACGTGGACGTTCATGGAATCGTTGGTCAGATCAGATCAGGGCGATCACACGACTCATGGTGGCCACAGTCATGACAAGAACCGTTGACAAGAAGAGTGTCTTGGAAGCAGCTCGTCAGTGACTCCGTCAAAGCTTTCCAAGACGAATAAACTTCAGCAACGAATTGAAGACAACGAATAAGAAGAGAAGAGAAAGAGTGATTAACAAAAAAAAAATAGCTAACAATTTAGTTTGCTAGGTTGCATTAAGTTATCTTAATACCCTTTAAACAGACTTTTATAATTAACGAGCATAGAGCCAAATAGTTTTGTTTAAAGTATTCTTAGATCAGATTGCCGTATTTCTGATCAATTTGATTAAATAATTGTTCTTTTTTTTAGAAGGATCATTCAGATGTGACTACAAATACAGTTCAAAAGCTCAAGCTTGGTTCAAACCCGTTGTTGTGCCAGCGACTTGGTTTGATGCCCGGCTGCGATGCTCACTGGAAGGTAAGCTACTTATTTTGTAACATTATTATAATAGTGACGATACCAGTCCAAACCTGCTTACAGGCAATATAATCATTATTTAATTTGGGTCCGGAGTTGCTTAACGCGGCTTGCGGAAGGTGTGATTCGTGACAAAATTTAGCGTCACATAAAAAATTTGCGTTGTACCCCGCCATCCACTCCTGCCGCTGGATGTGAGATGCACGGGACCAGTCAATATGGTGTCACTTGGGGGAGGCCAATGTTCAGCCGTGGATGTCATTTTGGCTCAAATGATGATGATGTAGATGAAGCCCTCCTTAAGCCTTTCTGTTTCTGTTCGTGTTTTTTTACCATGAGCAAGCTATATGCGCACACCGCGCGCTCTCTTTTTGGGTGGTCTTTCGGGTGTCTCCTAACCACTCACGTTTTTTCTTTTTGTTCTTCTCAGGTGCTGTTCTAGCTTCCCCTACAACACCAGCAATAAAAGATGAATTGAGAAACATCATAAATCGCTCCAATCCGGAATATCAAATCTTTACTGGTATTCATGCCACTGTTTCTCAGGGAGATTATTATACGATTGAAGGTAAGTTGATTTTTTTATAGCACCAGTGTCAGTTATAATAATTTTTTTTTTAAGTTAATAAAAAAATATGCCAGTGAAAGTACCTGTGCATTAATAGACTAAATAGAGTTTCAAATGTGTTAACAAATTACAGGGACACCAATCTCAAAAATTCCAGCGACTTGGGCTAAAAATGAGCCAGATAATAAAGACAATATCGAAAGGTGTATAACTCTTGATGGTAATGGAGAATTAGCAGATCGTCCTTGTGAGGAAACTCGTCCTTACATCTGTTACCGTTCCGAGAGCTTTGTTGTAGAAGCTAGTGAGTGCGGCACTGTCGATCCAGGTAATCACAACTTCTGTCGACTATCTTTCCAATAACACAACTTTGCTTCGGGTAACGACGCAAATAACATAAAAAACATTTCCATTTCAGAATACCAATTGGACAAAAGAACTAACAAATGCTACAAGTTTCATACAGTACCAAGAAACTTCACCCGCGCCTTCCTCGCCTGTTCAGCTGAAGGCGGCCATCTTGCTATTATAAATAGTGACATCGAAGCCACAGTGCTGAGAGAGCTCTTCGCTAAGTATCCAGACGCCAAGATGTTGGGCAACGGATTCCGGAAAGATTTAGCGTTCATCGGTTTTCATGATTGGGGCGAAAAATGGGATTGGAGGACAATTCATGGTAATTTATATATCTCGTTGGATAGAGTAGAGTAAAATTTGTATGTAACTTAAACGTATGAATACTTGTTTGGGCCAACAACCAATTTACTAGTACTAGGTGCTTAAGGTATGTAAAAAAATTACTTACTTTTCTTAAAGTATGAGTACTGATTTTTATGTGTGGTGTAAAGAGTATTGATTTTTAAAATAATATTGTAAAGCTTTTTAAGGCGGTTCCCCGAGCAAAACGCCGCGCAAGCCGTTTTTTGTGCTGTTTTTAGGAGCTATCTACTCGTTATTTAAAAAGAAATATCAATTAATAAAAATACATTAAATTTCTACATAATATTGATTCTAAAATGGTAGATTTAGTTTTTTTTTTAATGTTGTATATATTTCACTAATCTACTTCCAAAAAAACATGAAAATGAGAAATAATTATTGATATTATGCATCTCCTCGTAAAGTGTTCATTGATTATTTTTTGTAATAACACTAATGGATAGACAATTTAATAACGAACATTTTTGTAGAATTATTTTTTTCAAAAGACCAAAATTCGATTTTATAAAGATTTTATTCTAAAATCTGGGCGTATTCACTACTGTAATTCATGCGCCACCAGTGCCGCTAGACCAATAGGAACGCTCATATCTCATGCCGATTTTTTGGTCAGGGTACCGTCTTAAGTAAATAAAATAGTCTACGAGCTCGTCGCTACCCCGAGAGAAGTCTACATGGTGCAAAACACCCTCTTGATTTTTGAAATTTTTTATGTTCTATGCATAATCCACCAATCCGCATTGGGACCGCGTGGTGGATTACGGCCCATTCCCTCTCACAGGGAGGAGGCCTGTGTCCCAGCAGTGGGAACATTAAAAAGTCTGATGAAGATGATGATGATGATGATGCATAGTCATAGTCATAATATGTATAAAAAAATATTATTTTAATATATGGCTATTATAATACGGTCGCATATGAAACAATTATTCATAAATGGATTAAAATTTTCGTTATTTACAACTATTAAATAAACTACGAAAAATGACAGCCTTAGAAAAGGTAATCTTACTCAACATGGGGACCAGCTCTGGCTATTACAATCAATTATAAGGCTTTGGAACATTACTTAAAAAAATATTTTTATTTTACAATACTCTGAACAGCATACATAAAAATCAGCAATCAGACTTTCATTCAAATAAGTAGGTACGTTTGTACATTATTTTATATTAACAATTTAGTGTATGAGATAGTAAGTAATATCAGGGGGCCAGAGCCCTGCGCGACCAGCTATTCCGTACATTTTGCAGTGCAAGCATGAATGTATGGGAAAATTTGTTTTTGTTTCACGATTTCAGGGTTGGTTAGATAGTAAAGGTTGTTCATAATGTATAATGATGTCAATATTTACCCCTGTTTTACGTTCAATCTGTTTCACGTTACATAATGTAATTATTTGCTATTTCAGGTCAAACTCTAATGGAGGCAGGATACATCAAATTTGCTGGAGGGGAGCCGAACAACTATACACCAGGTGAATCCTGTGGTGGAATATTTCGCACGGGTCTTCTCATTGACGTGTGGTGTGACAAACCAGCCGGATTTTTCTGTGAGAAGAGTCCAGGGTTTCCTGTCGTGTGTCGTGTTTTACCTTAAAATTGATAGGAGAACTAAAACCACGTAATAATTATGTAAAAAATAAATATTTCAGAATAATGTGTGTTTAAAATGATTCCTTTAAGTAGGCTGAATATAAAAATCAAAAAGCTTGTATTTTTCGATTTATGTTCCTGTTATAAATTTAGTACCCTACAATAGCATGTATGAAAAACTCCTCCTATACAAGTCGTAACTTTAGTAAACTTTTTGGTTGTTATAATCAAATCTACCCATCTGTTGAATGCTAAAAACAGTCAAATTACATTACAATGAAATTTTATTCTCGCTGATAAATTTCAAATATATTTTGTTACTAACGAGTTATGTTTTAATTTGTGGTCATCTAACAGCATTTAGCGTTATTAAAGGCATGGGTACATTGTCGATTTTAGGGTTCAGTTCAACAAATGGATAAAAGATTGGTACCCTTACAAAGAACAACTTCGTTGTCTGTCTGTCTGTGCGTGTGTCGAGACATTTTTTTCTAGAATGTTTGAAGGTATCAAGTTAAAATGAATTTAATTTATTCGGGTTTCCACTATCTTGGAGTTGTGAAAAATCAAACTTCTAAATCAACGCAATCAAAAGATATGGCCGTTTATGTCGCATATTTTACGAATTACAAGGGAATCATAACCTATAGGCTACATCCCGTAGACAAAGAATCATATAATTTGGCAAGTCTTTTTGCACAAGTAAAGGATAAAAATCCGAAAAATTTAGGTACAAATTTTTCGAATTTTATAAATAATGATTATTGACTAAGGATTATTGATTTGCAGTTGGCAAAGTGACCGTGATATATTAGGTCCTTACCTATAAAATTGGCGTTTTGTCGTACTGGCCACTTTGAACTCAAATATCTCCTCTTAGGTTTGGAATTCCAATTTTAAAATATACAGCTATTTACTCATGCTTTTGTGTTTAGAAAACCTAAAATATCGCGTTATTTACGAGTACGAGTTCCATCGTGCCACCAATGCTGCAGAAACGGCTCGAAGGATTAATGATGTGTATGGCGACGGTGTCGCAAAAGAAAACACTGCGGTTTTGGTTCCAACGTTTTCTTTCTGGAAATTTCGACCAAAGTCAAAGTCAAATATATTTATTCAACTAGGCCCATAAACGGCACTTTTAAACTTCAAATAAATTAAAATTTACAAGTAATAAAAATTGATTATACCGAGCATTCGGAAAGTAGATTGTTATGGAGAAGAACGCACAAGAAACTCCATGCAGAAACCTGCAGAAGCAGAACAAGCCCCGTCCGGCCGGAGACCAAAGTCGATAATGAAGAATTGAAGGCTATTGTGGAAGCGGATCATAAACCACGTCCGAGTTAGCTGCAGGCTGCGGTGTTAGTGATAAAACTGATTTAATCCACTTGAAGCAAATTGGGAAGGCGAAAAAGCTTGAAAGGTGGGCACCTCATGAATTGAGTGCAGCAAACTGACAAACGTGCGTCGACTGCTGCGTTACATTTTAACCGGCACAATAATGAAGGGTTTTTAAATCAAATCATAACGTGTGATAAAAATTGTGGATCTTGTACAATATTCGGAAACGCTCATCGCAATGGCTTAACCCTGGCGAACCAGCCAAATCCTGCCCAAGCGAAAATTGACTCAAAAAAATTACTTGTGAGCGTTTGGTGGACTAGTGCCGGTGTCGTTCGCTACAGCTCTCTCAAATCTGGCCAGACTATTACGGTGGATGTCTAAAGTCAGCAACTGCAAACCACGATGGAAAAGCTAGCTACTAAACAGCCGAGGCTGGTCAATCGCTCTAGGCCACTGCTGCTTCAGGACAACGCTGGACCACACACTGCACAACGGACGGCTACTAAATTAGACGAGTTTCAATTGGAATGTCTAAGACATCCACCGTACTCCGAGGAGTACGGTGGATGTCTTACCTTGTTCCAACAGATTGCCATTTTTTTCGGAATTTGGATAACTTCTTGCAAGGGAAAAATTCAACTCCGATGGGGCAGTCCAAAGCACCTTCAAAGACAATATTGATGCAATGAAGTACCTCTGAGATGGCAAAAGTGCATAGATAGCAATGGTACATACTTTGATTAAATAAATATATTATACTAGCTGTTGCCCGCGACTTCGTCTGCGCAGCATTAGTAATTCGAATAGCTTATTTTTTATATCGCAGTATAATATTGTGGGTTTTCCATACAAACTTCTACACTCTTCTCTTTCCACCCCCTTAGGTAAGATTTCCGGGATAAAACTATGCTATGTCCTGCCCAGCGTCTCAAAATATCTCCGAACCAAATTGCATCTAAATCGGTTCAACGGTTTAAGCGTCAAAAGGTGGACAGAGAAACAGACAGAGTCACTTTCACATTTATAATATTAACTCCGCCCGCGACTTCGTTCGTGTGATGGCAACCAAAAATAAGCTGCAATTAAACCTGAGACAAACGGTCCAGTTCGGTAGTTCCAAATCGATGTAGAGGTCCAAATCCTAGTGCCATTTGATTCTTCAAAGAAACTTTGACACCCCTAAATCGTCTTCTGGGGGTAAATCCGAGATGTGCCATCCTTTATTATTTTGCCAAAGGAATAAGATTTTTAAACAAATAAATGTCTCCCTTTTAACCCTTTAAAAAGATGAATTTCCAAAAACCCCTCCTAAGTGCTCCCCAACGTCATAAAAAGAAGCTATGGGCAGTAAAAGTAATCAAAAATCTTTACCACCCCGAAGTCGTATTAAAAAAAAAAAAAACGACTTTGTGTTCCTCCCTTACAAAACGCCATAATGACCTAATGTCGATGTCGAATTTGGATTTTGGCGCTGACACCGTATGGGGTCCGCAACATTTCCAAAGGCATAAATTTTGTAATTAATTTTGTCCTTTCACGGCATAGATATGAATCCATTCTTCTTTAAATAATTCATATATTTGATCTCAGTACTCAGCAATACTGAGAAAATTGATGGTTAAACAATACTAGTTATAAAAATAATATTTTATTTGTGCCTTGAACTGTACACAGTTAGAAACTCAAACACAGTTTTAAAGGCTGTACTAAAACTTATTTTCAAAGATCATTTTTATCTTTTTTATCCTTTTACCTTTGGCATCCACTGTCTGAAAGACTCATATGTCTGCCATATGGTTGGACATACTCGCATTTGACTCCAAGAGTCTCCTATAAATATTTGCAAAACTACTTGTAAAAGCCACATTTGAATTTCAGTCCTCATAACATGAAGTCTTGTTTGAAATATTTTGTATTGCTGTTCAGCCTGAAGTTTATTGGTAAGTTGTTTTCAATTCATTTAGTATTAAGAAGTTAGCTACAGCAAAATATCTCGCATTACGGTTTACAATGCCTTAAAACATAATAATTATTATTAGGATGGCACGCATTATCTCTGGTTGTTCTCGTCTAGCTAACGAAGAGTCCTTGCATAGGCACAACCTTGTAGCCAGCATTATCCATCTGCAACTTGCTCTGATATACACTCTTGTGGCATCGGAGGTACTACAGGTACCTATGTGCCCGACCCAGTTCTCGAATATGACAATATTACATTGTACTGGGATCAGTCCATTATCACTGACAGGACTATTGTAGCCAATAAGCTTGATATTGTGGTGGTGGACCGAATCGAGGGGCGTGCAATGATGGTTGACATTACCGTCCCACATGACGGGAACATCGTGAAAGCCGAGAAAGATAAGCAAATCAAGTATCTTGATTTGGCTTGCGGGGTTGTCGACATGCGCGATGTGGACACAGTGATCATTATACCGATAATCGTGTCTGAAAAGGGCTTAATAGCCACGAGTCTCGACCAATACCTTAGGAGTCTCTCGTTAAGCGGCTGAGTCAAGAGCCTCATCCAGAAAGCAGGACTTCTGGACACGGCTCGTATTGTTCGGCAGTTCCTCTTTCTGGAGCTCTGACCCGGTAACTTGGACCCTGTTCCCGATACCGGCGGGCATTTTTTATATTTTTTGATTATTTTTTTTTAATTAATGGAGGAGCTCGTGGCTAAATAATAACAGCCGCATGGGTCGATCATCAAGGTTAAGCAACGCTTGACGAGGTCGGTCCGTGAATGGGTGTCCATTTTCAACATACCGAGTTTCCTCCGTGCCTCGGAAAGCACGTTAAGCCGTTGATCCCGGTTGTCATTTGAAGATCTTTGACAGTCGTTACGGGTAGTCAGAAGCTTGAGATCTGACAACAGTCTCGCCAAGGGGTACCGTGTTATCCAGTGACTGGGTTGTGGAGGTCTGATAGGCAGTCGCTAAAAAAAAAAAGAACTAAAAACACTGGTACTCAGCTGAATCCGGTAAGACTGGAAGCCGACCCCAATATAGTTGGGAAAAGGCTAGGCAGATGATGATGATGATGAAATAATTAAAATGTAATTTAATAAGAAGAAAGATGAATAAACGAAATTATAATAACATTTATATCGAGAATACTTTTAACAATCTATTTGATCTGGGCTCTAACCCAAATCAATCACCAAACCATCAACCATTTGGATTAAGTATTTAATGTATTCTTAGATCTGATTGCGGTTTCTTCTGGTTAATTTTATTAAATATATTTTTGTATATTTTAGAAGGATCATTCAGATGTGACTACAAATACAGTTCAAAAGCTCAAGCATGGTTCAAACCTGTTGTTGTGCCAGCGACCTGGTTTGATGCCCGGCTGCGATGCACACTGGAAGGTAAGCTACTTAGCATGTTATATTACATTACAATAATGCAATTTTGCGGAATCGGAAGTAGCTTAGTAAAGAATATCCCCGAGCCAGAAAATTGCAATACCATGTCGTGTTGGGATTGGTTTATTATTATTGATCTGACAATTACTGGCAATAATCATAAAATATTGGTGGGAACACAACTAGAGAGTCACGCAATGATAGTTGATATAGCGATTCCTCATGACAAGAACCTCGTGGGAGCTGAAAGATAAGCAAACTATACATAACTGTATCTTGATTTATTTATTAAAACTTCATGCAACATAAAGGTACATAAGGCGGACTTAATGCCTGAGGCATTCTCTACCAGTCAACCAAGGGTGGTGGAGAGATAACATGGCAGGTGCTTAAAAAAAAAAGATAGTAAAGTAAAATGGGTACAATAGTAGATATATATAGCTAAAATAAACTTACTTATATATTTACTATAATAAATACTATAAATATATATATATCAAGTAACAGAACGGCGTGTTAATGAGACGACTCTGCTAATCGTGTAGAAAATAATTCCGCAACTTCCGCTTAAATACATACTGACTGGTGGCCTTCCTGATATCGAGAGGAAGCGCATTCCAGAGAAGAATGGACTGAATGTTCAAGGAAGAATGAATAAAATCAGAAGTATGAGACGGGCAAAGTAAGAGAAGATTGTTAGATGAACGTAGATTCCTAGAGTGTGAAGTACACAGATATTGAAAGTGAGGTATGAGATAAGAAGGAGGAGTAGGGGAGTTGAGAAGAGAGAAAAGCGTGGTCAAGGCCCGCAAATTTCTCCTTTGCCGAACTGGCATCCATTTGTGCTCAGATCTGCGAAACATGGTCATATTTCCGGAGGTTGAATATGAACCGGATCCAGTTGTTTAGGAGTCTATCCAGTTTATCCAGGAATACCGCGTTCAGGTCAAAGTAGCACACGTTACCATAGTCGATTAAAGGAAAGATTAAAGTCTGCACAAGCATAGTCTTCGTTTTTGCAGGCAAAAAGTTTCTCAGACGATACAGGCAACGCAAGGTCCCGTTGATTCTTTGACTGACACTAGAAACCTGACTTTGCCAGCTAAGCGTCGAGTCAAGATGTAGACCAAGATCTTTTACACTAGGGCTGATGGGGATTACAGTACCATTAAAAATTATAGGAGGAAGAGAGCTAATCCCCAGTCGACCCATCATGCGCGAGCATCCAATCAAAATGGCCTGACATTTTGAGGGGTTTATAGACACCCCAAATCTATCAGACCAGTCCTTGACAGCCTCCAAGTCCTGGTTTGCATAGCCTATAGCGTCCAACAAACTCTCTACCCGCGCAGCTGCATAAAGTTGAAGGTCATCGGCATAAAGATGATATGAACACCGAAGACAATGAGTTATAAAAAATTATGAAAATGGAGAATAACAATGGAGAAAGAATACTGCCTTGCGGAACACCAGCAGCCAGGTCACACCAACTCGACGAACTCTCATCAACGCGAACCAACTGCTGTTTTCCCCGAAGATAGGAAGAGAACCATTCCAGGGCCTCGGAAGAAACCATAAGATGTGAAAGGATACAAAAGGAGAATATCGTGATTGACGGCATTAAAGGCATTGGAGAAATCAATTAACACCAAAACAGTAACTTTGGTATCCTCCATCGCTTCTCTAATGTCGCCAGTCACTTTAAGGAGAGCAGAGATAGTACTGTGCCCCGGTCTGAATCCAGACTGGAATGAGCTAACAAGGTTAAGGAACGCAGGCCTCGAGCACTTTGGATAGGAAAGGGAGAATGGAAATTGGTCGAAAATGATTAGGTAGGGATGGATTTGATATTTTGGGAAGTGGACGTACATAGGCCATACGCCAGAAGGATACAAATTGACCGGAATCGAGGGAAAAGTTGATGATATGGGTACAAAACAGAACAGAAACAGGTGGGAGAACAAAGTCGAGGATTAAGAAGACCATGTAACGACTTATCTCATCATAGCCCACAGCTTTGGATTTTATGGACAGGATGATCTTTCTGGTTTCATCAAAGGTGACAGGAGAAAAGTGGAACTGTTCTATAATAGGATAGGACCAGGTAGGCCAGCAATGAAATCAACCGTCTGAGATAACATTTGGGAATCCAAAAGACAGGTAGTTGTGAAGTGACGATTGATATCATCCAGGCCGATAGTCTTGGGGAAATCCACATGACGTGGCCTACCGACTCCGAGAGTTCCAAGGAATTTCCAGATATCGGCATGAGTAGAAGAAGATATGTTTTCGAGAATATGGCGGCGCAATGCTAAATTGCGTATCACCTGGTTACACCGATTTCTTGCAGCTTTGTAAAGGTTCCTGTTTACAACACAGCGATCCCTTCAAAATTTTCGAAACGCTCAATCCCTGCGCCTCATCGCCATACGAACCCCTGTCGTCATCCAAGGAGCAGGTGGACGCTTAATTTTAACCCTCTTGACAGGAGCGTGTTTATCGTAGAGCGCAAGAACCGTCCGATTAAAAAATCCCAGCTTTTCATCTACAGTCGCAGCCGCAGCAAGGCTTTCCCAATCCAGTTCCGACGCATCCTGACTTGACTTGATCTGGCTCGGAATGTTGTTGACATGTAGGATGTAAATATTGCAGTAATTGTGCCGACAGACGTGTCAGCCAATGGCACAATAGACAAGAACCTCTAAGAAAACGTAAAGAGACTCTTTGGGCAGCTGAAACAAGGGCTTGATCCAAAACACTCAGCACGGTTCTTATTGTTAGGAGGTTCCTCTCTCTGGAGCCCTGATTGCCAATAGCTTAGATCCTGTTGCCGATACCAATGAGCCACTTTTTTACATTAATATTACTAACCCATCTCAGACTAAGTTTAAATTTGAAACAATTTCTTTCTCAGGAGCTGTTCTAGCTTCCCCCACAACACCAGAAATACAAACTGAAATGAGAAACATCATAAATCGCTCCAATCCGGAATATGAAATCTTTACTGGTATTCATGCCACTGTTTCTCAGGGAGATTATTATACGATTGAAGGTTAGTCAACTTGTACTAAATGTTATATTACTTAGCTTGAAAATCAGATAAATTATTTCCCAAAGAATAATAAATAATCGCGTTTATTCTGATGCTTCTAAGATTCCATAAACAAAGGATTAAATCAACAGTATGAGGTTTAGCATCTCTTTGATTCTTAAAATATAGTGTTGCTTGCGGATTTTTTATAGTTTTAATAATTTCGAAATATATTTTATCATATAAAAAATTATGCCAATGCAAGTATTTTTGTTTAGAATCTGTTTGATTTCACATCTTTTTTTTACACTCGAAGTTTCGAGAAATTGGTCAACCGTCGAATCCGACTCGGCTAGTCAGCGTCGGAAAGTTGCGCGGTTTCTCCTCTTCCAACTTACCACAGTGTCTCAAGACGAAAGTCGATGACCAGTGTTGTTGCCAGTAATGACGATGTTGAAGTACTTGTACACAAATAGACATAATTGAATCTCAATCATAATTTTACAAATTACAGGCATACCGCTCTCAAAAATTCCAGCGACTTGGGCTGAAAATGAGCCAGACAATAAAAACAATACAGAAAGGTGTATTACTCTTAATGGTAATGGAGAATTTGCAGATCGTCCCTGTGAAGATACTCGTCCTTACATCTGTTACCGCTCAGAGAGCTTTCACGTAGAAGCCAGTGAGTGTGGTACTATTGATCCAGGTAATCACAACTTCTGCCAACTATCTTTCCAATGACACAACTTTTCTTCGGGTAACGACGTAAATAACATAAAAAACATTTCTATTTCAGAATACCAATTGGACAAAAGAACTAACAAATGCTACAAATTTCATACAGTACCAAGAAACTTCTCCCGAGCCTTCCTCGCCTGTTCAGCTGAAGGCGGCCATCTTGCTATTATAAATAGTGACATCGAAGCCACAGTGCTGAGAGAGCTCTTCGCTAAATATCCAGACGGCATGTTGTTGGGAACTTTCCGGAAAGATTTAGCGTTCATCGGTTTTCATAACTGGGACGAAGGTTGGGATTGGAGGACAATTCATGGTAATCCAGCATTCAAATACTAAAAACTGCTTCTTTGGCCATTATTTCTTGGTCTCAAGTATTAATCGCACATTTTGCAAATAATTTTCCTTATCCACAATTGCCAACTCAAAGTTGGATAAATAAACAGTTGTTTGTTGAGTTACCTACAGTTACTTTGTATAATGTATGGTCTTGTACAATTCTTGTTTGGGACAATCCCACCATACTATTCATAAGCCACTGCAACTCCTGAAAGCCAGAATCAACGGTGGCGACCACTAGAAAAGCGCCGAGGCAATGAATCTCGACGAAGTCCCGGTGAATGAATTTAACTGTCTTGGATCCCGCAACTAAATTAATCAGAAAAGAATAATGGAGGAGTAAGAAAAAATACAATGCTTGTTTATTTAATGTTAGTACTTTCATTTTCAGGTCAAACGCTAATGGAGGCAGGTTACATCAAATTTTCTGGAGGGGAGCCGAACAACCCACCGATTGAATCCTGTGGTGGAATATTTCGCTCGGGTCTTTTGAATGACCTGTGGTGTGACAGACCAGCCGCATTTTTCTGTGAGAAGAGCCCAGGGTATCCTGTCGTGTGTCGTGCTTTGCCTTAAAATGGATAAGACAGTCCAAATAAACATGTTGTTATTATTAAAAAAAACATTTCAGAATAATAAGTGTTTTAAATGATTCCTTTGAGGCGAAAGTTTTGGGCTGAGTACGATAAGTCAAACAATTTGTATTTTATTCTATCCACCACTGGTTCTTCTTATATGTTCTTCTTTTCGATTCGATGGAAAACTCTTCAGATATTTTGGGACATTAGGTCCTCGGTATGGGTACCCGGGACACTACAGCATGTGTTTTGTATTCATTGTGTATCAGACGGGTCTATGAAACCCCGCCGTATGTTCCTGTTAAACTTTGGAACCCCACAATAGTGCGAACGAAGAACTGTTCTCATACAAGCCTTATCATTAGAAATTTTGCTATTTATAATATTCGTTAACATCAGTTAACGAATATTATAATAAATTTTTTTTTGCTCTTTATAAATATAGTCAAATCTATCAAGATTTGATTATATTTACCAAAAAAGTGGTTATTATGATCAAATCTATCAGTTAACGAACATTAAAAATAGTAAAATTACTTTAGAATAGTCTCCCTGATGAAGTTTAAATAAATTAATTTATTAAAGTGTTATGACAGTGTTTTAATTTTTGGTCAAAACAAAGCAATTAGGGTTATTTAATTGAATCCCCATGGCCATATTGTCATTTTTTTTTAATGCAAACACAGCATGTTTTCTGAACATTTTGTTTTTATTTGGATAGTTGTTTTGAATAAATTAAATATTTTCAATTAGGTAAGGACTTTAATTATTGTAGTTGAAAGTCTTTTTTTTTTACTCAACCCGATGTTATTCCTTATAAACATTAAATAGAAGATGAAATAAGTGATCTCTTTTTTAGTATAAAATAATTAGAAAATGCATTTTCTAGAATTGAACTGTGTCACTAGCTTGCAAGAGTGAATTAATTCTGGGCAAAGACATTACGAATGTCTTTCAACAGAATGGTAAATTTTGTCAGTTCAGTCCAATGCTCGATATCTATGAGTACCAACCACCATGGACTACCAAAAAACATGGACTAGCTGACAAGACACTTTTAAAAGTTAGTGTCTGGCATTTTACACTAAATACAAAGAATGACTTAGCGATTAATGAAAAGAAGACATAAGACGAAATATCAGGCTTTTGAAATGGTATCAATATTTTATAAAATAAATTTAAGTACCTGGGTGACCGTGCTCTGCTTGGGGGAAAATTGAGAAAACGACGTTTTCTTAAAATTAAGCCTAGCTAGATCAATTTATCGCCCCCGAAACCCCTGCATAGTTAATGTCATGAAAATCGTTGGCGCCATTTCTGAGATTCAGATTATATATAATGTCGGGTTTAGTCAATACTACGGAAGTCAAAACAAATCGCAAGCACGCCATCTGTTGGCAAATCAAGAACAACTACGCTTTGGCGCGATTTCTCTAACCATTTGCGTGGTAGGGACAGCAAAAGATGGCAGTTGAGTACTGACCGCCTTAGAGCGAAGACGTCGTAGAATCAGTGTCAATCCGTTATATTAGTAAGCAAGATTGTAACTGTAAATATTTGAATAAACCTAGTGTATCAAATAATTTGTGTGATTTCATTTGCACAATTGTTCCTACCGACCTGTAGATATATACAAGAATTGCTCGTTTAAAGGTATTAGAAGGTTTTATTTCTAGGTATATATATATATATACCTAATAAATATATAACCGAATATATAAATAAATATATTTATATATATATATTTTAGGTGTTAAAGTATGAAATTGCCGTTTTATTGCAATAGGTACTTCCAATTGACATAGAATAACCATGAAGTGGTTTGAGATTTTTGAGTGAAACGCTTAGATGATGGATACTTTGATTTGAAGAACGAACCACGTGTAAGACCGCCCACACAGGTGAATAACAATGAATTGAAAGAGATGGTGTAAATAGATCCGAGCTAAACTACCCAGGAATTAGCGGCATGGTTTAATGTTACCTTACCAACAATATTGACTCATTTGCGTCAAATCAATAAAATAAAAAAATATGAAAAATGGGTGCCTCATGATTTGACTGATCTGTAGAAAGAAACGCGTGTTGAAACTTGTGTTGCCTTGTTGAATCGATACAAAAATGAAGGAATATTGGATCGAATTGTGACATGTAATGAAAAGTGGATTCTTTACGATAACCGTAAGCGAAAAATGCAAAGGCTGACCCTAGGTCAAACGCCGCAACAGTGGACACTGTACTAAAGCAAAGATTACCAATAAAAAGGTAATGGTAACTGTTTGATCGTATCAGCATGGTGTTATTCACTATAGCTTTCTCCAATTTGGTCAAGCAATAGCAATTGTAACAGCAAACGAACAATGATAGCAAAACTAGCAGTGAAACAGCACCGTCTCATGAATCGATCTTCACCATTATTGCTCCATGATAACGCGAGACCTCATACATCACGAGAAACCGTTTTAACTCTACAGGAACTGCAATTAGAAACCATTCGTCACCCTCCGTATTCGACAGACATTGCTCCAACGGACTACCAATTTTTTCGTAAATTTAGACAATTTTCTACGTGATAAAAAGTTGTCTTCTCAGGAGGCAGTACAAAATGCTTTCACACAGTTTGTCGAATCTAGATCACCAGAGTTCTATCTCAAAGGCATAAATGACCTTTCTATTAAATGGCAGCAATATATAGATAATAATGGTAATTATTTTGATTAAATAAATATGTTAAATAAAAAAAATAAAAACAATTTTTCAGTACAAATCGGCAATTTCATACTTTAACCCCTAATATATATAATAATTTTTCATCATCGTTCAGGGTGTAAAATCCCACAATAGCCATTGAAAAGGGACAATTCCCTGAGCAAATAGGTTTGGTGTCTGATGGGCGACAACGCGTATTGTTACCGGGCAGTTGTAAATTTTCAAATTGTTCGGAGAACTTCGATTGCGCGATGTGGGATTTCTGTGTCGTCAGGTCCTTTTCATAATTCCTGTATGGTCTCTTAGATACTAATTTAAACCAATCAAATATTCAGTTACAGTACACAGCAACCACGACACGATTGATATTGATGTTACAAAAATAATTGTTTATTATTCCCCCAAACTATTCACAGCCAGATTTTTATTAATTTCTGCCCAAATCTGGTTACAATAATTGTTAACAGTTTATAATAAATTTTATTTAAAATATTATGTTTTCTGTACCTTTGGGATCCACTGTCTCAAAAAGTCATATGTCTGCCATATGCTTGGACACTTATAATTGTATATGATCCTAAAGACTGCTATAAATATTTGCGAAAATACTTGATAAGACACATTTGAATTTCAGTTCTCACAACATGAAGTCTTGTTTAAAATATTTGATATTCCTGTTCAGCTTGAATTTTATTGGTAATTTGTTTTGAATTAATTTAGAGATATTTAAAAGTTACCTATTGAAAAAAAAACTTGCATTATGGTTTCTCATGCCTTAAAAACGTAGTAACATTCATATCGCCGACCCCAAGTAACATCGGATAAGGGCTGGAAGATGATGATGACTTTAAATAATCCATTTGATTATTCAAAGTATTCTTAGATCTGATTGCCGTTTCTTCTGGTTAATTTACTGTTTTTGTATTTTAGAAGGATCATTCAGGTGTGACTACAAATACAGTTCAAAAGCCCAAGCTTGGTTTAAACCTGTTGTTGTGCCAGCGACCTGGTTTGAAGCCCGACTACGATGCTCACTGGAAGGTAAGCCACTTAGCATGTAACAAAACACTAATACTAATGCAATCTTGTGGAATTGGAAGTACTTTACTATATAGTTTTTGCCCGACCCGGTTATCAAAAATTGCAATACCATGTCGTTGTGGGTTCGGTTTATTATCATTAACCGGACAATTCCAATAAGCATAGCATATTCGTAAAAGAGCGACAAGAGTATCGCGCAATGATTGTCGATATAGCTCTCCTCATGAACAGGACCTCGTAAATAAGAGAAATAGAAGCAAAAAAAACTATACAGAACTAAAATTATCTTCATCTAACTCGGAGGGTTGTTGAATTGACGGCTAATGGCATAATAGACAAGAGCCTCAAAGAACACCTATTTTTGGGCAAGGTGGATCAAGGGCTTGCACGGCTCGTATTGTTAGGAGGTTCGTGTCTCTGGAGCTCTGATCGCCGATAACCTGGATCCTGTTCCCAATACTATTGAGTTACTTTTTAACATTTTAAAATGTATACTTTTGTTTTAAGGCACCGATTCCCTTGAGTAGCTGATTTTAAAATGAGAATCACGTCTAAACGACTGGTCGTAATTTTTTGGAAAAAATAAATGTTATATTAGACCATTTTCTTAATAATTTGATCTGAGCAAATTTTGAGTTTTATTCCTATAACATAGTGTAATTAATTTGTAAAGTTATGCCTCAAACGGACAAAAACATGACAAGCCCACCAAAACCGCTGGGCGTATTTTAATGAAATTGACACCATCTCAAAGACAATCTAGTTATCTACATTTTGATCTGAAGCTTTTTTTTTTAAAGTCATAGAATAATAAGGAAAGTACAAAAACTACTAAATTTTGGTCTAGTCGCGCGGGTGTGAAACGAGTCCGCGTTTTGTTCGCTCAAGGTCGTTGGCGTTAGTCGTCGTCTTAAAATGTTAATATTAAAAAAAAAACAAATGGAATAATATTATTATTATTAAAATTATTAACCATTATGTTCTCAGGTGCTGTTCTAGCTTCCCCCACAACACAAGAAATGCAAGATGAAATGAGAAACATCATAAATCGCTCCAATCCGGAATATGAAATCTTTACTGGTATTCATGCAACTGTTTCTCCGGGTGATTATTATACGATTGAAGGTAAGTCAACTTGTATATAACTAACATTGAAACGATCGGAGAAAATGTATCCCAATGAATAATTAATGATCGCGGTTATTCGGATACAAAAGATGCTATTCTTGTATCTCGAACTTTAAACGAAACCCATGTTGAAATGAGCAAACTTGATGATGAAAATGTTTCTAAGATTTTGTAAACAAAGAATTTAATCAATGGCAAGAGCTGATGAAGCTTCACTTATAATAATTCTGTTATTATTAAATTTAAGGAATTAATCAAAATTATTGTCATGCAAGTACAAAAGACTAAATTCAGTTTTACACATATTTACAAATTACAGGCACACCGCTCTTAAAAATTCTAGCGACTTGGGCTGAAAATGAGCCAGATAATAAAGATAATACAGAAAGGTGTGTTACTCTAAATGGTAATGGAGAATTAGCAGATCGTCTCTGTGGAGATACTCGCCCTTACATCTGTTACCGCTCAGAGGGCTTTCATTTAGAAGCCAGTGAGTGCGGCAGTATCGATCCAGGTAATCACAACTTCTTCCGTCTATCTTTCTAATAATACATCTTTGTCTCGTGTAATGACCCAAGTAACGCAGAAATAAATTTTCATTTCAGAATACCAATTGGACAAAAGAACTTACAAATGCTACAAGTTTCATACAGAACCACGAGACTTCTCCCACGCCTTCCTCACATGTTCGGCTGAAGGCGGCCATCTTGCTATTATAAATAGTGACATCGAAGCGACAGTGCTCAGAGAACTCTTCGCTAAATATCCAGACACCAAGATATTGGGACCTTACCGGAAAGATTTAGCGTTCATCGGTTTTCAAGATTGGGGCAGTTGGAATTGGAGGACAGTTCATGGTAATTTTATATTAAATAATATTTTTTTACAAACTTAATCAGTTTAAAGATAACCTTGAGACAGTTTTACAGTATACGAGGTACCGTGGTATTTTTCTTAGTATTTTATTCAAAGTAATTTTCATTGTGCTAATAATAGTCACCGAGCCTGCGCTGGAATTCAAAGTTGTAGGGTGTTAAAGTTGGAAAAAATGCTTTCAGTGATGTCATTCCCCTCTAAAATTCATGAGATGGTTCTACAGATTATTTTGAACATAAAAAATTGTTGCGCTGAAAACAGATAGCCAGGATAACGCTGGTTGAATATTAGTACTTAAAGCTTGAATATCAGTTAAATCATTAAACAACAACACCAGAACACAAATATACAAAATAGAACATGCCACCAGGGTAGGCAGAACACGATATCCCAATTTCTTATTCAGGAGAGAGGCCAGAATGTTCACTTACATCAATATTTATTGTCTATTATAATGGTTGTTGTAAGATGAGATGTAATAGACCAAATTAAACAACTGAAGTGGAAATGGGCAGGCCATTTAATAAGATCTAAGACAGAGAAATGGACTAAAAATGTGACAGAATGGTGTCCTACATACAAAACAAGAAGGAAAGGCAGACAGTATCGTAAATGGGAAGTTGACATCAAAAAGGTGGCAGGTACGACTTAGACTAGAAAAGCAAGAGATCAATGTTCGTGGAGAGCACTTGGGGAGGCCTATGCTGGAAAGCAAGACAATCGAGAAACCGGTGTCGACTAAGGAAAAGTATATTTTATAGAAAAAATAAACACTAATGTAGTATTAAGTAGAAATAAGTTCGGTTTAAAGATATTTATTTTCTCAAAGAACAAATTACAGTTCACTTAAAGAGAAACTTAACTAAATTAACAGTAGGTAGTAGTTAATATTACGACATTCATATATCGAAGGAACTTGACGTCATAGTAAAATTATTAAAATAAGGGTAGATTATTAGATATTATTAAGTTAAAAAGTTAATTGTAAGATTGTTAATAAAGGCTTTTTATTATGATTATTATTATAATGGTTGTTTATATAATGTTAGTTAATTTGCCTTTTCAGGTCAAACGCTGCAGGATGCAGGCTACATCAAATTTACTGTAGGGGAGCCAGACACTGGATCGCCAATTCAATCCTGTGGTGGAATATTTCGCACGGGTCTTCTAATTGACTTATGGTGTGATAGACCAGCCGCATTTATCTGTGAGAAGAGTCCAGACTATCCTGTCGTTTGTCGAAATTGATTAAACAGTTCTGAATATGTATTACTTATTTATGTATATGTATTACATTAAAATGTGTTTGAAATCCATACTAATATTATAAATGCGAAAGTAACTCTGTCTGTCTGCTTGTTTGATTCTGATTCCGATTCTGACCTTTTCACGCTTAAACTGCTGAACATATTTAGATGAAAGTTAGTATGTAGATAGTTTAAGACCCTGAAAAGGATAGACTATAGGCTACTTCTTTGTGCAATAAATCGAAGGGGTAGAAATGGGAGGGGTTAGTTTTGTATGAAATGGCTTATTATGGGCGTGTTTCTTGTTAAGCGAATCGATCTCGCTTCAAACTTTGCGGAAATACTGCCGTAACAAATAATTAAAGTGTATTATTTGTTATAATTACCCCTAAAAGGGGGTTGGGGTTGTACATCTTATCTTTAGGCAGGTGGTGGTATAAAGATAGTAAACATTGGTTAAGAAAGGTTTTTTTGTAAATTCGATTTTTAATGGAGGTAAATGGGAAATGGATGAATGTCGCGACGCTTGGGGAAGGCCTGTGTCCAGCAATGGACATCTTTCGACTGATATGATGATGAAGATTTGATGAAATGGGAAAGCAATGAAACTTTTAATTGCGGCTTCCGATTTGGTTGAAACTTTGCAGGCTTGTTTTAGATAAAAAATGATTGAGATCTGCATATTTATTTAGATTATGTAATAGGATGAGGTTTCGTATTACACAGTAAGGGCAAAATATAATAGGAGCCAATATATTAACAGGTATGCGAAAAGGGGAAAGCGTGTTCATATGTCGAGTCCCAATAATCCCGACTGAACTATCAGTTCAATTCAAAAGACTCCACAGTCATACAGGTATATTTAACCTATACATGTATTGACCAATTTCTTCAATTAAATAAGTTAATCGTTTTTACGTTAATGCTTCCTGTACCTATACAGGCTGCGTTTTCCAAGTGGGCGTGGATGGCCAAATCAACAATAACTATGAAGAATAGTACAAAATAATCAAAGGAGTCAAGGGGCTGATTTTGATTTAAACTAAAATTGCAACATTGGATATTTCTCACCCTGTATGTCGACAAACAAGATTGATTGACAACGCTATAATGAAGCGGGCTCTATATTAACGCGGGCGAAGCTGCTAGTAATTCCATAAACGCTGAAAACGAAAAATTAAACATCTTGTATTATTTATTGTAAATGAAGAAGAACCTTGAATGTGAACCTTGTTGCTAATTAAGAACGGATTATATCACTCATAAAAAGCTCGAAATATGCATGAAAAGTGTCAAAATATCCAACACCAAAAATAATTAAATCCTAGTAATGATCGAATCAGAAACGAGGTGACCCGGTAGGGGTAGAGTATCAATGTTTTATTTTATTTATTGATTCATTCACAAATACAGTTCTACATAACCCGGCCATATTGGCCGTCAAACTGAAGACCGTTTGTTTGATATATTCTTGAGTGGAGACTGTGAATTGGTAAGAAATACAAATGATAACTGGGACGGGCTAAATATATATATATATGACGGGGGACGGGCCCCCTGGTTATTTTTAAAAAGAGTGACGTCAGCAATGCTGACGTCACTATCTCCATTATCATCATGGTGTTGGTGCTGGTGATGGTTACTCATGTTGAAAATTAAAGACTTGTCTTCAAGAGTATCAACTTATATTCTTGCTGGCAGAAAGCACACAATAATAACACACAATGGCACACAATAAATAGTTATTTAACAATAAAGAATTACTCACAATATTCCGGAGCTCCGTACCGTCCGACGACTCGACTTAGAATGATTTGTGAGCGGTCGGGCGGTCGTATTTATACGGAACTTCGGTTAGAGTCGTTACAAGTCTATTGACTAAGTCAATAGACTGTCTTTGTTTGTTGTCTGTTTTTAAATTCTAGTTTTTATTTTACAAATCACAAAATGGATTATGAAGTAAAGATTAATTAGTTTTTAATAATTTTGAGTAATAAAATGAGTAAAGATAAACAAATAGTCATTTGAGAGATTTTTATCAACTTAAATATTCAAATAAGCAATCACACGTTATTTGAACTTAAAATAAACAATCATAATTTATTCGACGCTCGATTACGCCCTCACGTCGGTATTGATGTTGACTTTGCGCCGATATATATAATTAAAAAAATGTATAATTCAATGAATTATAAAAAAATAACGCAACTGCAACTCAGATCAAGTTGCTACCAGCCTCCTTTCCCTGAGCCCGTCCCAGTTTTCATTTATCATTTAAAAAAAAATAATGTTGCACTGAAGACGGGGAGTTAAGGAAAAATAATATGAAGCTACATTATGTAAACGCCTGCGTTAATCAACTGAACAAAATATTGCTGCATTAAGACAAATTGCAATTTTAAATGACTTAAGAACTATGTCGCGAAGTTTGTCACTTTATGACATCTTTCAAATCACTTTTTTTCGGTAATTTTGATCCCCGCTAATGGAGTGGCTGACGTTTAGATTACTTAAATATTCGGGGCAAACTACTAAATTTAACATTACCTACCTATATTCTTTATTATTAAGTTTACTTTATCTCCCTTACTATAATATTGACGTTCATGCTTTTGATTAATAAATCTAATGCAGGATGGACTGTATGACTTGAGGAGTGATATGAAAGAAAAGGGATTCAGTGAAAGCGTAACGGTTGACAGTATGGGGGGAATCACACTATAATATCTAGGATACCAGATCTAAGTCATATTTATATGATAATGTAATATAAACAAAATAATATGAATCATATCGTCATTGAGACAAGATTGTTGACATTTGTTGATATAAATTTGATCATAGAAACGGGCGCAGGATGGAGCTATACAAGACAAATAGCTCTGCCTCTGTTTCAGTGTCGAACTATGATAGTTTTAACACGTCATGATATAAGTTCCTTGGGGGTGACCATTAGCTATTAGAGTAAGGTTATTTTGAGTGTGTGTAGGGGAAAGATGTAATGACTTGTATACTCTGTTATCCCCTGGTCTTGCAATGAATTATCAATTTTTTTTTCATAATTTCCTGATGCAAAAGCCGTCCATAAAATGCCTTAGAATTAAGTTTTGCTAATTCTAAATTCCAAGGCTATTATTTATTGATTTGAAGAGGCGTAAAAATATACTCATAGTTGGTTATTTGGTATAAGGGTACCTACGCACTATGCAGTTATCCGTCCAGCTGACCGATTCAAAATTATGTAGTGTGTAGTTTTTTTATCCGCCCTGCGATGCGGCTGCAGCTGGTTTGCGGCTGCTGCCGGACGGTTGACCGCATAGTTCGTAGGAGGCCTTAAAGTAACAGAACAACCTTTTCTAAGTTATGTGATGTGAAAGTTCCCGATGGTTCTTTTTTTTCTGATGTGGGCAAGAGAGCAGTGGTGGCCCAGTGGTATCGGCCACGACTTACAAGTTGTAGGGGTTCGAGCCCAAGCAGGCGCTTTACTTTGTGTAAATTATTTCATCACCACTGCTCTCAAAACGATGAAAGAAAACATCATGAGGAAACCGGCATGACCGAGAACCAAAAATTCGAAGACATGTGACATCCACCATCCCGCGTGTTGGATAACGGCCCATTCCCGCTCACAGAGAGTAGGCCTGTGTCCCAGCAGTGGGAACATTAATAGGCTGATAATGTGATGTGGGCAATCATCCATCATCATCATATTTGCGACTCGACGTGGCGGGACTCGACGTCAAGTTGATAAATCAGAGATAGGATCCTATGTATGACCCTAGATATATGATAGTGTCGTAACCCCTAAAGATTGAAAGAAAAAGTTTCGTGACAGCCCCAATCAACATGGTACAAGAGCAGGCAGATGATAATGATGATGAGGTATTTTACTAGATATACAGTATGGGCACACTAATGTTAAATGTGATGATCTCATATTATAATTCATTTGTACTGTTAACGGAAAGACTGTGTAGTAAAGTTCAGGGAATATAGGAGGTATTTCAAACAATATTTTACTAAGTATAATATTTATTTATTTAGTAATTAAAAAAAGTGCACAAAAAACACAATAACCAAAGTAGATCTCCATCTGATGTAAAAAATGTAATCATATTTATTATCAGTGTCCTTAACCACACTGTGATTGAGGATTCCTGAGTAACGATGGTTGATCAGCACGACAAACACCAGGATAATGGGGATTCTTCTCACAGATAAAGGAGAAGTTCTTGTCACACCATACGTCGTTTAGATACCCATTCCGCCACAACGAACCGCAGAATTCACCCGTCGTCGATGTTGGCTCCCCTGAATTCCATTTGCTGTACCCTGCTTCCGACAGCGTCTGGCCTGAAAAAATAATCAATATTTTGATTGTGAAGTTTGAATTATATCACATAAGTATTCCCTGAATGCTGAAGGTGAGGTGGAAATTTTCTTTGTTAATGGAAAGGAAACGTTCAAAAGGCGCCTTGACTTTTGAGGAAAAAAGACCTAAGTGTGGTTTTTTACAAAAACCGCCGATCACCCATTACCTCTTAAAAGACCACTCCAGAACACCGTCTGTGAAACGCCTGTAAGGGCAAATCTGTGGGGACTTTAAAGGGATTTCACCTGACCTTCGCTGTGCACGGCAGAACATGAACACTGTGCCTGTCACTGGGTATGCTGACAGAGTCCCTCATCTGAGCACTCACAACCTTTAAGTCCTGCCAGTACCTACAGCCGCATTTCGTTTTGAAGTTCCTGTTAAAGGATTGAGGCTTCGCAGGATTCGAAGTTGACACTTAATTTTTTGGTTACCAAACAGACTAAGTAACATTGAATGAAGGTAATGTTACTAAGGCGAGCAACTACATTTTCAAGTAATTTAAAAGGTACAAGAAATATGAATTACCATGAATTGTCCTCCACTCCCCATGTTCACCCCAATCGTAAAAACCGATAAGAGCTGCATCTTTCCAAGTTTCAATCATTCCATACATATCGCTTTTAGGAATTGTAGCAAAGATTTCTCTCAATACTGTGGCTTCAGTGTCACTGTTGATAATAGCAAGATGGCCGCCTTCAGCTGAACAAGCGAAGGACGCTCGGGAGAAGTTTCGTGGTTCTAGATGGAACTTGTAACATTTGTTAGTTCTTGTATCCAAGCGATATTCTGAAAATGAATATAGATCATGGTACAACCGATAACTATTGTGAAGAATTTATGCCTAACTTTCTGCCAAAAAATATTCTGTCAGCCTGATGTTACGAATATTCACCTGGATCTACAGTGCCGCATTCATTAGCTTCTATTTGGGGGTTTTCTGGACGATAACAGATGTAAGGACGAGTATCTTCACAGGGACGATCTGCTAACTCTCCATTACCGTTGAAAGTGATACAACTTTCTTTATTGTCCTTATTATCTGGCTCATCCTTTGCCCAAACTACTGGAATTGCCGAAAGTGGTGTACCTATAATTATAAAATCTGTTTCATTCGCTGATATGACGATATTATTGTTTAAAACACACATGACGTTATCTATATGTTTATTTTTTATATTCAAAGGTGACCATAGTTGACGTATAGCCTCTTCGCTGAATGACTAGATTTCTAATGTCCGCCTTGACTGTTTTTTTGTTTTTAAGAAGTCCTTGAAGTACGTTACTTTTTAGCCAAAGTCGAAAGCCAAATAATCTGTTTCGGTCTTTGCCTAGTCTATCCTAGGATTGACTTAGTTAATTTAAGATAAGTCGACGGCGCCCCACTCTGCTGGGCTACTTTTACTGTCTGCGGGGTTTAAGCAACCTCGTTCATTCGCTTTCGTGATGGAAAAGATGGATGAACTGCTGCGTGAGGAGTGATATGAACGAAAAGGGTGATAGTTGGCTAGTTGACTGGACAGTATGGAAGAAGAAAACTTGTTGCGCTAACCCCAAGTAACGTGGGACAAGGGCAGGCAGATGATGTTCGCTCGCTCTTGCACTTATTAGTTTAGGAGCTGTTGTGGACACACATACAGTAACAATTTCCTACATGAATGTAATGTATTTCGGAACCTAATTTAAGTCTGACTGGTCATTTGGTCAAACCCTGATTCGATCGCATTGACTAATCTTTTATAGGCCTTTGACTGCCCAAGTCGGTCTCTTTTATTTAGGATTGTTACACAGAGTACTTTTTTTATATATGAAAGATTGTTATTGATTTGGACTATGACTTTGGCTTTTTGTTAGATCTGAGGATTGACTGGACAATTCAAGGTACCTTGGAGCTTCGATGTTTGACTATGACATATTTATTTCGTCAAACTCACTGACTAACCTTCAACTGTATGGTAATCTCCTTGAGAGAGAGTGGCATGAATTCCGGTAAAGATTTCTTTCGAAGTAGAGTCCTTTATTATGTGTATCATTTCTGATTTTATTTCCAGTGATGTTGGCACAGCTAGAGAAGCACCTGGGGGCAATATAAAATAATAAAAATCCTATCCTATCTAGTATGTTGTTTACAATAAAGTATTTAATAAATAAATACTGTGAAGGGCGACACGTTGACATCTGTCAGGCACGTCACCGGCCAAGGGAATCAGTCCGACATAAATAAATTATACGTATAGTATAAGGTCTTTGGTCCGACACATTATATTCGGTTGTTCTTGTCTGGCTAAGACTACAAAGTACGTAAGCGGCGGTGCGGCGCGCCACAGACAGACTATTTGCATAGACATCTTGTAGCCAGGATTATCCACTAACAACTTGATTTTAAGTGCAATCGAGTGGAATCGGTACTATACTATAGGTACATGCCTGACCAAGTTCTCGACAAGTAAAATTTCAAAATTTAAAAAACCCCCGACACATTTATCTTGCGAAAACACCCCGATTCAAACAGTAAAACGCCCATAACTTTTTAACGGCTGAACCGATTTTATTCAAACATAGCTAAGAATACTCTCGACAAAACTACCTTTAAAAAAAAACTAAATCGAAATCGGTTTATCCGTTTAGGCGCTATGATGCCACAGACAGACACACAGATACACATCAACACACGTGAAACTTATAACACCCCTCTTTTTCCGACGGGGGTTAATTAAAAATGGCAATATCACATTGTATTGTGATTGGTCTAAAATCTGTGACAGGACTATTGTTGCAAATAAACTTGATGGTAGTTTAAATACTTTGAGTATCGTTTGGAGGTTCCTCTCTCAGAAGCCCTCACCACCGGTAGCTTGAACCCAGTTCCCGATACCGTCGGGCCACTAAATCTATATTTATAAATGATTTTTGATGTGTTTTCTAAATAAAGTTATAAAATCAAATATCATCGTCTCGTTAACTGGGCTGAAGTAAATGTACCTTGATAAGCTGACTCCCATTTGCTTTGCTGAATTTGTATACATTTATGTTATAGTTTTTTACAGATACGGGAAAATAATGCACAAGATTATGCCTAGAGGTATAAAAAAAAATGAGTTGACCTAGTACAACAGAAGTAGGACTCATAAAAATTTACACATATCAACACCCACCTACACACACACACCATCCAAACACGCGCACACATACACACACTCGCGCACACACACACCCATACACTCACACACAAACATATGCAAAGTTATTGCAGACCAAAAGAGCATGCGCATCTCTTATTTCTTTTGTTTAACTACGTTTATTTTTTTAATTAATTAAACAATTTATTCTTATTATTAATTTATTAGTTACATATAAATTAAGTCTGAGTCAAAGTATAAAAATAACGTAAATATGAATAACTTTGAATGAATTAAATATTGAGTTCCAACATTGCTCTGATTCTAATCTTACTGCTATTAAAATGCGGCATTTTGGATGGATGAATGTATGTAATTCAAACACTCCAGGACGGCTGAACGGGTCTGTATGAAATTTGGCACAGGGGTAGATTTTAGTCTGGAAAAGCAAATAAGTTTATTTTACCCCGATAGAGTAGATACTATGATCCCTTAGGATAATATAACAGTTCTCATGCGGGTGGAAGCTAGTGATATATATCTTTGCAAAAGAGCTTACCCTCCAGTGCACATCGCAGCCGAGCCTCAGACCAAGTCGCTGGTACAACGAAGTGTTTAAACCATGCTCTGGCCATGAAACTATATTTGTAGTCACATCTGAATGAACCCTCTAGAATAACAAGAAAAAAATAAATTGAAAATGAAAAAATCTAATGCTAGATTATTTTAAACAATAACAAAAAAAAACATTTCATAAACAAGGTTTTGTTGGACTAAAAAGTACGAATGTTAAATCGTTTGAGAATACATATACAATGAGTCCAAGCATGAGAGTGGTGCTATTTTATCTGGTCGAGGAGTTGCTATAGCCACCTTCTGGCTTCCTCATGAGATCAGCTCCATAGTACCATAATATTTCAATGTTTCCAAAGTTACATAAGTTTGCCAAGTTTGAGCTTAATTGGATTCCAGGAAGTGTTTAAAAATCGATTACTAGTTGCCGGACACACATACGAAAGCTAGGTAATAATTCCAAAAATCGGTCAAGGGTTCCGTACCATTATCGCAAAAAACGTCAAAAAGATCACGTTTGCTGTATGGGAGCCCCACTTAAATATTAATTTTATACTGTTTTTAGTATTTGTTGTTATGGCGGCAACAGAAATATATCATTTGTAAAAAAATACTGTCTATCTATCACGGTTCATGAGATACAGCCTGGTGACAGACAGATGAACAGTGGAGTCTTAGTACTAGGGTCCCGTTTTTACCCTCCCTGAAAACCGGCCAAGTGCGAGTCTGAGTTGCGCACAGAAGGTTCCGTATAATCAGGTATATTCACCAAGATAATTAAGTAACAATACTTACGTTCATAAACAATTAAAACACCGAACATTGTTCTAACGAAGGGACAAAATTAACTTTTCTGTTCGAAAATCGCCGTCCCCATACATCAATATACATTTGTTTTACTTTTCCAAGTACACTTCAAAAGTTGGTAGACTATTACTCGTAAACTTGTAAAGCTTAGCTGTGATAGGTTTCCTTTTAATTTCGTTATAATATATACTGCTGCCGTGTTTTTTCCCCCATATCCATAAGCAACCATTTGGCTGGCGAGGAACTATTAGTTAATCTGTGGATATGCTGAACGCGCTTGAATAAGCCCGCCATTTTATTAATTTCTTGGTTGTTTCATTATTATTATTTTTTCTCGCACAATGCATAGTAAAATGTTGTATGATACACGTACGTAAGATGATTTCCGACTTGTGTCTCAACGAGACTTGTGACTCATCGGAAATCACCTACCTTCCGCACTTGTAGCATAGATAACTATTTCACAGACCTGTAATATTTTTGAATGGCCTATCCAACGATACCCCACAAAATGAATAGACGAGAAAAAAAATATCCCCACTTTATAGGAGGTATCCTAAAAAATTTCATGATTTTATTTTACCACTTTGTCACCGTGATTAGTATGTATATCCATATCAAATGTTAGCTTTCTAGTACTAAGAGTCTCTGCGCTAAGCGGTGGACGGACGGGCAGATAGACGGACATGGTGAAACTATAAGGGTTCCTTGTTGACAACAGAACCCTAACAAACTGGCCAAGTGCGACTCGGACTTGCGCACGAAGGGTTAACCACGGGTTAGTTTACGTACCATTATCGCAAAAACCTCATTAAAATCACGTTTGTTGTATGGGAGCCCCACTCAAATATTTATTTTATTCTGTTTTTAGTATTTGTTGTTACAGCGGCAACAGAAATACATCATCTGTGAAAATTTAAACTGTCTAGCTATAACGGTTCATGAGATACAGCCTGGTGACAGACAGACAGATAGACAGACAGACGGACCGCGGAGTCTTAGTAATAGGGTCCCGTTTTTACCCTTTGGGTACGGAACCCTAAAAACGCTTGTAATAAAAAAATATTGATACCACATACACATCTTATTTTCCTGGACCCCCAAAACAGCAACATTAGCAAGTATTTATGAAATATATTAATATTATAAATACAAAAAATATCTTACCAATAAAATTCAGGCTGAACAATAACACAAAATATTTCAAACCAGACTTCATTTTGTGATAATCTTATAGAATAATGGTCATATATTTTCGTTACGAATATTTATATGATTTTAGTACCAATTATTTTTATCAGGATATAAATAATGTATTATTATCCTTTTATGTCAGTGGTTCTCAAATATGATATGACACAAATCATGTTTTATGAAAATCGATAGGTCATAATTTTGGAAGTCGGTTTAATTTTATTGCACAAAGATTTTATTTCCTCTTTTTATTTTTGGTACCTCAAATTAGCATAAAAATCATTTAACATAGCCATGTACATCTCATGACAATTCCAATAAGCTTAATCACGGCAAGAATGCATTGTTTTATTTCGGGGTTCCAGTGCCTATCTTCCGGCATCATCGTCAGATCAGTTCGATGTTAACATTTTCATCAGTACCATTTATTTATAAATATATGATTCCTCATAGTCGGTTAACTATTGGAGATATCATATACCTGTGACATCGTTATCATTAAGGAGTTCCAGTGGCCATCTGTGGTCTTCCTTATCATTTCCACATTCTGGGTGCAAATTATAGCATTGTTGATGAAAATACCAAAATCGCTGTATGTCATCATCATCTGCCTAGCCTTTTCCCACTATGTTGGGGTCGGCTTCCAGTCTTTTTTTTTTTTTTTTTGGGACAATCCCACCGCACTATTCCCAAACCACTGCAACTCCTGAAAGCCAGAATCAACAGTGGCGACCACCAGAAAAGCGCCGAGGCAATGAAGCTCGACGAAGTCCCGGAGAATGAATTTACCTGTCTTGGATCCCGCAACGAAATTAATCAGAAAAGAATAACGGAGGAGTAGGAAAAATGTAAATTTCCACTTCCCTCCATATCAAGCAGGAGACAGAACAAACAAGGCCAATAGGCACAAAGGGTCATATACAACTGGGATAAGCCCAGTTGCCTAGCACCACGGATAAAAAATTTGCATTAATACATATTAATGGGTCCTAACATTGTAAGCTGTTATATTTGGTTCCAATAATAGGTATGGCAAAAACGCTTGAACGCACGGAAATTTGTTCTAGTTTCCACAAGGTCCGTATAGTAAACAACTCCTGATGCAGCCTGTACATTATTCAACATAATATTACGTTCATTCTGCCAAAGAATACACTCCCATAAGATATGATGTGCAGATTGTACATATTCGCAGTCAGATGTAGAACACTGACATAAAGGCGAGGCAACGAGCTTGAAAGAAAATAATTTACTTTTAAAGTTACCATGTCCCGTGAGAAATTGGGCAACACAGTGATCCACTTCCAGCCACGTGCTGGCCAGCCGCACGCGAACGGATGGAGAGAATTGGTGGAGGTGTCGGCCCTTGATAGAATTATCCCACCTACATTGCCATTCGGATAAAAGTTCCTCCCAGACGTCAATAGGTGGTTTAAATAATCTAGAGATTTTCTCACGGTCACTCCGCGTTAAAAAGTTCGCGTCCGCGGTCTCTCGTGCGGAATAGTACATTGCAGCACGTCGCTGCACTTCAAGGTCGACCGGAAGTACACCAGCAAGTATCGGTAAGGCCTCAGTACTAACCGTCCTGTATGCTTTGCATAAGAATATCAAAGCCAAACGCTGACTTTGAAGTAATTTACGTCGTACCGCCCCTATGGTGGCCCTATCAGCCCAAACAGGCGCCCCATAGCACATACAACCCAAGTAAGTAGCCCCATAAATAGTTTTTAAAGTTAAAAAAGACAGACCCCACGTAGATTTAGATATTCTCGTTAAGGCATAGAATTTTTTTTTTGCTTTTTCACCGACTATTTTAATATGATCTATAAATTCAAAATTCCTCTCTAACACTAGACCAAGATAGCACACAGACTGCTTCCTTTTTACGGGAACGTCATTAAATTTAATAGTAGGACACGATTTAAGATTACCCTTCAAAATGAGTTGATAAGTTTTGTGCGGAGCAAAGGTCAGGCGGTTTCGATCGCCCCACTGAGATATTAATCGTAGGCAAGGGTCAGCCAAGTTCTCGAGTCCAGCTCGAGTACTTGATTGAATGAGCAGAAGACCGTCGTCCGCGTAACCGGTTAAAGAACAGCCGCTAGGAAGCGGAATCGCGAGGAAATCATCAAAGCCTAAATGCCATAAAGGTGGACCAATAACCGAACCCTGAGGACATCCCATGGTGAGAAACTTCGACATGGAATGATGACCGAGTTAGAGTTTCGCGGAACCATTTAAAAAGTAAGAGTAAACTAGATTATATATATTTCTGTAGCAGCCCCGAGTTTTCATTTTAAGTAATAGCATTGGCCACCATGCATTATCAAAAGCCCCAGAAATATCTAGAAAAATCCCAATTAGGTACTTATGTTCAGATGTATTAACTATTTTCCTAACAGTAAGGGCCGCGTCTACGGTAGATTTTCCAGTAGTGAAACCGAATTGATTGTTATGAAATTTTGGTCCGTCCGGTAGCAAACGTGGAACGATAAGGCGCTCCAGGAGTTTTCCCAAAGATGGAAGTAATGTTCGGCTTCCAGTCTAACCGGATTCAGCTGACTACCAGTGTTTTACATGGTGCGACTGCCTATCTGACCTCCACAACCCAGTAACTGGGTTATACGGTACCCCTTGGCTAGTCTGGTGTCAGATCTCAAACGTCTGACTATTCGCTATATGTTAAAATCGCTATATGTAAGCCTATAAATAATATTTGAGGAGTTCCCTCGATTTCCATGAGATCCTATCACCAGATTCTAAATTGGAGACAAATGAACCACTTTGAAAATATACCCTTTTGAACACAAAATTAATTTTCTAAATCGCTCCACAATTGGCGGGCTAATCGCGTAACAAACATAAAAAAAACCGGCCAAGTGCGTTTCAGACTTCACACATTTAGGATTCCGTACCAAAGAAACATCAGATTTTTCAATATATTAATATTTTTTACTAGAATATAAGTAAACATTGTCACTAAATTTCAAGGTCATTGGTCAATAGGAAGTTAAAAAGTTCTTCGGAACAAAACCTGTGACAGATGACGGACAGACAGACGGATACGTGAATGACAACAATAGGGTACCATTTGGACTCTTCGGGTACGGAACCCTAAAAACATACAATCAAATTGGGAACCTCCTACTTTTTGAAGTCAGTTGATATATAAAATAATAAGATTTGCCTTAAAAGTGATCCATATGCTACCAGAAAATGTATACAGGCAAATAATACGAGTATCACATTTTCAAAAACCGGCAAAACACGTGTTGGTCTCGCGCACAAAGGACCAAATTAAATAGTAGATTTAAGCTAGATTTGCCTACTTTTTCATCCACAGAGGCAAAAAAAATACAACATAAACTTGTTTGGGCATTCGATATTGTTTTTTTTTCAAGTTAATCGATCCTATAGATTTCAAGCAAATATGCCGACAGACAGACAAACGAGTGATTTTATAAGGGTTCCGTTTTTTCATTTGAACGTATGGAACATAGGGTTACCGACATAGCTCGAGGAATTGCCGAAGTTAAGTGGCAGTGGTTACACTACCCGCAGAACGGATGGTTGATAGGGCTGCAAAGTTCTGGAGTGGCAACCTTGTACCGGAAAACGCAGCGTTGGAAGGCTTCCTTCTAGGTGGAGCGATAACCTTGTCAGGATTGCAGGAACCCGCTGGATACGAGACGCATAGGACCGATCGAGGTGGTGACACTTGGGAGAGACCTATATCCAGAAGTAAAAAAAACTCAACTTAAAATAACTCATAAAAAACCACTCAAGAAAAAAACAACGCAAGGAAAAATCTTAAGAAAAAATAAATAATACTGGAGGAGGCCTATACCCAAATAGGGATGGGGTTCCTATCCAAGAAAATAAAAATTGTAAAGTAATTAGTGCAAGACAATAAGTGAACAAGTAAAATTAAAAAAACCCCCGACACATTTTTATTTCACGCTACATAATTTATCTAGTAGTAGACACGTTTCGATCAACAATCTATTGAACACTATATCTTGCGCAAATACCCCGATTCAAACAGTAAAAAGGCCATAACTTTTAAACGGCTGAACCGATTTTCTTCAAACATAGCTAAGAACACTCTCGATTCTCGATAAAATAACATTTCGTTAAAAAAAAAACAAAATCGGTTCATCCATTTAGCCTATGATGCCACAGACAAACACACAGGTACACACGTTCAAACTTATATATAACATTCCTCATTTTCCGTCAGAAGTTAAAAATGAAATATACTAAGCATTAATACATACGTACATACATGTAAAACTTTATGGATGGTAAATAATAAACGTTTATTATATATATTTCCAGCAGTGGAAGTCCTTCGGCTGAAATATTCATGATGATGATGTGCGGAACACTAAAAGCATATGTATTTGAAAACCACTGACACAGGAAAAATATAAGATATTGCAGTAATCATTATAATTAATACAAAATTTTTGCTCTTTACTTTGTTGTATACGGTTAAATTAATGACATCACTCCTATTATGGACATAGTGCATTGTGTTCTTATCAGTCTGTAGAGGAAACTAAGATGTTTTTTCTTTTTGCCTGAACAATACCTATAGAAAAACGAGTTCACCATAACAACAATATTATAATAACTATGTAAATCATCATACAGGTTTCAGCCGAATGATATCCACAGATGGACTTAGGCCTACCCCAAGCGTCGGCACATCGACCAGTGTTGTACTTCTTGTAAGCAGCTAACTTCCGCATTCTCAACAAGAAAATCGGTCCAAAGTGTGTGTTCACAACGTTGCAACTTCCATACGTGATCGCCACTCCAGCAACTTACGGCCCCATTGGCTCCCCCTTTTTTTCACCCCTTCTTTTTTTTGTAACGATAGTTACGCGTTTGACCACTATCTCACCTGATGGTAAGCGATGATGTGGTTGACAGTGAAGCACGCTTGCCTGGAAGTAACCTATTAACTCATGACTTAATGATCCTTAAGTTATAGCTATCAGGAACTTCGGCAGGAATTCCACTCTTTAGCTGTATGCACACTGAAAGTATTTCTTAATGTTTGACTATTGATCGGGCTAAATTGGTCACCCTATTTTTGAGGTTTTTTGGTTGGAGAATGACGAATCAGTAAGTGGTGCACCTGTGTTTGCTCACTCCCTTGTGCAGTATAAAATTTACTTATGTAATACTTCATGCCAAAAAAAAGTACAGAGGCGGACTAATGCCTTAGCCATTTTCTACCAGTCGACGCCGGTGATGCAGAGACAAATATAGTGGTAGGTGCAATATTGAAAATAGTATTTATTCAAATACAAGCTAAACATACATCCAATATATACACAAACAAACTAAATAATACACGAATAAATTTAAACATATAGTGATAACAGATAATTGTAGAACATTAATGCTGTGACGATACTACTGACAACTTCATACGAATGTAATATTTCCCGCCCTGAACAGCGGTGACATCCGCTAAGATTGGCCACGGTGCCCGAAATTTTGGTCCAGAGGACTATTATTATTTTTATTAGAGGAGAATAAAAGTTGCTAACGAGAAACTCCTAATGGAAGAAAGAACCCAATATCACTTTTTGCCCGACCTAGGAATCGAGCCCAGGGCCACACGCCTAGCAGTTGCGACGGCGGCGGCGAGACCAACTAGGTAACTCGTAATTTGTGTAATAATTATCGGGTTATCAGTCACAAGCAATTGTTAAAAAGGTGTTATTTTGAAATAAATTTATTTCATCGGCTACCTTGGCGCTTTTACCATCATTAAAAAAAAACATTTCAATGCCCATTCCCTCTCTCACAAAGAGAGGCCTATGTCCCAGCAGTGGGAACATTAAAAGGCTGATGATGATGATGACATTTTAATGAAACATTAATGGTTTATTATTAAATATTTTTAATTGTCTTGTCTATTTACAGATAAAGCACGACATACGACAGACAAGCCTGGACTCTTTTCACAGATAAATGCGGCTGGTCTGTCACACCAGAAGTCAACCAGCAGACTCGAGGAGCGAAATATCCCACCACAAGATTGACCTGGTGTAACATTGTTTGGCTCTCCTGCAGCAAATTTGCTGTAACCTGCCTCTGTGAGCGTTTGCCCTGAAAGAAAAATACGTACAGTACCTACAAGCATTTAAAAAAAAATGTTACTAACAAGGTAATGTCGTGTTGACCGAGTGGCTAAGACCTCATCTCTCGTGTTTCAAACCAGGGCAAGTACCAATAAACCTGGTCTTATAGTTGATATAAATTTGAAATCGCCAACACATCTCAATGCTCGTGCCTTCTTTGTATGAGAAGAGGCCTTCGCCGTGCAGTAATAGGTTGGTATTATTATATAGTCTGGGTAGTAACGAAAATTCTCTTTAGCATACGAAACTTCCTCTGAAAATCGTACCACCTCCGCATTCGCATCCACCTAATCATTTTTCGAGGAGGTGTAACTAAGGTCTACTGAGCAATGGTCCACCAAAGATATTAAGGCAACAAAAAACTTGAATCCCAATTTCTTTTTTTATCACTATGAAAAAGGCGTTAAGGATTGTAAATTACCATGAATAGTCCTCCACTCCCAACTTTCACCCCAATCATGAAAACCGATAAAGACCACATCTTTTCGGATATTGCCCAACATATTTTCTTCTGGATATTTAGCACAGATTTCTCTCAGCACTGTCGCTTCGATGTCACTATTAATAATAGCAAGATGACCGCCTTCAGCTGAACATGCGAGGAAGGCTCGGGAGAAGTTTCTTGGTACTGTATGAAACTTGTAACATTTGTTAGTTCTTTTGTCCAATTTGTATTCTGCAATGGAAATGATTTTTATGTTATTTGCATCTATGCACGGGCTATGTTGTATTATTGGAAAGATAGGCTAAAGTAGCTGTGATCGTATATATATTTACCTGGATCGACAGTGCTGCACTCACTGGCTTCTACATGAAAGCTCTCGGAGCGGTAACAGATGTAAGGACGAGTATCTTCACAGGGACGATCTGCAAATTCTCCATTACCATTAAGAGTAATACATCTTTCTGTATTGTCTTCATTGTTTGGCTCATTTTCAGCCCAAATCGCTGGAATTTTTGAGAGCGGTGTACCTGTAATTGGTAAATATGTATAAGACTCGGTCAAGGAAGTCTATTTTTTTTCATGAGCACTTGGATTATAAAAGAAGTTCTTAATAAAAAATACATATAAGTATAATGGAATTATTATCACTGACGCTTATGCTATAAACAAAACAGTTATCTTAAGTACATTTTAAGAAAAAGATATTTTAAGAGATTGACTTTAGGCTCATAGGAAGTTTAAGGTACAAGAATAAGGTACAAACACCTGCATATTGTTTGTATCAGAATAAACTCGATCATTCATTATTATTTCAGATAATTTCTCTCTGACGGTTTCAATATTTCTAATATAATACTTTATACTAATTAATTAACCTTCAATCGTATGATAATCTCCTTGAGAAACTGTGGCATGAATACCAGTAAAGATTTCATATTCCGGGTTGGAGCGATTTATGATGTTTCTCATTTCAGCTTGTATGTCTGGTGTTGTGGGGGAAGCTAGAACAGCTCCTGAGAACAAACTCAAATCAAATAAGCTAAGAGGCCCTAGACAAGTAACATTATGTCATCGAATTCTCGGCAATAGCGATTGGTACAATATCAAAAAAGTATGGAAATGTCAAACGATTTCGAAATGTCACATGTTTAGAGCCACTGGAGACCTTCTATCAACGATAGCGTCGCGATAGCGATTGGAAAAATGACGCAAATTTATGGGAATGTCCAGTGCCATCGCAGGTAGAACTTGTGGCTCTAGACAAGTGGCCTTCGATGTCAGAAAAGGTGAAATGTCAGAATTTTAGGCATTAATCTGGCGTTTTTTAGATATCGCTTGTCAATCCCATTAAATTTTGCCTCCGACTATCGCTATCGCCACGCTTCTGATGTAGAATATTGTCTAGGGCCTCTGGATAAGGGTGGCATAGGGGCGTGGGGATTGACACAAGAAAAAAAGCAAAGGTGCAAAAGTGAGAAGGTACTTCACGCCGGAACAGCTCCTCAATTTGTATCAAGCGCAAGTTCGATCACGCATGGAGTACTGTTCTCATCTCTGGGACGGATCTGCCAAATACCAGCTTGACGCACTAGAGTCGATCGAAAAGCGAGCCAAGAGGCTCATCAGCGATGAGGCACTGGTCAAGTCAAAGCTCAGAGTCTTGAACATCGTCGCCGAGTTGCCAGCAGTTAGAATTGCACGATCTAATGCCACCTAGCCCGTTTCATCATCGGACTACCAGACGTATGGCGATGCACCATCGATACATGGTAGACATCCCACCCATACGCACAAAACGTTTTGGGAACACTTTTATTATGCGTACAGCTAAGGACTGGAATTCCCTGCCGAAGTCTGTGTTGCCCGATATCTACAATCTAGGGTCCTTAAGTCAAGAGTGAATAGGTTATTTCTAGGCAAGCGTGTTTCACCGTCGACCACATCATCGCTTACAATCAGGTGAGATTGTGGTCAAGCGCGAGCCTATAAGTTATAAAGAGAGAGGCCTAGCAATGTGTGTAGTCAGATCAAACCTTTTTATTTGACATTTCAACCATCGTCATCGCTGACATCGAATTAGGTACACTTTGTCTAAAACCTTTTATCTAATAAAATTGCAAAAAAAAACGTTTTAATTTATTTCATGCTTTTTAAACTACACCTAGTAGTAGACACGCTTCAATCGACAATAAATCAAAACATGTAATTATTTTTTTTTTAAATTAAATTATGACACGATATCTTGCGAAAAAACCCGATTCAAAGACTAACGTTTCGAAACCGATTTTCATTAAAAATTGTTAAGAACAATCACATGATAAAGTCACCTTTCAAATAACACAAATACACACCAACCACGAACTTCAAACGTATAACAACATGCCATTTTTCCGTCGGGGTTTAAAAATAAAAAAACAGGAGCCTGGTTGTTGACAGAGTTTCCTTGTGTGATTGAATCAGAAATAAAGACATCCGCAAGAGAACAAAGATTACCAACATAGCCCGAAGAATAGCGAAACTTAAGTGGCAGATATTGATATTGCTCGCAGAACGGATCACCGTTGAGACCAAAAGTTCTAGAGTGGCGACCGCGTATCGTAAGACGCAGCGTAGCCTCCCAGCTAGGTAGAGCGACGACCTGGTCAAGGCTGTGGGACTCCGGCGGATGCGAAACGCACAGGACCGATCGGTGTGGCTACGCTTGGGGGAGGACTATGTCTAGCAGTGGACGTCTTTCTGCTGAAATGATGATGATGATGATGATGACGAAGATTCAAACTACCGGTGGTTGGGTCTCTAGGAACAGGAACCTCCACACAACGCGAGCCGTGCCGAGAAGTATTGTCTTCTGTATCAGGTCTTTCCTCCAACTACGCAATGACAGCCTCGACATATTGTTATTTCAGTAATTCATTCTTATTCATCATACTTTTTTACATTTTTTAATATAAGAGTGTAAGACTGTAAAAGCATATAGAAAACATTAAAAATATTAAAAAAGCGGTATAAAGAAATTAAAATTGTTACAAATTAAGTAGCTTACCTTCAAGTGAGCATCGCAGCCGGGCATCAAACCATGTCGCTGGCACAACAACAGATTTGAACCATGCTTGGGCTTTTGCACTGTAATTGTAGTCACATCTGAATGATGCTTCTAAAATACGAGAAAAATAATTAAACAATGTTAACCAGTAGAAATGGCAATCAGATTTAAGAATACTTTAAATAAAACTTTTGATTTGGGCTCTATGATAACTAGTCTATTTAAACGGCAGTGAGGAAACTAAATACTAGCCAATAAAATTGTTGGTAGCTAACATCTTAAAATCACTTAATGAATTTAAAACAACTTACCACTAAAGTTCAGGCTGAACAGCAACACAACATGTTTTAAACAAGACTTCATTTTGGGAGCACAAGGATGCAAATGTGGCGATTCAATTAGTTTTGCAAATTTATATAGAATACTCTTGTAGTCAAATGTGTCACCATGTGGTAGACATATTATGATTCCTTGAGACAGTGGCTCCCAAAATTAAATAATTTTACCACAGAACCTAATTTTGCCTATTTACTACTACCAATTTATTTATTTAACCTCTAATCTACTTCTACTAGCTGAGGGATAGTTCTATAATTTTATTATTTTAGTAACATCAGTGGCAATCTGTTGCTATTAAGTGAGGCGAAATATTTGATCAACCAGGACGGGTAAAAAGACAATTCCCATGGATATCTGAAGTTTTTTTTTCGATATCGAAGTTGAAAGTCATCTAATTTAGGGCAAACCCACAATTTCTTAGTTAGATTAATTATCCTTTTATTTTGCGGGATTAAAATTTAAATATTTAATAATCACTGACCTGAGAAATAAACATTAGGTACGGAAGGAAGTGACCTTATTTATTAAATTAAGAAGAATTACAATCACATGCAGTTTGCTAATTGCTTTACCATTTGGATCTGTATGACCCGCGAGATTTTGAAACGTATGAATTTTTCAGAAACTTTTTATTGTCAGTGAATAGACAAGGAGGAGCTCGAGCTAAATAATATCAGCCGCACGGGTCGATCTTCAAGGTTAAGCAACGCTTGCCGAGGTCAGTACGTGGATAGGTGACCATCGTTATGTCATATCGCGTTTCCTCTGTGTCTCGGAAAGCACGTTTAGCCGTTGGCTTTGGCTATCATTGGAAGCCAAAGCCAACGGCTCGCATCGCTCCATGTAAAACACTGGTACTCAGCTGAATTCAGTTAGTCTGGAAGCCAACCCCAAAATAGTTGAAAAAAAGGGTAGGCAGATGACGATGAGATAATGTTTGCTCAACGAATATCTATCTATGATGCAAATATGCATTGGAAACAGATCTAAACTATAATAGCCCTCTTACACATTCTGAATTCCACTCTGAATCCCGACTCGGAATTCATATTATTCACACGTATACACACGTACACATAGAGACTCTTTAGTCTCTATGTGTACAAGTTCTGGATGATGTTATAATGTTTTTAAAAATCTGCAGGAATCAGGGTTTTTGATAGAACGTTATTTAAATGAATTATTGATAAAAATGACATACAAATAATAAAATTGTAACTCAGCGATGTCTGTCTTGAAGATATTTAAGAAAATTTATACGGTGGATATAAAAATTTCTTAAATATCATCAAGACAGACATCGCTTTATATATTAGCGATAGATAAACACGTATATTTTTGGAATTTTTGTTTGTCTGTCACGGAGGATGTTTATACGCGAATGGCACAAAAACTACTGCGTGAACTTGAATGCAGTTTTCACAGTTGAATTTTTGCTAATCTAACTTAAAGTCTGGTACATATTTTATCTTGATATGCGGCCTAGAAGTCAAGTTATCAACACAAGAGTGTTTTCTTTGACTGGGTCGGTATCTATAAATGATACCGGGCAACTTTCTAAGGAAATATAGTTGTTTTGATGTGAGTTTTTTTTCCGAAGTAAAATTTTTGGTTAAGCGTGAGTTGTCCGTGAAAATGACAAACAACTCAGTTTCACGTAAGGATCATTTCATTGCACTGGAAGAAAAAAACAGGACAGCATAGTTTTCCAAAAGTCATTGGGCATCTTAGTATGGAAACCATACCCATGGCATGGTACAAAAACGAAATAATTTAGTACAATGTCTTAAAATAATATTATGACTCTGATTTACTATATTTTCTAGATTTTTGGGGGCCGAGTCACCCACGTCCGTAGCAGTATGCCCTTTGATTCCCTGCACGTGGTCCCCGGGTGGTGCAAATCAGGTGCCACTTACTGGTAGTAGGTTTCGGCCGAAATCTTGTGGCCGCCCACCGGGCAAAGTCGTACCGCCAAGTGGCCTAGTCGTGTTCCAGTTACGATGCTCGGTGTAGCCAACTACAGGAGTTGGGTCGAGATAGCTGTTCCACTGCAGACAGACTAGCCTGACACGCGCTGATATGGGCGTATCAGTAGACTAGTCGCGGAGGGTAGTGGGATCCGACGCAAGGTGCAGCGCTGCCGACCGCAGGTAGTTGGGGCCCAAGTAGTGTGCCAAATACACATGAAAGACTGCCCCGCCAACTGTCGAAACATTCTGGAATGCACCATCGTGCTGGTTGGCGACCAGATGAGGAGAGCCCTATGGACATTCCGGGGGGGCTTGGGCGTCCCCAATGATGCTGTCCTTTCAGTGCGTGTCTGACGCTTAGCAGCGTAGAACCTCGTCTAACTTTCAACTTCTCCATTCACTCTAATAAAATAATAATGCCAAGGAAAAATAATACTAAATTTAAACAGTGGCTGCACCCCCTCCCCCACAAAGTGCACCTCACTAACATTAGAGGTCTTCACTCAAATCTTTTTGCAGTCTACTACCACCTAGAGCCTGAGAAACCAGCGCGGTTTACCCTGGAGCACAATTTTAAACCGCTCGCGGGTGTGTGTATGTACGCTCGTGACGACACTTGCTATCGGCGTCTCCGTAACCTTGATGACTCCAGATTCACAACGCTATGGGCTCTGGTGGACACAGGTCTTGATAAAATTATCTACACCTGTGACTACCGTTCGCGCAGCGGCGATCAGGTGACGTCCAGGCTCACAGAGTACCTCAGTGAGGCGGCTGAAGCAGCGGTACCCTGCCGCCCAATTAGTGTTACTGGGGGATTTTAATGCCCACAATCAGGAGTCGCTTTTCCCATACCAGTGGACTGACCATGCCAGAGGGCCAATTGCTTGGACCTTCTGCTGACAACAGATCCAGACCGATATTCTGTGTCGATAATTTCACGTTTGGGTAGTTCCAACCAAGTCCTGCAAGATGGTCGAACCGAGCCCCTGTCAACAACTTGAAAGGGGCTTAGTTCGACCACATTAGCCAAATAGGGACTTGCTTCTTACTCAGCAGGTAGTAAAGCGTTTTGGTCTCTGGCTAAGTCGGTCAAGTCGAACTTCTGCCATCCTTCACTACCACCACAGCGGTGGTTCTTAGAACCTGTGTGCCTGAACTGTCTCCGATCTTGACACGCCTATTTCGCTTTTCGTATGAGACTGGAAAAATGCCGAAAGCATGGAAGCAAGCTAACGTACAGCCCGTGCCCAAGTAGGGCAGTCGAATTGACCCGGCCAACTACAGACCCAACTCTGTAACGTCCATACTATGTAAGAGTATGGAGCGTGTACTTAACACGAAGCTCCTAGCATACCTAGAAACTAACGAGATCCTTAACCGCCAATACGGCTTCCGCCGAAATCGATCAACTGGGGATCTTCTAGCGTATGCCATTCACATTTGGAGTGAGGCCATCGAAAACCACGGTGAAGCACTTGCCGTCTTCCTTGACATCACGAAGGCTTTTGACAGGGTCTGGCATGAAAGCCTTTTTAGCAAGCTTTCTTATTTGGTCTTATTAGTGTTCTATGTTTTGGATTGGATGACAGACTTCCTAAGTGTTGTGATTAAAACGGAATTCTTAGATTTAGCAGAGTTTTTAATAATTAAAAAACCATACATTAGTATCAGAGAGAACGAGTGACATTTGTCACAGCACAGACAATTAAACACCAGTTAGTTTGACAGTTGAGAAGGCGGCAATTTTAAATTACTCTCAAAACTCCCACCATATTAGAGATTGTTGAGAGTAATTTAGAATTTCCGCCTTCTCAACTGTCAAACTAACTGGTGTATAATTGTCTGTGCTTTGACAAATGTCATTCAAATGTGTTTATGAAATTTGAAGAATACAACATTGAGATAATATGTACTACGTACTAGAGAAGCTATCCTAAGCAAAATGCATGCTCCATTTTGTCAATTTTGACAAGAGTTTAAACTAAAAAATTCGCTGAAGCGCTGAAACAATAATTAGTCGTCTAACAAAACAATATAAACATGCAGCGCTAGAGCGCTTCTAAGGTGTAGTTTTCTCGCGACCAAAAAGACAGAAGCGCCGTGATTTTCATGGCGCTTACGCGTTTCGTTCAACCTTGTCATTCATATAGACTAAATTGCTGACTGACTACAGAAGTGACATAGCATTATACCTAACAAGCTTCATTAGAATTCACACTTTTTCAAAATGTATTATTAGTTGAAATGCGCTTACAATAAGTTAAAAACATATCAAATTGGAATAGGGTCGAATTTCACAATTCTCCTAAAACACGAATCTTTTGTATATTTTCAATATTAATTATGTTAATTTAGTTACCCCTAAACAATATAAGTTTAGTTAACTTTTGACGCTTCGATAAATAATTATTAGTCTGATTAATTTTAGCTCGTACTACAAGCGAATTCTTGTGTATTTGTTTATGATGGCTCGTATCAAATGTGTTAGGTGATTTAAACTGCTTGGTTGATCATAGGAATGTTGAAGCAAATATGTAAATTTTTCCTTGTGAATAAAATATGCCAAAGTATTAACAGTAATATAACTGAAATGATATTAAGTAGAGAGACTGATTCAGAAAACGCCTGCCCGCTTTTGTGGTATATTTATCCTCTTCGCGAAAATGCAACGAACATACATAAGTATGATTGGATGGTAACCAGCATCCTAATTGTGTAAGTAAATTCGGCAAAGGAAACAATCTGTTAAAACAAACAGATTGTTTCCTTTGCCGAATTCACTTACACAATTAGGCTGCTGGTATCTTCACTGCGGTTAATTTGGATAAATTTTATCCATTTTTCCCTATCTTTACGGCCCAAACGTGGAAACCTGAAAATAAACAAAATGTAACAAATTATGTCTTACATTATGTAATAATTATTTTTCGTCTTTTATATTTTTTCATCGAATAACTACAGTCAGTTCTTTTCTAAATATATGTTACTATTATTTTCCACTTTAAAAAGAAACATCAGCTAATTTTACCTACACTTGTTATACAAATTGTCACATCTGAATTTTTAGTCTATATGAAAATTGACACAACATGGCGTCCAGCAAATATTTTGTTAATATTAAATTTAAAAATTATTATCTAGTTAGCCACCTATGAAAAGTTATTCCTTTGCTCTTCGCCGTATTGGTTGAATTATTAGTGCAAAATCTTAAAACACACGACCGGCATATTGAATGCGTTTGAACGTTTTTTCGTTTAAAAACATAAAATGACTTAAGCGCCCAAGATCTAGCAAGCAAATAAGTGAATTGCGACTAGAAGACCGCAATTGAACAGAACACAGTAGTGATGGGTGGTGACTTCTCTAGTGCGTAGTACATTATTACCTCAATGAAATACAAAGCATTAGTAGAGAATCAGCTTAACTTAAATATAAAATGTTTACGTACTGATAATGGAAGAGAGTATTGGAGTAAAGAATTCTCAAATTACTTAAAGAAATCAAGAATTATTCATCAACAATCAACAGAATGGGATTCATTACTTGGCCAAGTAATGAATCGCACTCTAATGGAAACAGCACGATGTATGTAAATTAATTCTAATTTACAGAAACAATACTGGGCAGAAGCAGCCTGTATGACCACGTGCCCTTTTATATGCTAAACCTGAGGAGATATGGTTGGGCAAGAATCCTGATGTGAGTGAGCCATGGTTAAAATTCCAAAAGAAAAACTACAAAAACAGGATCCTTAGGCATTCAAAATGAGTCTTAAGTAGAGAATCTTAAGTAGATATATTGTATTCTTGGAAAACTCAATAAAACAAAACAATAATGTGGTGCCCTTAACTTCAGTACAAAATAATATCAAGTTGTATCAAGCGCAAATTTGATCATGCAGCGAGTACAGTTCTCAACTCTGGGACGGATCTGCCAAATACCAGCTTGATACACTGCAGTCGATCAAACAGCGGGCCAAGAGGCTCATCGGTGATAAGGCACTGGTAAAGTCAAAGCTCAAGAGCCTTGAACACAGTTGCCAGCTTGTCGGTTTTTTATTGGTTGCATTTCGGGGAGTGTGCGTTTAAATTGCACGATCTAATGCCACCTAGCCCCTTTCATCGGACTACCAGACGTACGGCGATGCGCCATCGGTACATTATGGTCATCTCACCCATACGCACAAAACGTTTTGCAAACACTTTTATTATGCGTACAGCCCGGCGAGCACGGTTTACTGTGACATAGCTCACACTTAGGTCACACTTTTTATCACAGTTTGGGTGATAAAGCTTAAATTTTGTCTTAAATGCTAGCACGGCGGCGTAAGATATTTTCTCGACTTGTGGCATAACTTCTTGACGTTTATTTTTTTCTTTTCGGCAATTTTATTGCAGTTTCGGTTTAACCTTGGCCATAAAAACCATTTAGGTTCTGAGAAGCATAGCTCTACGACACACTGTTTCCGAAAGATGGGCCTCCGAATCTTTTTTTATTTATTTTGCAAAAAGCTCTATATTTCAAAAATGGTATCTCGAAAAAGGTATTTAGCTCCCCATTTAGCCCCCCCTTTGCTACCCCCACACTAGCAGCATCCCAACATGAATTTATGTTTTTTTTTTTTTACTTTGCGTGGTTTTCGACATGAACTACAAATTCTTAACAGAAAATATTTTCGGTCATGACAAGTTATGATAAAATATGTCATGTCTTACAATTTGTCTTAAATGCTAGCACGGGACAACCACGTGACATACGTGGGACACTCAGAAAGTTTTGCGAAACTAAAAAAAATTGTTCTATACGTACATATATTTTTATTAAATCTTTTCAAAGTACTTTCCACCAGCCTCTATACAAAGATTCATGCGCCTAAACCAGTTTTCAAAACACTTTTTCCAGTCCGCCGCAGACACCTCGTTTACAGCCTGCTCGAACGCAGCCAGCGCATCTTCCGGCGACGAAAATTGTATCCCTTTGAGCTGATTTTTTATTTTTGGGAATAAAAAGAAGTCACACGGTGCTAGATCAGGGCTGTAAGGAGGGTGACCCAGGAGTTTGACTGGCGTGCTGTCCAGGAAGTCCCTCGTTTTGAGTGCGGTGTGCGCAGGTGCATTGTCGTGGTGGAGCAGTAGCCCGCGGAGCCCTGTGTTTGGTCGCTTGTTGCTTATAACAGAGAAAACTTCTGGCAAACATTTGGTAGTATACCATTCGGCATTAATGCTTCTTTGATCCCGTAAGGGAATTGATACCAAGTGGCCAGTCAAATTAAAAAAGCTAGCGATCAAAATCTTACCCCCGCTTCTAGATCGCTTCACTTTGGTAGGCGTTGGCTCATTTTGAAACACCCAAACAGTCGACTGGCGCTTGGTTTCTGGGTCGTATTGATAAATCCAGGACTCATCACCTGTAACGATGTCGTAAACACGCCGAGACGAGCCTGCTTCAAATTTGTTAAGCATATCACGGCACCATTCCACCCGGGCCTGCTTCTGAGCATCGGTGAGGTTGTGCGGCACCCAGCGTGATACTATCCTCCTCCCGCGAAGATGGCTGTGTAGAATCTCGTGAACGCTTCCCGATCCAATCTTCAATATGTGTTGAATCTCCTGATATGTAATTCGCCTATTGTCTTGGATTAAATTTTTCACTGCTAGCACGTTTTCTTCGGTAACAGCCGTCAAAGGGCGACCGCTTCTTTCGTCATCCCCCAAAGTTGGTCGACCGCGCTTGAATTCGTTATACCAACGATACACGGTTGCCTTGGAAGGGCCTTCATCCATGAATGCCATTTGAAGTCTATCGTACGATTCATCCGGTTTCAGGCGACACTTGAAATCGTATAAAATCATAGCTCTAAAATGTTCCCGGCGCAGATCCATATTTCAGTGAGACACAATACTTTGAATTAACTCGCAAAAAATGTGGAGGGAAATTTTGAAATTGGAACTTACTTATTTTTACTTATAAATAATCATATTTTCGAAAAACATTATAACTGGCCAGTCTCCCATATATAAAAACTTTTTTTCGCAATACTTTCTGAGGGGCCTGGTAGTTTGAAGGCGCGACATGCCTTTCTTGTTGCTGACTTCATAGTGCGACATAATGTGAATAGACGACCAAATAAAATAATACGTATAAAAGTGTGCCGTTCTTACAGATAAACAACTTTTTAAATTTGTTGTTAACAAATTAATATTTGACCCATGACCATAGACTTATGCACACTTTATTTTTTTTTGTTTGTTTGATAACATGGTAAGTGTTTGTTAGAAAGATATAATTATTGAGAAAATTTTAATAATAACTCAAAAAATATAATAGCTTGGACACTGTTCCCGATACCGGTGAGCCGGGTGTTTTTATATTTTAAAAGTGTTTTGGGGGTTTTATTTAAGAAAAATCTAAAAAGTAAGAAGAATATGGAACAAAAGAAAATAATAATTAAAAATAAGAAAAACAATAACAAAAATACATATATGAACAAGTAATAATATAAAATTAATAAATAATCATGTAACATATTTGCCATTTGGTGCAGTAATTAGAAGGAAAATATATTTATATTCATCTATAAAATTTTATCACCACCTCCGAACGGAAGTGATACATTTTACTTAATCATCTGTCAACATGTGACATTTGTGACAAAATGGGTGCGCCCGTATTAGCAATTAAGACCCGATGAGTCCCAAATAAACGACAGGAAATTTTCTCACGCCGCCGGTGCTAGTATTTAAGACAAAATGGCTTTAACGCCCAAACTTCGATGAAATGTGTGACTCAAGCCATGTCACAGTAGGCTGTGCTCGCCGGGCAGCAACATGAAAGGCATGTCGCGCCTTTTAAATATATCACATGTTTGGCCCGTGCTAGCATTTAAGACAAATTGTAAGACAGTACACAATTTATCATGTCTTGTCACAAATGTCTTGGGTACGCCCATGCTCGCCGGGCTTTTAAGGAGTGGAATTCCCTGCCGGAGTCTGTGTTTCCCGGCAGCTACAATCTAAGAGTCTCTAAGTCAACAGTGAACAGGTTATTTCTAGGCAAGCGTGACTCACCTTCAACCACATCATCGCTTACCAACAGGTGAGACAGTAGTCAAGCGCGAGCCTATCTGTCTTCTTCTATAATATAAAAATAAATCGCAAAATGTGTTGGAAAGCGCATAACTCAACAACGCCTGGACGAATTTGGCCAATTCTTTTTTTGAAATGTTCGTTGAAGTTCAAAGATGGTTTTTAGGATAGAAAATTCTAATAATTGCCGGAAAAAAAAAAACAGCCCTTTTCTTTTTCCCATACAAAAGTTTTCTAACTAAAACGTAGAGTCAATTTGAGCTTTATTGCTTTTGTATAAGCTATTTTTGCTTTGTGTAGGGTGGGATAGTGTAGGGTAGGGTAGTGTAGGGTGGGGTAGTGTAGGGTAGGGTAGGGTAGGGTAGTGTAGGGTAGGGTAGTGCAGGGTAGGGTAGGATAGGGCAGGGTAGTGTAGCGTAGGGCAGGGAAGGTAGTGTAGGGTAGGGTAGGGTAGGGTAGTTTAGGGTAGTGTAGGGTAGGATAGGGTAGGGTAGTGAAGGGTAGGGTAGTGTAGGGTAGGATAGGGTAGGTAGTGTAGGGTAGGGTAGGTAGGGTAGATAAATGTTTGGTGTTTTTATGGCCTAATTGGGCATAAAGGATCACTCACTCTCACTACTACGACAACGATTACGATTTTTTTTGACATTCCCGTGACTCACATTAATGTGATTACAAGATGCATGAACCTTACACACAGCTTCTTTTATTTCATTTCAACATCTACCCGCCCTTGGGTATTGAAAAAAAAGATCTAAACAAGAAAAACAATCCTGTTTTTTATACTGGTGTGATAATCGGTAAGGTTGAAAAACCCTTTAGTATAACTAGAACCGCACTAGCTAGGAATAAATGGTGTGGAAAATTCAATGTCATTATTTTAATTTCATAGTTTTTTTTTATTATTTACTAGCTGACCCGGCAAACTTTGTTTTGCCATAAAAACACCAAACATTTATCTACCCTACCTACCCTACCCGACACTATCCTACCCTACACAAAGCAAAAATAGCTTATGCAATAGCAATAAAGCTCAAATTGACTCTACGTTTTAGTTAGAAAACTTTTGTATGGGAAAAATAAAAGGGCTGTTTTTTTTTTTTTCCCGGCAATTATTAGAATTTTTCTCTCCGTAAAAACCGTATTTGAACTTCAACGAACATTTCATAAAAAGAATTGGCCAATTTGGTCCAAGCGTTGTTGAGGTATGCGCTTACCAACACATTTTGCGATTCATTTTTATATTATAGAAGATAGAAGAAGATAGATAGGCTCGCGTTAGACTACTATCTCACCTGTTGGTAAGCGATGATGTGGTCGAAGGTGAGTCACGCTTGCCTAGAAATAACCTGTTCACTGTTGACTTAGAGACTCTTAGATTGTAGCTGCCGGGAAACACAGACTCCGGCAGGGAATTCAACTCCTTAGCAGCCAATGCTTATTCACAACCAATGGTTTACGATACCTTAATACCAAACAGAATCAACAGTGGTAACCGCCAGAAAAACGGCGAGTCAATACAGCTCAGCTGCTCAGCGAGTCTCGCCGAAACATTTTCACTGTCTTGGATCCCGCAACGAAATAATAAAAAAAATAACAGTGGAGATATATGATTAATCATAATTTCAACTTCGGATAACTACGTAACATAATATTTTTATTATTAAATAAATATTATTGAATTACATTTATTATTAAATTTTTTGTATTAAATTATTGTTATTAAATTATTCGTAATAATTACATTGTTCGAGTTTAAATCGAACACGCAGCGAAAATGCATAATTGCATCGAACGCAAATATGCACATTCACTCGGTTACCAAAATGTGGGCCAGTTCGCGTTTAGAGCTCGTTAGAGACACCACGTACTCGTAACCAAACCATTTTACCATACTTTTACCATAAATTTAGTTACATAGTTTACCATAATTAACCATTGCGTGTATCTAAGTGTTATTTAGTGTTTCAATATAGTTGTTTCCCTTATAATTCAAGACTTTAACTTTTACCATATCCTATCATTACAAGAAAGATGTGTTAGGTCACCATAGCACCTAGCACTACTTTCTACATGTATTATTATTTAACTATTGAATTTAAATTATTGTAAATGTTTATTTGATTATATAGGCATTGTATTGTAGTGTTTTGTTTTGATTATTATGTTTTTATTTGTAATGTTTAATATCCTCTGACAAATTATTGATGGTATATGTGTCATAGTGAATTTGTTGACTCTCTGCACGTGTTGAGTCAAACTGTAAGTGCATTGAGTAATTGAGATAAATAAATAAATAACGTCTGTATTCCTCCAAGTTTTATTTTTTTGGCAAGCCCGCCGCACTATTCACAAATACTGTAACTACTAGGCGACCACTGAAAATAAGTGCAGTGCCGTGGGGACGGCACAGCATTATGCTGAGTGGAAGCCGTCTTACCACAATCACGACATGCATCTGCCTAGCATCTCGCGATATGCATCTGCCTGGCATCATCATAAACAAAACGTAGGATGAAATGTTATTATAGTTTTATTTATTTTTCACCTTTACTAATTTAATTTAAGTACTACTTATACTATTATTAAGGGTTTAGTATAAGCATGTTTATATTGTCGTTTTGTGACAGTTTATTACTTTTCTTCCTTTCTTTCAACTTCTAAAAGCCAGAATCATCACAGTCGATGACCACTTCACAAATAAAGTTAGAAAAATATTATTTATTGGAGTCCCACCGCGGGTAGAGGCAAGCGTTTGAAGTAAAGATTTATTACCAGCGTCACTTAATTATTTGAATACTGCAGTATTGCCGTTACAGAGATAGTCTCCATTAAAATCTCCAAATATTAACAAACCTAAAACAAATATTTTATGAGTATTTTTAAACAACCTACTCAACTACCAAAAAGTAAAATCTAATTATTCAACGACAGGAACAAACAACCAACGTAAATAAGCTGCAAAAAACAATTCTGCTCCCTCCAATGCGTTATTTGAGCTTAAACATTATTAATTTAGAAAGTATTATTTTTAAGAATGATATGATTTTATTTTTGTATATTTTTAAAGGGCCCTATCTACTGAGCTTTGATAGTTTTCCTTTTAATTTCGTTACATATGCTATTACCGTGAATTTTATCACACAGCCAAAAGCAAATCAAAACAAATGTTCTTAGTAAATAAAAGTAAAAAAAAAAACCATTTCGCTGGCAGGGGAGGGGGACAGAGACTTTAACAAAAATTTGGTTTTGACCCTAAATGCCTGGTTGTTGTTTTCGATGTTCATGCAGAAACACCTCCAACTAGTCCTACCTCTGAGACGTATGAGTTTTTTATAGTTTCCACGGATATAAGTGTAGCAGCAAATCATAACATTCTAAAAAATAATGTTTTCTAAATTAATGCATCTCAATTAACGCATTGGAATCTTTATTTCAAACGCTTGCCTCTACCCGCGGTGGGGCTCAAATAAATAATATTTTTCTAACTTTACTTGTGAAGTTCGATTTTATAACTCCTTCTTCAGTTACCATCGTCCTACGTGGCCTGTTTTTAGACGTTGTGAGCCACTGAAACCGTTTTAATGTTCATGTACCAAAAAACCCTCTTCTTAGTTCGCATTATTATGCAACTACGACGGAATATGTTCGACACAAATGAAAATTTGTTGAAGAATAAATAAACCCTATTACTGCGCGTAGCCCGAAACGCACTTGGCCGGTTTCTCTAATTAGTTTTGATTATTTAAACAAACGCAGTGCATCGAACTTTAAACGACATTTCAATATAAGTTTTCTCAACGACATCCGATATCCGATTGTAAAGGAATAAATACTGACAATCCTATGCGTATAATATTTTCAATATTGACAATTTATTTATTCAAAATCTGTTTACACTCCAAAAATCTGCCAAACTGTAAAACAGTTTGTCGGCGACATTTATTTCATAACTTTAGTTTATCCTTTGTATCTTCGTTTTAATTGTTTGTTACTTGGAGCTTCACAAAGAGGAGGAATTTTTGGATCCTTCTCACAGAAAAATCGCACTGGTCTATAGTCACACTCATAGTCATTGAGATTACCGTCATGGTACAATGTTCCGCAGTGCTGGCCACCTCTATTATTGTTAGGTTGGTCCTTTTTAAATGTGCTGTATCCTGCTTCCGACAGCGTTTGGCCTGAAATACGAAACATTCTTAAGGATTATAAAATCTTCTACAGTATAGTGTCTGTTTCTTATAATAAAATAATAGCTTTTATGTAAATGCATATGAAAGTAGGTATATACGGGGCTTAGAACAAAAAAAAACAATCTCAATTGACAACAATCCAATGTAAACATTTTTCCTAAAACGCCGACGCCGGCAATATAGAGAAAAAAATATCTACCAACAATCGAAAAAGTCGTATAAATCTGAATGTAATAAATTTTCGAGATTAATTTTTGCTCTTAAATATGCGGCAGAAGCCCCAAAGATGCATTTGACATAATTATTGTCTATAATGCTTAGTTTAAGAGTAATTTTTTTTTTGTTTTAACCGGACAAAAAGTGGATGATTTTCGCGTTGCCGAGGTTTCGAAAGATGAATATATAGTTCAAAAACATGTTCTTCTATACATTTCAAATATAAACGTAAGTTTGTACGCACAATATTGAAAGAAGTAACATCATAGGCTTTTTATAGGTTTGCGTGTAATCTACGAGTGTTTTCAAGATTATTAAAAAAATATGGAACATTTGTTTTAGGCACAAAAGAAAGAGTAAATAGGTTACTTCTAGGTAACCGTGCTACGCCGTCGACCACATCATCACTGACCATCAGGTGAGGAAGTGGTCAAGCGCGAGCCTGTTTATAATAAAAAATAAAAAATCTCCATGGGCCTTATGTTTCAATTCCAAAGGGCACAAATATATATATATATATTTAACTGCCAATAAGTTTGATTACATTTGCAACGTTTGAGTTTTTCTCAAATTTGAAAAATAGTTTTACTTATAAGTATGTAAAAATTATCGAAACTATGTTTATTACCATGGATCGTCCTCCAATCCCACTTTTCACCATAGCTGTGAAAACCGAGATAAGCAGAATTTTTATAGCTTTTTTTACTTTTATCTGATAAATTGTCCCAGTACTTTTTGTAGATGGCTTTAAGAAAATCGTGTTCGTATACACTGTTTATGATTGCAAGGTGGCCGCCTTCAGCTGCACAAGCGAGTATGGCTCCAGCGTAATTTCGAGGTACTGTATGAAACTTATAGCATGATTTATATTTTTCATCCAAACGGTATTCTGAAAGAATATTTTTTTATTTTAACTGTGATGAAAAAGTTAAATAGATTATTATTTGTTAGTTGTAAGCATATACATATAGCAAAGTTAGGATTGCCAAACTAAAGTTACAATGGGCATTGCTCACATAACGGATTGTCGATGGGGCTGAAAAGTTCTGGCACGGCGACCGCAAACCGTAAGACTCTGCGTTGAAAGGCCTTCCGCTAGATTTAACCAGGTCATACTATCACCACATAGAGTCTAGGTAAACAAAAAACCTGGTTAAAGCTGTAGAAATTCTGTGGTTGCGAGACATACAGGACCAATCAGTGTGGCGACGCTCGGAGTAGGCCTGTATCCAGCAGTGGACTTCTTTTGGCTTAATTGATGATGACGTTATAATAATCTTTATACATATCTCCTCAAGACTTTATAGAACAATTTATACGTTCAATTAGAGAGGATCATTTTGCAGTCAAGTGTGTGTGTACAACTGCTGGTTTTACCTATGTTACCTCGATCGCCATCACCAGGAGATCACCAGGTCTTTCCTGTGAATAAGCTTGAAACATGGTGATGGAATATACATTTACTAAACATTTTTGGTAACAAATTAGGAAAAACAAGCTTGTTAACCTGAAGCTCTAGCAGTCATTCTATCAGTGATTGCAATGCACGGTGGTACCGCCGTAGGTCATAAATGCAAAATTTTCATCATCAATTACCCCCACTTTAATTACTTATAACGATTTACCGATAAACAAGCTACCCAAAAATATAAATATGTCACCCATTTTAGCTAATTATCACTGATTTTTCGACCTCCGAAGTGAACACATCATTACGTTGCGCTCGCCTTATCAGTATCTTTTTAGCACATATTGTTTTTGTAACAGTGAATTCTCAGAATTGCATTGTTTTTGAGTGGTGTTTGTGACATGGATTTCCAAGATCAAGGTATGTTCTTACTATTTGTATTATATTCATAATTATAGTAACGCTTTATTTTATTTTTTCTTCTTTTTTTGTTTAAAAAAATTGACTCGCACACTTTTCTGTTGTTGTTTAATTAGGTAATGTACCTATGTTTGCACTATTTGTAAGTACGTGAGGACCATGTTCCTATTTATCAAGTAAAGGAATTTACCTGTTAATGCTTGTAATTCTCTCATACCTATATGTAGTATAGTAGTGCTGGGTACATCTTCCTCACGTATACGAATTTATTAATGTATGTACCTATATAAATATTGTATAAAACTTTTTTTTAAAAGAGTAAGTATGGAGTTTCTTGTGCGTTCTTCTCCATAACAACCTACATTTCCGAATGCACGGTAGAATCAATTTTTATTAAATGTAAATTTTAACCTTCAAAAGTGCCACATAATGGCCTACTTGAAATAAACACATTTGACTTTGACTTTATTAAGTTATATTTTTTGATTTTATTTGACTTATTATGACGTGTTTTTACGTGCTACGCTACACAGGATTTCTACCAAATATTTAACTTATTGTTGACTTCACATAGACTTACAACTAATTTCAACTATAGTCAAATACTCTCACATATCTTAAATTAAAGATTTAACTGTCTTTTTTGAAATATTAAAGGATATTGTGCGTCCTTGTGCGACTTTAGTTGCTATATAGCTTCTACGACTGCGCAGGCTCAGGCGTAGCACGGTCTACGAAACATACGTAAAAAGTTTTATTATTTTTTCAGGTATTTTGTACTTTCTCCAGGATGCATTTCTTTGAGATTTGGTCTGCCGTAACTGGAAGTGTTCCTCAGAAACATCAACACGTGTTGGAAACTATTCTAGCTTCACTGGATGAGTTGGAGAATCTAGACATTAAAGTGGGGAATGGATGAGGTGGAGAATCTAGGTTTACAGGATGGATGTTAAGAAGTGGTAGGTTAAGTCGGATGATGAGAAGAGACAAGTAGCAGATAGGAAATCGTATGTACAGAATGAGTTTAGACGTAGACTAGGTTTAATAGTAGATAAACCAGGAAGTGGCCGAAGCGAACATCGAACGATAGATATACGGCACGAAATGTTTTCTCTAATTCTGCAGTTTTAGCTGAAATAACTGGCTTAAATAAAGATTTGATTGATCGTTGTTCCACAATTTTACAAGCCTTGTTCTCGGGTTTGAATATTGATTCGGATAAATTTAATGAATATGCTTTGAAAACCCCGCTACTTTTAATTCAAGAATATCCATGGTATAATCGCCCAGATTCCGTTTACAAAGTCCTCATCTATGGTGCTGAAGTGGCACAGTATGCTCTATTATATATCGGAGAATTAGCTGAAGAGGCAGCAAAATCTAACAACAAACATTATAAGGCCTTCAGGCGGGATCACGCGAGAAAAATGTTACGAGTACTTACGAATACGGACTTACTTAACAGACTTTTACTCAGCTCAGACCCATTCATTACTAGTCTTTGGAAACTTCCCCGTAACAAAAAGAGCGTTATACCGAGGCAGGATTTAAATTTACGAATTTAGTTTAAATTGAAATTAGGTTGGTTGTTGTGTTTATTTTAACTAAGTTGTGGTTATGATTACGTTTGTAAATAAATTGAAGTTTTAGTCTTCTTACTTTTTGTTGTATATAATATTTATAATATTTAAAAGAATACATATTTAATTGTGTCCCCTTCATGAATAGCATTAATATCATATTCAGATGTATTTCCGAACGAGGGACAATAAATCTCAAATATTGACCATTTAATTTATATATAAACAGTACATATTTTATAGTTTATTGTATATTATGTATTAAATTATGTAAATAAAGCATTAATGTACATTTGTGAAGTATTTTTTATTATATAATTATTATTTAATAAAGAAAGGTATTTATGACCGCGCTTGTAGGGCACTTGGACCACCGTGCAATGGTCGAAATGCCAAAATGTAAAGAATCGATCGATACTTGATATTGCCATAAATTTTTGACAGTGCACGCGATGATGCGTCGCTTTCTATGAAATAAACTCTTTCTCTCTCTTGAATAGAACCTCTGTGCTTACCTGTATCGATAGTTCCGCACTGATTCGTTTTCGTTGTAACGTTTCCCGAACGGTAGCAGATATAGGGCAAAGTTTGGTTGCAGTGAATATATCCTATTAGTCCATTTTCATCTAAAAAGATGCACCTTTCACCGAATCTGTTATAAAGTGTGGTTATGTTTGTATGCCATGCTTGTTTAATCTCCGATAGCGTCATACCTGTAATTTTTGAAAGTGTATTAATTTTCTTTCATATCACTCCTCACACAGTCCATCCATCTTTTTTTGGCCTTTCTCTCTCTCTCCATCCATCCACATTTTATATTCATAACTCTTTTAGTAACATGCGTTTCATCTCTCCTCATCACATGACTATACCAGGACAAACGATTTCCCTTCAACTTTTCTGTCACTGGCACTTCTTTCAAACTGCCTGTAATATACTCGATCCTTACTTAATCCAATGGCGTCACGCCCCACATCCATCTCAGCATTCTCATCTCTGCTACATGCAATCTGTTTTAATCCATCTTTTTCACAGACCAATATTCTGATGATTCTTCAACAGTATGACAGGTTTAATCACGGACTTGTAGATTTTCTCTTTTAACTTGAGCATTATGCATGTACTACTGCTTGCATGTAAGTACCTATATTCTTGCAAATAAATAAATTTTATTTCATTCTATTTATTAGGCATCCGTGGGTCGCAAGTTGTTCCAGTGACCTGTTACCATTTCATCTATCCTGAGTTGATCTGGTGCGTAATGTCTCGGTCTATACTCTTCGGTTTACTGTACTTCACAATCCCCTTAGACAAGCGACCCTAGGTAACGGAAGTCGGAGCAGATAAGTATGGGCTCTCCAGCGAGAGCTTTGGGCACGGAACTGGAGAGATCGCCAAAATCGCAAAACAAGTATTCAGTTTTGCTTCTGCTTAATTTCAGGCTAACCCTCTCCAGTCTGTGCCACCACACCTCCAATCTGCTCTTGACCTGTAGGCCACTCTCGGCAACCAGTACAATGTCATCGGCAAAAAGCATACACAAGGGTGCCTTTTCCTGTATGTCCGACGTCAAAGAGTCCATTATCAACAGGAAGAGGTAGGGACTGAGGACCGACCCTTGGTGCAAGCCGACTGACAATCTATAAAAATGATATTTAATGTACAATAATTCAATCAGTTGAGTAACATTTTGAACAAACTCATGAATGTGCCCGTCAAAAAACAACGTTATTTTTTAATTATATTTGCAAAACTTCGCAAATAAATGTAATTGTACATTAAAAAATATATTCAAGGCTACTAAAAAAATGCACGGACGGCAGATTTTTTTTGTAGTTATAACTATGGTAGACATTCATTCGTGCGGGAATCCGATGGATGCGAGACGCAAAGGACCGAGCGGCGGCGTTTGGGGAGGGCCTATATCCAGCTGTAGACGTATTTTGGCTGAAATACTAAACTAGGTGGACGGCATATCGTGTGACTATACGGGCTTGATACATATTAAATTTCTATATTTTAACCATAAATATGCTGATTGACCAACCATTACCAACAGCAAAAAAATCAGTTGGAGTGAAATAAGCACTTATCCCAGTAAAGACGCTTCTTTTGATTTTATTATTGATAATATTTTTCATTTCTTCTGCTTGCTCTGAATTACACGGTGAAGCAAGATGAGCACCTGATGACAAAAACAAATCATTAAGTTATTATTAATATGAGTAGATTAAAAAAAATACCGAAAACGATTATCGGGTCGGGTTGGTTTTTTTTTAAAAAAAAAAAAAAAAAAAAAAAAAAAGAAAGACGCTTAGCCCATTACCAAATGCTTCTTACCAAATTTATAAAATGATAATATCAGTTACACAGAAGTTCGCAGCAAGAACGCTTGAAGGCGCGGAAACTTGTGGAAAGTTATACAAATTTCCGTGCGTTCAAGCTTTTTGCCATACCTATTACTAGAATCAAATATAACGCTCACAATGTGTGGACCCATTAATATTATAATAATGTAATTTTTATCCGTGGTGCTAGGCAACTGGGCTTATACAAGTTGTAAACGACCCTTTGTGTCTTAGCCTTGTTTGTTCGTTCTCCTGCTTGATATGGAGGGAAGTGGAAATTTGTATTTTAACTACTCCTCCGTTATTCTTTTCTGATTATTTTCGTAGCGGGATCCAAGACCGTTAACTATACCGAAGAGATCCCGGACGTCAGTCTGTATAAGATTAGGATGGCTTTCAAACAGCTTAAAACAACAAGGCGCTGGGTGATGACGGAATCACGGCCGAACTCCTGAAGGGAAACCGGTTCTTTAGAAACTGTTTGATTCCATCATACTCGAGGGCAAAACGCCACAGGCATGGTGCATCGGTGTGGTGGTACTCTTCCGCAAGAAAGGTGATAATGCCCGGCTGAAGAACTGTAGACCCATCTCACTTCTTAGCCATGTCTATAAGTTGTTTTCAACCAACACGCATCGTCTCGCGCGCAGTTTTGACGATTTCTAGCCTCCCGAAAAAGCCAGATTCCGAACAGATTCCGAGCACCGTAGTGCTCATACATAAGCTGCGGCATGTTGTACAAAAAACTGAAGAGTATAACCTGCCTCTCTGTTTAGCGTTTGAGGACTATGACAAAGCCTTCGATTCGATGGAGACTTGGGCTGTACTGCGGTCTCTCCAACGGTGCCAGATTGACTACCGAGACATTAAATTACACATTAACTAAATTTAACAATTGACATTAGTTAAATTTAGTCTTGTTATACTTTGTATAGATTCTTCTACCGATTGTTTTGTAAAGGTGTGAACATTGTAGGCCTTCTAGATTTTTAGATGCTTGTTAACATTTGTTAATATTTTATCTCGTTTTACTTTTTTTTAAATCTTTTGTTTATTTATTATATCATCTTTTTTTAGTTTCTTATGACTTATTTTCGGGCCTGCGTTGTCCCCTCATCTAATTACTGATGTAACATGGAAATATTTTAAAACCAAAAATTTTTTTAAAGAGTAACCATGGATTTTCTTGCCAGTTCTTCTCCATAGGAAACGACCAACCCAAACCGTGCACCTTTTGTCGACGTTTTATATGTGCCCATGTAGGCCTATGTGAAATAAAAATTATAGATTTTGATGATTATTATTATTTAATACTTCATGCAAACAAACAAGTCAACCTTTGGGTGATTTAGATACAAATAGTGGTAGATGCAATATTGAAAGTAAATCACGACAAGGTAGGTTTGTTCAAATACAAATTTATACATACATACTATAAAATACATACAATATATTGTCGGGTTTATTCAATAGTAGCTGGTCCGAAAAATAATAGCCCTTGGCTGGCTATTATTGTTCGGACTTTAGAGCGATGTAGTAACATTTCCGAACCAAACACATAATTCTGGAAATTATGAAATTATTAGTTTTGAGGTAATGGAGTTTGATTTTGTGATTTCTATGCTTCTTTTTTCAAATTGATGTTAAAGTATTTAGGTAGTTTGGGCATAGTATGTGGCCTCATTAATTGCAATTTAAAATGCTACTGACGCTATGGCATTCATTGGATTCTCTAAAGCCCATTCATCTGGACGCTTGAGACACTGGAATGCGGTGAATGCGGTGTGAATGCGGTGCCCCCATCCAAAACATGAGTTTTGGATGGGGGCACCGCATTCACATTCAGTGTCTTTAAAACCCATTTTGCCGTGCCGGTTTAGGTAACTACATATGTCGCAGTGGAGCCTCTGCTGCAGGCTAGCGGTTCAGATGCTGTATGCCAAGGTTGACGTGTCAATATCTGAGAAGTTAAGAAGAACGGCAGGCTAGCAGTTCGCAGATGGTAGCCGACCGTTTTGACAACAGCTGTGAAATGAAGAGCGCGCAAGGTTGGAATGGAATACTCGGTGAGTCGCTTCCATTTTATTTTGATCGAATTTTCTCTAGTGAAGAGATGCTATTTCGAGTTTTAAGTGTTCATGTTTGATTACTGAATTGGTAGTGGTTATATCTAGCACTATCACTAGGTAATTATGATACGCTTAGTAAAAAGCAAGGAGTTAATGAGTTTCCTATTGGCGGTAACAGTTTCAACATTTGGTTTAAAAGGAACTTTAGGATGAGATATTCCATAAGGCACTGAGATATCCAAAGCTCAGTCACAACTAGTGATTTTCAGTTGCAAAGTGAGTTAGTAATGTCGTTGGGTAAACGCAATTGTATCGAGTTAGGCAATGGTCATTTACGTGTATTAAGAACAGATCTTATGTTGCGTAACGATTTACAACCACCGACTTCAGATCCGAATTCACTTTCTTACTCTCAAAGTAATATTATTATTATGGATATGGATAGTAGTTGATCTCGCAATCCTTTTCTTTACATGAAAACTGAATTAGTGAGCGATAATAGACGGTAACTGTTGATAACCTGATTTTAACGATACTGATCCGATCTAATTCATGATGCTCCTTCACACGAGCTATTAAGACGAAAATATTATCAGGCTTATGTTCCTCTCAATTAGCATTTGGTATGTTCGAATCTTGTGAGATGGACCCCGATCACCAAATTCCTTGAGAATTAGACGTCATAGTTGATGACAGTGGTAGTGCGACCAAATCTGATTAATAATGGCTTGAACACTCATACTCGAAACTTTCGATGTGGCGATGGGTCTACAAGTAATCGTTGATGCGATTTCTGTCTGGTTTGGTGCACAGAGCGCTTCATGTGTTGTTGCACAAATTGCGCTAGATTTTTAGAATCGTTTGTACGATTTCTGTCTGTGTTGGTGCACAGAGCGCTTCAGGTGTTGTAGCACATATTGAGCTAAATTTTTGAGAGTTGTTGGTGCGATTCTTGTCTGTGTTGGTTCACAGAGCCCCTCATGTGTTGTAGCATATGTGGCGGCAGATATATAAAGAATCGTTGGTAGTTACGATTCTGGCTGGTGTTGGTGCACAGAGCGCTTCAGGTGTTGTAGCACATATTGAGCTAAATTTTTGAGAGTTGTTGGTGCAATTCTTGTCTGTGTTGGTTCACAGAGCCCCTCATGTGTTGTAGCATATGTGGCGGCAGATATATAAAGAATCGTTGGTAGATACGATTCTGGCTTATGTTGGTGCATAAATCACAATGAAAGTTTCATGAGTTGATTATGCTTTCCCTTTAAATTATAACAAACCGTAACAGCATTGTTACTATTACTTTGTTTAGTTGTTGAACTTGTTGATCGTCTGACCTTTTTTATAATAAATAATGTTGTGTGGGAAACTCTAGTGCGAAAACTAAATAGGCACTGTATGAAGTCCGCGATAGATGACAGGACGGTGATTGTTATACACCGAAAGTTTTACATAGGTACGCTTAGAACCTACAAGTATGCACACGGTAGGTTAAGGAAGATGCCAGTGGGCCATGTTGCTGTAAAGAAGGATTTTGATGATGATGAGCAAGCTTAAGTTGTCGAGTAATTCAGTATATCAGTCGTATTATGTTTGACCGTTACCAGTGGATACCTGACGGAGGTCGGGATCTAGAGAGACAGTTGTATGAGAGCAATACCATTGTTGGTCGGCTAGAAAGCCGTGGTATTAAAGGGTTTATTCGAGAGTTTCTTTAATCTTGGCAGTTGTTGCTGCATCAGAAGTCTTAAAGTTTCTTTGGGATGACTGTGTTACATGGCCCAGTCTGATAGACCCCTTAGATTTCCCCAAGGGTTGAGAACATCCATGAGGATTTCCACATGATTCGATACACTGTTAAAACCTGACAATGAGGAACAGACGAGGACGCCTGTATTGCAGGATGGCCGTGTCGTTTTAGTCAATAGTACGGACTTCAAGTCAAATCACAAGCACACCACCTGGCGACAAATCAAGAACTATGCATTGGCGCGGTTTTTCTAACCACTTGCGTGGTGGAGACTGCAAAATATAGCAGTTGAATACTGACCGCCTTAGAGCTAACACGTCGCAAAATCAATGTCGATCCGTTATATTAGTAAACAAGATTGTAACTGTGAGTTGTGACTATTTCAATAAACCCAGTGTATCGAATAACTTGTGTGATTTAATTGCACGATTGTACCAACTGACCTGCCCACACACGATGTCTTAACCTAAGGGAATAAATCCTGACTGCCCGATGGTTTGCATCTATCGGCCAGTCTTGATGCGACATATTTAAACAAATAAACTAAATACACGAATATACTTAAGCAGTTAGTAGTAGCAGATAATTGGAAAACCATTATCGCTGTGACGATACTACTACCAGCTTCTTACGAAAGTCCTCGCGAGCTTTCACTTTGAATGCCAATCGGTTGGTTGCCATCCTAATTTCTTAGGGGAGCGAATTCCACAGAGTGATAGACTGAACGAAAAAATAATAGTGAATGAAGTCAGTGCGATGAGCGAGACTTTGAAGAAAACGGTTATGTGAAGAGCGAAGATTTTTGTTGTGGCTGGCGCAAGTATATTGAATCCTGACTGCCCGATGGTTTGCATCTATCGGCCAGTCTTGATGCGACATATTAAAACAAATAAACTAAATACACGAATATACTTAAGCAGTTAGTAGTAGCAGATAATTGGAAAACATTATCGCTGTGACGATACTACTGCCAGCTTCTTACGAAAGTCCTCGCGAGCTTTCACTTTGAATGCCAATCGGTTGGTTGCCATCCTAATTTCTCGGGGGAGCGAATGCCACAGAGTGATAGACTGAACGAAAAAATAATAGTGAATGAAGTCTGTGCGATGAGCGAGACTTTGAAGAAAACGGTTATGTGATGAGTGAAGATTTTTGTTGTGGCTGGCGCAAGTATATTGAAAGTGAGGGGCTAGATAACTAGGGGAATTGGAAAGGTTAGAAATAAAAACAAGGTAGTTAGTGTCCTTAGCTCTCTGCGTTAACGTATGGGCAACCACTTTAGAAGTGATCGATGCGCAGAGAAATGATCATATTTATGCAGATTGAAAACGAATCGAATGCAGTAATTTAGAAGACGATAAAGTTTGTTGAGGAGTTCTGCATCAGGTCATAATGGCACACGTCACCATAATCGATGATATGAAAAATTGGGGCCTGCACAAGAATTGTCTTCGTGATCGAAAGTAATAATTTTTTTAAACGATAAAGACCCAGCAGAGTTCCAGTGACATTCTGACTGACACATTAAGTACGCCAGTTAAGACGGTACCCTGACCAAAAAATCGGCATGAGATATGAGCATTCCTATTGGTCTAGCGGCACTGGTGGTGCATGAATTACAGTAGTGAATACGCCCAGATTTTAGAATAAAATCTTTATAAAATCGAATTCTGGTCTTTTGAAAAAAAAAAATCTACAAAAATGTTCGTTATTAAATTGTCTATCAATTAGTGTTAGTACAAAAAATAATTGATGAACACTTTACGAGGAGATGTATAATATCAATAATTATTTCTCATTTTTATGTTTTTTTAGAAAGAGATTAGTGAAATATATACAACATTTAAAAAAAAAACTAAATCTACCATTTTAGAATCAATATTATGCAGAAATTTAATGTATTTTTATTAATTGATATTTCTTTTTAAATAACGAGTAGATAGCTCCTAAAAACAACACAAAAAACGGCTTGCGCGGCGTTTTGCTCGGGGTACCGCCTTAAGGGTTACGAGTACTAACGATGCGCAAGCCTAGGTCCTTCACGTCAGTGCTAAATGGAACAAACTTACCGTTGAAGCAAAGCAAAGCAAAGCGCACCACCTTAGCGATGCTGCGAGGACTGCCAATGTTGATCGCCTGGCACTTATTGGGGTTTACAGCAACGCCAAATCTATCAGTCCACGCTTTTATCGCTATTAAGTCCTCATTTAACTTACCGATAAAGGTCGGTAGGTCGTCGACACTCCCTTGACAATTCAAATGAAGGTCATCTGCATACAGATGATACGCACACTGAAGTTCGGAATTAATGAGATTAATAAACTAACAGGAAAATAACCAACGAGATTAAGAATCTCCAACGTGAACCGACTGCTGACGCCCATGAAGGTAAGAGGTGAACCATTTCAGTGCTTTGGGGGAGACCATCAAATAAGACAGAATGGCTAACACGATTACGTGATTGACGGTATTGAAGGTGTTCGAGAAATCAACCAACATTAGTACAGTGAATTAGGTATCTTCCAGTCCCACCCTTATATCACCAGTCACTTGAAGGAGAGCCGATACAGTGCTGTGCCCGGGCCTAAACCCGGATTGCTAATGAGTAAATTACTCTGCACAAAGTTTGAAAATTGTTTGTGGACACAGGGCTGGAAATGGGGTGGAAGTAGGTTTGAAGAGTGGGATTGGAAACTTTGGGACGTGGACGGACATAGGCTTAGGAGTATTACCCTCTTTGTGGCGTTTATATACGGGTAATACTCCGGCAAACAAAAAAATAAACAAGAAAAAATTTACAATTTGGTTGATGGGAGATAGGAGTTGATCCAAGACAGTGATTATCATACCACGAGTGATATTATCATATCCCACTGCTTTGGATTTGATGACGAGAATGATCTTTTTGATCTCACCCGGTAGCATCACACAGTCATCACATACTCGATGACCTCAGTAGAGTTTTCGAAATAGTGCGTCTTAAAATGGATATGGACAAAACAAAGTTCATGGTGAATGCCCATTGTCTCAAAACTTAAGTCTGTGACCAGTGATCACCTACGGGACCGAGACGTGGTCGGTCATAATTGGCCTTATCAGAAAGCTTGGTGATCACCGGGGTTGGAAGAGTGCCATGACCACCCTGGTCATCAAACCATCCTGGTTCCATTGTCTGTTAGGTTAGGGCAGACCGAAGAAATGTTTCCCCTGAGCCTACGGCAGGTACACGGCAGGACGTGATCATTCTGCCACTGTCTTTTCTGGAGTCACTTGGTGGGCAGATAGGGGACTCTGTTAGAATTGGAGCACCTACGACTCTGGAGTTTGACCTGTTTATGGTAAAGGCGGGATTTTGGTGTTTTAGGCATCGAAGCGGTATCCTCCTTAACGATTATTAGCACTATTACACATTTTTCATTTCTCTCTGAATCCAATTGACGACATCGTTGGCGCAGTTGTTAAGCAATCTGCTGCTGCGCTGCATCTCGCGGGTACGATTTCCGCACGATACAAACATTTGTATGGCCTACAAATATTCGTTCCGGTCTGATTATTTGTGTACGTGAGTTTATATTTTTTTAACTGCAACCACCATACAGGAGAAACTCCTAGTGTGGGGTAACGTGAAAAAAAACTTAAGTCTAAGCAAACGTATCCGCGGGCAGAAGACAGTAATAAATATATGTAAATATTTCTCTAAACGGGCCATCAAATAAAAATAACAAGCGTTTTAGCATACCGTGCATTGTCATCCAAACCAAACGAATTTCAGCTCGATCTATTTGAAGATTTGAACCACACATAATAACGAACTAACAAGGCAAATTAATAACTAAAGAAACTTTATAAAATTTACACAAATAAACCATTTGACTACTGGGTCCCACAAACGTGTGCTAGTCGGTGGAATTAAAAAAATGGGTGTTAGGTGATTGTGCGTCAAACATCACTGGCTAAATGTGGAAGTAGCTACAGAACTTCTGCTGAAACCATTGGGGCATGCAGTAATTAAGTTATGTTATGTTTCTCTAAGATTCAGTATAATCAGGCTGCTCATTTTCTTAACAAGACAAAAGGAGCTTACCTTCCATTATACATCGCAGTCGAGCATTGTCCCAAGTTGTAGGCATAGTATGAGCTTTAAACCACCCACCGGCCGCTGAACTGTATTTGTAGTCACACCTGTATAATCGCCCCTCTAAAAATTAAAATAACAAGATTTAAACAAAAAGGTTCGAGGTTTACACTTCCCATTGATAACTGAAGGCTAACAGGTTAAAAATAAGTTGAAAACTAATAAACTGCGGCAGCTGAGCGATCCATATCTGACGGCGCCCGTCGGCGAATATGACGCACGGATTGGCTCCAATCTATCTCAACCATTTTGAAGGGAACCGATTGATTGGACATTTATGTTTCACCATTACAGTGACATTTAAGTGAGCGTTACACTCCGAACCGCCAGGGTACATTCAAGTCAAAGACACAACAGTAAATAATGATTTTAGTTACATAGTACTAACACATAATAATATATGCTGTTAATGCAAGAAATTTTGTAATGCTAAAGAGTTTAAAGTTATGCAATACAAAGATAGTTTGCTCTTAAACTTCTTAAGATAGTTGTAGTTCTTTCTTTCGTTATACATAATTATATTAATGCGTGGTCATCGATAGGCCAGTCAATTCTTAACTCCACTGACCCCAGCGTCGGGTACGCGCCCGTCCACGCCAGCACAACCACTGGAGTCACCGGCTACTTAGGACCTTTTATTTTTTCGAGGTGGTTTCAATCTTAACCCACCACGCTGACCTTAATCTCGTTTGTTTTAGTCAATATAGTGCACCATTTGTGTAATTAAGATCTTTCGAGACTCAGCTGACTGTACACGTTTCGAAAGATCTCGAAAGATCCCAAACGATATACGAACGATTTACATAATAAAAGAAGTAGAATACATCTTACCTGTTAAATTCAAGCTGAAAAGAAACACAAAACATTTATAAAAGTACCTCATTGTGAGAAGTTTGAAATGACGATGAAAAAATTGCCGATACAATTTTTATTGCAATTACATTTTTATAACATCGACGGAACTATAAAACTACGGAGTTAGTGCTTCCTAGAGAAAAGTAACAAATGGTCGTTTACCTTTTGGGATTTTGAGAAATTGAAGTTAAAACAGGGTTGTGGAGGTCAGTAAGGCAGTCAGTCCAATCGAAACACTGGTACCCGGCTCTTTTAAAGGGTTCCGTGCCTTCAAAAAAGGAACCTATAAAGAACTCTTAAATATTTATGCCCGTCAAAACGTTTTTTTTCAGGACCATGTGGAGGTATCAAGTTGAAATTTATATCAAATTCTCAGATTTCTAATCTATTGGAGCTGTTAAAAAACAATTGTCCATGTTAACGCAATTAAAAGATACGGCCGTTTATACCGCATCTTTTGACACTCACAAGCGAATCAAAACCTAGTTTCCGCTGACCTAGAGGCATGTAATTTGCCAAGAAGCAATGTGTTTTATCACGTACAGAAAAAAAAAGTATATGTGTACACCACAAAACGGAAATCCAATTATAAAGCAGATGGTAAACTAGCCGCGACCTGTCTCGATGTATGGGGACAACAGTTTTCCAAAGGCGTAATTAAGTTCCTCGCTCAATCTTTTCGTTAAAGCAATGTAAGGTGTTTTCAATGACAAAATAAATGTGCCCTAAACTTATACTGTGCCTTAGCCTTATGCTTAAAAAATCCGTATCTGAAATTCCTGGATCGAAATTATGATTGGAGCGGAAACTCAATAAACACTCAATTTGATGATCGATAACAAAGTTATAAAAAAAACAACTGCATTATTATTCTGCATGATTTCTGTTGATTAAATAATGATTTTGTCTCAATATCATCATCATCATCATCATCAGCCTATTGATGTTCCCACTGCTGGGACACAGGCCTCCTCAGTGTGAGAGGGAATGGGCCGTAACACGCGGGCCCAGTGCGGGTTGGTGGATGTCACATGACTTCGAATTTTTTGGTTTTAGGACATGCCGGTTTCCTCACGATGTTTTCCTTCACCGTTTTGAAGAAATAATTTACACAAAGTAAAGCGCCTGCCTGGGCTCGAACCCACGACCTACAACTTGTAAGTCGCGGCCGATACACTGGGCCACCACTGCTCCCCTCCTGCTTGTCTCAATATAGAACGATTAAATTTATATCTATGTATGTACTCGTAACAGAATTCTACGTATTTATGTAACTGTTACAAGAAAAAGATTCCTCCCCCCGCCACCGAGTGTGACCCTAAACTTACCCCAGTTTAGGGTCACACTGAACTATACTATACGAACTTATACTTAACCTAACTCTGCCTGGCTGCCTGCCTGCCTATAATCTCGAAATTCATCCAGATCCGTTTAGCCGTTCTGGCGTAATTCAGTAACAAACATAACAATCCATCCATCCATTCAAACATTCGCATATATAATATAAGATTTTTTTTTTTTTTATTAGTAAGAAGATATATAAGTAAGATTACTTTTTGTGTTGCCCGCAATAATATCGTAGGTGTTATTTTCGCCTTATCTGAGAAACGGTTGGTTCACTATACAACCTTCCACCCTCATTTTCACCCCTTTAAGGATGATATCCGGGATCAAAACTATGCAATTTAATTTATTTATTTAATAACAATGGCTTGTTGTACTAACAGTTTGCACCAAAGCGTACAGCAAGCCAAAAACATAAACACTTATAGACTAAAGAACTTTACATAAACAATTAACATAGATTTATCCTTGTACATAAATATGTCCACGCCAGGTTCCTGAGCAATTAGGGCGTTCAGCAGATTAAGAGCCTGGGTTGTAGGGGCATATCGCGCTGTCAGGGTACGTGAGGGAGGAGCCGCAAGGGTGCGCGGGGCACAGGCGCGCGACGCCCATACTCGGTCTGGAGCAAACAGTGAACAGCGAGCCAGCGTGGACGAGTCGTCGATCCTATTGTTCAGCACAAAGAAGTAGTGCATCAGCAGCGCACACTTACGTCGCAGTTCCAGCGTGTTGATGTCCACCATTCCCGCGAAAAATAGCAATGGATACAAATAGGAATAGTACCCATACAGCATTTTATATAGGTATCGAACAAATTTGCGTTGAACCCGTTCTATCATTAGCTTTTTCTCGTGCGGATCACACACCAGTGAATTATATTCTAGTTTGTTGCACAAAGGAAAAATACAATAACATAACAGCATTCTTATCCTTAAACCCATTTGCCTGCCTAATGACAAAACCATGTGATTCGAAGGACTTGGCACAGATGTTATTGATGTGCCGATTAAAGTCATATTTACGTCCAATGTCAATCGCAAGTCCTTGATTTCGTAGACGTGCTCCAGAGGGACACCCGATATGTGGTGGTCATATTTAATGGGTGCATGTAATCGAGTAAATGTATAAGTCTTGCACTTGGAGACATTAAATTCCAAGTGATTGATTTTCACTCCATTTTACCACCATATCAATATCCCTCAGCAACGCCTCACAGTCTTGTACACTATTGATACCCAAGAATAGCTTCAGTTCATCGGCAAACATAAGACATTTGGCCGTCCTGATGACCTTCGGCAGGTCATTAGCCATAATAATAAAGTGTTGCGGCCCGAAGATTCTACCTTGGCTCACACCAGAACAAGTAACATATGTGCCAGATTTATGCCCACAGAGTTGGACATACTGTAGATGGTCAGCAAAATAGCTGGAAAAGAGTTGAAGCAGCTTGGGGGTAAATCCTATTGCAGATAATATTCTTAATAAGACGTCATTTTGGACCCAATCAAAAGCTTTTTAAAGACGAAATAGGCCATGTCAACCTACCTGTTATTATCCATCTCTGTGACAGCAAAGTCCACAAAGTTAATGTAGTTAGTAACGGTTGATTTACCGGTTCTAAAAGCATGCTGGCTCAACAACAAGCTGTACAAGTCAAATCTCAACTTTGTTGTGTGTAACAATTTGACTTGTCTGGTGATATACTGGTTCAGTATCGACTGGAATACTTTACCGAAGGCAGACAGGACCGCAATAGCCCTGTAGTTTTCGACTTTTGACCTGTCGCTTCCCTTGGGTAGAGGGGTAACTCGTGAAATTTTCCACATTGCTGTCTAAGTCGCTGTTTTTAAGGCTTAATTGTAAATAAATAGTAGCGGTTCACTTAAAACATCTGAGTAGTCTTTAAGAATAAACGGCTTTTTGTTGTGCAAATGCATTTTCTGCGTCTACCCCTGTCACAATCCGCCCATCGTATACAAACCAACTCCCTACAAACCCTCCTCCCCCCAGTAGCACAGTAGCCTGCTTGCCTAGAAGCCTGCACAAATTGCCCTTTACAAATTTCCAAAAACCATTTGGATCCCTCTTTATATTCATCTCCGTCTGTTAGATATACTCAGTATACGTCTGATCAATAAGGTCTTTAGCTCGCTGTCTATAGTATTTATATAGTTCACGATTAAACTCTAAGTGAACCGATTAAACTTTTTAAAAGAAAATATTTGTCTTTTATTGTTCTAATTATGTCGGGTGCAAAACATATCGGGTATTAATCAAATCAAATCAAAATCAAAACAAATTTGTAGTACCTACAACAAGGCTCAAGAAGATAGGTGGCTCGTTTAGATGTCAATGTGTACGCTTTTATAATAAGCTTCCAAGCCACGTACAAGATCTAAGTCTTAATAAATTCAAATCATTCATTAAACGTAAGTTGTGTCAGAAAGTGTTTTATACTATTAGTAGTTGTAAATTGGGGTTTCTAGATCAGATCTTGCGATCTGATCTACACATTGTTCATCTATTCAATCTATTTAAATACAAACAAAGGTACAAGTGTGTTACTATGGGTACGATGCTGCATGTGAATTGAATGAATGAATCATGCAGTGATCAGTGTGTATTATACTATAGACTAGACACTAGTAAGTAGTAATGCATCGTGTGTGGCGCTTGGCTTGTGCTACACGTGAAACTGTGAACATGATCTTGTGTTCTTAATATGGAAGATGGTTGCATTATTTCGTTACCTAGTATAATAGCTAGTAGGTATGCACTAAATAAAAATGCATTTTTTTTTAATGAGCTTTTATTGTTTTTTTACACAGTATAAGTAGTAAATACTTTGTTATTGACTATGAAGTAGGTACATACTATTAACACGTACTTAATAAGGCGCCTTATCTTACTAATATTATTATAATTAATAGTAAACAGTGTAGTTAGGTGGTAAGTACTTATTTACGACCTATCTATTCATTAAAAAACACTTTCCAAATTTTCCTGGATCCTAATGACGAGGTCCTTGGTTGATTGGTATATACCGTCCATCATGGCGTGTTTGACAACATGCTGTACGCACAAATCTGCTTTGCATTTGCATGAACTTTCTTCGCGATCGGCAAAATCTTTTGCATCGTATATTTCGATGCGGATTATCTTTGATCCTTTTAAAGGTCGCTTCACAAAACTGTAATGCGTCACATCATTGGACCTCTTCAGATTTAAACGCCTCGTTGATTCCTCGCCAACCTCGTTTTGCACCAGCCGAGGTTCCATAGGGGTGAAATTGAAAAGATCTTGAGAATCTTGGAACTGTAACAAAAAAAAAAGGAATATTAATTACATGACTCTATTATCTCATAATAATTATTTCATGATGCATTGATTTTCTGGTATGCAGTCCTCCATAATATCATTCATGCCTTAACTATATTCTCACAAAAAGTACTTATAAAATAATAATAAGCATTACCTATAAAATATATAAAAAATCATTTAATTTCTGAACAATAAAAAAAATATTTTCTTACCGACATACTCGTAACAGTTTCTTCTATCCACCCTGCCAACCTGACTGAGAATCCAATTTGATTATTTTCTCTTTATTTCACAACTTATATATATTTTTTAAGCATGTTTTTAAGGTTGAAAATCAAATATTTTTTTATGTTATCCCAAACTTTACATAAATGGTTTGATGTAACAGGACTCTCCCGACGGACCGGCGCTGCTTTGTTTACAATAATTCAATACTAATATCAGAGATCCAATTGTATGTTTGTCCGTTGACAATGTTCTCATACATTTATCATGATAAAAATGCAAAAGTAAAGTCAGGGTATAAGACTAGTATGTGCGTTTTCATTTAGTGGCAAATAAAATACATATATTTAGTACCAATCTTTATTGCGTATGTTTAAGGTTGAGAATTCAACTACTTAATTATGTTAGCGCTAGGTAAGCATTTACCATAAATAGAGACAAATTTGACTCAGGCTTTTTAGTAAGTCTTACTTTCCTTTTATGGATTAAAAATGACGTAGATTTGCTGGTATTTAAATCGGGAAGTGGGCTTCTGGAGCATCATAACATATCTCTGCCGGCCAATATCAACATCGAGGACTACACCGTTAAAAAAATGTAAGTCATAATTATTAAAACATTATTTTTTTCTTCATTTTAATGTAGTACATTAATAAGATAATGATCTATTCATTCGGATGTGAATAGTGAGATCTCAGTGTCCTTGTATTGGAGTGGTTTATACCGAGCTGATTGGTTATTAATTATTATTATAATTAATTCAGTGTACCGTAACGGTTGAATATCTATTAACTCGAACTAAAACATGTGGCGCATTATACGCACTGTTTGTTTTTTCATCACATTATGCATAACTAACTAATAATTTTAATTTACTTTCCTTGTTTTCTATTGTTGTTAGTTTTCACATTGAAGTTTTTTCATGACAATATGTTACAGAACAGAATGAGTAAACGTAACGATTGCAAGCCAGCCTCCTGCTGTTATTGATTGAAATTTTAAGCGTATATATTTTATTTTTGCAGGTCCCATCAAGTAAATGCTGAAGCGTTGTTCCCATCCGACGACGAAGTTCAGCTGCGTGAACCTGAGAAGAGGTCAAAGAAAAGGAAACAAGTGGCCTCCCCGTCGTGCTCACTGTCGGCACCGAGTACATCACGAGCAAGTCCTGCCCCTATGTGTACGCAGTCTTCATCATGGGGTAAGAAGAAGAAGCCTGTTATCAGGCCAATCGCTCCGAAGAGGACAACGGTTCAAGATATCTTCGGGAGCGATAGTGAAGACGACGCTTTGGATCAGCCCTCAGCCCCGGGTAAACCAATTCCGCAGCTACAATCCTCCATTAGTAGAAGACTCGCCAATGGGCATTCGCGTCAAGCCTTCGATTTTAAACAGGGGACACACTATGTAGAGTTAAAAGTTTATAGTTGTGATGAAATAGAGAAGGTGCAACCCCTGAATAGATGGCGTCATGCAATTATCTGTGTCAAAAATCGTACTGACCAAAACACAGACGCGTGGCAGCACTTAAGTAACTTTATTATTGCCACCCGGAAAGAGTTCCGCGATTGCTCTCCTACCTTTATCAGTAATTATTACTGACCATTTAAGAAATAATTACTGTTAGAAATGTACTTGTTTAATTATTATCTTGCGTAGCCACTATCACATTATCCTGAATTAAGGCTTTCGTAAATCCGTACTAGTTAAATCTCTCAATTATGAGAAATTTTATAGCATTTAGCAAGTATCTTTTTTATGACACATCGAGAAAGGTTTGATTACCTCTGACGTTTTGATTATTCAGAATGTTGGAAAAGAGAAACTTTCTTAACCAGGAAGGACGCCTGCATTCAGGATAGTGCATTAACGATTTTCGTTTATTTTGTGTATCTTACTTACTTATTACCTATATTATACTTGTAGTAACCTAGTTATTGATCGAATGTTATCGTATTCATTACCTAGGTTATTTTTTGACTTATTTACTCACATTATTTTATTATATTATTTAAGTGTGTAATTTTTTATTTTTTTGTACACTGACAGCCCTAAATTCTTCTCCTATCGTACAGTCCATCCAAAGGTTGTCTGTAAGAGATTGCCCTGTGCGATAAGACCGCCCATTGTACACTTGTTTTTGTGAATATTTGTCCTGTATATATTTTGTGGTGTACAATAAAGTATATAATAATAATAATAATAATGGTGCTACCACAGCCCAACCACGCTGACGAGGAGAGTAGTGACAGGGTTACAAACGTAAGTACTCAGTGCAATGAGGAGTTGAGGAGTGCTTTGGAGTGTGCTATTCGGGAGTATCGCTACATGCCACCCGAACTTAGGCCACGATTACCTCGTTTGCCCATGCATAACAAAAATAGGGCGCTGGTGGCTGTTCTGGATTCGCAGTTGTCAAACTATTTTGATGACTGCGAAGACCTCACTGATACACATTCGATCATGTACTGCGCGGCTGTAGCGGCATGTCGTGTAGCTCACGTCAAATTTGCAGATGACAGAGCTACACGACCGAAACCAGCCGTACCGGCTTGGCAGTGCAGGATCGAGCGTCGTATTGGTGGGGCCAGAGCACTCATTGGCAAACTAATTTGTTTCAGGGAGGGCAATAATCGCCCAAGAGTGATGCGCTTTGTGAGACGGGCATTTTCGGGGACTGATGTCAGCCCCCGAGACTATATATCCCGTGTCACAGAGCGCATCGACTTCCTGAAACAAAAAGTGTTTGCATGGGCAAACCGTATTCGTAGGTATAGGCGGAGAGTGGAGCGATACACCCAGAATCGCACATTCCAAAGTAATGAAAGGTGGGTTTATCGGACTTGGGAGCGACCCAACCAAGGTGTGACTGATACGCGCCTGCCGGATGATGATGCCATGTGTTCATTCTGGCGCAGCATCTGGTCGGTGCCTGTCAGTCACACCGAAGGTGAATGGACTCGGGAGGTCGAACGAGCGTGCGATGCAATACAAGAAATGGGGGCTATCACGATCAGCCCCCAAGATGTAGCCCGTGCAGTCCGTCCGTTGCCAAACTGGAAATCTCCAGGGCCGGACGGGCTGCACAACTTCTGGATAAAGTGGCTACAAAGGTCGCACGCTCGTTTGGCATCTCAGTACCAGGCAGCCTTAGAGTCTGGTTCGCTACCCAAGTTCCTTACAACAGGAATAACCCACCTGCTCCACAAGTCTGGTAGCACCGCGGAACCCAAAAATTATAGACCTATTACATGTTTACCAACGGTCTATAAGGTTCTTACATCCATTTTGAGAGTTAAAATTAATAAACACGTCGACGATAACTCGATCATGTCGGTCTCTCAGAATGGATGTAGGAACGGGTCCCGCGGTACTAAGGAACTGCTCCTTTTAGATATGGCCATTAGCCAACAGGTTCGGCGTTCCCGAAAGGATCTGTCGACATGTTGGATAGATTACAAGAAGGCCTATGACTCGGTGCCTCATACATGGCTCATGAGGGTGCTAGAATTGTATAAAATAGATACAACTCTACGCACCTTCCTGATGTCGTGTATGGGGCAGTGGAGCACAGTCCTTCGCTATCCAGGATGTCGAAATATCCAGAGGAATAGCGAACCTGTAAGGATCGAGCGAGGTATATTTCAGGGCGATAGTTTGAGCCCACTTTGGTTTTGCCTGGCCCTGAATCCTCTAAGCATGCTGCTGGAGAATTCAGGACTAGGCTATCGGTTGAAGAGAGGTGGTCATGTTATATCTCACCTCCTTTACATGGATGACCTGAAGCTCTTTGCCCCCAGCAATCTCCAGTTGATGGAGCTACTGAAGGTAACTGAAACTTTTAGTAGCGCCATCAGGATGGAGTTTGGTGTGGACAAATGTGCGGTCATGCATGTAAAGCGAGGGGAGATTTTGGAATCCGTGGGAATTCAACTTGCGGATTCCATAAGCCTGAGATCCCTCTCTCCAAACGAAACCTATAAGTATTTGGGTATGTCGGAAGCGTTAGGTATCAGCACTACTGACATGAAGCAATCGTTGAGGGAACGCTTCTTTGGCCGCCTGAAAAAGGTTTTTAATAGCCTTCTTTCGGGTGGAAACAAGGTGCGCGCCTTCAACGGTTGGGTCATGCCGGTATTGATGTACTCTTTCGGCATACTCAAATGGACTCAAACGGAACTCGACGCCCTGGATAGGCGGGTCCGTACACTGCTGACTGCATATCGAATGCATCACCCACGATCGTCGGTCATGAGATTGTATATCCCGCGGAAGTGTGGAGGCCGAGGCTTTTTAAATGCCAAAAACCTCCACAACCGCGAGATATGCAATCTCAGGGAATATTTTCTACACGCCGACGTGGGCATGCATCGAGATGTAGTAGCAGTGGACAAGGGACTCACCCCGCTCTCCTTGGCGAATGAGAACTGGCGCAAGCCTGTAGTGCTTGACACTAACGACCGCAGGGAGGTATGGCAGAGTAAGGAGCTTCACGGACGCTTTTTCCGGGCCCTACATGGGTCCGATGTAGATCAGTCAGCGTCCGTAGCCTGGCTGCGTTTCGGTGACCTCTTTGGGGAAACCGAAGGTTTTGTCTGTGCAATTATGGACGAAGTTATCATGACGAATAACTACCGGCGATTTATTGTGAAGGATGGCACGGTTGACATCTGTCGGGCATGTCACCGTCCGGGTGAATCGATCCGCCACATTATCTCTGGTTGTTCTCGTCTAGCTAACGAAGAGTACTTGCATAGGCACAACCTTGTAGCCAGGATTATCCATCAGCAACTTGCTCTGAAATACACTCTTGTGGCATCGGAGGTGCCATACTACAGGTATGTGCCCGACCCAGTTCTCGAGAATGGCAATATCACATTGTACTGGGATCGGTCCATCATCACTGACAGGACGATTATCGCTAATAAGCCTGATATAGTGGTGGTGGACCGAATCGAGAGGCGTGCAATGATTGTTGACATTACCGTCCCGCATGACGGGAACCTCGTGAAAGCCGAGAAAGATAAGCAAATCAAGTATCTTGACTTGGCTCGCGAGGTTGTCGACATGTGGGATGTGGACACAGCGATCATTGTACCGATAGTCGTGTCGGCCAATGGCTTAATAGCCATGAGCCTCGACCAACATCTTAGGAGGCTCTCGTTAGGCAGCTGGGTCAAGGGCCTGATCCAGAAAGCAGTATTGCTGGACACGGCTCGTATTGTTAGGAGGTTCCTCTCTCTGGAGCCCTGACCGCCGGTAGCTTGGACCCTGTTCCCGATACCGGTGGGCCTCTATTTTTTATATTTTTAAATGTTTTTCTTTTTTGTATGTGTTTTTTAAAAATATTTAAAAATATATAAAATAAGAAATTAAATTAAATAAAGGACATAATAATAATGATTATAATATTTTGTATTGTGAAATATAGGTTTTATTTACAATAAATACATATAATTAATGTTTATGTTGTTTCTTTGTTTACAGTTACACACCCTTCCATCGCGAGATCTAATAATTTATTGAATTGTAGATACTGTCAAATTGAAATACCTAAAAACGAATTTCCATATCACTTGAGAACGAATTTTCATAAATCGAATTGCCTATTAAAATCTGAATTTGAGAATGTCGATATAATTGCTACGGCGTTTAAAAATAGAATAATTACATACCGACTTAATCCATCAGAAGAGTATCTCACACCAGAGGCATTCCTAATGGATAATCAAGAACATGTTATAAAATTAATTAATGTTAGTATTGTAAAACATATTTGTATTAAAGTGAACTTCGAACTTTTTGCTTACTTTGTTCTACCAAAGTCAGGAGAGCAAGAGCTGAAATCATTTAATACAAAGTATGTATCATTACATCACAGTACCGATATTAATGAATTATATTTAAATGTTATACATACATTTCAAAGAAAACTATCTGAATTTAAACACTGTGAATCTGGTTGGACTTGTCTCTTCATAAGTCATCTAGAGATTAATATTAACAAATACAATCCTTTGAGAGGTGGCTCGTATATTGAGTTACCGAATGTAGTGAAACACTCAAAAAGTTGTATTAATGTACAGAACAATGATAATCACTGTTTCCTGTGGAGTATTGTGGCAGCATTATTTCCACAAAAGAGTAATGTTTGCAGAACGAATTCATATCCGCATTACTCTACAGTGCTGAATATAGATAATATGACGTTTCCACCATCATACACTGATATTAGAAATTTTGAAAAGAACAATTCTAACATAAGTGTTAATATTTATGGATTAGACAAAAACATTGTAACTGGTCCTTTGTATGTGACTAATGCAAGAAAGTGCAATCATGTGCACTTGTTGTATTTTGAGAAAAATGGCAAAGGTCACTATTGCTTAATCAAAAGTCTTTTACGACTGGTTAAACGGCAAATTACTCATCATAAAGGTAAAATGTATTTATGTGATTTATGTTTGCAATGTTTCACAAGTGAAGTAAAGTACAACTCACATATGTGTAACAAAATATTAACTGTACTTCCAGAGAAAAATACTATTCTACAATTTAAAAATTATGAAAGACAACAAAAAATTAACTTCGTTATATATGCAGACTTTGAAAGTATTCTATTAAATCATAACGAATTTATAACACAGAGTACTCGTATGTACAAAGTTCACGAACCTTCTAGTTTTGGTTATTATATTTGTTGCTCACATGATCGACATTTAAATAAATATGTTACATATAGAGGACTAGATTGTGTAGAAATATTTGTTCGAAATTTGCTAAGGGATGTAGAAGAAATTTATCATATATTATCAAATAAACAACCTATGATGCCCTTAACGGTGGATCAAGAAAATAACTTTAATAATGCCACTTTTTGTCATATATGTAAACAGTTATTATTCGATGACAAGGTGAGAGATCATGATCATGTAACATCACAATATCGAGGTGCTGCACACTCCCATTGCAATTTAATGTATCGGGTATGTCCATTCGTGGCGGTATTTTTCCATAACTTGGCAGGTTATGATTGCCATCTATTTATCAAAGAGTTAGCAAAATATGAAGGTAATTTTAATATAATACCGAGAACTAAAGAAAAGTACATGTCGGTTGCTAAAATTATTAAAAACAGTAATATTTCACACCCTGTTCAAATAAAATTCATTGATTCTTTCCAGTTCCTTAACACTAGTTTGGATGTCTTATCTAAAAATTTAAGTGATAAAGACTTTATTAGTTTATCGAATGAATTCTATGAAACAAACTTGGTGAAATTATTGCATCAAAAAGGCATTTATCCTTATGATTATATGGATTCTTTTTCGAAATACGATCAAAAACATCTTCCTCCCAAAGAATGTTTTTACAATAGTTTAAGATGTGAACATATAACCGATGATGAATATAGACACGCACAAAAAATATGGCAAAGTTTTAGAATCAAATCACTTGGTGAATATACAGATTTGTATTTAAAAACAGATGTATTGTTACTTTGTGATGTATTCGAAAAATTTAGAGATACTTGTTTACGGCATTATAACCTTGATCCAGCTTATTATATCTCCGCATCCAGCTTGAGCTGGGATGCGATGTTGTTGTATACAAAAGTTCAGTTAGAATTAATTAATGATATAGAGATTTATGAGCTTTTAGAAAAAGGTATACGTGGAGGCTTAGCACAGTGCTCTCTTCGCAATGCAAAAGCTAATAATAAATATTTACCTAATTTTGATTTCTCTAAAGCATCGACTTACTTGATATATCTTGATTGCAATAATCTGTACGGTTACGCGATGACAAAAAAATTACCAATATCTGGTTTCCGATTTTTGTCACCTGAAGAAATATGTACAATTAATATAACTAGCATACCAGATGATTCAGACTACGGGTACATCTTAGAAGTTGATTTGGTTTATCCAGACTACTTACATGAAGCTCATCGTGATTTACCTTTTGCAGCAGAAAAATTTACTCCTCCAGGTGGCAAGAACCCAAAATTGATTGCAAACTTATATGATAAATGTAAATATGTCATGCATTATGTTCATTTAAAAGAATGTATAAAAAACGGGCTTGTTCTGAAAAAGGTTTACCGTATACTAACATTTAGGCAAGAAAAGTTTTTACAGAAATATATTGACCTAAATACTCAATTACGTCAAGCTTCATCTTCGGCTTTTGAAAAAAACTTATTTAAACTACTGAACAATGCTGTATTTGGGAAAACTATTGAAAATAGACGAAAACAAGTTAACATTAAATTAGTGACGACATGGAATGATACAGAAAACAAAACAAACAAAAGCCTTGGTGCCGCGAAATTAATTGCGAAACCTAACTTAAAAAATATTACCATTTTTTCAGAAAACTTTGTTGCTGTTCATTTAAGTCGAGACAAAATAATTCTTGACAGGCCGATATATATTGGCTTTACAGTTCTGGAATATGCAAAACAACATTTGTACAAATTTCACTATGACTATATCAAAAATAAATATAAAAATAAAGCAAGGCTTTGCTATACAGATACAGACAGTTTGCTTTATTATATTAAGACTCCAGATATATATCAAGATATGAAAGAAGAAATACTGAAATTTGATACTAGCAATTTTAATGTTAACAATAGCTATCATATGCCTAGAGTCAATGCACAAATTCCAGGCCTATTTAAAGATGAGCTTGGGGGTGATATTATTACTGAATTCACTGGGCTTAGAGCTAAGCTTTACTGCATAAACAGTTTAAACAGAGAAATTAAGCAAGCTAAGGGTGTAACCAAGTATGTAACAAACCGATTACGTTTATGTAATTATAATAAAGCATTAATGAGTAACAAAACATTTAAATGCAAAATGAACACTATTAAATCAATAAAACACGTATTGTTTTCTCAAGAGGTAGATAAAGTAGTTATCAATAGAAGTGACGACAAGAGACAGATACTACCAAATCAAGTAGATACATTACCGTGGGGGCACTGTGCCACAATATTTTAAATAAGTACAATATATTAAATAAGTATTACTTATTTGTAAGTGTAAAATCCATTTGTCAATTTAGTGTAAATGTTTAATTAATTACATTGAACAATAATATTGTTATTTAATACATATTTACTTGGACTCTATTCGCTGTTTTATTAATAATTCCTTGTCAACATAACCTGTACAGATTTTGTGTGTGTGTGTGATATACGATAATTTTCTCTAGTTGTGAATATATTGGACGAACATGTAAGCTAAAAAAAACATTAAAGATATGAATAATGGGAATAATAATTACTTAGCGTTTCTGATAAGCATTATAAATACTAGAACATATTATTTTTCTGACAGATACAAACATGAAGTGGGTCAAGCAACCCGTTTCGTTAGAAGTTAAAAATATAGAGGTAGATAAGGAAAATAAGCTACACGCAAAGCATAGTGTTCTTCTACCAAATAATATAAGATGTATAATATGTGGTCCTTCGAATAGCGGAAAAACTAACGTCATGATTAGTTTGTTAGTTCACAAAAACGGTTTAAAGTTTAAAAATGTTTACTTGTATTCCAAGACTAGCTTTCAACCAAAATATACTTTTCTAAAACCGATTTTAGAAAGAGTGCCCGATGTAAAACTTTTTATATTTAACTTTGACGATGAAGTTATTCATCCTAATGATGCATTACCAAATTCTATTATCATTTTTGATGATGTGGTTTGTGAAAAGCAAATTAACATACGAAATTATTTCACAATGGGCAGACAAAGAAGTATAGATTGTTTTTATTTATCTCAAACGTATTCAAAAATACCAAAGCAGTTATTACGTGACAATGTAAACTTTTTGATAATTTTCAAGCAAGATGAAGTTAACATGAAACATATATATGATGAACATGTTAGTTCTGATATGGAGTTCTCTAGTTTCAAAGATATGTATTGTAAAATCTGGATGCATCCTTATGATTTTTAGGGTTCCGTACCCAAAGGGTAAAAACGGGACCCTATTACTAAGACTCCGCGGTCCGTCTGTCTGTCTGTCTGTCTGTCTGTCTGTCTGTCTGTCTGTCTGTCACCAGGCTGTATCTCATGAACCGTGATAGCTAGACAGTTGAAATTTTCACAGATGATGTATTTCTGTTGCCGCTATAACAACAAATACTAAAAACGGAATAAAATTAATATTTAAGGGGGGCTCCCATACAACAAATGTGATTTTTGTGCCCTTTTTTACGAAAATGGTACGGAACCCGTCGTGCGCGAGTCTGACTCGCACTTGGCCGGTTTTTTGACTATTAATAAGGATTGTGAATAAAACAAAGGCAGATATAGACAGTCCTTTGACAACTTTATTTATTTTGATTAATGCTTATATAAATTATGGATGCAAAAAACAGAATTCATTTGAGCATAAATACTTCTGAGTATAAGTTGTATTATGGACCACAACATCACAGATGAATTAATTAAGTCTGCGGACGCTATAAAGGAAAAAGTGAAACTAATGAAAGATTATGAGTTTAATACCGATACTCATCTGAAGTATTTTTTTAAGCCTCTCGCAGATCCTCTTAATGCAATAGCAGCTAACAAGCAAATTTATATAATAAAAAATGAAGATACATTTGATGACCTACCCAAAAATACTGATATAGTTTCAAAAATATTTATGCGTGATAAATCTCATGATATGTACAAACATGAATCATCTGATGAATCTTTAGAAAAATTTTATTCAGAAGACGAAGAAGGTAACACGTCTGAATCAGAAAAAGTTAATGTGTCGTTGAAAAAAGAAGATATCTTTGAAATATATGATGATATGAATATACCATTTGGCGTACGTAGTGAGAATAATAAGCATATGATCGGCAATACAACAGTTAATTTCTTTACCACCCAAGAGAATTCTGGTAAAGTGTATAATATTCGCATAGCTAATAAACAGTTTAAAATAACACCCGGTCTAAAAGAATTATTGTTTCGCAAGAAACCTGATTTAAGTTTGGTCAATTTAAAAGATTCACGACTAATGCTCATAAAAGAGACTTTGACCCTGCAGGTCAAGTTAAAGGTGATAAAGGCATTAAATATTCTCAAATAGTCAAACCGTTATTTCCTGATTCTTGTAAACCAACAAGAACCTACAGAAGTTAAATCTAAACAAAAACGAGGTGCTGGTCTACCGTATCTCAAAAAATACAAAAAAAATACTGAACTTGTTTATTGGGATGATCCTAATGAATTAGTGGACAGACTTAAACTTTTGATCGCACCTAAAAATACTGGTAATACTAATCTTGACAATGAAATCTTATCAATCATTGAAGAGTTAAAAGAAGCGCGTATTATAAAATAATAAAAACACTCACCATATTAAACTGAAACTCAGTACAATTTTGTAGTTCAGAAGTAACAGTTGGAAGAATGAGCAAAGTGAAAAGAGATATTGTAAACGAAATTCATAGAAGTGCAAGAATACATTTTCCTCGAAGGCATGTGATATTAAAAGATATTGATGATCTTTGGCAAGCTGATTTAATGGATATGCAAAGTTTCTCCAAATTCAACAACAACAGCAAATACATTTTAGTTGTCATTGATGGATTCTCTAAATATGCCTGGGCTATACCACTTAAACAAAAAAGTAAAGAAACTGTATCTGAAGCTTTCAATACGTTATTGATTAGAGAAAAGCGGATCCCTAGAAACTTGCAAACAGATCTAGGAAAAGAATTTTACAACAGAAGTTTTAAAAAAATATTAGCAAACAATTCTATTAACTACTACTCCACTTATTCTACGAAAAAGGCTTCAATTGTAGAACGCTTAATAAGGACGATAAAGAGTAACCTTTTCAAAGAATTTAGTTTCAAGGGGAATTATAAATGGACTGACGGGACACTTGCAAATATAATTAATAGATATAATCATACAATACATAGAACAATTGGTTAAGCGCCTGCTCAAGTTAATCATAACAATAAAACTAAACTACTACAGAGATATTTTAAACAAAATCTAACGCCAATAAAATATCGTAAGTTTGAGACAGGCGATTTTGTTCGGATAAGTAAACATAAGGGTTGTTTTGAAAAAGGTTATACTCCTAATTGGTCAACAGAGATATTTAAGATCAGTGAAGTTCAAAACACAAAGCCTGTTACATATTTATTACAAGATGTTAAACAACAACCTATTTTAGGAGCATTTTACGAACAAGAATTACAAAAAAGTAAACATCCTGACATTTACCTTGTTGAAAAAGTTTTGAAACGAAAAGGCAGAAAAGTTTTCGTGAAATGGTTGGGTATCATCCTGCGAAAATAGTTGGATTGAGGATACAAATGTTTGCAAATATAACATCATGATAAAGCCCCCCATTCTGTTTGTATACATGAAGGGAGAAGGACTTATCAATAATTTAATTAATAATTTACCATTTGAGCTCCATTTACCGGGATATAATTATTGTAGTCCAGGAACTAGATTAGGTGAAAGATTGGCTCGAGGTGATAAAGGTGTTAACAAGTTAGATGAATATTGCAAACATCACGATATCGCGTATAATAATTCCAAAAGATTGAAAGATCGTCACAAAGCAGATATAATATTACTAAAGATGGCGAAAAAGCGCGTTCTGTCTTCTGATGCAAGCACAGGAGAAAAACTTGCTGCTAATTTAGTTAACAATGTGATGCTATCAAAAGTGAGTTCTGGATACGGTATCAAAAAAAACTTTAAAAATATAATCTCCCACACAAAAAAAAGTGTAAAAAAAATAAAACCAAAGTGTAAGAAAAAACTCATAGAATTGGCATACGCTGCTGCTAGGGAGTTAGCTCGTGATTCATCTGCGAAGCTCCCCCGTATAATACCCATTCCTACGACCGGTGGTGTTTTACCTTTAATTCCTATATTTGCTGGCTTATCTGCTGCTGGAAGTATAGCAAGTGGAATTGCTGGTATAGTCAAAACTATCAAGGAATATAAGGTTGCAAAAAAGCGTTTGGAAGAAATGGAAAGACATCATAAGAAAGTGGAAGGTGTATGTATTGGGAACGGATAGTGGCTAAACCGTTACAAGAATGGACTTCGATTAGTAAATTTGAAGAAAAAAAACTAATTCGTAGGCTACCTAATCGTGCTCTTACTAATATAGATATCATACACTTTACGCAAAACATCCCATATTTTCGTGGAGTTTATATGAGAGATACGTTACCAAGAACGCCGTTTTCCCGAGAATGTGGCATCATTAATTTAGATAATTCAAAAAATTCTGGTACACATTGGGTAGCCTATGTAATATTAAATAAATATGTTGAATACTTCGATAGTTACGGAAACTTAAAACCGCCAATAGAATTTATTCGTTATGTGGGTTCTGACAACATCCATTATAACTATAATAATTTTCAAAATAATAACTTATTTAATTGCAAATACTGTAATTGTTATATACATTTATGCATAAAATTTCTTAAAGAGTTTTGGAAAAAGCAGTCTTCAAAATAATTACTTTTAAAAAAGATGTCTGGCTCATAATTCAGCACTTTAATATTGTCTGTTACAAGAGGCGATTGTCGATTAGGTTATAGCCGAAACATGATAGTTTATAATATAAAATCAAGCGCCAATGTGAATAACGTTACTCATTCTCTAATCGTCAGAAGACGCAGACATACACGAAGAATAAATAAAATCACTAAAGAGAATAAGTTATTTCTTCAAGCCTTGGGCTTTAAATTATGAGTATTCTTGACATAAACGATTCACCGCAATTCGATAACTCCATAGTGAGTTACGAATATCACACTTATAATCCGTATAGCAACAGTTTTAATGAAAATGATGAAATACTTATATCCATAAATCAGCAAGATTTGTACGTATTACCTTCAGCCAGCTACATTTACGTTGAAGGTCGAGCCACAGCGGTTTCGAAAGATGCAGCAGGAAAACTAACACGAAAGAATGTTAATTTTACTAATAATTATATATCATTTCTATTTCAAGATATTCGATATGAAATTAACGGTGTTGAGATAGACCGAATAAAAAATGCAGGTATTACTACAACTTTAAAATCATATGTGTCTATGAACGAGGGGGAAAGTAAGGCTGCTGCTATATGGGGTTGGAGTCTGAACGGAGTTAACGATAATGATGGCATTTTTAATGCCCTTATACCCCTAAATAAAGTTTTAGGATTTGCGGAAGATTATAATAAAATTATAATTAACTGTAAACATGAACTTATACTCAAAAGAAGCAGTTCAAACCTTAACAGTGTTACACTTGATAATAATGACTCCATTGAAATAAATATGAAGAGACTCCAATGGCGTGTGCCTCATATAAAAGTTTCAGATCGGGAAAGGTTAACTTTACTTAAGCATTTAGAAAAGGATCGTCCTATACAAATTGCTTTTAGAAATTGGGACTTATACGAATACCCTTTGTTACCTAGAACTACAAAACATTCCTGGGTTGTGAAGACTGCTTCACAACTCGAAAAACCAAGGTATGTGATCTTTGGTTTGCAGACAAATAGAAAAAATATTAAAACTAGAGACTGTTCAATATTTGACCATGGTAAATTAACTAATGTTACTCTTTTTCTAAATTCTCAATATTATCCATACGAATCGGTTAATGCAAAATTTTCTGAAGATAAGTATTATATATTATACGAAATGTTTACCCAATTTCGCCAGTCTTATTATAACACTCGATCTGAACCGATGCTTGATTTGCACGAATTTAAAGACAAAGCTCCTTTATTTGTAATTGATTGCTCAAGACAAAACGAAGCTTTGAAATCTGGGGCTGTAGATGTGAGACTGGAAATAGAAAGTTCGGAAGATATACCAGAAAATACATCTGCCTATTGTCTAATCATCAACGATCGTTTATTTGAATATAAACCCTTAACTGGTATTGTAAAGAAATTATTATGAACGCTATTGTCGATGTGCAAGGGCTTAAGACGGAAAGTAACGAGTTTATAGTTAAAGAAATAGCAATAGCATGTGGAAATCAAGTAATTGTATTATTAATCAAACCACCATTCCCATTTCACAATCTTACAAAAAAAGAAAGACTGCAAGTAAGTTGGATAGAGAGAAACAGAAAAATTTTCTGGAAAGAGGGTTTTATACCATATTTTAACTTACATCGATATATTGTACCTTATCTGGAAGATAAAAACATTTACGTTAAAGGACGTGAAAAAATATCGTGGTTAAGAAACATTGTAAAACATGATAAAATATATAATTTAGAAGATAAGAACTGTCCTCGTTTACAAAAAATATTTGATGATTATAGAATGTCAAATAATATATTTAGTTGTATGTATCATTCGAATGTATGTGCTTTAAAAAATGTTACTTGTTTAAAAAAGTGGATTGAACATAAAAGTATTTTTAACAGTAATTTAGAAGATAAGGATAATATGATGATGGATATGAATAAAGGTTTTTGAGTAAATGTTTTCTTGTTTTTTTTTCCTATCAAATACTTGAGAAACAGAATACCACAACGAGCTGTGCTCTAATATTCCAAAGATACCAAAAAAAAAAAGTCATTAGGTAAGTCCGACCGCTCTCCGTAAGGTATGACTCGCAGCACATATTGATAAATTGACAACCCCAGATACAAGACTTCATTATACTTTCACACATATCCGTATCAAGACTCTTCATTGAAAATTCAAGAAAATGATTCAAAATTATTCCAGCCCGCGATATGAAATATATAATGTACATAAAATTCGATTATGTTCATTCAGACATTATTGGGCTACAGTAGATTCAAAGCGAAGATTGGTGATGGAAATGGCTGATGCAGGTTTTTTTTACTGTGGAAGTGGCCTAAACGATAAAGTTATGTGTTTTTCGTGTGGAGGTGTTATCGAAGATTGGGAGTATTACAATGATCCTTGGATGCAACATGCTATATTTTTTTCTGATTGCTTTTATTTAAATTCTGTAAAAGGAACAGATTATGTTGACAAATCAAAACATCTATTTTTTAAAGAAACAAAAATATAAAATTATTCGAAAGTAGAGGGGATAGATCGATTGTCTGCTGAATAAGCTACTTAATGCATTGCAATAACAATGGAGTCCCAAGTAACTATAAATTTACTTAAAGCCATTTTATGGGACATTCGATTCCTACAATTGAAGTTAAAAGGTTGAATCATAAACCGAATAAACAATTTAAAAATAAATTAAATTGTTATTCAATTTATATTAGCTACAATACAAGATTCAGTGAAATACACTTCTGAAGGCATTTCTAAACTAATTTTGAAGAATGCCAGTGGTGAGATTCTATTTACTCAAGACATGACTGACCAGAAAATAATGAACACCAGTTCATCAAAATGTCAGGACAATACAAACAAGACCGAGCAAAACTCAGTAAAATCCACCTTTGAAAATACGCGATATCTCACACTAAAGAGTGATCACAATAAGCTCCTTAAATTTGTTCGAGTTGGCAATGTACATCCTGGTTGTGAAGAATCGGCTGTAAGGTCATCAAATCCTCAACCTGTCATTAAATTAGTAACAAGAAGAATAATGCGCGATATAGTGTTGCCTGATTCAGAAGACATTCTATGCTACCAGATGCTGCCAGAAGATGAAATTCCTTTTATTTAAATCAGGTTGGAAAAACATTTCAATTCTAATCAGATGAATAGTGATATCTGAGATTGAATAGATACAAAGCGATGCAGTTGAAAACTGGGCTGTTTGAATAGATGAAAAGTGTAAATTGGGGGCTTCTAGATCAGATCGCAAGATCTGATCTAGAAACCCCAATTTACAACTACTACTATTAAAGATAACGTTGAGGACAAAAAGGCTTGGGATTGAGCTGCTCAAATTAATTTTGATTTTTTATATTTTGCACAGTGAATTTTATTTTCAATTATGATATTTTTTTTGTTTTCTTGCAATGACAAGAATATTTACTTTTTAAAGTATTATATTATTTTATTTTTATTATTGTGAATATGAAGACTATGTGGATTTTTGTTTTTTATTATAACTTAGTTAGTTTTTACTCATGGTCTGGCAGTTTGAGTAGTTTATGCGGCCTACCCGAATGTCCTTTCTTTTGTATTGTTCGTCGAATCGTTGAGCTCCGTAAATTCTGATTTGAGCTGCTCGGTTATTGACAAATGCGTGCACTGACTGGACAGGTCCACTCAATCTGGCTGGTTCTTTCCTCAAAAGACCATTTCAGACATCTGTCTACATGGTCTTCACATGATATAACCAAGATTTTGTCAAGACTTTAAAAGAGACTGTGACCTCTGAGTTTGTTTCGGCCTTTCTTCTCAGAGTAGTCAGATAGGAAACGCCGACCTCATCTAGTTTTAAAAAATATGATCGACATGTAAAAGTGTTTGTACAAAACAACTTACAGAAATAAAATCATTTATCATTTAAATGACCACTACCGTTTCTAACTCGATACAATTGCGTTGGCCCAACGATATTACTAACTCGCTTTGCCACTGAAAATGACTAGTCGTGCGGTCATTTTGGATATCTCATCGCCCTCCCATGGGAAATCTCATCCTAATGTTCGTACTAAACCAAATGATGAAACTATACCGCCTATAGGAAACTCAATAACTACTTGCTTTTTACTAAGTATGTCTCAATTACCTAGTGATTGTGCTAGATATAACCACTAACAATTCAGTGATCAAACATGAACCGTTAAACTCGGCATAGCATCTCTTCACTAGAGAACATTCGACTTCACTATAGAAAAAAAAAAAAAAATAGAAGCGACTCACCGAGTATTCCAATCCAAACTTTTGGGCGCACGGTTGGCGCAGTGATTGAGCGATTGACTGCTGCGCTGCGTGTCGCGGGTTCGATTCCCACATGGAATAAATATTTGTATGACGTACAGATAGTTGTTCAGGCTCTGAGTGTTGGGTGTTGTGTATGTAAGTTTATAAGTTTGTAAACGCACCCACGATACAGAAAGAAATTCCTAGTATGGGGAATCATTTTTTTTTAAAATAGAAGGAGATAAAAACTTGCGCGCCCATGACCTCACAGCTGTTGTCATAACGTTCAGCTACCACCTGCAAACTGCTGGCCTGCGGTTACTCTTAACCTCTCAGGTCTTGACACGTCAGCCTTCGCATACAGCTGCCGAACCGCTAGCCCACAGCAGAGGCTCCACTGCGACACAATATGATATCTGAAACATGAAAAATATTTCGAGAGTATATGTTCACACGGTTATCTTAACCATACACAGCTTTGATGGAAATTAACCTAAACCAGTCAATTTGCCTAGCCTTTTCCCAACTACATTGGAGTTGGCTTCCAGTCCTACCGGATTCAGCTGAGTACCAGTATTTTACATGAAGCGACTGCCTATCTGAACTCCATAACCAAGTAACTGGGTTTACGGTACCCCTTGGCAAGACTGGTGTCAGATCTCAGGCTTCTGACTACCCGTAACGACTGTCAAAGATGTTCAAATGACAGCCGGGATCAACGGCTTAACGTGCTTTCCGAGGCACGGAGGAAACCCGGTATGTTGAAATGGTTACTCATCCACGGACCAACTTTGTCAAGCGTTTCTTAACCTTGATGATCGACCAGTGCGGCTGTTATTATTTAGCCACGAGCTTCTAGTAGTAGTAGTAACCTAAACCTGCAAAATGTGTTATTATGGACACCGAATGTGAGTGCAGAGTCCATGACCAAAACATGAACCACACATTACAGTGTCCCAAGTGCCAAGGTAGGTATATGAGCTTTAGAGAATCAAATTAATGCCATACCATTTTATATCGCAATTATCGAGGCCTGGTAGGGTTTACGACACTTTAGATTGTTTGGCCCTTCGACCACAAAAGAAGAATACTATGCTTCTTCTCAAACTTAGTTAACTCTCACTACATAAAACTATCACACTACAAAACTAATCAAAATATTTTTTTTGGATTTATCATAATATCCAGACTGAAGTATAAGGTAGGTTCGTAATTGTCACTATATCGTTCTAACTTCCAAACAATAATAGTCAGCCAAAGCCAGTCAAGGGTTATTGCCAGTGATAGTAGAATAATAACTCTTCAACAACACCAAAACTTGACAGTCGATAACTAACATGAAATTATGAGCTGATACGGGCCCGCCCGACGATCCACTGACCACCATATCGTACACAAAACCAGAATTTTGAATAATAAACTCTCTTGGCCATAGTCATAAAAAAATGAAAACGACTCACCAGATTGGCATAGAGATCCGTGTGTATGGATCATTCCACACGTCCACAAGCTCCTCCTTGATCTGTCCACCTCCTTGGTGGTTGCTAGCCTCCTTGCCGTTCCGCTCCAGACTGGTTTTTTATTATTCAGGATTGAGAGTAGTCGCAGAAACGAGCGACAACTGTTTCAAATGGCACCGCAATTTTTTGCAAGAATGTAACCGCCATTTTCACTAGCATTGTTTTTACGTGTGATCTCATTAGCATGACCGAATCCCAATTCTGATGTCGCATCAAGGCTGGCCGATAGATGCAAACCATCGGGAAGTCCAGATGTATTCCCTTAGGTTAAGTCATCGTGTGTGGGCAGGTCGGTGGTTGCAATCGTGCAAATGAAATCACATAAATTATTCGATACACTGGGTTTATTCAAATATTCACAGTTAAATCTTGCTTACTAATATAACGGATCAACACTGATTCTACGACGTCTTAGCTCTAAGGCTGTCAGTACTCAACTGCCATATTCTGTGTTCCCAACCACGCAAGTGGTTAGAAATAGCGCGCCAATGCGTAGTTGTTCTTGCTTTGCCGCCAGATGGCGTGATTGTGATTTGTTTTGACCATGGTAGAACAAGACATGGTAGTCTCTACCCGTGACAGCTGGGTCACGTGATTGGCCTAAGACTACGTCATCAATTGCGTTGCGGTTCTCAAACGTTTTTAGTGGGGAAAAATATAAAAGTAATACAATAAGTACAAATGTTTTATAATTCTTAATAAATCGTCATATTTGATACTTTTTGTATTTATTTACTTTGCTTTCTTTTAATATTTAGTTTGGAACGAAAACCCACAAAACTTCACTTAAATAAAATAAGTCAAAAAATAATTAGGTTAGGTTAAGTTCGGGCGTAAAGACGTATATATTGGCACAACTATCCCTTAAATTATGGAATTTACAACGCGTGTATAAATTAAATAATAAATTAATGAAAGGCACATACCAGTTACTTTAGGTGAAGTTAGTTACAATATTGAAGCCACGCATATGATAGCGTCTCTTAATTGGGAAAAGAAAAAAAATTTACACTGCCTTTTATACTGCTGTTTTTACAGTTTACGAAACAATTAACAATTTATCTTGTGTATCTTTCTTTTTCTTTAAGTTCACGGGTTCATCACAAATGTTTGGGAGCCACAGTATTTTTCTCACCGAGCGAAACAACGCTATAGGTGTGAGCTACACGACAATAGTGATGAAATGGCTAGTTGTCAGTATAACACTTGTCAATTCGATGTGTTGCCACTGTGTGTTATTGAAGTGCCCGAGCAAAATGCATTTTTTATGTTAACAAAGCAATTATGAACTAATAATTCAAAATATAAATTAATTCAACACTAAATATACATGACATAGATGAACATAAATGAATCACATGAGTTACTAAATAGTTAAGCTAGTTAGAAATTTATTTTATTTTCATTAACTACATGAGAAAGTACCAAAATTTTCTAAAAAGGACAATCAATGGTAACACTTATCGTGACGTAGGCTTAGGCCATCCTGGGAAGAACATACCAGGCGAAGTATACGGAGTATGTTATTATACCATGGTTTTGACGTCCGTACTATTGACTAAACCTGACATATGTATCTCTCTCTTCTGAAGAATGTTGCGCATACCATGGACAGCCAAGCGCACGAATAAGTCCATTCTCGACCAGTTGAACATCAATACCAGACTCTCCACGATCTGCTACCAACGAGTCTTAAGTTACTTTGGTCACATCGCCCGGAGACAGCCAGACAACCTGGAAAAACTGGTAGTATCGGGAAAAGTGGATGGAAAAAGACCACGCGGACGTTCACCTACTCGCTGGTCTGATCAGATCAGGGCTATAACGGGACTCACGGTGACCACTGCCATGAGAAGAGCCGAAAACAGGGTGGCTTGGAAGCAGCTCGTCGTTGACTCCGTCAAAGCTTTTCAAGACGGGCACGACCTTCAGAAATGACATGTATATATATGTGTATATAAAGTTAAAATAAATATACATATAAATTTCCTTTAAATACAATATCCTATAATTATGGTCAATCAATTAGTGCAAGAGCGAGCGTAGCGAGCTCGGGCGCTTAGGGCACCCCGACACGAACAGGTTAGGTTTGAAGGTACTAGTTGGCAAACAAGTTATTGTTTAAACGTTCACTTGCCAAACATTAGGTTTGCGTTCAATTATTTGTGAAGAGATTTTTTGCTAAGTGATAATTTGTCAATTTATTTTCGGTGAAACAAGGGTAGCCCAGAGAAACACCTTCTTCTAAGATGCACTAGTTAAGTTTATCAAGATAAAAGTAAGCGGAGTGGAAGGCGATTATTTTTCTCAGTTTTTGACAAGTTCAAAATTATGAGTTTACTGTTTCTAAATAAATGTAATAAGTTCACTGGCCTAAAAAACCTAGATTACAATGTAAGCATAAACCGTACAACGATACTTCTTGACTTGGGTCAGACTTTCAAACTCTCATCATTAACAATTTTTTCTATTTCAGGTCAAACGCTGTGGGAAGCGGGATATGGAAAATTTTCCGATGGGGAACCAAACAATGCTGCACCAGGTGAATCCTGCGGTGCGATATACCGCACGGGTCTCCTAGACGACTTGCGGTGTGACAAGCCAGCCGCATTTATCTGTGAGAAAAGTCCAGATTTTCCTGCGATTTTTACAAATCGCAGGAAAATCTGGACTTTTAATCTGGAGCTTTAAACGAAAGTGGAAAGACAGGAGCGAGAAGGCTAAACTGAAGGCTTATTCTCGTAGTTAAAAACGTTCCAATTGAAGTCGCTATACCAGCTCAGCTAAACTAAATGTCAAAAACTTAAAAAAAGGGAAATTAATGATATTTGCGACTTCGGCACGAATACGAACGTTTCTAAATATACGGGCATTTTCTCTCAATAGTCAAAAATAAATGTTGATACTAAAAATATGAAATTTAATAAAAAAATATCAATATGGAATTAAATTTGTGTTTCTATTAAATGTTTTTCCTTGTTTGGAGCTCAGTTAATGAAGAAAATAAAAGTGAATAATTGGACTTCTGTTACCAATCCTTCTCAATAAGAGACTGCACTTAAATGTGGGCATCTTACTGAACTACTGGTTCTTTGCATGAAAGTGTGTATAATGTTCATACTTATCACAACTTTCTATCGAGAATATTAATATAACAAACGAAGTAGTAGATAGGTGAGTAACAACTGCCTCACAGTACCTCGAATAACCTCGAGCAAATTATTTACGTGATAAGCAGAAGGCGGACTTAACCAACAACAACGCATTCGTCATGAAGCAGTTGTTCTACAAGTATCTTAAAAAAACAGTATGATTATATACTACCCTAAATACGCCGCTTTTATTGAGTTCATTGATTGGGGTGAACATGTGAATTTAAGGGGTATTTATGGTAATAAAACTACAAAAGATATAAAGATAGAATTGTATCCTTTATGAGACTCAATCATGTTTTATTTACTTCCATCCATCCCTTTCATCCCTGCCTTTCCATGCATAGCGCTAGAAAGTATATATAATTATATTCAAGATTCAGTTACTTAAAAATTACACCAAGCAAATAAACGAGCATTGCAAAACTTTTTTATAACTTTGTTATCGGCTAGTCTTTAAAATTAGCGTTTATTGAATTTGTGCTCCAACGTTGATGTCGAAATCTACTCTTGTATTTAAGTCAGGGGTTCTCAAATATATTTATGTAACATCATGTTTGTAATTTCCAAAAATATATGAAGGGAATTTATAGTTAAATGACTGAACTACTGAGGAAACATAATAAATGATAAATGATTTTATTTCTGTAAGTTGGTTTGTACAAACGCTTTTACATGTCTAACATTTTTTTTTTTAAACTAGATGTGGTCGGCGTTTCCTATCTGACTACTCTGAGAAGAAAGGCCGAAACAAACTCAGAGGTCACAGTCTCTTTTAAAGTCCTGACAAAATCTTGGTTCGATCATGTGAAGACCATGTAGACTGATGTCTGAAATGGTCTTTTGAGGAAAGTACCAGCCAGATTGAGTGGACCTGTCCAGTCAGTGCACGCATTTGTCAATAACCGAGCACCTCAACTCAGAATTTAAGGAGGTCAACGATTCGACGAACAATACCAAAGAAAGGACATTCGGGTAGGCCGCATAAACTACTCAAACTGCCAGACCATGATTAAAAACTAAGATAAATTAAAAAAACAAAATAGTGATCCACATAGTATTCACATTCACAATAATTAAAATAAAATAATATAATACTTTAAATATAAATATTCTTGTCATTGCAAGAAAACAAATAAAAAATAAAATTTAAAAAATAACAAAATTCCATTTAAGTCCATTTTTTATGTGTAGACAGGGTAGAAATGAATTAAAGGCAAAATAAATAAAAAATAGCTTTTATTGCTTTTTATACACATACAATGTTCGATGCATGTCCTAAAACTAAATAACTTTAAAAAATAATCCAAATTTATTTTAAATTAATCGGCAACCGGTTTAGCTTGTCATTCGACAAAGACCTCCTTCTATTCTTGTCCATTCTGGGCCAGATACTCTTTTTATTACGTCTTTCCATCGTGTGGTCTGACGCTCTTTATTTCATTTACCATCTCTTGGATACCATTCAGTTATTAATCTCGTCCATTTTTCATTTTTCTCTCTTATCATATGACATGTCCTTTTTCATTTCATATACACTTTTTTACATTTTGTTCTAGACTTAATTTCATCCAGCCTTACTCTGTCTCTTCTCTTAACCCTAATTACACTTCTTTTGATGCTATTCTGGCAAACATTTATCTTGTTTAAAAGTTGTTTTGATAGAGCACATGTTTGCCAGTCATATGTTAAGCAAGATAGGATGCAAACATCATATACTTTCCGTTTATCCTTGATATGTATGTCCTTATTTTTCACGGTTTCACGAAGTGACCAAAACCTTTGCCACGTATTGGAACCTCTTCTATTTATTTCCCTATACATTTTGTCCACTGGAGATACTAGTTGTCCTAGATTCTATTTTGTTTATTCTGATGGGCACTTGTTGATTGGAATTTGTTTTGATTTTGGTCTTCGTTGTGTTCATGGACAGCCCTGCAGTGGCACTTTCATCGGATAGTAGTTGTATCTAGATTGTCTAGGCATTCTGAAAATAAGATAATGTAGTCTGCGAATCTTAAATGGTTTAAGTTTTCACCATTAATGTTAAGACCGTACTTATCCCAATCCATATTCTCAAATATTGCTTCAAGAATTGCAGAGAACAACTTAAGCGAGATCCCCTTGACGAACTCCTTTGTTGATGTGAAATTCCTCCCCTTTTCTGTCTATCTTCTGTTGTGCAGTGCTTCTTGAGTATATATTTTTTAGTAATCTTATAATTTTTTTTTGCACTCTCTTTGCCGTAGTGCGTCCCAGATGTATTCATACTCCAGACAATCGAATGTGTGACTACATGTCATTTATTCTTAATTAAATATTGAGATTTATATCAATAATTCTTACACGGGTTTACACGTGTTAGCCATTTAAAAGTACGTTAAGTTAGGTCTGACAGCCACTTTAATAAATTATGTAACATTACCCATTTTAAAAGGATAAAACAATATTGGAACTCTATAAAAAAGGGGCCCTTCGGTTAGAAAGCCATGGGAAAGGATGTCGATAGTGAAGATTCTGTACGAATTCTAAGAAGTGGCCATATGGCAACGATAAACCTTGCCGGCCGTCCCAAAACTATAAAGTATAAATGCACAAAAACGGTCATAAAATAGACCTTTCGTAGCGTTGCTAAACTGTGGGAAGTGAGCTCGTGGTGCGGGGTGCAGCAGGGAAGGGACACGGGCGAGTAGAGGCGAGAGGTGCGACACTTGATTTTAGGCAGGGAGAGAGGACGGTCTGTTTCTGAGGAGCGGAAGAAGACGTACGGATGGTGTTAGAGACATAGGGTTTAGCTTTGGAAACGAATAATCTAAAGTCGAGTCGTAGTAGTTTCGTGTAACAAAGTTAATTATTAAGTTAATTATAATTTAGTCTAATCTCGTATTAATATGTTGTGAGTGAGTGCCAGTATGAATGGGGTAAGTTTTTAATCATTATATTACATAGGAAGGGACAATTCACTAATGTACTATTTATTCTAGCGTGGCAAACCCTTGTATTTACTTCCTAACACCACCCTTTGGCAGATAGGGCTTTCAGAAATCTCGGTTTCATCTTAAGACAGTGTAAGGATTTCACTGACATTGCTGTTGTTAAGGTTCTGTATAATGCCCTTGTGAGGAGTCATCTAGAGACAAGTGCATTTATTTGGAATCCACATGAAGAGAAATATAGTCTCATGTTGGAAAAAATTCAAAACATGTTTTCTAGATTTCTCTATTACAAACAGTACGGAGTGTATCCCTTTTATCCCCTGATGTACCCGAGTCTGTTCGTCCTGGGCATGGTCGGGTACACCAGACTAGCAGTAAGAAGGGACGTCGCGCTGCTCAAATATGTGGCGAGCATACTACTAGGGTTGCTGCACCACCCGGAGGTACTGGAAGCGCTGCGGCTGCGCGCACCGGACGGATGCGTGGGCGCGCGCCGCCGACCCGCTCTCTTAGACGTGCCATCGGCTAGGACCAACCTCCTCAAGTTTGCCCCTATCTCACGAGCTGCGCGTATTATTAACGTTATTACAATCCCTCCGGAGCAACTGGACAGATTCGCAACTGGACAGATTCTCAGCTGGACAGTTTCTCAACTGGACAGATTATCAACTGGACAGAACGTGTACAATGCATGACAAAATTAAAATAGATGACAAGGGAATATAGACATTATGAAAAGGTGGTCCAGATAGGAAAGTGGACGATTTGCTCCGAGAGCAAGGGCTGACTCTTTTCAAAGCGACAAGATTGAAGATATTGAAATACCTAAATGTCTAGTTAAAGACTTCTTTATTAATGATAATGGTCGTGCAGATAAAATAATTGTGTATGGCAGACAAGCAGCAAGAGATTTAATAAAAATAACAGACATATGGTACCTACATTCAAAATTGCACCGAAACCGTTTTACCAGCTTTTCTCGCTTCATGTTGACATAACCAAGTGTACCGATTATGTTAACTTTGTACCAGTACTGTTTATTCATTTACCAAATAAGTCACAGGAAACGTATACACGAATGTTTAGAAATAAAATATATCATAAACCTCAATATCATTTTTGAAGACCTATCCATAGATACCCCACACGTATGGGTTTGACGAAAAAAAAAAAAATTAATAAAAAAATTAAATAATTTATTTAATATTAAATTAATTAGTTACCAAAAAAATCTCAATACAACAGATTGTAAGACAGGTCTTCTTCTATTTTCGTGTCTTTGTGATATATAGATTTTCCTTGAATAAACTCTTTTTTTATATTTAATACCTATGATTAATTGTGTAACTTATTTTTTTCATGACTATACTCTGTCCAGTTGATAACCTGTCCAGTTGCGAAACTGTCCAGCTGAGAATCTGTCCAGTTGCGAATCTGTCCAGTTGATCCGGAGGGATTACAATGTCGGAAGACATATTTGGGCAAAGCCTGCGGAGTTTTCTCCAAAGGGCTCAAATCATTATTGAAAGAGGCCTGGAGCTATAGACTTTGTCATGGTAAAATTAATTTATTGATGTATGAATACTTATTATTATTTTATTGTGTGCTATTTTGCTGCTGCTATTTTAATTTTATGTAATTTTGTCTGTTTGTGACTTGTAGCATCATATTGGAGCAATCTATAAGGATGTTATAATTGGTGATTATAAATAAATAAAAATAAATAAAAATATTTGTGGCTTATATTTGGTTTAGGGAACCGGCAAAGCCTTTCGTCACACGTTACATGCCCTAATTCATAATTTATACACTACACAAAGACTCATTTGATTATGGACTATTATTGACTTTTAACTGACATTACATACATGGAAGGCGAAACCGCTAAATCTCTCCGTTGTATAAAATAGGCTGTGAGGCCGCTCTCATTTAAGAACGTAGGACAACCAAATGTTAGTTGTTAAATACTGCTTCCTATAGAAGGTCTGACTACGGTCTCATTGCATTGCCATGTTGTATGTACACTTATAAACTAAAGGGGGTAGTCATCGCTGAACATCACAAACTGGGATATGATCTATTTAATGAATGTTAGTGTCGTGTCTCGTTAAATCGCACCAGGCTTTCGGGCCAATATCTGAATAAAAAATAATATTTGCCGAGACACGATGGAAGCCCAGTGGAAGACCCCGCTGTTGACGTCGCACGGCTGTTATTTACACTGGAGCATCCTCGAAATTGGAAAGTTTAAAAAAGTGTGAAGTGACGAATTATTCCATTTCAACGTATAACAAGGCAATTGTAGTGAACCTGTTTCAGACTGAGTCTACGGTACGCTTGCTAGTTTTGTATTGTTTTAGTAAAGGGTGTTAGGTCGAGGGTGAGCTTATTATTATAGTGCGCGTCCAGTAATTCTGGAAGCATGTCTCGCTCAATGGCAGGACACTTAGGCACAAAACCGTCCTTTTCTTAGGATTGTGTAAGACATGTTTAAGTTTAGGGAAACATGTATGTATGGACCGCAGCAAATCCTTCCTAGGACGCGCATTCGAGGTCCTGCAGTACACGTATTCGACGTGCCTGCTTCTAAAAGGCAGTCTCACGTCACTCGGGTGGGAATCTAGGCTATTGCCAATTAACTCATTAACGTAATTCAAATAAACGTATTATCAATGCAAGCGTAGCGATCCTACCAACTCCCTTTCGTTAGGTAAATAATGCACTTTTCAATCCCTTTGTCTAATTAAATTCATACTTCACTATTGTTGTTATTATATAGCCCTTAAGGCTATCAGACAGAAAATGTGTGCTGGAAAGTTTGTTTCATTATTTCTTCTTACCAGCTATTACACTACGAAATGATGGCGGGATGGGCGCTTTTGGGGCTGTCTGTAGGGATGTTGATCTTATCAATTCCAGTTACTTCCTGAGTTAAACTCTCTGCTAATTTAGTTATTTATATTTGTAGTAATTCATGAATGTAAATTCATTATCCGCGACCATTATTAGGTCTTTGATTTAAATACTCTATACATTAGTGTAAAGAGTTCTCACACAAGCTTTAGTTAATTATAACAATTTAGTTTATATCCCTTTAGTTATATTTTATCCTTCTAAACCACTTCCAAGATAAAACCTTATAACTGTGAATTCCAAAACAAAACAAAACATAATTTGGAATTCACTTAGTCGGACGAGAATTAACCAAGCCAGGTGACGAAATTCATTGAGCAACGCGGATGGCGGGGCGTTGTTATAAAAAAAGGGCCGACAATAACACTAAATCTACGACATTTTAGGAAAAATTAAATTTTTATCAGCCTAGGGTCATTTAGGAACAGTCACAAATGCCTTGTTAAAAAGAAAAACTTTTTTTTATAAAAATATACTACCGACTCCAAATAAAAAAAAATACAAAGAAAAAATAACTTTCGTTTTAGAAGTCGGTGTCTTTCGTAGGTACCAATTTGTTGCGTATTGGACACCGACTTCTTTTCACTTTGTAGTTTTTTTATTCGGAAGTCGGGCAAATTTTTTCCATTTTTTTTTTATTTTTTCTTTTTAGTTGTACCTACCTTTTAGGCAAGTTGTTTAGTAACATATCTATAATGCCAGAATAGATGACCCGAATATCATGAAACTTGAACATAACCGGTGTACCAAGGTGAACTGTACACACCTGCGTACCCCTTTAGAGCGTACTGGCGTGATTTTATGTTACGAAATTGTGTAAACAATAAACAGACATGCGATTGCAGCAATCCCGAGAGATTTTACGTTATTTATTGAAGAGTTCTGTTGTATATCTTCGAAGCTATTCATCAGATCTTCACCAAATTAAAATGGCACCAATTTCGGCACTTACACTTTCTACAATTTCTTTTAAACAAAAAAATTGTTTTCAAAATCGGTTCACAATTGCCGGAGATCTATATATCTAGAGATAGATATCTCTAGATAGATAGGTCGTGGTCTATGGTGGAAAAATTACTTCGGAAACCTGCTTGCTCTTTCGGCTGGTCTTTTTCAAGAGTGGTTGCTATTCGCGATAATATTATTTTGGAGAACACTTTGTAAACATTTGACATAAGACACATAGGTTTGTTGTTTTTAATACATCTCCTGTCTCCTTTCTTATGTAATAATACTATTGTTGCTTTTGTCCAATCCGTCGCGATGTTTTCGCTCTCCGTGATTTCATTAAATATGTCTGTTAATTTTTGGGCAAGTATGGCATAGTGGTATTCAGAAGTTCGTTTGTTATTTGTTCTGGTCCGAGTGCGTTTTCAAGCTTTTGTAAATTTCTTGCCTTCTCTGTCACATCTTTCAATATTGCTGGTCTCCAAATAGGTCGTGGTGTCATGTATGTTTTCGTTTACCTTATATTTTTTTTACTGCTATATAGATTTATTGGGGCCATCCGGTCTAACGGAACATAGCTGCTACTAAAAAAAAGTATTTTACTTGGAGTGTCTGTTAATGTGACTTCTAAAACTCAGTACTTGTAAACACAATACCCTTTATTAGATTTTTTCTTTTTTTACATTTCCTTAAAACAGAAATTTATTTTTTTCTTTTTCGTTTAATTACCTGCAGTTGGGCAGCACTGACTTTGCACTTTATAACTCTTTCGTGGTTATAAACAAGAGTGTAATAAAGATTGTATTGGCACATTTTATCAACTCTTTAAAGCACACACGACAATGTATTTTATTATATGTTTTGTGATTTTACTTAATTCTATTGTTATAGGTAAGATATGTTTTGTTTATTTTATTAAATATATCGCCTAATATAACCCCTTACACCCCAAAGTGTAAGAAGTCTCAATAACATCTTTTTGGGATCCTGAACTATGGTATGGTGAAACCTTCCGACAGCCAAGCGAGTAACACGCACTGGCCAGTGTGGCAAGTTATAGACCAAACCAGGGACGTTATGGATATGATATTTTGGATTTGAATACGGATATGAATATGAAAATATGATTATATTAGTTTTGGATATGGCGGATATTAAATTATTTCAGATTTTCCGTTAGTGTTGAATATTTTCTGTAATGGATATTAGATTTTTATTATAAACGACATGCAAAGACGCACGCGTCTAGTATCATGGCTCGGCTGGTTAGCAAAACCTATTATAACCATGCATGCATATTTAGACATATATATATATATTTAGAACATTTAGACTCCGCCCCTATCCGAAATTATACGAAAGTTTTATATTGGATTCGGTTACGGTACCGGAGCTCCTTAACATCCCTAAACCAAACACCCAATATGTAGAAGATAAGACACAAACCTCAAGTAATAAAATAAAATATTAACTATTATAAATAGTTAAACGTGTGTCCCAAAACCAAAGAAAATTACTTTTCATTTGCATCCGCTCAACCATTTCTGGCAAGCATACACCACCGTACCATGGCTGTAGGAATTTTAGTTATTACACAGTAAATTGTTCAATATGGCGCACGGGCGCACGGTTGGCGCAGTGGTTTAGTGATTGACTTCTGTGCTGCGTGTCGCGGGTTCGATTCCCGCACGGAACAAATATTTGTATGACCTACATATAGTTGTTCCGGCTCTGGGTGTTGTGTATGTGAGTTTATATGTTTGTAAACGCACCCACGATACAGGCAGAAATTCCTAGTGTGGGGCAACGTTTTAAAAAAAAATAAAAAATATAAACTTTCAGATGAAATGTGTGGGTGAAAATGTTTGTCACTTATGATAAACGTCTTTCAGTTAGCGGCTAAACATCATTTGTTTTTTTTTTCTTTAATTATTTTAATATATATTAACTTATGTAATTCTCCTTTTTAGAGAGTTCATTTAGATGTGACTACACATACAACAAAACATTGGATGTGTGGGTTAAAGTGTCAAGTGTCTCAGCAAATTGGCAAGATGCTCGACTGCGATGTTTACACGAAGGTAAAATCCTATTTCTTTTTCGCATCCCCGTATGATATTTCTGTAACATACAAAAGAATCCGCATCGATTTTATTTAATTTAAAGTTAATATAACATGGTAGTAACAAAACTCTTCATGCATTTTAGATTAAACCTTCTAAATTAGAAAGTGATACTTCAGTCACTTGTACGGGATTCATTTCGCGTCAATTAAAAAGTTTTTTTAAGCGAAATCTCTCGCTTTGCAAGCTTTTTTCCTATTTATAAAATAACCGCACAGTCGTGCGGTTATTATTTAAATCGTAAGGAAACATGCAGCATAATTGCGTACTGTTACATCCATATTCAGTATTAGTAAATGCTGACACTATTGCTTAGTCAGCACTGGCCCACCAAGAAGTTATTTTGCTCGTTGGTTGCCAGCCAGTTCGGGTTTGGCATTCAATGAGTTGGGACGTATACCGAATTTTCCCAAAATATATTGTTTATTAATTAGGAAGAAAAATATTTTTTTTTAAGATTCGGGAGTTTTCCATTCTAACATTTGGTGGCAGCGGTGGGATAAGATATCCCCAGTGTCCTTAAAACGGTAAATACGTCACAGGAAATAAAATTTTGTGCGTGTCTGTGTATGTAAAAGTGACAATTGATTGTGTCGCCCAAAAAGCACTCCAACCCGAACTCATAACATCAAAGGTCGATACTATTCGACCTGGTATAAGCCCGGTCGCCATTCCGGGTCCCCTGCGCAGTAAGTGGTGCTAAGCAGTTGGGTAGCAATTGCTGCCCCCAATCTATTTTGTATCCAGCGCCGACTCGACGGCAGCCGTCGGCTTCTCGTCGAAGGTAGACGTAATCAAGAAGATCCAGAATGAAGAATTCCTACGAGCTGTTCCTTTAAGTCCCGTAATTTAGCATATCCTCTCCCATTATTTTTTAATAAATCCCTATAAACGTCTATATTTCCAGCTGAATGGAAAAAAAGAAAGAAGTGCCAATTTTCAAAAAAGGTGATTGCGCAGATGTTAAGCACTACAGACAAATATCAATCTTGTCCATTTCCTCTGAGTCAATGATTTGCCCTATACTAACATCCCAAGTTAAAACACAACTTTCCCCTTAACAGCATGGTTTCTGCAGCAACAAATCTACTGCCACCAATTTGGTTTCGTATGTAGACAAGATCAGTATGAGTCTTGATATGCTCTGTATACTGACTAGCAGTGCTTTCGATAAAGTGGACCATGAAATACTGCTGCTAAAACTGCATAATTTTGGTAAAAGTCAAAGTCAAATATATTTATTCAATTAGGCCAATAAACGGCATTTTTAAACGTCACATAAATTACAATTAAAATTTACAAGTAATAAAAAAAAAATATATATATATTAAAAAGGCTATCTAAATGGTTGGGTTTATTAATAGAGTTGGCAAGGAATTTATGGGAACCGCGGCATTGAAAGCCTTATATAATGCCTTTTAGCGCAGTCTAGTAGAATGTGCATCTCCCGTCTGGAACCCTATCTTTCATATCTACATAGACCGTCTCGAGCGCATACAAAAAAAAATCACACGATACTTGCGGTTTAAAGGCCACAAGTGCCCTTACAGAGCCGATTACGCAGAAGGGCTAAGTTATTTTAAATTAGACTCATTGAAGCGACGAAAGGCTCTAAATGATTTGTCGATGCTCTATAAAACCGTGAACGGACTAACTTCAACGCCAGGTCTACTTAGCACAATTAGTCTAGAAGTGCCAAGCGCACCACTAGAACATTTGTTATTAAGACGAGTCGCACAAACCTGGGACGCCATGCTCCCCTTAACATAATGTTCAGTCTATATGACAGAGTATGTTCCATCGACAACAGCATTGATGTTTTCTTTGATACTCTGACAAAAGTAAAATTAAAACTTGACTTGTGATCAGCTGCCTACTCCCACTAATAATTTATATTGTTTATTTTCCATTAGTTTTTTTTATTTATTTTATATTTGATTTTATTTAATAATCTAATTGTAATTTTAATTTATGTATGTGTAATGTTTGTGTGTCAGTAATTATTTAAATAATGTAATTTGTTAATATTGTATTTTAAATCGTATTGTATATTAATGGTAATGTTTTGTTACTTGACATTTTAATGATATTATATTTTGTTTTTTATAATACGATATAATTTGATAGTGTAATTGGTATTTTAATTAATGTATGTGCAATGAGTGTCTCAATATTTATTTGAATAGTGGAATTCGATTATATTGTATTTTTAATCGTATCGGATATTAATGGTATTGTTTTAATAATAATTTAATTTGACTGATTACTTAATTTCTATTAATTATTTAGCTTTTAGGGTAAGTAATTGTTCAATTTTAATTTAATCAAAATTTATTTCATTATTTTATTTTATATTGTTTTATTATGATTTTAATTGATTTTTTGTAAATTATGGGCATGCCTATAAGTGACTTACTTACACAGATTTTTTTCTAAATGTTTCATTGTAATATTAATGTGATAAAGTCGTTGGTGTGCCTTATTAATAAATAAATAAAGTCTTCAGTCAGTTATTAGTAAAGAATAAAGTCCAAATTACCTACTCTGAAAATTGTGTGATGTGCGTTAAGTGTTTATATCGTGTCACAATCTCGTGTGTTAATTTCAAAATAAGACTAATTTTATGATCGTCTTTGATTATAAATGTTTTATTATAAGTAAGTGATTCTTTCCTTGACATAAATTTAGTTTTCTTTTTTGTAATATGCTAGTTTTAGTTTAGGAATTTAAAAAAAACTCTGATACCCTAATGTCAATCTAGGAATTGTTTGAAATTTGAATCTTAATATCAGTACCTACTGAACCTTTGCATAAAATGATTATAACAGTTTGTTTTAGGCGTTAGATGATGTTACTTATACTAATTTAAAGTTTTACTGCAGCATACGTCAAAGACAGCAAAATATCATAATGTATTAATTTGCTTACTCGAACTTAATTGTAAGACGATCGCTCTACATTTTGTAGTCCATAACTAAAATTTGAGTATGTGAGATCACCCTATAGTCATCTTCATCAAACTAGGGGGATGTAAATAAGAACGAAACCAATTCCGTCGACAGAAATAAATGAGTGATTATTTCCTTGACATAAATTTATATTTTTTTTTGTAATGTGCTGGATCTAGTTTAGGAATTTAAAAAAATGTGATACCTTAATGTCAATCTAGGAATTCGTTGAAATTTAAATCTTACTATTAGTACCTACTGAGCCTTTCCATGAAATGATTATAAAAAGTTAATTTTAGTCGTTAGATGATATTACTTATACGAATTTAAAGTTTAACTTCAGCATACGTCAAAGACAGCAAAATTGCATCATGTATTAATTTGCTTATTCGAACTTTATTGTAAGACGATCGCTCTACATTTTTTAGTCCATAACTAAAATTTGAGTTTGTGAGATCTCCCTATAATCATCTTCATCAAAATAGGGGGACGTAAATAAGAACGAAACCAATTCCGTCGACAGAAATAAATGAGTGATTCTTTCCTTGACATAAATTTATATTTTTTTTTTGTAATATGCTGGATATAGTTTAGGAATTTAAAAAAATGTGATACCTTAATATCAATCTAGGAAGAGACATGAGACAATCTGTCCTGAATTTTAGCTTACTATGTTCGTATAGTTCGATTACTAAACGAAATATGTGTGAAACTTGTTGTTATAAAAATAGTTAACTACATACATGATTTTCACCGCAAAAAACAAACCATTACCGGACTTTCCGCCTCTTACTATAAACAATGACATAATAAAAAAAAGATCGAGCTGCGAAAAATATCTCGGTTTGAGGGTAGACGACAAACTCACATGGAAACTGCACATCGAACATGTAAAATCAAAATTAACGTCATTACTAGCATCATTACGCAAAATCTCAAATTGTATTCCAAGGAAAATACGTACTATTATATATAACTCATTAGTAAAATCACATCTCGAGTACCTAATTGAAATATGGGGATCTGCCGCAAAAACTATCCTAATGCCTTTACAACGAACCCAGAACAAAATAATAAAAACATTATACCATTATCACTACTTTACTCCAACGAAAACACTATTTGAAAAGACCAAATTATTAAATCTCAAACAACTGTACACATACGGTACCTGCATTCTAATAAAGAAAATCACCACAAACAGCGTACAATCAAAGCTAAAATTACACAAAAAACAATTTCATACAACCTAAGAAATAAAAATCAATTACAACGAAGACAAGCTCGGACAAACTACGGTAAAAAAACCATATTGTTCGAAGGAGCACAGCTGTTTAACGACCTACCAAATGACCTAAAAGATTGTGATAATATTAACAGATTTAAGCTAAAACTGAGAAATTACGTTTATGAAATGTAGTCATACCGCATATTAAATGTTAGCAATTACATACTTCCTATATATTTGTTTTGTATAACTTCACCAGCACGCATCGGAGGCAAAATGTATTTATTTAGATATAAGCAATTACTTTGTATCTCATTGTAAATGAACCTATGTATTGTTCTTATGAGAATAAATTCTTTAAACTGAACTAAAGTAGTGGTTGAGTGCTCAATTCGAAAATCTGCGGTAGTTGATCGAGGTAAGCCATCCATAATAATATGCTTAGCCAATTAACTTGTATATTAATTAGCGATTGGTCGATTGATGACGGTCAAACCATTTGCCTTGCCGAATTCACTTTAGCAATAAGGCTGCCGGTTTCGGCCTGCCGGCTGTTGTTACTATCATCATTTGAATTTTTTAATGCGATTAATTACTACCACTATGAACCTGGTTTCTGCCTGCCGACTGGTGTAACTATCACCATCATATCATCAAAATCATCTTCTAGAGAGCTATATTCCATTGAATCTCCATAATCATTGAGGTTGTTTATCGTTACAAAATTAATCTTAGTGTGTCAGATCAGATCACAGCTGGAGTAGCCGAAGTGTAGAAAAAGCAGCAACAAGAAAAAGACGTTGAAGCGACAAGCATCTGAAAGCACTGGCCACCCCATCAGACTCGAATTAAGGGTAATTTATATTACTGTTATTATGTTTAATTCTCAGATTAGAAAACAGTAAGTTTATAAGTTTATTAGCGACCCTCCCCGGCTTCGCACTGGTAGTAGAGCATATAATGCCAACATGTTTTTTTTCTTAAAATAAGTAGGTATCCACCATTCACAAAATAAAAATGCGACCTTAAAATTTTACTTTAAATAATTCACTATGTAAAACACAAAACCAACGCAATTGCAACGTTCCAGCAACACCCAAAAAGGAAAAAAAAAAAACATATGCCTCCAGTCTCTTAAATGCAAAAACTGTAAAATGATATGATAAGGATACGCGCGCGTTATCGCTATAGCAACAGTGGGTGGCAGCGGTATGTTTTCGTGCGCGTTATTTTTTATTATGCAATAAATCCTAAGATATTATTTAAATTGTATGGTGTAAAGGATTATCATAATGTGCATGAAAAGTTAAAGGTAACTAACATATTTAACTTGATAAGGATTAATACTGTATCCGTCTAAATAGCTTTCTAATTACCGCATTGTACGTGGCATTTTTTTTTTAAGTTTTCATTAAGACGGTACCCTGACCAAAAAATCGGCATGAGATATGAGCAATCCTATTGGTCTAGCGGCACTGGTGGCCTATGAATTACAGTAGTGAATACGCCCAGATTTTAGAATAAAATCTTTATAAAATCGAATTTTGGTCTTTTGAAAAAAATAAATCTACAAAAATGTTCGTTATTAAATTGTCTATCCATTAGTGTTAGTACAAAAAATAATTAATGAAAACTTTACGAGGAGATGCATAATATCAATAATTATTTCTCATTTTTGTGTTTTTTTGAAAGGAGATTAGTGAAATATAAACAACATTAAAAAAAAAACTAAATTTACCATTTTAGAATCAATATTATGTAGAAATTTAATGTATTTTTATTAATTGATATTTCTTTTTAAATAACGAGTAGATAGCTCCTAAAAACAGCACAAAAAACGGCTTGCGCGGCGTTTTGCTCGGGGTACCGCCTTAAATGATAGACAAATGCCATCGCGAACTTTTTTATACACCTATAGAAGAGTAAAAATTCCACCAAACATTGTTTTGTTATATCTCAATGGGCTTTGACAGCGTTTTCATTCTCAACAATTATCGTCATATTTCAACCAAATTTATAAAAAACCTTAACAAATTGTGTAGTGCTCGCCAAACTTCTGGGCCGCCCTGAAGTTTGTTTGTTCGTGCGCAAGGCACGAAACGGTGCTGTTTTTGTATGAGATTTACTACTACGCAGCCATTGTAGCCAACTTTAGGGCGGCCAAGAAGTTTTGCGAGAACTATACACCTAAATGATATCACCATATCATGAATCACTCTGTCTATTAGTGAAAACCGCATTAAAATCAGTTCAGTACTTTTTCTGTTTATCGCGATCAGATAGACAGACAGACGCGGTGAGGGACAATATGAAGTGATAGTGATATTGTTAGTGATGTGTCTCACTCGCACACAACCACCAACCGATCCTACTGTAATCAGAAATGGTCAGTGCTATATTAATTTTTGTGTTTTTCTTTTCAGATATATATCTCCCTCGCCCCCAAATTCCCCCAGAGTTCCACATCGAGACTTTTTTATTACATAAACTCCATACCGGATCACAGAAACGTTGAGGTCATCCACTTGTCCTTATGAATTGGTGATAAAGCGCCGAACAATAACATTTTGTGTTGCTTTCGTAGGTTTTGACAAATATTTAATAAAAATGTGGCCCGCGCATCCAACTCATTACTCAGAACCACTTAGATTTAACTTTAAAACTTTCGCGTTTCATAATTGAAAACAATATAATTATCACGGGAAATTTAACGCGACCACGCGCACGCGCGTCTACCCGGGACCACGGTCGTTGCAACACGGCTGAAACGTCGGGCGAAATAGGTAAACAAAGAATCGAAATCATCGCGTTAAATTTCCCGTGATAATTATATTGTTTTCACTTAGATTTATTTGATGATTGTTAATGTTTTAATCTCAAGACAAAAGTCTATGACCAGCCTAGCGAGCATGGGCGTACCCAAGACATTTGTGACATGACATGATAAATTATGTCATATCTTACAATTTGTCTTAAATGCTAGCACGGGTCAAACATGTGACATATTTTATAGGCGTAACATGCCTTTCTTGTTGCTGCCCGGCGAGCACGGCCTACTGTGACATGGCTTGAGTCACACATTTCATCGCAGTTTGGGCGATAACGCCATTTTGTCCTAAATAATAGCACCGGCGGCGTGAAAAAATTTCCTGACGTTTGTTTGGGACTCATCGGGTCTTAATTGCTAATACGGGCGCACCCATTTTGTCACAAATGTCACATTTTGACAGATGATTTAGAAAAATGTATCACTTTCGTTCGGAGGTGGTGATAAAATTTTATAGTTGAAAAAAATATATTTGCCTTCTAATTACGGCACCAAATGGCAATAAATTCATTTTGTGTGTATGGTGAATTGGTGATCAATGCTTATTAATTAATTGAAATGTTACAGGATTATTATTTAATTTTATATTATTACTTTTTCATACTTGTATTTTTTTTATTGTTGTTCTAATTTTAATTATGATTATTTTTTTTATAATTATTTTCTTTTATACCATATTCTTCTTGCTTTCTACATTTTTAAATGTTTCTTAAATAAAATCCCCAAAAAACATTTAAAATATAAAAAATAGGGGCCCATCGGTATTGGTCCAAGCTATTATATTTTTTAGTAATTATTAAAATTTTCACAATAAATATATCTTTCTAACAAACACTTAATATGTTATCAAACAAACAAAGAAAAATAAAGTGTGCATAAGTCTATGGTCGTGGGTCAAATTTAATTTATTCCCAACAAAATTAAAAGTTGTTTAGCTGTATGAACGGCATACTTTTTACGTATTATTTTATTTGGTCGTCTATTCAAATTATGTCGCACTATGAAGTCAACAACAAGAAAAGCAAGTCGCGCCTGTAAATTTGTCACATGGTTGTCCCGTGCTAGCATTTAAGACAAATTGTAAGACATGACATATTTTATCATAACTTGTCATGACCTAGTCGAAAACCAAGCAAAGTAAAAAAAAAAAAAAAACTTGTAATTCATGTTGGGATGCTGCTAACATGAGGGTAGCGAAGGGGGGGGCTAAATTTTGGTTATTTTTGGCCTAGGACATACCGTTTTCGAGATATCATTTTGGAAATATGCAAAATAAAATAAGATACGGAGGCCCATAATTCGGCAACAGTGCGTCGTAGGGCTATGCTTCTCAGAACATAAATGGTTTTATAGCCAAGGTTAAACCGAAACTACAGTAAAATTGGAAAATTTCCGAAAAAGAAAAAAATAAACGTCAAGAAGTTATGCCACAAGTCAAGAAAATATCTCACGCCGCCGTGCTAGCTTTTAAGACAAAATGAGTTTATCGCCCAAACTGTGATTAAAAGTGTGACTTAAGCGATGTCACAGTAGGCCATGCTCGCCGGGCAGTGTGTGTTGCCAGTGATGACATATGGCTCTGAGACGTGGTCGCTTACAATGGGCCTTATCAGAAAGCTTACAGTCACTCAAAAGGCAATGGAGAGGGCTATGCTCGGCATTTCCTTGCGTGATCGAATCAGAAATGTAGAGATCCGTAAGAGAACCAATGTTACCGACATAGCTCGAAGAATTGCCTAACTTAAGTGGCAGTGGGCAGGGCACATTGCTCGCAGAACGGATGGCCGATGGGGCAGAAAGGTTCTGGAGTGGCGACCGCGAACCGGAAGACGTTGCGTTGGAAGGCCTCCCACCAGGTGGACCGATGACCTCGTGAAGGTTGCGGGGATCCGCTGGTTGCGAGACGCACGGGAACGATCAATGTGGCGACGCTTGGGGGAGGCCTATGTCCAGCAGTGGACGTCTTTCGGCTGATATGATGTTAATGTTTTTAAAATTTATAATAAATGTCATAAATGGCTGCATCTTATTTAAAGAGACGACCTAAGGTGAGACTTCTACGTGTAAATCAGGGTATATTCGAAAGACGAAGTTGTCTCCATCCCCAAGGAAGAACGGTGGAAGAAAGCCCAGTTCACATTAAAAGCACAACTAGATCGCAACAATCCCCAGTGGGACGGGCTGCGAATGTTTTTGAGACGGACTCACGAATTGTTGGGGACACCAAATTAATTGTTTCGAATATTGCAGTGTCTAATAGTATGTAAATCTAAATCTATTTTAGCATACGAAAATTTGCTGATGCAATAATAAACTAAAATTCCAGACATTTTGTACAGAAAAAGGTTTACCACCCGGTGGTATGAATAAAAAACTAATACCGAATTTATACAATAAATATCACTATGTTATTAATTTCACTTCATTTAAAAAAGTGCTTAAAGCACGGTTTAGTATTGAAAAGGGCGCCATCCATCGAGCTATTGTAATTAAGTAAATTTGCTTTTTCAAACTATATATTGATTTTAACATTTACCTCAAAAAGCAATGTCAACATTTGAACAAGATTTATTAAAATTATTAAACACATTAATTTTTTAAAGACTGAAAAATAAAGAACAACAAGTAGTGTTACTGGAACAATAAAACAAAAAAAAAGGACTACTTGTGCTGAGAAATTGATCGGCAGTCGGTATTGCCATAGCGCCTCTATAATTTCTGATGATCTAGTAGCAATCCAAATAAACTAATGAACATAATATTTACAATTATTGTTATTTACAATTTATTTGGAATTATCTAAGAGTCACACGTATGACTTCCACTAATCAATCATAAAGTCTTTTTTATGGTAACCGAATTGAATCGTGTTATACCGATATGGATAGTTCGGTTAATGATATAAATACCGATAACATTTATGAATATATCAACGAATATTTTCGGAAATATTTTCTGGTATCAAAGTCTGGCGTTTCTTGTGCGTTTTTCTCCATAACAATCTACTTTACGAATGCACGGTAGAATAAATTTTTATTACTTGGTAATTTTAATTTATTTGACGATCAAAAGTGTCGTTTATTGGCCTAGTTGAATAAATATATATTTGACTTTGACTTTACGACTGAAAAAAACGAATTTACTTGCGAATTATTAAAAAAAAAGGTTCCAAGGCTATTTAAGGATGAAATGGGCAAGTTGAATAATAAAAAAAATCATAGGACTGCGCTCAAAGCTTTATTGTATAAAAATATTGACAAAACAATAAAGAAAGCAAAAGGAACAAAAATGTGTTACTAAGAATTTAAATATGTTAGATTATAAAAACATTTTGTACAATTACAATGTCATTCGCAAAAAGAAAATGTCTTGTTTAGGTCAATAAAACATGAAATATTCACTCAGGACGTAAATAAAATAGTATTTTTAAGCAATTATGATAAGCGGTTGCTATCGTTTGATAAGCGGTTGCTATCGTTTGTAAAGCAACTATATTTAAGTAATGCATAGAAATTATTTTTAAATGTTAGTAATTATAGTAGATACATTTTTCATAATGTATTTTAGATATCGTTCTAAATGTACCTACAGATAGGTAATATTATGTAAAATACCTATTAATGACAATTACCAATAGCAGGATTCAGACACAAGTAATGTGTAGTGTAATTGTAAAACATGTATTTTCTTGGTACCCCAAATAGGTATTACTATCTTATTACTTGTAGAAAATAATCTTAGAACTTATTTATTACCTAATAAGTTTCAAGAGCGATTACGGGACACGACATTTCATAAAATGTACTTATATTCTCTAATAACTTTTTATACTGTATGCTGCTTAGATGTACCAAGTTTTATTAAAGAATGATTCATTTCCAAAACTTTAGACTTTTAAATTTGTAAGAAATGCCATACCGTATAAACATGATAAGATTTATTTTATGTATATAAATAAATAGTATTTTATGGCCGTAATAATATTTGTTTAATTTCCATTCCTGATTGATGACAAAACAGACAAGGCTCGCAGCGTGTCGCGCACGAGGATACAGGCTCCAACTTGTTAAAACATGATAGCTCACCTAACACTTGGAACAGCATCCTAATTCAAGTATGAACTGCACATTATGTAGAATCTACAATGACATGCTACTAGCATTATAGCCCGAGTAACTTATTAATTCCGTTTATGTTATTGAACATTCTAAACCATTTTCCGTTCTATTTGCAACCAAACGAGTTAGTGGAATAAGATTCAAACTGTAAATATTGTACTGTACCGTACTTTGTACAACACAGTACCTACTGTAAAAGGATTTATCCTTTAGTTACATAACAGTAAACGATAGGTTTGCAGGAACGATCCAATCGCAACCAAACGAGATTTTAAAAGTAGAATAGAGCGTTAACCACAAACTGTGTAGATCCGTTTATGTATTGAACATTCTAAACCATTGTCCGTTCCATTTGCAACCAAACGAGTTTTTAAAAGTGGAATAAGACTCAAACCGCAAACCTCGTAAATATTGTACCGTACCATACTTTGAAAAACATAGAACAGTAAAATGTTTTAACCTTTATTTACATAACGGTAAACGGTAGGTTTGCAGGGTCGACCGAATCGCAACCAAACGAGATTATAAAAGTAGAATAGGACTTCAACCACAAACTTTGTATATCCATTTATGTTACTGGGCATTCTAGAAAACATTACGTTCCAATCAAAACCAAACGAGATTCAAAAAGTGGAATAGCCCCCAAACCACAAACTTTGTAGATCCATTTATATTATTGGGCATTCTTACCGCTTTCCGTTCTATTCACAACCAAACGAGATCAAAAATGTGGAGTAGCGCCCAAACCACACACTAAAAATATTATTGGACATATTGAGTTTTAGAACTGGAAGAAGCTGACCCCAAGCAATGATTGGGAAATTCTACTTTATATTTAATTTATATTATTGGGCATTCTACCCCACCAAAAGCGACGAAGGCGAATAAAGTGAGCTGTAGGAAGTGACAGAATATGATTATTAATGATGGATTTCTTAGCAAATAAGCTATCTATTATACTACCTATAATACAATGAGCTTTGATAACAAGATAAACACCTTTGTTTTTAAATATTTCGTTCTACTTCGACTATTAATGTAAACTTTATTTTTGTCCACAGGTGCTTCTCTTACTACTCCAAACTTCGCGGGAACGTATAGATTTGGTTATACTGGTTTTTATTGGATATGGGCAGGGATACACGCCACATTCTCTAAAGGAGATTTCTATGCTATTGAAGGTTAGTCTGTCAGCATGAGTTTAAACTAAGAAGTCGTATTCTCATTGAGCACTTATTTGTTTATTTTTCCGTACACTAATAGCTGTGCCCGTGGCTTCGTTCACCAGTCCTTCGCTACCCAAGGTGTCGAAATATCTATAAGAGTAGCGAGCCAGTAAGGATTGAGTGAGATATATTTCAGGGCGCTAGTTTGAGTCCACTTTGGTTTTGCCTAGCCTTGAATCCTCCAAGCACAAAGCTTGGATAATTCAGGGCTAGGCTATCGGTTGAAGAGAGGTGGCCAGGTTATACCTCACCTCCTTTACATGGCTTACTTTACTTAAGATCCACATATCCCTTGCGTTAGACACGTATTTCTCATTAATAGTGCTGTTGTCTGCATACCCAAAGGGCAGGTCAGCCTTTCAGATCCGTCCCAGAGATAAGAGCAGTACTACATGTATGATCGAACTTGCGCTTGATACAAGTTAATCAGCTATTCTGGCATGAAGCACCGTTTCACCTTCGTACGGATCCCCAAATTTTTGGCAGCCGGCTGAGCCTTTGCCTCAATGTAAAGACCAAAATTGAGGCTCGAAGTCTATGTTATAAACTAAAAACTCAAGATTGTTCGTAATCGGAACGGTCACACCCCCGAAAGAAGGAGCCGGATCGTGAGATAGTGGTCAAACGCGAGCCAATCAAGAATTAAAAAAAACAACAAAAGGTAGCTTCCCATCGCAACTGGTCTTGAGCTTTTCGCTTTTTATTTCAATAATCGCCGCTTTAGCCAATACGGTGTGTCGTCAAGTTTGACGTTGACGGCAACACTTCCTTTACGTGAGGATTCTTATCCATCTGTTTAGCAAAGTGTAGGGCAGCAAGGACCGGATTACATATGCAACATACTAACTCGTTTACTAACTATCGTCCAATTGCGGTGTTGTCTGCCCTGTCGAGCGACTCCAGCGACTTATTAATAATAGACTTCTGAAGTTCATTGAGCACTACAAATTAATTTCAACGCAGCAGTTTGGTTTACTAACTAATTATATAGTAGCTAATATAAATAACAAAAAAAGGTACGTACCATCTTCCTTGATCTCGCAAAGGCCTTTGATACGGTTCCCATTAATACCCTCCTACTAAAATTAGAACGGATGGGTGTCAGTTTGAGCTTTTTAGGAGCTGTCTTGTAGACCGCACTCAGATGGTCAAAATGGGTGACTGCATGAGTGGTGTGCTTCCGATTTGTTATAGTGTGCCTCAAGGCAGTATATTGGTGCCAACTATGTTTCTAATATTAATTAATGACCTTTACAATTTTAGCGTCACAAGCGGCCAAATTATATCGTTTGCCGATGACACAGCACTCACTTTTGCAGCAAACTCATGGTCAACCCTCCAAAGTACAGCTCAATTTGGATTAAATTCAGCTTGCGGCAGCGGATCCGGTCTCACTTCTTGACACTCAATACATCAAAAACAAAATGTATGACATTCTCGATTTCTTCAGCCTCTCAACCAAATTTTTCCTTATTCTAAAGGCTCATACTTGTCAATCCCAACTTCAAACAACTTGCCAATGTCTTTTGTTCTCGTCTTCAGACTCCATTAAATATTTAAGCATAACAATGGACAAATATCTCTCATAAAAAGAACATATTAATCACATCACGGGCAGAATTAGAAAACTTATTTCCATTTTTTAAAACCTACGTTACATCGCGAATAGTAAAGTCATACGAACTGTTTATTATGCTTTTTGTAATTATATTATCACTTATTTCATTTCCTGTTGGGGCGGAATTGCTAAAACTACCCTGAAGCCATTGGAAGTGGCTCACAGAGCAATCTTGAAAATAGCAACTTTTCGGCCTATACTTTGCCCAACAACTCAATTATATCAAGATTGTAATGAACTTAATGTAAGGCAATTATTCATAATGAGAACTTTGCTCAAGCAACATCAACAAACACCTTTTATCCCCATAACAAATTGACGTAAAGACAACATTTGCACTATTCCTCCGATTAACTTCACCTACACAAAGAGATTCTTTTATTACCTTGGTCATTCTTTCTACAACAAAATTAACTCATCTTCACCGGTTTATGAACTGCCTTCTTCTAAATTTAAATCAGTTATTAGACTACTCTGAAAAGAAAGGCCGAAACAAACTCAGAGGTCACAGTCTCTCTTAAAGTCCTGACAAAATCTTGGTTAGATGTGAATACCATGTAGACTGATGTCTGAAATGGTCTTTTGAGGAAAGAATCAGCCAGATTGAGTGAACCTGTCCAGTCAGTGCACGCATTTGTCAATAACCGAGCAGCTCAACTCAGAATTTAAGGAGCTCAACGATTCGACGAACAATATCAAATAAAGGACATTCGGGTAGGCCGCATAAACTACTCAAACTGCGAGACCATGATTAAAAACTAACTAAGATAAAATAAAAACAAAATAAATAATTATCCACATAGTCTTCTCATTCACAATAATTAAAATAAAATAACACAATACTTTAAAAAGTAAATATTCTTGTCATTGCAAGAAAACCAATAAAAATTAAAAAATTAAAATTAAAAAAAATAAAAATCAAAATTTACGGCTCAAAATATAAAAAACAAAATTAATCGGACGGCTTAATCCCAAGCCTTTTTGTCCTCAACGTTATCTTTAATGGTATAAAACGCTTTCTTGCACAACTTAAGATTAAAGAATGATTTGAATTTATTAAGACTTAGATCTTGTACGTGGCTTGGAAGCTTATTAAAATAGCGTACACATTGACATCTAAATGAGCCACCTATTTGCTTGAGCCTTGTTGTAGGTACTACAAATTTGTGTTTGTTCCTAGTATTTATGATATGGATATCACTATATTTTTTAGTAAGTCCCTCCCCCGGGCAACGGAATCCGCGTAGCAGATGACGCTGACGCCAAGGCGTCGACCGTCGAACGCCCCTGTCGAAATCCGAACTGGGCGTCCGACAGGTCTGGGCCCACCCCCCGCAGATGGCTGTTCAGCCGGTCGGCGACGATCCCCTCCAACAATTTACCAACCTCATCGAGCAGAACGATGGGCCGGTATGCCGAGGGGTCCACCTGGCGTTCCTCCTTTCGGAGGAGGCACAATTGCCCCTCCCTCCACAGTTTCGGGAACCTCCCAGCCGTCAGACACGCGCTGAAGAGGTCCCGAAACCTGTCTTCCATGAGGGACCCCGCGATGGCCACCACCCGTGCGGGGACGCCATCTGGTCCAGGGTCCGTCTTCTTGGCGCGGAGGGACAGAACCTCGGCGCGAAGGTCCTCCGCCGATACCGGAGGGACCTTGTCCTCCGGCGAAGCCACCACCCCCCGTGGGGGGTTCATCGTTGGTGTGATGAAGTCGGTATTGCGCGGCAACAGTGACCGAACCACCCCAGCATCCAGCAACGCCGGCTCCAGGGTCTCCTTCAGTGGAGGATCATAGAGGCGCAATTGGTTCCGCGCTGCCTTATATGGCCTCCCATACGGATTCCTGTCGAGGCCCTCCAATCGACAACTGTCATTAGATGTGAAGTCATTTGCCATTCGAATATTTTCTAGGATAATTAATTTAACAACTTTTAAGTTCTATTTGATGTTAAAAATAAATAATTTAATTCTTTACAAATAAAAGATGTAGTTATCAAAGAAAATCTAACATCAGGTTAGATTGGAAGCCGTCCTCAACATAGTTAGGAAATGCTAGGCTGTTTGATTTATAATAATTTACCACTTGCCGATTTAACCTGGAATATACCGGGTGAAATATACATTGCTCTTGGTGTACAACTATTTTCGTACATATATTTGGGAAATAGGGTCGATTCAGGTATTCGCGCACCGCCCGCTATATTGACTAGCTTTGGGTACATACTTATGGGAGGCATTTCACGTCATTGTGACACATACCTACTACGTCTTCATTCACCGCTCTTGCCAACACTGACATTGAGTCGAGTTTGCAGAAGTTGTTGAAGCTAAAAGAAATTCTATCTCAACGTTTTATTAGTCTGGATGAATTGGATTGTAAAATTAATTTTAATTTTCCAGTTTTCTTTAAATATTTTAGATATTCTGTCGATTTACCTTTTTCTCGAATTTCCACCGGGTTAAACAATTCTCGCTGAGTGCCTCATCATAATTGCTTTCACTTGAACGTAAATTCGAGCACACACCAGCCCTACGCGAGAGCTACAACAAAGTCATCTCTGATAAAGTGATTATAAAACGGAAGGTTATTTATCAGACTCTTGATGGTGATGACTTTATGGACTCTTGATTTCTCAGAAGAAGGTTACTATATACCACACCACGCGGTTATCAGACTGGACAAAGATAGCCTTTGAATTATTTTAGAAGCTTGTTCCAAAACTCACTCAACGACGAGGGTTATCACTTAACGACAATTTGCACGTCAGACCTAACTTGCAGGTCAACTTGTTTTTGTTATTGCTTGATTTCCTGTAGCTATTACCGCGGATATTTAACAGTTGTTTTTACGTATCGGTGTAAATGAGCACCACCGCAAATATTTAAGAATTGTATTTAGTTTTAACAAAAATTAACCTATACCACGGGGTCTCATTGCTAAGAAAGAATATTTGGTTCAAATAAATCTCACTAGATGACGCGACATGTACACACAATTGAATAGAATTGTGTTAAAAATTAACATTATCTGGAATTGAACATAAACATTGTATGTTCTTGTTTAATTAACTCTCCTAAGTACAAAATTATGGAATATTGGGCTCTTAATTCACATTTCAAAGATTATTTGAACGGATCATTTAAAATTGATGCCATAGATGGCGCATTTTTAAAGGACATGGACAGAAAGTACATTCTATTTACAAATAAAATTGTATAAATAAATTGAAAAATGAATTATTACACAGTTTTTTAGCTCTCTGAACTTGACGTTTTTATTTCAAAATAAAAAATAGTGCAATACAAATCAAAGTACCGTGTGTCACCTTCCGCCATGATAGACCATAGAGAAAGATAAACAATATATTATTAGACGTTACTCACCACGCACGTAAGTTATTAGACGTGAATTGTACGACAAGTTCTCTTATTAAGAACATTTTATTCACACGAAACTGTCTCTATTGTATGCATTTAATAAAATTATTTTTTCGTATTTTGATGCGTTAGTTATTTAGTATTTTTTATTTCACACAAAATAAAATACTTAAAACAGAAAGCGTCGTGTTTGACAGCCGATGTGTCAGACTTGATGTTTTTGTCGATGTCTTCAAAAGCAACGTTCACTTCTTACAGTAACAGTACGTTTTTACGATTTAAAAAAAATATATAAAGCACCTTTAGAAATATACATAAAATAAATAAAATGGTTAAGCTATTTTTTATTATTAATGCCACATTTTTGAGGCTCAACCAGATTCAGTTTATAACATGCTAATCATTATACAGCTTAGAAGTCCATTACTTTGTTTATACGACTAGTAACGAGATTGCCCTGTGCGATAAGACCGCCCATTGTACACTTGCTTTTATGATTGTTTGTTCTGTATATATATTTTTGTGGTGTTTAATAAATAATATAATAAATGTATAATGCTAAAACCATATCAGATAATTGTATTATCACAACTGTTTGCTAATTAAAGCACCTAGAGTTTTTTTAATAGCGATATCAAAATCTGTACACTTATTGCAAAGATCTGAAAAATAGGTTTAATGAAACTGTTTTCGTCTAGTATGTTGTTGTGACGAGTTCTTGAAGTTTTTTATTTATAGCAATTGAATGTGCTCATATTCACGAATATAAAACAGCAAGAACCATTGTTGTAAATTAAAATTGATAACTGTGCCGACACCCATAAAAAATCTGTCCATGTCCTTTCTGAGGCATTCAACTCGATTGTTAAAATTTGCATTTTAACACATATTGGTGCAAAAAAACTGTAACAATGTGCAAAAAAAAAAACTATAAAACGAACCTTCAATGTATTAAAAAAAAAAAAATTTTCACGAACCTCGTAAACCTTTTTACTTGCAAGTCGCTGCTAACACCATCTATTGCCGTATATGCTAGTATTATATTATCTGTGCCTATACGCACTTTTAATTTTAATCGCGTTTCGTTCGGACTGAAGCCTAGTTCTTTCTAAGCCATGCGCACACTGCGCCACCTGGCGCGTGAGCATAGCGACCGCTTTCCTGAGGCTTCTAAAGTGGTAGAAATTCAGTTCTATTTGGATGATTAAGTCTACTCCGTTCCTGACGAACGAGTCGCTATGTGTTTAGGTCAAGATCTAATCAGAATCACAAACCGAGGGTTCCGTACCATCATATTATATAAATATTACCTAATTTTTCCTGCCTCTGCCCATCCCTAAATACAGTTGATCAACTTAAATACCTAGGTACCACAATAAAAAAAAAAACGAATAAATCTTAATTTTTAAACCCAGATTAACCAACTAACTAGTAAAGTCCGCAAATTAATTTACACATTTAAAACCCTCCTAAATATTGTAAATCCTAATATTATACGTGTAGCTTATTTTTCCTTATGTTTATCTATTAGTACATATTGTATCACATGCTGGGGTGGTGCTGCGAAAACAATATTAAAACCACTCGAGGTCGCATACAGAGCGGTATTAAAAGTAGCTACCTTTAGACCTATCTTGTTCTCTACTGATCTATTATAGTAGTTGTAATGTTCTTAACGTTCGACAACACTTTATTCTTCAAACTACTTACTTTATTCTACAGCACCGTAAAACACCTTATAAAAAAACAACAACGCGTAGGAAAGACTTAGTTTGTATTCTTCCACAAGTGCGCTCATCCTTCGCAAATAGAGATTCCAGCTCTGTATAATAACCCCCCCGGTGGGTTCTCGCATTGTCGAGGCGGGGGGGCTCAGTAACCGTGGCTTGGTCACCCACGGTGAAGCGAAGAGGAACCCGAGGGCCGCTCGTCAGGGCTTTTGCCGATTAAGCCGACGAAGTAGCGGCCAACTAGTAGGTTGCGGTACCGCTTGGTAACAGGCGACATCCCAACTGTGGCGGGCTGCGATGTCTTATGGAGCGTCCCAGGTCCCATGCGATATCGCGGCTGAGGGTTAGAGGCCGCGGCGGGAGAGGAGTGCCGGTATTGCAGTGCGCCGCTCTCCCTACCTTCCGCGGCCTAGACGGGGTCGCCACCGTCTGATGGCGGAAGCGGTGGGGCCGCAGGGGAAGAGGAGTGTCGGTAGAGCGTTAGCTGCTCTCCCTATCCTCTGCGGCCGCAAAATGGTAGGTGGCGGGGCCATTGACCTTGACCCGTCACAGGGGGACCAAGGGTGCCATACACGGGGTCGTCTGGCATCCATGTAATGATTTGGTCCCTGGGGTGGTCACGGCGTACAGTGTGTTCTGGTGCGCCGGTGATTTGGTATAATGATTTGATATTTTCAACACGACTGTACAATTTCTGCCGTAATGAGAATCTGTCATAAAGTGAATCTGTCGTAAAGAGAATCTGTCTTAAAGCGAATCTGTCCTAATGCGAACAAAGGAACACACACAAATGCACTGAAAAATAAACGTTGTTTTAGTATTAAATTACTTCTAAATTACTGTAGTATTATATCTTCTTGTACTAGTTTCATTTCAACATTTTGTAAGGGACAGGAAATGTTATTCCTTAATACAGGTTACTCTGTATCCTAGCTAGGAAAGCAGAAGTTCACCCACCTTGTTGTAATTGATATGGTACGAACTTCTTATTAAACTATGTACATGCCCATGTACTACAATCTCTGTTTTTATTGAAATAAAGTATTTGATTTGATTTGATATCTTTATTGTTAATTAACAAACATTTCGGTTATAAAATGTAGATTGTTTAAAAAAAAATATTGGCGAGGCCAATATTCATCAGAGAATTTTAACACTGCGGTGAAGAATATTGCAGTTTTTGGTCAGCGCAATCTCTTGACGGATATTGGAACTAATGTAATTTTTGGTGATGATTTCTGAAAAAGAGTGGTATTTAGAGATATCGTTTTATTTTTCCTGTAATCTTTACATAAACTTCTATTACATAGAGTAATTTCAGATTTTCTCTATGTAAACTTCGGTGATAAAGGGGGAAAAGTAACTGTAAAAACATTACATAGCTGCATAGCTATTTCTAGTACTTTTTGCATAGTTTGTTCACGCACTTATGCAGCGTGAGCACCGCTGGTCGTGTAGTGATTTCTAAGATGAGTATTGTAATCCACGCAGACGATTAAGTCCTTCCAGACGCGACCTTTGCAGGGTTAAGACTAATACAGATTGATAATTTACAGGCACACCAATCATGGAAATGCTGAATTCAAAGAATATTGAATTTCGAAATTTAGAAAATAAAGAGCAATGTATGGCAAGCGGTATGAGTACTCTATATACAACTAAATGTGGAAACCAAAGGCCTTATGTGTGTATCCGTTATGGTAATGAAAAACATAAATATAATGAGTGCGGAACTCATGATACAGGTACATAAATACAGTTTGCTAGACCTACCTACCCTACCTACCCGACCTACCCTACCTACCCTACCTACCCTACCTACCCTACCTACCCTACCTACCCTACCTACCCTACCTACCCTACCTACCCGACCTACCCTACCTACCCTAGCAAATAAGCTTCTTTGCTTATTTAAACACTGCTAAATTTAAAATATTCTTTCAGAATACCATTACTATGAAAAAACAGGAAAGTGTTACAAGTTTCATACAGTAGCACGCAATTTCTCCCGAGCCTACTTCACATGTTCAGCTGAAGGCGGCCATCTTGCCATTATAAACAGCGAAGTCGAACACACGGCACTCAAAGATCTTTTCAAAAAATATCCAGGACATATGTCGCTAGGAAAACATCGGAAAGATCTCGCATTTGTTGGTTTTCACGCCTGGGGCAATTGGTTTGACTGGAGGACGATTCATGGTAAATAAAATCTTCTTGCTATTTTGATATTATAGGTAAAATGGTGGTTCAAAATACTTTAGAAATAAAATGAGTCTAATTCTGGCTACACATAGGGGCAGCGCAGTGAGGCACAGCAATAGACAGCGCCGTATAGCTACTGTTTGAACGCACACGCGGAGACAGAACAGTACTGTCTTGACAGAAACCAAAGCAGAACAGTTAATAGCTCATCGATCTAATTTTTTTTTGAGATTGTTTGCTTCCCTACCACCTTTCTCGCTCGGCTACTTTGTGGTCAGACTCGTGTTAACGAGGGCAATACAGTGCAAAGAGCAGGAAAGTGTGAGCACTCGCATCCCAACTTATTTGCATGAGTGGCGTCTATCGGACTGTCCTATTATTTGGTGCTATATTTGAACGCCACTGTCGTTCCAAACTGTTCTGTCCTACTGTTCTGCCTCATTTTTCGTGTGAAACCGGCACAACCGAACGACAAATGATGCCAGTAGAGCCTTATGATCGCACAAACTTCATCACCTGCCAGTTCTGTGTTGGGGTCAGCTTTCACCCGAATGCAGCTATATCACCGTATTTAACTGATCTCCACAAACGAGTAACAACAACATTCCTAACATAACATACAACATTACAAAATAAATAACTAGCCATGTTGTTAGCCTTTCGAGCTGCCGACTACCTGTAACAGCTGTCAAAGATCTACAAGTGACCTTGGCTAGACCAATTCCTTCAAACACAAACTAAACTCATTACAACTGTTTCTTATTTCAGATCAAACACTAGAGGAAGCAGGATACAGCACATTTGTATCTGGGGAGCCAAACTATTATTTACAGAGACCCGAATACTGCGGAACGATGTATCGAACGGGTAAACTGAACGACTATGAATGTTACGAACCAATTGCATTTATCTGCGAGAAGAGCCCAAACTTTCCTGGCGTTTGTGATGGAGAAGCCGAAAATTAAACTGAATAAATATCTTCATACGTGTAAATTTTATTAATAACATCATAATCATTTCATCCAAAAGGCTGCTGAACCCATACGTCTCGCATCCAGCAGATTCCTGCAACCTTAACCAGTCATCGGTCCACCTAGTGGAAGGCCTTTTACGCAGCTTCTTCCGGTTCATGGTCGCCACTTCAGAAATATTCAGCCCCATCCACCATCGGTTCTGCGAGCAATGTGCCCTGCCTACTACCACCATATGTTTCGCAATTCTTCGGGCTATGTTTGGCCCTCCTACGGATCCTCATTTAGAGAGAAAGAAAAAATACATATTTATTTGTGACCCGCAACACAAAAAAAAACAATAATAAAATTAAAAACCCCATGCGAGAAAAAAAAGGCTCCTATCTCAGTATGTGCAACGATATTTAACATAAAGCAACGCTGCGCTGTTATTCTGATAAGGCCCACTGTTGATGCCACGGACACATACACGAAAACAAAACATATAATAAAACATATATTTTTGAAGTGATTACGCAAGTAAACTCCGAGCATAGGCCTCTCCATTGCTTTGGGTGGCTTTAAGCCTTCTGATGAGGCGCATTGTGAGCAACCACATCGCAAGTTTATTACCATAACTTTTTCACTTTATATCTACCGTTTAAATCCTTATTTTTACGATTGTAAGGGATAATTAGTCCGTTTAGGGCGAGTTTAGTTCAGAAGTCGCCACCCTATCATTGTGGATATTTATTTGTCCTATGGTTAATCTATCCATTATCATAGTAGTTGGTGTTGAGTGGTGTATAATTTAAATTGTCCTTACGCGGGCAGACTTTGGTTTCATGTGCCTTAGGGCAATACGGGCAGGTATAGGTGATTTAATAGTGCAGTGTTTCTTAACATGGCCGAACTGTTGACAGTGTGCACAACGTACTACGTCGACATTATCAATGAAATGGCAAGTCGCCCAATCAATAAATCGTTTATCCTTAGTCGAGACTAAATTTTTCTGGACCGCGGACTCGAGTTCAATGCCTATACTTTTCCTATGTCTAGCGCACGCCTACGTATATTATTTGTTGATTCCTGAATATGGAAGGCGCCGTTCTATTATAATAAGTTAAGTTAGTGTCTGCGCCATACCTACGCCTGATGTTTTATAATGGCATCAAGTTGCACAATCAAGTGTTGCTATATCTAGCTTGTAATTTTTACTTACACCCGCACATTTAGATCAGTTTCGTATTATAAATTTGTACACGGCTGTGTCGACATCGTTTTCCAGAATCCGAAGATTAAAACTGTTTTAAGAAGAAACTGAGGTTTTTCATTAATAAACTTCCAAATGTCCACTACTAGACAGTTAGGTTTGCAAAACTGAGTATGAAATTAGAAGAGGCCTGTGTCCTAGTAGTGGGAACATTTAAAGGTATGATGATGAGTTAAACAAAACTTAGTTATGTACAAAAATAAATGTATGTCGCATCAAGGCTGGCCGATAGATGTAAACCATCGGGAAGTCAGTATGTATTCCCTTAGGTTAAGACATCGTGTGTGGGCAGGTCGGTGGGTACAGTCGTGCAAATGAAATCACATAAATTATTCGATACACTGGGTTTATTCAGATATTCACAGTTACAATCTTGATTACTAATATTACGGATCGATACTGATTCTACGACGTGTTAGCTCTAAGGCTGTCAGTATTCAACTGCCATATTCTGTGTTCCCCACGACGCAAGTGGTTAGAAATAGCGCGCCAATGCGTAGTTGTTCTTGCTTTACGGCCAGATGGCGTGGTTGCGATTTGTTTTAACGTCCGTACTATTGACTAAACCCGACATGTATAATAGGATTTTCGAAAAAAAAGCCCAGGCAGGTATCGACTCGATTTAAAAAAAATGTTTTATTAGTGTCACTTATAAGGATCAAATTCTGGGAAATAATATCAAATCAAATGTTTTATTAGAGCATTAAACTAACTAAATTTACTTTATTTATTTATATTAATATTCATCATCAACCTTTTAATGCTCCCACTGCTGGGATACAGGCCTCCTTTCTGTGAGAGAGAATGGGCCGTAATCTACCACGCGGGCCCAGTGCGGGTTGGTGGATATAACAATGTCTTCGAATTTTTGGTCACCGTTTTAAGAGCAATGGCGACACAATCAACAATATGTTGCGGTTTCTAAACGTGTTAGAAAAATAACAACCCTTGCAAAAATAAGAGAAGTTACAAAAAAGGTAGCTCTCAGACGAAAATGCCAAATTGAAATGGTTACATCATGGAGATGGTTACAAGTGGTAACTGGTGAAATTACTATTGGGTTTGCTTCAGAAACACTACGTTATTATTATTTATTTTTTAAAGTTTTTTCAGTGTTGATTGGATTGATAATGATTTTCTAAAATTTTTAATTATTATTCAATAAAATTCATTTTTATAAAATAAGTCAGTTGGACCACGGATCTTCGGTAGTCAGTTGTCCAATCATTATTTTTAGTTGGACAACTGCCTCTACCAATTTGGTACCAAAGATCCGTAGTCCAACTGACTTATTTTATAAAAATGAATTTTATTGAATAATAATTAGTTGAACCACAACCCCTAAACTATTTACATAATCTTTTCAGAAAATAAAAGTTTCTTTAAATTTTAGTCAGATGTATAAAATAATCTCAGAGCTGAAGCCATACAACACCGGACGATCAAGTGTGTTTGAGCCACACTTGTAATTAAATAAAACTAACTTCTGAAAGCGGCATCACTCGCGTAAAAGATTTATCTTATCCTAAGAGAACATTATACAGGGGTAAATATCATCCAGATCCGTTCAGCCGTTCTGGCGTAATTGAGTAACAAACATCCGTCCAAACTTTCACTGTTATATATTAGTAAGTATAGGATAGGATAGGAAGTAGATAGGATGAGAATTCACAAATTTATTTGAAAAACGTTTTTAGTTCTCTCTTTTTAGTTTTAGTACCATCTCACTAAAAAGTGAGCATAGACTATAGTATGGTACCTAAAGGATTGACGAAATACCCATAATAATTTAATTTTACACATTCGTGCTGTTTGTCGCTAACCGATTTTGATGAAACTTATAATATATGAATACCTAATCCAATATGAAAAGCATGAGCATCACGATTCGATTATCAGTTTTGGAGAAATGCGTGGACAAACGTACATACACTTATGAAATTGGGCACACGTGTTTAGAAGCCCACAAAGAGTGGAATTGCACAATATTCATTCACATATATATGTGAATGAATATTGTGCAATTCCAACAATATTACATATATATGTTGGGTTTGGTCAATTGTACGGACGTCAAAACAAGCACGCCCCTGCCGGCAATCAAGAGCAACTACGCATTGGCACGTTTTTTATAAGCACGAAATCTTTTTAAGTAAATACTGTTTCATAATTGTTATTTGAAAAACATTGTTTTCGAAATATGTACTAAATGATCCCGAAGTTTGACTTAATTAAGATTTACGAGTTGTAGGTCGTGGGTTTGAACCCGAGCAGGTGCTTTACTTTATTATTATTATTTCCTTTATTTATCTTATTTCTTATTTATTACATTTTTAAATATTTGAACTCTTAAAAACATTTAAAAATATAAAAAATATATTATTATTATTATATACTTTGTGTAATTTATTTAATAAAACGGCCACCACGGCTCTCAAAACGGTGAAGGAAAACATCGTGAGGAAACCGGCATGTCCTAGAACCAAAAGTTCAAAGACATGTGACATCTCGCCAACCTGTGTTTTGGTCAGGGAATCTTTCCAGAAGCATTAAAACAGGCTATTATTACTCCAATTAAGCTTGTTACCGAACAACTTGACCAAGGTAAAAAATTTGCAACTGTATTCCTAGACTTAAAAAAGGCCTTCGACACCATCCCTGTCCCACTCTTAACAAATAAGCTGGAAGATATTGGGGTTCGCGGGATGCCGTTAAATCTTCTTAAAGATTATATCAGCAATCGAAAGCAGAGGGTTAAAGTAGGTCAGTACATTAGTGGGGACACGGCGGTGTTTTATGGAGTCCCCCAAGGGAGCGTGTTAGGGCCCACCTTGTTCCTTATTTATCTGAACGAATTCTGTAACATGCATATTGCAAACGCAAAAATCTTTTCGTACGCTGACGACACAGCAGTAGTCTTCACGGGTAACTCTTGGTGAGACGTTCAGCTAGGCACAAAATTAGGATTGTCTGAGATTGCTGGATGGCTGGGGCGGAATTTGCTTACAATGAATGTAACTAAAACCAACTACATATGCTTCAGTGTAAGCAGTCGTGCACAACCCAGTACTGACTTGTATCTTAGGGTTCACCTATGCGATGCTGGTAATCACTCACAATGCAGCTGCTCAGCTATTAACAGAGTTGCTCATATCAAATATTTGGGTATTATTATCGACCAGAGATTATCTTGGCATCCCCACATCGATCAAGTTGCTTACAGAATCAGAAAACTAAGCTGGATCTTCAAGACTCTCAGACATATAATACCTAAAAATGTATGTTCTCCTTCAGGCAAGAACAAAAACCTCCTAAACGTGATATATTTAGCGCTTGCACAATCAGTATTGTTATACTGCATCCCTATATGGGGGGTTGCTTCTAAAAAAAATTTTTAGTATTGGAGTGAGCACAACGGGCTCTTATAAAGTGCATGTATTTAAACGGAGATATAGCACTGATAAACTATATCATATTAGTAACCTTCTAACGGTCTCTGTACATTGTAATCTGTACATTATTCAAGTTGTTCTCACAAAACATAAATCACTGACCTATGATTCCAGAATATTGGCAAGAAGAAAAAAAGACATTATATTAAAAACACCACAAACAAGAACACAATTTGCTAGTATTCAACTTTGGAAACGTTCTGCTCAGATTTATAACGCTATTAATAAACATATTTACGTCTACCCTAAGAATAGTTATAACTGCAAAAAAATACTTACGGAATGGATAAAAAAGCTTACCTACAGCGAGACTGAATCACTGCTACAGCAGATATACCAACATAAATACTGCACATACAAACACACTCACATACACACATCCTCACACTTACACTTTCACTCAAATCACCTTGTTTAAGATTATGTACTCGTATTAGTTTAGTTTAATAGAAACGTTTTGTTTATAAAGGAGCGGAGTCTCCTTGTACAGGCATCTGTTGCTTAAAAGGAGGCTTCAATCTCAAATTTGTTGTACAAATATGGTTAACAAATATACTTTTTTTTTTTTTATCTACCTATTGGGCGCACGGTTGGCGCAGTGGTTGAGCGATTGACTGCTGCGCTGCGTGTCGCGGGTTCGATTCCCGCACGGAACAAATATTTGTATGACCTACAGATAGTTGTTCCGGCTCTGGGTGTTTGTGTATGTGAGTTTATATGTTTGTAAACGCACCCACGATACAGGAAGAAATTCCCAGTGTGGGGAAAAGTTTAAAAAAAAAAAAAAAAAAAAAAAAAGTAAAGGACACGGATAGAAAATGACACAAAATATAAATCCATAAATCCATCTGCACTGGGCCCGCGTGGTGGATTATAGCCCACTCCATGAGAGCAGGCCTTTGTCCCAGCAGTGGGAACATTAAAAGGCTGATGATGTGATGTGATCCCGAAGTTGTAACAATGCGTTGTTAATATTGCCAGAAGTAACTCTCAAAGTCTACATATGTGAAAATAATTAGTACTAATCTCGAGGACAAAGCGTTAGTATAATTAGTGATTAAACGAACTTACCTGTAAGCGAAGTTCTATCATAATTATACAAAGCGCTTCGTCTGAAGAGATTAGTATTCCCGCCCTCCCATGCTTCCGTTGTACCCTTACACTTCTTTAAAAAATATTCAGTAACACATTTTCATCTTAACTTTAAACTAAATGACGAATACTCAATGTGTATTCGTGTACTCAATCACTACATAACATACCTTCTTGTTCGTGCTGAGTTTGCGCGATTGGAGAAGTTGAGTCTTGCGAAGGTGGGTATAAACGCCGTAATCTGCGTTTATATTATTGTAATGTCTTTGTTAGATGCTCGTAATCTACATTACCCTTTCTTTTTGACATTATATTCACTGCACAGTAAAGTAAAATGTTGAAAGTGTTGAATGGTTAAACACTAAAATGTGAATGATGAGAGTTTCCACACCACCTACACTTATAACGAAGGAGAAACAGAAGTACCTTAAATACATAGAAAAAAAAAACCAAATGCAGTGTCTGAGTGGTGTCAATTGTAATACTACATATGTAAAAATAATTAGTACTAATCTGTTCGAACGAAGCGCTTCGTATAATTATGATAGAACTTCGCTTACAGGTAAGTTCGTTTAATCACTAATTTTCCATACAAAGTTGTCGTCAAAAATTTGTATGAGCGATACAATTTTATTTTTACCATTCACTATGACTTCCTCGGAGATAGTTATTTATATACACGGGACGAAGCAGTTTTTAAAATATGAACACATATTTCCGTTATAGCCCTTTTTATTATATTTTTTTTTTTGTGTGTGAAATCATATAATGACTTCTCCCGCTCTGCGTGTAACGTAAGGAAAACGGAGGGCGTGTCAGACTTTTACTGACGAAAACCCACCCGTGTTCCTTCAGTTGCTTGTGCCATGGCCGCGGTAACTCTCTATCAAATTTATCCGCGACCCCCCGTTATAGCCGCTATTGCTTTTTAATTTATATTAAAAAACCGGCTGAGTGCGAGTCAGACTCGCACATGAAGGGTTCCGTACCATTATCACAAAAAACGACAAAAAAACACGTTTGTTTAAATGACGGCAAATCTCTCGGGATTGGTGCAATCGCATGTCTGTTTACTGTTTACACCATTACATAACGTAACATCACGCCGGTACGATCAAAATGGGTACGCAGATGTGTACAATTCACCCCGGTACACTATAATTTCTCGGTTGTGTTCAAGTTTCATATTATTTGGATAATCTATTCTTGCATAACTGTGGACGTTACAATGTACCACAACGAAAAAGTACAAAATAGCTTCAATTTCGGAAATCGGTGTCAAAAAACATAGAAACAAAACCAAGAACACAGACATCCGAAATTAAAGTTATTTTTCACTTTGTAGTGTTTTTATTTGGAAGTTGGTTATATTTTATGTAATAAAAAAATATCCATAACCAACAGAGTTTAATAAAATTGGTCCAAGGTAAATTTCATTACTGAAAGCGTTGGCTAATTTCATAATTTAATATGGTAACTCCAGGGGATTATGGCTACGTATTACGTAAGCACGGGTTTATCGTAGATTTGGGTGATCCGTAAATGAGTGTCCAATTCCATTTATTTCATACGAAAACTTCTTTGTGCCTAGGCATAATTAAAAAGATCTTTCAAGGTCAATCAGAAACCCGAAGGTCTGACAACCACTTTTACCAAGAAGTATTGCATGGCCCCGTACCTGGGTTGTGGAAGTTAGATAGACAGTAGCTCTATATAAAATACGTGTATCCTACTGTCAAGTCACAGTTAGGAAAAGGTTGAGTTAACCCTAACATTTCTAAAGCTGAAGTATTCATGGATTTTAAAGAATTTGTTAGATTTGATTTCACAACCTTCACTAAGGGTCGTAGTGGCGCAGTGGCTAAGACCTTAACTCAAATTTTTGAGCCAACGACGGTTTCAAATCTGATTAAGTACCATGTGACTTTTTTAATTCAATAAGAACTTTCTATGTTCATCTTGTGCGTCGACAACGGCGAAGGCAAAAAATCGTGGGGAAACCTGGACTTACAGTAAATATAAGTCTGGAATTGCCAGCCCACATTGAGCAAGCCTTATCTGTATGAGAAGAGGCTTTTGCCCAGTAGTGAAATAGTAACTATATTAGTAATTCCATTTTATTATATAGTAAATCATATTTCAAGGAAAGTTGATATATTAAAATAAAATACATAGCCAGTTGGGCTCGCTGACCACGGGGTTCGTAACTTTGTGGTTTTGTTAGTTTTATATTTTCAAAGTTAAATAATAATGTTCAAGTTCCATGGACGAAAGCCTAAGGTTAACTGATGAAATAATAAGTTATTCAACATCAAAAATTTAGATCCATTGACAATTAAAATTTTGTTTAATTATCAATTGATCTGGCTGACTTTTACCTCCTTTGTTGTTATGGGTTTGCAGTTTAACCAGATGCATTTGAAAATCAATATTTTATACGGAGTGATCGCGTATTTGATCGCCACAACTTAGCAGCTGGGTAACACTTCCAGGCTTCTGACATGTCTTAACGACTGCATATATTTAGCAAGGTGTTATAATGGTTAGGAGATGCATAGGGTAAGCTGATGTTTCCACGCTTAGGGAGGCCTGGATTCAGCCAACCTGGAAGTCGTTACGCAAAATATATTGACGTAGACACAAAACAAAAAAAAAATATACAATATATTTTTCTTAGTTTCCACAACATAATAATATACTGGAACTGATGAAGATGATCCATGGACGAACGAACATACACTGGCATTCACAACTATTATTTCAAAGGATAATCATGAGATTTTCTAAAAACCATTTTTATTTAGAATCTGACTTCTATTAGTTTAGGAACAAAGCAAATCCAAAAGTGTTGTACTAAGTTTTGAAGGCCAATGTAAATAAAACATTAGGTATCGGTATCGTAGCAGGTAGCGTTCTGTAGTTGCTGCCTACCCCCATGGGGAAAAGGCGTGGTTCATGTATGTATGACTACACACAGGTCTGTTAAGATAATGGTTATTATATTTTTTTAAACATATTGATAAGCAAAGTTTTTGGGTTATAAATATAGATTTTACTTCAGTATCTTATCCTATTTTCCTGTGTCAGTGGTATTCAAATACACCGCTTATAAATATGTGGTTTTAGCCGTTACATTATTATTTTGTTTGATGTATGGGTTTTGGATTTGGATTGTGAAATTGGATTGTGTGTTTTTATTTTCCAACTTCATACGATCGTATTAAAAATAATAATAATAATATATACTTGTGCATAATAAAATCTCTTCAAAGACGTTGCGTCGTATCATATTTGAGAATCACTGACTTAACCCTGCAGCAGTCGCGCGGATTGCATTATTAATCCAGTGTTTACAAAATTAGGTATTTACTTAAAATTTCAGATGCGATTTTTTTGTCATTTCGAGTACTTAAAATGGTACAGTTGCACTTTTAATTATATCAAATCATTGTTTTCACATATAGGTGGAAACTTCTAGTTGTACGAGTTGTCTGTCACAAAATTTTATACTAGCACAGATTTGAACCCACGACCTCAAGCACAAGAGGCTAGATCTTAGCCACTGGGCCACCGCGACATTTAACTAATATGCTTGATTTATACAGGTTTGATCTCAATTAAAAACTAATTCTCTTTCTCAAAATACACTGCAGTTGCTTATGTTCCATGTCTATTTTAAAGTTTCTTTATTCTTTTCAATCACAGATATAAATCTGTCTAGATGACATGATTGTATGTACATAAAAAAAATATTGTGATCTGTGAGTTGGTATGGTGATGTATGTGTGTGTGTGTGTGTGTGTGTGTGTGTGCGTGTGTGTGTGTGTGAATATGATACTTCACATCCTACTTTTAAAATGCCCTCAGATTTGCCCTTCATTACATAGGACTTAACCATAACCCACTCCTATCAAGATCGGAGACTCTACACTCGAATTTGTAGACAATTGTCTACCTGGGACAAACCTGGGCCAGTTGGGTAGGTCCAACTTCGAGAAAGAGGTCAACCGTCGAATCCGACTCGGCTGGGCGGCGTTCGGGAAGTAGCTGTGTATCTACTCGTCCAATTAAAAGTCTATGACCAGTGTGTGTTGCCAGTGATCACCTGTGGGACCGAGACGTGATCGCTCACAATGGGCCTTAGCAGAAAGCTTAATGTCCCCGACACATTTTTATTGCATGCTTTTTAAACTACATAATTTATCTAGAAGTAGACACGTTTCGATTGAACATCTATCGAACACCTAATTATGAAACGATATCTTGCGAAAATACTCCGATTCAAACAGTAAAACACCCGTAACTTTTGAACGGCTGAACCGATTTTCATCAAGTATAGCTAAGAACACTTTCAATAAAGCTAAGCCTTTCATTCGAAAAAAAACTAAATCAAAATCAGTTTATACGTTTAGGAGCTATGATGCCACAGACAGATATGCAAATACACAAACACACAGATACACACGTCAAACTAATAATACCCGTATTTTTCGTCGGGGGTTAAAAATGGGTATCTGTATGTAATCCACGAGACTAAAATCCTTCTTTGACCGCTATATTTTTAACAGGATAATATTTTTTAACAGGATGTAATTGTATCCGTTGATAAAATAATATGTAGGTACCTATTGAAATGAAGTATAATACTCGTCATAAAACATTATTGTATTACTAATTAAGTCGTCACGAAATGAAGTCATTCAAATATTTTGTGTTGCTGTGCTCCCTGAATTTTATTGGTAAGTGATTTTTAATTAATAAAATTTTTCATTCTTGACATACCGAGAAAGCACGTAAAAACGCGTCCCGGCTGGCACTTGTATATCTTTGATAGTCGTTACGTATATTCAGAAGCCAGGAAATCTGACGCCATTTTTGCCAAGGGGCAACGAGTTATCCAGTTAATGCGTTGTGGAGGTCAGTTGGGCACTTGGCTGCATCAATATAGTTATAAAATAAGCAATAAAGTTGAGAAAGGGCTAGGCATATTGGTTGAACTTTGAAATAATTTTGTCAATTGGCACGATATTAGTTTTCTCATTTCGAAAAAATCTAACACGATGATTTCAAAAGTAGCAACTATGCCAAAACTTTTCCGAAATTGTTGCTTATATTCGTACTTTTAGTCTTGAAAACTTTGCAACACTTAAACTATTGTGAACTTGTGGCGGGGACTATTGCAAAGAAACTGACGAAAAGAAAAAATCTTTGTCTAAGTTAAGTTTAAAATTATGATATGGGATAGTCTTCCAAAATAAGACAGACACAAAGACAAAATCTTTCTACATGGCCAAATCTATCTCTATGTCAAAATTCATCACTCTTGATATAGCGGTTTAAACGTGAGATTATACATCCGAAAGTAACTTTGTCTAAGTAACTTTCAGATGGATAATATTATTATAATCCAGAATAAAATTATGCAATCTTAAAACATAATACAATTATTTTTCACCTCACTGCCTTTTTGTCAGAAAACATCCCTCATGATCATGATGATGGTTTGAGTTATTATTCAATCATAACCACGACTTAGTAAATAATTTACTTTATACTACACCTGCTCGGAAAGTACCTTGATACTTTATCAAATTTACGGTAGAAAGTACGTCATTGCATATCGAACAAATATGCGGCGAGAAAACGCATCTGAGCGGGAGAGAAAAGTGTATGAAAATCCATTTCTTACGTGGTTTTTCTTTTTTAATTTTGGGTAAGACTATGCGCTGGTAACCTAAATATCAAAAGACAAAAAGTTTTTACAGTGAGTTTTTATCTCCAAGTTCGCAAAATGACACTGGCCACTAGCTGTGTGTTGGATGGTGTCAAACAATTTGAAAAAAAAACATGTGAAAATTGCAGACGCCATTGGCGCCATTTTCAATTTGTGTGTTGTTTGAGGATTCAGTTTTCGTAGAAAAGTAAATTCCTCGTAGGTGTAGTATAAAGCACTATGTATCACTCGAGAGAAAGTGCGATTCCCGATCTCGGGTGTTTTAAAGCCCTCGCCTACGGCTCGGGCTTCAAACGACACCCTCGACGGTAATCGGTCACTTTCTCCTCTCGGTGAACAATGTACTATTTATTTTAGAGGGAGCGTTTAGATGTGATTATAAATACAGTATTGCGGCCAAAGGATGGTTCAAACACTTTGATGTACCAGCTACTTGGTTCGATGCACGACTGCGATGCACTCTAGAAGGTAAGTTATTTTATTCAATAATCATGAGCTTATATAAAAGGGGCTCATGATTCAATTTTCAGACAATGATTTGTAAGTGTTCATGAGTGTTTGAAATAGATGCAACTGAGACCCTTCCATGCGTCAGAATACACGCTAAGCAGTCAGTTGGTCTCGGTTTTCAAGCGAGGATCTTTGACAGTCATTACGGACAGTAGAAGCTCGAGAGCCTGACACACATTCTTGCCAAAGGGTATCGTGTTACCCCTTGGCAAGAGGGTCTTGAAGGTCAGTTTATATTTATATTTATTTTTATATTCAATTGCATGCGGTGACCCAGTGGTAACGGCCCGACTGGAGCAGAGTGGCCCTGTGGTAACGGCCTCGACTTATGCGTCGTAGGTCATGGGTTGGAACCCAGGCTTTACATAATGTTAATCGTTTCATCACTACTGCTCTAAAAACGGTAAAAGAAATTACGTGAAGAAACCGGTATGTCCTAGAACAAAACATTAAAAAACATGTGACATGAACCAAACCACAGATAATATAATACTAGCATACAGATGCCTCATCCCATATATTATATATACACACACACATACACCACACACCACACCACATATTATTATTATTATTATTATCATCCCATACAAAGAAACCGTGCCGACGTAACTAGCGGTTTTCATCTGATTAATCTTGTTATTTTTGTGAGTAAATCAATCGCGTTCGATCCCGTTTCACGGCAATAGATGGTGTTAGCAGCGCCTTGCAAGTAAAAGGGTTTACGAGGTTCGTGAATATTTTTTTCTTTAAATACAGTGAAGGTTCGTTTTATAGTATTTTTTTGCACGTTGTAACAGTTTTTTTGCACCAATATGTGTTAAAATGCAAATTTTAACAATCGAGTTGAATGCCTCAGAAATTTAAAAATGCGCCATCTATGGCATCAATTTTAAATGATCCGTTCAAATAATCTTTGAAATGTGAATTAAGAGCCCAATATTCCATAATTTTGTACTTAGGAGAGTTAATTAAACAAGAACATACAATGTTTATGTTCAATTCCAGATAATGTTAATTTTAAACACAATTCTATTGAATTGTGTGTACATGTCGCGTCATCTAGTGAGATTTATTTGAACCAAATATTCTTTCTTAGCAATGAGACCCCGTGACCAAACTGCACTAGGCCCGCGTGGTAGATTGAGGTCCATTCATACACTTACGAAGAGACCTATGTACCAGCAGTGGAAACATTAAAAGGCATGAACTGCATCTGCTAAGGCTGGAAGTCGTGAGTATCGTTAAGCATAAATATTCTGCTCACAGGTGCTGGTCTAGCTTCTCCGACTACACTTGAAATACAATCTGAAATGATAAACATGATACGGTACTCCACATTGAAACAAGAAATCTTTACCGGGATTCATGCCACTCTCTCTCAAGGAGATTATAATACAATCGAAGGTTAGTAATCGTCGGTGACCTGAATAAGGAAATTATGTTTTTTTTTAAAACTGTTGGACAACATTTTAGGTACACCGCTTTCGGACATTCCATTTACTTGGGCTCCAAATGAGCCAAACAATAAGGATAACAAAGAAAGTTGCATCACTGTCAATGGTAATGGAGAACTAGCAGATCGTCCCTGTGGAGATACTCGTCCTTACATCTGTTACAGCCCGGAGAACCGTCAAGTAAAAGTCAATGGATGTGGTACTATAGATCCAGGTATTTTTTTTTTATAATTTTAACCGACTACGACGCCAGGTGGGCCGCTGCAGGCACAACTCAGTCAGATAGGAGTATACAAAGAGCCACACTGTGATTGCGGTGCCACGTCCCAAACAGTGCCTCACCTCTTATTGTGCTCTCTGTGTACAAACAGCTGCAATCTGAAAGACCTATGCGAGGTCCTAACATTGTCGACGCGGCTAATTTTAGTCAAAACAAATAAAGTTTATAGGAATCATTGATACGGCGAAGAAGAATAATATTAATTTCGCAAGGATAGAAGCTAGGCTTTTCAAAGAACTGCTTAAACACTTTTGCCAACAAGCCTTATTTGGCTTGGTTTTCACGAAAATTGAAACAACAATGACATCAGTTTCCGTTACAAGTCTTTTAAATACAAATATAGTTGTTAAGCTCTAGACTAGTATCATTTATCAAAGAAAGTGTCGCGAGAGCGAATGGAAAAGTGTCATACAAGGGAATGCCAAGATCTATAGAAATGTCACGAGATCAATCCCTTATATTTTGGGATTTCGATCGTCCCCATCGAGAATTATAATTTGTCAAAAACCTCAAGTCTCAAAGTCACTTGTCTCAATTTGTCAAAGAGTGCAAGTGGCATTCCACTTTAAGGTTGAACTAGTCGACCGCACGAACTAATTTGTGCGCGGGGTTAAAATGCACGCTATCTTATCCGACAACTCGTGCGAAAGAAATAGATGCTGTGATGAGCAGTAAGAAGCTAGTTCGCGTATGAATTAGCACTTTTGCAAATTTGTATCGAAATGGATGATGATTTAGGACGAAAACGAGCACGCGAAATTTTATGATCAGACCTTTGGGAGTCTAGATATCATGAAAAAACAACTACATGTATATTTATAAAATAACATTATTTGCATTGTTGAATTACTAATCTATCCCTGTATGGAGGCCGTTTTGCAATTTTCCTTCTTCTTATGGTATTTATTGCCGCCCAAAGATGCGTTAAAATTAGTGTTGATATATGGAAATTTCGACGCTCATAACTTTCAAATATATTATTTTTTTAAATTTTTGTTTCCATACAGGACTAGATAATGATGAAACAAATTGATATCATTTTTATTTTGAACATACAACGTCAAACAGTGGAGTAATCTCTAGACTACGTTTGTATGGAAGAATTTTCGACTAGTGTATCCTTAATTGGTCATGTTCTTTTCAGAATACCACTTGGACACAAGAACCAACAAATGCTACAAGTTTCACAGAGTAGCAAGAAACTTCTCCCGAGCCGCTTTCGCATGTTCAGCTGAAGGCGGCCATCTTGCTATTGTTAACAATGACGTCGAAGCTAAAGTTCTCAGTGAAATATTCTCTAAGATTCCTAAAGACGAAATTTTGGTGGGAAGGCCAGCATCTTGGAAAGAAGTTGCTTTCATCGGTTTTTATGATTGGGGTGAACGTGGAGAGTGGAGGACCATTCATGGTAATTTACATTTTCTCGTATTATGATAATTAGATACACACTAACTTTTGTCTTTTTGAAGCCCCAATGGCAGAATATTGGTGTACTTTTGAGTAAGTGAACTTCGGAGTTTACACAAAGTGATATTGTATCGGCTGTTAGGATTATGACAAGAAGTGACTCCAAAAATGTTGGCACTTCTATCGGTCGTTTTCGAGCAAATAATTTTTTGTAGAACCCTTTGTACCCAAATGCGTAAAATATTAAACAGATTCACTTTTTACCTTACAGGTGAAACCCTAACGGAAGCAGGATTCAGCAAATTTTACCCAGGGGAGCCAAACGGAGCCGATGAGGCTGAATTCTGTGGTTCTATTTATCGCAATGGGCTCTTGAATGATTTGTGGTGTGACAAAGCTTTTACGTTTATTTGTGAAAAGAATTCATATTTTCCTGGCGTTTGCCTTGCTGCTGTTGAAGAAACAACAACAGTTGAGGATGTACTATATGAATCTTCCACTTTTTACTACAGATATTACAACTGGTAGTTCCCAATCCAGGCTAAGAAGTTAGTACTTGAGGCTTGGGATTGATCTTCTTTTTTTTATGCATTTTAAAATATTTACTTTGTAAGATTTCCTTGAATTACTTTATTATTATAAATTATATATTTGTGAATGTGCATTCAAATTAAAAATGAATTGTAAAATATATTTTTAAAATAACCTACCCAAATTATTTATTAACTCCTATATAGGGTGGAACGGAAAAGTGTGGTCATATTTCAAAAACTGTTTCTTAAAAAAATATATCTCCCATATAATTATTAATTATATTATTAATTTCTTCAACGTCGATCACATCATCGCTTACCATCAGGTGAGATAGTGGTCAAGCGAGATACTATTGATAATAAAATTTTAAAAAATTGGTCAGCTGACGACAATTTTACATGGAATATAATTTCGTTTTGGGAACTGCCTTTGATAATTACCTTATTGCGTTCGTACCTGTTCGTTCGATTCATCATTATTTGCATTTAACAGACAATGTTTATTAGTTTATTATGCACTTTTTATCGATACCCAATTAAGACACTTTTAGTAGGATGCTCGTACATTAGATGATAACGGTTTCTTTACCAAAGTTTTAATAATAATATATCTGCCTAGCAATTCCCAAAATATGTTGCGATCGGTTGCCTGTCTACCTAAATGTGGTTCTGTATTATTATTTAACATGGAGCGCCTATCAGACTTTAATAGCCCATTAACTGGACAGCACAGTTGACAATTATGTTAATAAGAAAAAAAAACTATTAAAAATTCTGCTATTACTTTTTTCAAAATGAGAATACTTCATTGCCATCAGCAAATTGAAAGATGCTTTTTAGAATTAAGTTCCATAACGCGCGTTTGACGGATAGAAATACACGAGAAAACTTTTGCTTGCAGTTTTTTTACAAACGGCCAGTGTTATTTGAAAAGATCTTGTTGATATATATTTTTATACCATTCCCCCTCTAAAAAGCTGATTTTATTCACTGAAAACAGTGAATAAAAAGCACTTTTAATCACTGTTTTGGTGTTTGAATTTAGAACACACCAATGCATATTCAAACTACATCTCAATGTTACAGCATCTCCTTGCGCATGAAATACTCGATACAAACTCCTAGTGCAAAGAATATTCGTCTTTCAAACTCCTTCATCGATTTAATTTTGAGTTTGTTTATATTTAAGATTTTAATAATGATTTTGGTTTTGGTCTTGGATGTTTAGTGAATACTTAATTGAATTGTAATGATAATATTAATTGCATTGTTGTTTAATTAATTATAATTATATAAAGTAACGAAGGTAACTGGCCCCTGAAACACAGGTGCTGTTACCTACGTCAGCTACAATTTACATAAAATGTAAAACTGAGGTTTCTCATTTATTGTAAATTTTGAAGGTAATAAACCTTACCACTATTATTATTCCTTGTGCTTTTTGCTTAGATCTTTCTTTTTCTCGTAGTCATGGTATAAAATATAGTATGCAACTCTTGAATAAAACGGATTTATATCGAGGGCCATGAATCACTCGCGTCGCTCAGGATTCTAACACTTGAATCACTCGCTATGCTCGTGATTCATTCATCATGAATCACTCCCTACGGTCGTGATTCAGTTGTTAGAATCCTTCACTTGTTCGCGATTCAACTATGGCCCTCGCTTTAAATCCGTCCTTTATTCACTAGTTGCATTATATACTATTTTTTAATATTCTACCACGGACATGTGGCAGTCCGCGCTCTTTTTTATTGTGTTTATATTTTGTTTGTTTTTTTTTTTCAATAAAATTACAATTGTTTGACTCCTACGTCGGACATTATTTTAGGCTTACTTAACTAACTTAAGTAAGAAAATTTGAGTACAGTTTTTTACGAGAGGCCAGTGTGATTTGAAAAGATCTTGTTGATATTGATAGTGATGGATTATTTATTATCTTTCTTTTAACAATGATCCAGGTGGTAGCGTTGCATTTTAGGTAGTGTTTTTATGGTGATCGAATGCCATAATATTCAATAGATCTCGAATGACTAATAAGTGAAACAAAGGTCTGCTGAAGCACCCGCGGTGGGTGTGGGTGTGGGACGTAACGAAAGTGCTAAACATATAAAAGTAATAGTATGCCGACTGAAACTTCTTTCATAAATAGTTGACATCATACTAACAAAAATCCTATGATGGAGTTTCAGTTTACATCAAAATCAGTTCCGTGACTCGTTTGAGTGTTTTTCACTATTCCTCACCTATGCACGGCATGCCTGCGATTGGTTGCAGGCGCGCGGAGTATGAGAGGACGCGCGGGCGGTGCGGCGCGGGCGGCGCTGGCACGTCTCCCGCTCCAAGCACCGCACACTCAACATCTTACCACGACAAAGACCATTCGTTTTATTCGTATATTGTATTCCCGTAATTAAGGCGCCGATTCCCTTGAGTAGCTGATTTTAAAATCAGAATCACGTCTAAACGGCTAGTAGTAATTTTTTGCAAAAAATATATATTATATTAGACCATTTTCTTAATAATTTCATCTGAACACATTTCGAGTTTTATTCGTATAACATAGTGTAATTAATTTGTAAAGTTATGTCTAAAACGGACAACAACACGACAATCGCACCAAAACCGCTGGGCGTATTTTAACGAAATTGACACCATCTCAAAGACAATTTAATTATCTACATTTTGATCTGAAGCGTTTTTTTTTAAAGTCATAGAATAAAAAGGAAAGTACAAAAAACTACTAAATTTTGGGTCGCGCGGGTGTGAAACGAGAGCGCGTTTTGTTCCCTCAAGGTCGTTGGCGTTAGTCGTCGTCTTAAACCAGATTATTATAATCCACGCTTTTTATTTATTCGCTCCTTTAATTGAGCAGTCGATGTAGCATCGTCAACACTCACAGTTTCTGATTTGGCCATACACGCTCACTTGGACAAATCACCGGTATACCTTATCGTGCGAAATGCATACTTACTAAAACTGCAACATTTGATTTTTTTAAAACCATTATTCCTAGCCAGGAATCGAACCCATTATTTTGGAAAAAAAAAAAAAACACACGCTGGGTTATTGCCCCATTCAATAGTGTCGCAAATAAGGATTAAATTATGGGAAATAATGTCATATGGCAAAATTAAGGAAAGACCAAATTTTAACAAAATTCTCAAATTTTTCAAGTTCAACTAGTTCATGCTAGCAGCTAACGCATAATCCCCAATCACGATGTAGCTGACGATTTTTTTTTCAACTCAGTATGATTTCAACTATTTATAAAAGAAGTTTCAGCCGGCATACTATTACTTATTTATTTTTTTACCACTTAAGCAACCTCTCACACCAGACTAGTTGTTCCACGACAGACGTTTCTATTTTTGTTTTTTGTATGAATGTACCAAAATTGTTTTTTGCCATGCCATATTTGGAAACCGCTGACATGATGACTTAACAGGATGTAATTATTACTTGTCATTTGCTGATAAAAATAAAAGGTAGGTACTGAAACCACGTATATATATTCGATAAAAACATTTTTTCCACCAAGTGTCTCAGTTCTCACAAAATGAATTCTTGTTTAATTTTTTTCGTGTTTTTAGTCTGTCTGAATTTTATTGGTAACATGTTTTAAATTAATAAAGTGATTTAGAAAAAACAATCTAACAATACATTTTTTAAACTGACTGATGGTTATGCAACAATTTGAGATTTGCTTAGTTGGGTGTTTTATTTAGCGAGCATCCTGATGGCTAGACGCGGTTCGATTTTTATCCCAATGTTAAGCGATTTTTACCTAGCGAACTTGCAAGTACGTGCCCGTAAATGCTATGCAATTCGACCGATTTACGCTTGTTTTTTTTTTTTTAAATACTTTCGCGATATCGCTTATCGAAGTAGTTTAAAATGCGTTGTGCCATCAGCATGTCCCTAAGTCTTACCTAGCATTCGGTTTGATTTGAGAGATCTCTACGATCAGGGACACACGCTTCAATTTTTAATTTTATGTTACTTGTTTTTAGAGGGGTCTTTCAGATGTGACTACCAATACAGTGTTGCAGCCAATGGCTGGTTCAAACACATAACTATACCAGCAACTTGGTTCGATGCTCGACTTCGATGTGAACTGGAAGGTAAGCTGTTTCAACTTGTTTGAATGTAGAGTCGACAAGATTGATTTTTACAAAAGACATTCTAATACCATCATCATCATCATATCAGCCGAAAGACGTCCACTGCTGGACATAGGCCTCCCCCAAGCGTCGCCACATTGACCGGTCCCGTGCGTCTCGCATCCAGCGGATCCCCGCAACCTTCACCAGGTCATTCTAATACAATTAGATCGAATTTTGCTTAAATATAATTTAATAAGAAAGTGACAATAAATTTACCTTTCTCGCTGTCATTTCAATGACATGCCACCATTTTAATATCTTCTTCTACATATACTTGACGTTTTATTATTTTTTATTTTTCTTTTAATTCAAAAATAAGCTTCTGTAAAGGATCGTCCACACTGAGAGCATTCATGTGTAATGATCATTCGACGTCGAATATTCGAATGGTGTGGAGGTTGAGCCGAGCGTTACAATGCTTACACGCAAGCGCGAACTTCGGCCGGTACGAAAATTGCAACGATTTTTGCGGAAACGGCTCGCATTCGAATTTTCACGCAAATAAAACGCTCGAAAGCTAGTACTCAGATAATGAAATCAATGAGTATGTATGTAGGAATATTACTGGCCACTTGTAAATCAAGGAACAGTTCCTTGATCTTAAGTGTTTTTGACCTTTTTGGTCAATCGTATTAACGAATGAATGACATTTCGAGATCGTATTCGAATGCTCCAAACTCGCAAAGGAATGATCAACTCGAACGTTCATAGTTTTGCTCGAAAGTGAATGGTGGGCTCGCTGGGAACCATTTGTCGCTCGCCTACGATTGTTTGTTTTCAAATGCTCACGAAAGTATTCTCCCAGTGAGGACGCTCCTTAACCGAAATAGTTCGTGTGTTTTTAAAATATTTTTTTCTGCACTTTCTATAAGCATAAAAAGGCTGAATGACAGTTAATTCCAAATTCAAAAACTAATGTACTGCTTTATTAAAAAAATACTTTTAAATTAAATTAAAAATCTATTTCAATGAGTACAGTGCTCAAAATTGCACGACCCTATTGACACACAAATAATACAATACGTCTTAAGTGCACCTTGAATGATATAACAAGAAAAATCAATGTTTTTAACTTTTCAAATGAATTAACAGCCGAATGGGTCATGAATTAACTTGCTTGACTGTATTTCGGATGCAAGATGGGTCACTTAATCGGAGTGAAGCACATCATTGCTCATCATTTAGGTAGATGAAACAGATGATTAAATTTGGTTCAATATAGTTGAAAAAAAATATCATCGGTCGGAAGGCAATATACTGCTTATGGTTCTATAATTCTATTACCATAGGGTAAGTAGTTTATAAGATATACAGTAACAAACAAAGTGATATCTTAATTAGTACGGTTATCAGTTATTGTTCAACGCACGTGCAATTGGTGCGCGCTAATAACTAAACGGTTTTATCAAAAGGAATTAAATAAAAAAATACTGCATTTGAATGAGGGTGTAGCTTTCTTTTGGCATATTTTATGTACAATAATCAGTTCAGTAACATTATGAAAACCTCTTGAATCGTTAGGTACCGTCAAAAAACAATATTTTTCACAACTTGTATTTTGACTTATTGGCAATCTGTATCACTATTTTTTTAACCCCCGCCGGAAAAAGAGGGGTGTTATAAGATTGACGTGTGTTGCTGTGTATCTGTGTATCTGTGTGTCTGTCTGTGGCATTATAGCGCCTAAACGGATGAACCGATTTTAATTTAGTTTTTTTTGTTTGAAAGATAATTTTGTCGAGAGTGTTCTTAGCTATGCTTGAATAAAATCGGTTGAGCCGTTCAAAAGTTATGGGCGTTTTACTGTTTGAATCGGGGTGTTTTTGCAAGATATATGTGTCGGGAGTTTTTAAATTTTGAAATTTTACTTGTTATTATTTTATCTAGAGCGTCTAGTATGCTATGCAATCGAACTCTACGAACAGGAAGTATGACAGTATGACGGCGAGTTTACTGGAACAACTTATCTATTTCTGGGCGTCCTATTACAGCATTGGTTCCTGAGTAACCGCATGCTACTCGGAAACGTCGGGGTATAAGCTCGATGGTGTCTGTGCCTAATCTTCATATTACAGCTTGTGTTTCGAGATTCTTAAAAGGGTCTTCTTGTGTGAGAAACTCCCTCAGAACGACTCCGTAGGACCAAAGTCTACATGTTCAGAATACCGTTCATGTCGTATAACTTCTGGTGTCATCTAAGTTGCCTGTGAAACAACAAATACGGGACTCACCCCGCTCTCCTTGGCGAATGAGAACTGGCGCAAGTCTGTAGTAATTGACACTAAACGAATGCAGGGAAGTATGGCAGAGTAAGGAGGTTCCCCGAAGGTTTTTCCGGGCCCTACATGGGTCCGATGCAGATCAGTCAGCGTCCGTAGCCTGGCTGCGTTTCGGTGACCTATTTAGGGAAACCGAAGATTTTGACTGCACTTACGTTATTTTCTTACTTTTACCACAAGGTTATCAACGATCAGGATGCTGAAAAAAATGGTTTGTTGTAACACAGGTTTGTTGGAAAAGAGCGTGAATACATTTAGCTTTACTCTTTGTAAAATAAAATTACATTACGTTGCCCTCAGGTGCTTTTCTAGTGTCACCATCGACCCTAAACATTAAATCGGAAATGATACATATCATAAACAATTCTACATTGAGACGAAAAATCTTTACCGGGATTCATGCCACTCTTTCTCAAGGAGATTATCATTCAATTGCTGGTGAGTCAATCAGTTAATTTTTTATGTTTTAGTGTTAAACAGATAAATTTTACAGAGAGTCGACATCGACTTATTTGTGACTTTTCAAAATGCCATCTCTATATCATAGTCATTTCAACCGAAAGACGTCCACTGCTGATTATAGGTCTCCCCAAAGTGTACCCACATCAATCGATCTCATCGTGCTTCGGCCTCTGCCTTAACCCTAACCACTTGTGAGTCCGTTAGGTGGACCGAAAAGCTGGTAAATAACCAAGTCATCGATCTATCTAGAGGGATCTCTATATATTATATTATTATTTCCACACTATTAAGGAAAAAAATATGATCATAATGATGTCTATGCAAAAGTTTGATGAAGTGGCTTACCAAATATTGTTATAGACTTACATCGATTTATAAAATTACAGGTACACCGCTTGCAAAACTTCCAGTGACTTGGGCTGTACATGAACCAGATAATAAAAGCAATAAAGAAAGTTGCATCACTTTTGATAGAAATGGAGCCATAGCAGATCGTTCCTGTGAAGAAACTCACCCTTACATCTGTTACCGCGCGGGGATACCTAATGTTGAAGCAAATGAATGCGGTACTGTGGATCCAGGTAAATAGTATTTGGGGGATTCCGGAACAGGGTGTAAAGTCTCACAAACCTCCATAGAAAAGGGAGGATCCTCCGACTAGACGGGTGTTGTGTCTGGTCCGGGCTACTGCCCAACAGTTGTTGTCGGACTGTTGTACGTGTTCAAATCGTACCGAAAATTTTGCTTGCGCGATGCAGGATTTGTGTGACGTCATGTCATTAGCTCGTAGGTGGCGGTGTTGATGCCACTACATCACTCCCCTCCAGAGACCAGAGGTCGATAGCTACAAGTATAAACTCGTAAGAACGGACTAACTACACTCGTATTTTGCGGCTCTGGATGACTACCAAGTCGTATAGCAATTTTTTGGTTGATTAATCAAGAATTTAACATAAGTTTAAAATAAATATTTACACAGATTTTAGCAAGGCATTTGAAAGAATTGATCACCAACTGCTTGTAGACACTTGCTCAACTAAGTAAAGGGACTACTGAGGAGGAGGCCTGGGGGGAGGGAGTACTTTGATTACCAGGTGTCATACCATAAGCTCTTAGAGCAAATATCCTTTGGGCGTAAGGGTCAGATCGATGCTAGTTTTATATATCCGTCCCACACTGTAAACTATTAATTTATAGCCATTTATCAAAAAAATTGGTAGTTTATCGGCAATTCATCATCATCATTTCAGCTGAAAGACGTCCACTGCAGGACATAGGCCTCCCCCAGGCGTCGCCATATTGACTAATCCCGTGCGTCTCGCATCGAATGGATTCCCGCAACCTTAAACAGTCATCGCTCCACCTAGTGAGAGGCCTTCAAACGTATCGTTTTCCGGTTCGTGGTCGCCATTTCATATCTTTTCGACCCCATCGGAAATCCGTTCTGCGAGCAATGTGCCCTGCTCACTGCCACTTAAGTTTCATAATTTTTCTTGTTATATCGGTAACGGTTTCGGCAATTACTCAGGTCTACTTCTATGTAACGTTTTAATATTAAATTTATTTATTGAAATCTTTGGTCAAATTTCTTTTATTAATTGGTTAAATAAAAAATAAATATGACCAGCGTTGTTCGCTCTTTTTCATAATAATATAGCATCGCAGAGTATTATTTTGTAACTGATATGGCCCAGATACATAGGATTCAGCTCTAAGCTACCTCGAAGGAAAAATACAAGAATTGCTATTTTATTTTATGCGTATATTGATCATCTTATTTTTTTTTCCAGAATACCACTTTGATACAAGAACTAAAAAATGCTACAAGTTTCACCGAGTAGCGCGAAACTATACGCGAGCTGCCTTTGCATGTTTTGCTGAAGGCGGGTATCTTGCCATTATAAACAATGAAATAGAAGCAACAGTTCTTAGTGAAATATTCTCTCAAATTCCTGCTAATGAAATATTGGTGGGCAGGCCAGCAACTTGGAAAGAAGTTGCTTTCATCGGTTTTTACGATTGGGGTGAACGTGGAGAGTGGAGGACAATTCATGGTAACTTATGTTTCATTGAATACTTTAAAATATAAGTTAATAAAAAAAAAGTCACCAGTACGGTGACATCAGTAGGAACATGGTGGACATCCCATCCATACACACTAGGCGTTTTGGGTATACTTTCATTATGCGTACTGGTAAGGAGTGGAATTCGCTGCTGCAGATTGTGTTTCCTAGATTGTATTTATCAAAATACAACCTAGGAATATTTAAGTCAAGATTGAATAGGTTACTTCTAGGCAAATCTGCTTCTCCGTCGACCACATCAGTGCTTATCATCAGGGGAGATAATGAACAAACGCAAGCCTATCGATTAAAAAGGAGAAGAAAAGGAGTTTTTTTGCGCTAAGCCCGACGAATACCAAAAAAAAACAAATGGTATTACGTAAATTCAAATACAACAAAGTAGGCGTCATAACTACGCAAAACGGTCATCGATCAGCATAATGCTGGGACTCGCATGCTAGATAGAAACACAGCGCTGGTTTTCAGCTAAATCCGGTGTAGGCTGGATGACGCCGAAATGAAAAGGTTTATAACTCACATTTTTACCGATATCTAGTAGTAGCTACTTCCAAATAACTATTTAATTTTGAAGCTAGTGGAGCCTTGTAATTTTATACCACACATTTTTTTAAACAGAATTACTATTGTCCTTTCAGGCCAGACCTTGTCAGAAGTTGGGTATGACAAATTTGCACTAGGGGAGCCAAACGGAGCCGATATTGGTGAATTCTGTGGTTCCATGTATCGCAATGGACTCTTGAACGACTTATGGTGTGACAAGGAATTCACGTTCATCTGTGAAAAGACTCCAAGTTATCCTGGCGTTTGTCGTGAAGCATAATAATGATATAAATGCTTACAAATAAATGTTAATATATTATGATTTCGTTTTTGTATTGCCTATTTTTTACATAAGCCTCTGTTATCTTTTCATGGACATAGTTGTCAATTGTTTGCGATACAGAGTTCGATTCTCACTTTAAGCAAAGTGAATTTAACCATTAGATAATTTTGCAGCCCGAAGTTCCCTAAACCGATCCCACATGGCTTGTATTTTTCGTGGGCTTGTTGCAAACACTGTAAATTGAATCACGTGAGATTGTAAACTCTTTCTTCTCGATATCACAAGAATAAATTATAAACTATCGACTTTCTTCTTTTCTTATTTTTTAATAAAGCTTTTCTTTTTGTTTAATAGTTTTATTCCTGTATCGTGGGTGCATTTACAAACATTTAAACTTATACACACAAAACAACCAGAGCCGGAAAAACCTATCTGTAGGCCGTACACATATATGTTCTCTGCTGGAATCAAACCCGCGACACGCAGCGCAGTAGCCGATAGCTCAACCATGCCGTCATAAGGGAAGGAATTTAATGTAAGGTATTAATTGTGTTTGAAATAATCTGTTCACAATATATCCAGAATTCATAATCACGCAAATTTTTGTACAAGGTTACGGTGTTTTCAATCATTAAACAGGTGAAATCTTCGCTAAAAGAAAAGATCCATTGAGTGACAAACATAAAGAACTCAGAAACAATGACGTTATAGTGAAATTTCATCATTATTAGAATTCACTTGACAACGTATCTTATTATTACTTTCAAAAACTTAATCTAACCAGCAATAAAACATTGTAGATAGTGATGTAGTGGTATTATATCGATATTATTTCTCACAATTCCATTCAAGCTATGTTTTATATAAAATACGATATGAGTTGTGGGACACCTAGTTGGACGAAGTTACTGTCGCTATGTAAGGTTTTAATAAAGAATTTTAAGGAGTTGTGTAATATAATATTTTAAAAATAATCACAGCAACCTAACACGAAATAACGTACTATTGCAAAACAAAAGGCAAAAGGCGTTGGTCTTGCAATCCTACTTTATACTATATACTATATATATATTATATTATTAATGCGAAAGCTTGGATAGATGGATGGACGGATGTGTGTTACTCAATCACGCTAGAACGGCTGAACGGATCTGGATGAAATTTGGCGTAAAGATAAATTACAGTCTGGAATAGAACATTGGCTTTTTATCCTAGTACAAATAGGGATAATAACACAAACAACAACACAGATAAAGTACGAGCATGAATCAGTACTCTTCGTAAAGAAAATTTACAAAAAATATAAGATTTTTCGTATCCGTAACTTTATTAAACTCTTTTAAACCAACGAGGCAAATATTTATACAACATCTATATGAAATTTTAATCAACTATTTCGTGACATATATTAGAAGTGCGATCAAATATTAGTACCAAAAGAGTACCTAAAAATAAATACATAAAAAAAACTTATTTTGCTTCTCTCTCGTTTCTCAGACCAATTAGCAGTCTTTTGTAAAGTCGTGATATTCAAATAATTATTGCGTATTATCTTAGAACGTAATTTAAAACCTTGGCAAAATCAGAGTGAGTTAGTGAAAGAGGAAAAACCTTTGTGAATTAAATACCTGTGGAGAAATTTTGTTCTTCAGTTGTTTCTAACTCGAACTATTTTTCTAAAAAAGATATTTTCGATGTAATTTTACGTTAGGAATCCCATTCCTATTATTATACGTCGTATAACTGGGTAATGATAAGTAACGTCCACAATTTTGACGTAGAATCGACGAACCGTATCGACGGCGGAACGCATTGTTTTTCGATACATCGCGCGAGTAACGTCGTCGCGAGTTTTGTATCCAAACGTTGTAGTTTGTCGATAATTAAAATATTATTGTGTTTTGTCGATAGTTATGTGTTCTTCACTAAGTTGGTAAGTGATCTTGTTCTTGTGTTTATTCTAATAATGTGTTTCTATTTTGATGTTGTGTAAGTAGAATTTCTTTGTGCTACTAAAATCTTGAACAATATTACATTCCGTCTTAATCATAATACTCGTATGGAAGCTATTTTCGTGATTTTATACACGTGTTTTTTTAAGAAACCTACTTGTGACAACATTGTATGTGTTTATCCTAACAAATTTAGACATAACTAGTTACACAGGCTGAGTCTGACATCGACGCGAAAAAAATACCATGGATTCAGTACATGATTCTGGACTGTAGGAATTTTTGGTAGGTTTTTTACTAATTCTTGAAAGAAATTGCATTTTTTTTTACTGTAATGTAATCAGTTCAAAATCGTTATTTCTATCTAGCTCAATTAGATTTTTAATTATTCTCCTGTGTCGGCTCGTCGGCAAAGAGTAAAAATGCGGGCGGCGCGGTGCTTGTAGGTAATAGCCAGCGGGTTGACAATCAGCTTAAAGGTAGCGCTTATGAATTTTATTTTCATTACCGTCTTTTGTAAAAAAAAGGTATTAATGTATATTTTAAATTATTTTTTTATTTTAAAAAATCCAACACGAAGTGGTACTGAATCCACGGTATTTTTTTTTCACGACGGTGTCAGTCACACCCCTTATTTTTCTTTTTTGCCAGCGGCAACGCCGGCTTGGGTGTCGAAAGTTTCCCACGGGAACATACTACCGAAAGAAAAAGTAGCCTATGTGCTATTCCAGACTGTAATCTATTTCTGTGCCAAACTCATCCAGATCAGTGCAGCCGTTCTGGCGTGTTTGAGTAACAAACATCCATCAATCCAAACTTTCGCAATTTAAATATTAGTAGGAAGTAGAATATATAAGTTGGAAGATTAGATTTGATTTCAGTTTTCTATAGAATTATTTATTTATTTATTTATTTATTTATTTAACCATTTATGCACACACACACATATACAGAAAAGAAGGAGGAACAGAAAAAGAGGTACATAGGTGATGCTTATTTCTAATGAAATCTCTTCCAACATACCTGCGAATGGAAAGATGAAAAAAAGAGATGTAGACATTGTGTGTAGAAGGGAAAAAATAAACACATAACACAATTCAGAGCTAATAATAATCATTAGATACATTTAAAATATACTGTCATAAATATACATACAAATAAAATAAATATTATAACAATAACTACCTACCTACAATATACAAAAAAGGTAATAATAATACAGAACTATATGCAACTATGATGGAATGGAAAGGTAGTGTCTTTTCACTTCTCTCTTAAATATTGTAAGAGTTTGGCAGTCCCTTACGTCAGGCAATTAATACAAACCAATTGGAGTTTTCGATCACTGTAACTATAAACCAATGATACAGATATAATTGACTTGTAATTCTTTTCTTGCACTTCGATGAAACTTGATTGTTATTGTTTCGTTGAATTTTAATGAACATATTGTTGAAAATTATAACTTCCAACAGAATATTTCATCGAAATGCAAAATTCAGATGACTTGTTTGAATTCCTGGAAATTCGAGAACTAACGCAATTGTACTTGGATTTCTGTAGAGATGTGAATGCTAGGACGTGCCTTTGTTTAGCATAATCAGCTTTAAAGTTCTCACTACGGTGACACAGGCATCTTCTCTGTGATAGGAAATGTACCACCACGCGGGCCCAATATGGGTTTGTTATGTCACATGTTTTCAAAACTTTGATTCTGGTTGCCTCAAAATGTTTTCCTTCACCGTTTTTAGAGCAGTGATGATGGATTAATTTACTGTAATCAAGGTTCAAACCTATAACCTTCGACACATAATTCGGGATTGTTACCACTGGGCTTTAATTACTTTTCTTGACAGCGTTGGCTATTGAAGATCTTTAATAATTATTTTATCCTATTCTCGATTTATTTTGGGTCAGTCAATTGTCATTGCAGTCTCTCACATCCATAAAGCCTCACCTTTGACTGAGGCATCTATTTCGCCTAGGTTGCAGTGACCAATAATTTTCCCTCGTATCAAAATATTATATTTTCTTGATGAAAATTTATTGAATATAAACCAAACTGAACATCAAGACAAGTCGAACTTGTGTTACTTATTTTGTTAACCTGTATATTCAAAGCACGGCTCGGTTCGCTGGACCACATAATGTTCACGTATGACACTCGTACGGTAAACGGCCGTGACGGCATCGTCTGTTATTATATGTCTTTGTGTTGCCTTATATAGCGCTATCAAGCACCTACCCTAAGCCTGAAGTTTGGATTCGATTTCCAGGCTGCATAAAGTGTTATTGTTTTTTTTTTAATTTGGAATTACTCAGTAGCTGCCTGGATTTTGTATTTGTTCCTTGTTGATGGCAATACGCTCGTCACTCGTTACATAGGATATAAACATAATTTCATTGCTGGGCATAGGACTCCCTCAAGTGACGCCACATCGATCGGTACTGTGCGTCTTGCGTTCAGCAAATTTCTGCATTCTAACCCAGGTCATCGGTCTACCTAGAATGAGGCCTTCCAACGCTGCGTGTTCCAATAAGCAGTTGCCACTCCAGAATTTTTCGGACCCTTCGACCATCCGTTTATTTATTATTAAAACGTCATGCAAAATAGGCGCTCTTAATGTCTGCGACATTCTCTACAAGTCAATCAATAGTGGTGCAGAGCTAACATGGCAAGTGCACAAAGAAAAAAGAAATAATTACTTAAGTAAATTGTGTACACAAATATATATATATATTAAGTAATAGAAAGGCGGTTTACTGAGACGAATCTGCTATTGGTGTAGAATATAATGCCTACAACTTAAGCTTAAATACGTTGTACGTTGTTTTATAGAGAAATGTTTTATAGAATTTCGTTTCATATATGTTTTTTTCACATATTATCATTTCATAAAAGATTCAATACGCAAAATACTTACTTTGGATAAATTTAAATCATTGATTTTTGTTTCAAGAAAATTTAATGTTTACGGTTAAGAATCTTTATTTCTCAAAAGAATTACAATGGCATTCACTTACATGAGAAACTTACATATCTAAATAATTTAAGTTATGTTGAGCGTACTTACAGGATAACAAAAGTAACATAGCATAAATATTCAAGTCATAGAATAACAATTCAAATATTCGTTATCCTCATATTTTTTAGTAAATATAAAACGTATTAATAAGAAAAACCATTTAATTAAGAAACAGTTTCTAAACGTTTCAATTCATACCTCAAAACACTTTAAAGTTGCTTCTGCATCGTCTCTGTAATGCGGGAAGTGCAACCCTTTCGCCCTTACGTAACAGAGTATATGCTCACCTCCCAGCATCGGCTAGCTTTTATATTCAAATTAGGGGTAACAGCCAAAAAAAACTTCTGAAATTACATAGATATAGAAAGTGAGATGAGATAAGAAGAGGGAGGGAGAGTTGAGTCAAGAGAAAAGCGTGATCAAAGCGCGCAAATTTCGCCTCTACCGGATTGGCATCCATTTGGGCTCAGATCTGCAGCTTGACACATGGTCATATTTTCTGAGGTTGAACATGAACCGGTTGCATTTATTTAGGAGCCTATCGAACTTATCCTGGAACACCGCGTTCAGGTCAAAGGAGCACCTATCATCATTGTTGATTATAGGGAGGATTAAAGTCTGCACAAGCATAGTCTTCGTTTTTGCAAGCAGAAAGTTTCACAGACGATACAGTAGATTACATATGGATTAGTAGAACTTATTCCATATTTATAGAGGCTAAAACTTTCATTATTGCATGTAACTTTTATGCTGAAATAGTTGATAATGAAACCATATTATGATCAGCTTTTCGTAGACAAACTCAATATTTTTAAATCAGAAACAAACACATTTGTTTCTGTTTGTTCCATATATGTCCATGTGTGATTGCAGCTAGACTCGAATAAAAATAATGGTGTACAAACATTGAACATTGATAGCAAAAAGCGATCGGGTAACGAATTGGCTCGCTCTAACCGGCTGTATTTCTGTGGTATACAACGAGCTACAAACTGTGAAGAGACACCGTACAACATTCGATAAGCGAATAAACCATAAATAAAAAGAGTTGGAATATATTAAATACGATATCAGAATAATGACTACTGTACGGGCACAAAATAAATGTGTAGCGGCATCGACGCCGCCACTTACGAACTAATGACATGACGTCACACAAATCCTGCATCGCGCAAGCAAAGTTTTCGGCGCGATAAGAACACATACAACAGTCCGACAACAACCGTTGGGCAGTTGCCCGGACCAGACACAACACCGGTCTGGTCGGAGGATCTTGCCTTTTCTATGCAGGTTTGCGGCATTTTCCACCTTGTTCCGCTTACCCCCAAACTGGTAACCCTCGAACATGAACATCAGCGCAGCCTTCGTTCAGAGCTACTTCATCGTGACGTCATCATCACTTCCTCAAGCCTTCGAGCAGCGAGTCACACAGCCAGCCAGTACCCACGGCATCTACGGGGGTATACTGACCACCAGCATGCAGCGGATGCGCATTCCTGGTCATCACCCTCAGCTTCTTTTATCACCGCTCCGACCTACTGGAGCCAGCAGCACTGTCCCGACTCACTGGGACATCATCACCGCTCCGACTCAGTGGAGCCAGCAACACTATCCCGACTCACTGGATATTATCACCCTGGCTCACTGGGGCACAATCGCATACAGTTCCGACTCACCGCGAACTCTGCGATTTCCGGTACCGACTTACGCGAACCAACCTTCCACTGGCCAGGCACGCATCACAAGATGTACGGTCGACTCAACCTGCTATCGGCCTCCGGTCTCCGGAGGGGAGTGATGTAGCGGCATCGACGCTGCCACTTACGAACTAATGACGTCACACGAATCCTGCATCGCGCAAGCAAAGTTTTCGGCGCGATTAGAACACATACAACAGTCCGACAACAACCGTTGGACAGTTGCCCAGACCAGACACAACACCCGTCTGGTCGGAGGATCTTCCCTTTGCTATGGAGGTTTGTGGGACTTTACACCTTGTTCCTCATGCCCTCAAAAATGAAAAGAAAAAACATAAAGATAAAAAGAAAAGGTTAATAAAATAAAAAATAAAGGAAAAATAAGAAAAAGAAAGGATTTATTCTTCGTTCGGCCCACTGATTTTCGGCCCAAATGCCAAAATCCTGGTTCGTCCCAAACAATATGCTTCGTTCGTCCCAAAATATAATTTTAATTATTTTATGCCTGTTTCGTCCTATTTTATATTCCTTCTACGGCCCATATCTTTTTTGTATGTACCAAACTTACTTGTTTGTACAATCAGCTATTAAAAAGGGTTACGTATTTTGAAATATTTAACACCAATAAACTATTTAAAACCACCGCTCCTCTCTGTCTTCTCCGCGATGGAAAATGTACTCGTATTATTATAATAACACTTTATAGCCGGTCTTATTGAGCAAGTTATACGTATAGGTACAGCTGAAGTCACCGGAATCTGTTTAAAAGAGCGGGTAAAAAAGGTCCACCCCTTTTATATATTGCGTCCTTTGTTTGTTTTGACTCATTTGGCCAATAGCATTACTTTCCGTTATCAGCGAAACAGGCTTCACGCTAGCTCCTGTGAGCAAAGTGGTGCATTCAATATTAGTACTCATTCGTCACCAGTTTAAAGTGTGTATAAAGAATGATTGAGAATTGATCGAGTTTGTCATAGCTAAGGATAAACATTTGGGCGTCAGGACTCATCGCTGCACTTCAGTACGCATATAACTTCTGTGTTGTTGGAAAATAAACTAAACATGCTATTATTTGCTGATGACACATCTTTATTTTATTTTATAATTAGACTTAACAGTGAGGTTGACGGCGTAAATAACTCCCTACGGCAGGTTCAAGATTGGTTCACTGCCAATCATTTAGTTTTAAATGGTAAATAAAACAAAGTGCGTAAAGTTTGCATTTCCGAATGTCAAAAGTACTGATTGTGACATTATATTAAACAAGGAGAAGCTAGAATTCGTCGATAAAACGGGTTTTCCTGAGGAGTCTAGGGTGATCCCCTAGACTTAAAGCTACAATGGGATCCTCATTTAATATCATTTGCAGGGCGGCTAAGTTCGGCAGCTCATGCTGTTAGAATAAATCGTCAATTTACTGATGTAGATACCGAAGGCTGGTCTTTTTTAGTTACTTTCATAGTATAATGTCTTACGGTATCTTACTATGGGGAAGGGTGCAGACATTGAGTAAATTTTTATTCTGCAAAAACGAGCTATCGGAGTGATATACAATTTTCGCCGGCGCGATTCTCTAAAGGAACTGTTTGAGGACATAAACATCATGACGGTACCTTGTCAATATATTTATGAAACTTATTATTTATGTACGTGAGAAAAAAATCACATTCATATTTTTAGTACCTATAATCGCGACCTCTGTGTCTTTTCTGGCTACTTGGAAAAAACTCAAAACTGGTGATAGATAACAAACTTCTAATATACAAGACCATACTGAAGCCAATCTGGACATATGGCATCCAACTTTGGATATCAGCCAGCGCCTCCAACATAATGAAAGTGCAACGGGCACAAAATAATATACTAAAACAAATATCCAACGCCACCATGGTTTATCAAAACAACAGAAATTCATGAAATCCTCAATATTCCCATAGGAATATTGAGGATTTCATGAATTTCTGAACGCCATGTGCATTTATCTCCTCATTGACCATAGTCAATGAGGAGATAAATGCACATGGCTTCCAGTACAAATCCCGACTGCTCAATTATCCGAACATGCTCGCAGGACAACTTACAATCCCAGAAAGCATCCGCCGATTAAAAAAGCGGCGGAATATTTTCGACCTTTAAAACAGTGAGCCAGAAGAGTGACTTTGTAAAGATGGGGCAGACTCCACTGAGAGTAGAGCCTAACACGCCATCCGAACCATTTCATCTGCTCATAGTGAAAGACTGATCGCAAGATAAAACAAACAAACAAAAAAATACTTTTTAGTAAAAACGGCGACAGACATAATTACGTTAGTAGAAATAGGAAACAATTAATTCAACCAGGTTTCAGACTGGCTAAAGTGAAGGTTGTAGATAGTTTTATGTTTGAATTTTCTGTGCTCCAAATATAATAATGTATTATGTAAAGTAATTTTAATGAACTTCTATGAATATTAACAAGGGAATGACAGTGACAAAAAAAGAAACAAAAATATAATAATTTAAAAGATCAAATAAAGACTATAGTGGCCTATCTAAATAATCTACGAAAGAAGGTTTATTATAAAACTAAATAGTTCCAACACTTCCCCTACTTCTGAATAGATAATAGGCCATCATAAACGTTAAACTAAACCTAATCCTTTCGTTAAACACAGATGTCTTTGCTTAGATAAAAACTTAGTTAGCACGTCAGCCTTCATTTCATTTGTGGGTACATATTCTATACTGATCATACCACTAGCAACAGTATCCCTTATAAAATGATGTCTGACATCAATGTGTTTTGTTCGCGAGTGATGAATGTTGTTTTTTGTTAGCATTTGAGCTCCCTGATTATCGCTGTAAATACAGACACCATTGTCCCAACCAAACACTTCCTTCAATAAGTTTTTGAGATATATTGATTCTTTAGCAGCATCACTAAGAGCCATATATTCGGCCTCAGTCGTTGACAAGGCTACAGTGCGCTGTTTACGAGATTCCCACGAAATAGGTCCATTTAAGTAAAATACATATCCAGTGTAGGATCTCCGGTCATTTAGACATGCGCCATAATCTGCATCAGTATATCCCGTAAGTGCTTGTGTATTTTTCTTCTGGAATTTAAGTTTAAGATTTATTGTCCCTTTCAAATAACGTAAAACTCTTTTTGCTGCATTCCAGTGGATTGTTCCAAAGTTACTGTTAAACTGGCTTAACACACTTACAGCATGTGTAATGTCTGGCCTAGTTCCTACAGACAGATACATTAGAGATCCAACCAGTCTTTGATAAGGTAAATGTTGAGCACCCTCTTTCTCTTCATTTGAGGGATTCACTAATTTCAGATTAGGATCAGCGGGTGTACTAGCAGGTTTTGCATCAGTCATTGCAAAATTATCTAGTATTTTTTTAATATATTCTTCTTGATCAATGGTTATTCCATTTTCCTCTTGAATGATCCTCATTCCTAAGAAATGTTTTAAGTTTCCCAAATCCTTGACCTTAAAGAATTGTTTAATATTATTTTTAAAGTTTTCTTTCATGTCAGCATTATTGCTGAGAATGCAAAAATCGTCAACAAAGATTGCGACAATTAAAATGCAAGTTCCTTTAACTTTATAATATAGACAATGATCATGTTCAGACCTTTTCATACCAAGTTGCATCATTGCTTCGTTAAGTTTGAGGTTCCACTGTCTAGGCGCTTGTTTCAGGCCGTAAAGTGCTTTCTTTAACTGGCATACCTTCCCCTTGTTGCACTCTTTGGTGAAACCCTCAGGTTGTTCCATAAAAATTTCTTCATTTAGATCACCGTTGAGAAACGCAGTTTCAACATCCATTTGATCCATTTTAATATTCCATTGTGCTGCGAAAGCAAGTAGTAATCTTACCGTTGAAAGACGTGCGACAGGTGCGAATGTTTCATCATAATCTATGCCATAAGTTTGTGTAAACCCTTTGGCTACTAATCGCGCTTTGTAGCGTACGTTTTCCCCGTTTTCATTTTTCTTAATCTTGAATACCCATTTACAACGAACTGTTTTCCTATCTTTAGGTCTATCAACAAGGATCCAAGTCTCATTATTTACAAGTGAGTCATATTCGCTTTGAAGAGCTTCTTGCCATTTATTTTTATCATTAGAATAAATAGCTTCCTTATAAGTTGAAGGCATATCATCTTCTACAGCTTTGTACAGAACTATATCTTCTGGCCACTTTTTCGGGATTCTGTTTCTCAATGGATATCTCGTAACGGGTTGTGAAACTTGATTGTTTGTATTACCTGGAATCTCTGTTACACTGTCATGAAATTCCTCTTCAGTGTTGTCATTTTCAGGTACATTAAGTTCTGTGAGCTGTGTTGAAGGTTGAGTCATAATTTTGTTGGCTTCTCCTTCAGTTGGTGTACTTTCAGAATTTTCTTGAATTATAATAGGAATGGATTCTGTTAATTGAGTTCCAACTTTATCAACAATATTATTTTGGTAAGTAGACTTTGATTTGAACAGAAAATCGTTTTCAAAAAATTTGGCATCTCTTGTTCTGATAAGAATTTTTGGATGTTCGGGATCAACTACTCTGTATCCCTTAGTTTCAGTGCAATAACCTACAAATATGCACAGTTTGGCCTTAGCATCAAATTTCTTTCGAAGATTATTTGGTATGTGCGCATATACTCTGCATCCAAAAATACGTAAATGAGAGAGATTCACTTTTCGTCCAGTCCAGATTTCTTCAGGGGTTTTCCCTCTAATTGATTTAGTAGGTAAGCGATTTTTTAAGTAAGTCGCTGTATTAATGGCTTCTCCCCAATAAGTCTTAGGTAGACAAGATTCTGAAAGCATAGATCTTGCTTTCTCAACTAAAGTTCTGTTAACTCGTTCAGCTAAACCATTTTGCTCTGGATTGTAAGGAACACTTGTCTGGTGAACTATACCCGACTGTTTCAAAATTTCTTTCATTTCGGAATTCAAATATTCACCACCATTGTCAGAACGTAAAATTTTTATCTTTTTATCAGTTTGGTTCTCGACTAAATTTTTAAATTCGCGAAACTTTTCTACAACTTCCGATTTTTGTTTAATTAGGTAGGTAAATGTTTTTCTAGAAAAATCGTCAGTGAAAGTCACGAAATATGAAGCACCTCCCAAAGATTGAGTACTCATAGGTCCGCAAACGTCACTGTGAATAATTTCCAGTAAATTTGACGATTTTGAATCCGACATTTTGAAAGGTTGCTTAGAAAGTTTACCTTCCACGCAAGCAATGCAATTATCTTTAATAGATCCAGCAGGTTTTGGATACTTGACCCCATGAGCTAAGTGTAATCTTAGTAATTCCATACATCTGAAGTTCAAATGACCAAGGCGTTTGTGCCATAAATCAGCTGAATTATCTTTAACTTCTGTTAAATTCGCCTGAGCAATAGGTAAATCAAGTTTGTACATACCATTGACGTTTGAGGCTGTGTATAAAACTTTTCCGTATACCTTACACGAGTCACCATCAATAATTTTTCCGCCAGATTTAGAAAAAAGTACGACATTTCCTTTCTTTACCAATGAGTTCACTGAAAGCAGGTTCGTTGACAAGTTCGGAACATGCAAAACTTCGGTAATGTTGGAAGTGTTTAGTTCTACAGTACCAATGGCATCTGAAAGAATTATTTGATCATTAGCTATTCTAATACTTTTCTTGACAGGTTCAGTATCATGTAGCCAATCACGTCTATTGGTCATATGACTCGTAGCCCCGGAATCTATAAACCAGTCATCACTCTTCACAAAAGACGACATATTAAGAATTTGTTTACAAACAAAAGAATTTACAAAAGATTCACTAGCTTCAGAATTATCAAAATTAGAATTACTTATTGACTGATCATCAACCATAAGTGTTACCTCACAAATATCTGCCTTTTCCCCTTGTAATTTAGCTTTGAGAACTCTGCAATTTGCTTTTATATGCCCTGATTTTCGGCAGTAATTGCAAAATATGTTCTTGCTGTCTCTATTAAACTTATTATATGATATCACTAAAGCACTATCTTCACGTGTATCACTGCTGGTGGTTAGATTATGGCTGTCTTCTTTCAGAAGTGCAACAATGACATTATCTGATGTCAGTTCAGAGCCGGAATGTTCCAACGCCATGACAAGTGGCTTAAATTGCTCTGGTAGACCACATAGCAGTATAATTGCGAGAAACGAATCATCAACTTTTTGATTTATTTGCTGTAATTGTTGATGTGTCGACATAATCTCATTTACATACATTTCCATGTTATCAATATAACGACAGTTCATTAATCTTTTCATTAACGTGAGCTTTCTAATAAGTCCGCTGTCTGCGTATGTTTTTTTTAAGTTATTCCAAGCTTCAAATGCGGATTTAGCTCCCATTATTTTAGAAAAGACTCTTTCGTGGCAGCACAAGCCAATTTTAGAGCGGGCTCTGTCATCGCAGCGTAATATTTCTTGTGAGCTATTTTCCAAAGGTGGGTGCTTCACGCAATCCCATAGTCCACAATCAATCAGCATCATTTCCATTGAAAATGCCCATGTCGTGTAGTTCGAACGTCCTTCTAATTTGTTAAAAGATGGAGTACTTACTGTGTGTGTAGTTGAAACATAGGGTACTACACTAGTATTACTTGCATTCGTATGATGAAGAGGTTTTGCACAAGAATCTCTCTCCATTTTTATTTTCGAATCTCTGTAACACACTATTATAAGGAGTTTAGACTTTTTGGAGCTCTGGGCCCATAACCTGAAGGTTGTAGATAGTTTTATGTTTGAATTTTCTGTGCTCCAAATATAATAATGTATTATGTAAAGTAATTTTAATGAACTTCTATGAATATTAACAAGGGAATGACAGTGACAAAAAAAGAAACAAAAATATAATAATTTAAAAGATCAAATAAAGACTATAGTGGCCTATCTAAAAAATCTACGAAAGAAGGTTTATTATAAAACTAAATAGTTCCAACATAAAGTAGCCTCTTCTTTCATGGGGTACTGTATAAAATGCTACAATAAAATTCCTCCCCCCATTCTATAACTGAATGAGACGAAATTTAAAACTTGTATAAAACGCACAGTATGCAGGCAGGCATATTATAAGTTGGGCGCTTTCATCGCAGATAAAAATGCTTGGCTCAATCATAGCCCTGCTACACAACCACTAGGGCGCAAAAACAAGTGATGTGTAGAACATTATTGTTTTGAAGTATTGTTGGACCTGCTGAAGACTGTATGCATATATTTTTATTGTATAAACTCAATTTCGTTTAGTGATAACTGCACAGCATATGTGTGAGTACTATGTACCAACTGTAAATCTAAGATTTACTGTACTTATGTGTCGTTCGTTGACTTGTGTGTGCCCTGGCAGTTGAGATTGTGTCATGCTCTCTCAACTGTCTCTCTGATTGTGGCACAATTGTTGGATTATTCAATACCCTTCATGATGGGTGAGCTAAGTGGTGCCAATTCATGCGTCATGATTGTAAACGGGCGCCATCAGTTGGGATTGGCTTACTCGCCAACTCAACTTAGCTGTTTTTAATTACCTATTTTTTGTATTTTTTGCGTGTGCGTGATGCTTTTACGCGCACGACTTTTTACATCGTTCTCACTCATGTATTTTTCAACAAGAATGATGTAACCAAATAATAAACTGATGAAAAAGAGAGTCCGTGGAGTTTCTTGCACATTCTTCTCCATAGAGATAGACGCTTGCTAATATGCAACTAGATTCATATTTTTCTTTGATAAGTCGAAAAAAAATATGTATTTTTTTTTATTTTACGCTTCAGTGTGCATGTATGTGTGTTATTTTTATTGACTGTACCATTAAAGTACTTGTAATATGGGACGAAACAGTACTTCAATGATGATGTGGGCCGAACTAAGTTTTTTTTGGAATGTGGGACAAAACTTCGGGCCGAACGAAGAATAAATCAAAGAAAGGTACGGAACGGAAACAAAAGAAAAGAAAATAAAAGGAAAAGAAAAGGAAGGGCAATAATTTAAATTATTACACATTCACTGAAAAACTATACCCAAAACAAAAAAGACATGTTAAACGCAATAAATTAAAATTAAATTAAAAATCTTTTATTTCAGACAAAGTCCATAGGGTTAGTAACAATTTACTTAAAAAACTAGTGTTAGTTGGTACAGATATAAAACTAAAAACACATATAGCAACACTTTAGCGTGGAGCTGCATCCACCTCTGCATCATCGGAGAATCCCACCGATCTGCGAACACACTGAGAATAGTGTTGGTACCGCCGCGAACACGCCCCATCAGCGACCGGAATGGTCGACTAGAAAGAATTTAGGTTCGATCAGTTAGACTATGATATTTAAACCTCCAAAAACTTTAGTAACTCCATGCTACGACCGATGTTCCTTCATTGCTAACAAACTGAATGTTCTGTAACAGAGCAGATATTCCAGAGAAAATGCACTGTAAAATTTTGCTTGGTTTGATTTCCGTTGGAACATTAGCATTACCGATGCTAGGCTACAAACTCTGAAAGGGTTGATTATGCCAATGCCGTTTGAATAGACCTTAATATAGTTAAGCCGAACTAAGACATGGGTCATATCGAAATTGAAAACGTGGAATTTTGAATTTAGATGCATGCCCTCTGCTATACTTTTCATAGAAGCTGGTACGTTCGAAGGTGTTTCATTGGTAATTTTGAATTGAGAACGTGGAATGCTAAATTTTGTTGCGGTATTTTTGACAAGAGTTTTTTCTTAAGTATTTTGAGGCCCACTGGCGCCTTGAAATTTACACAAAGTTAGTTGCTAACGCGGGAGTAAATAACAAATACTACAAGGAGTTTTTTCTTAGGTGGAGCTAGGCCCACTTACACGAAAATCGTGACTCAGAATTAGTCACTAACTCGAGGTTGAATTGATAATATGTCTAAAAACTTTTTATTTATCTTCGTGTTAGTAACTAACTCTGAGTTAAGTTTTTGTTTAAATGGGTATTTGGCTTTATTAACCAAGGTGGCGCAAGTGGGTCTAAATCAGTTCTTACCATTGAAAGAAACGAATTGAAAGTTTAATCAAGTTATTTATTCATTTGATTTTCCGGTGACTGGGTGACTGAGCCAAGTGATAAGTTTTTTTTAAATATTTAACACTAATACCTCTCTTTTTAGGTTATAAAATATTTCTGCCACACACCATGTCCGAGCAATCATGTTTGCACTACCAACGAAAAATAACTCGCAGTTGAGTGGTGTGTAGACCCCTGATCCTCTAAACAATCTTACATCAACGAAAGCGTCGTGGTAGCGACAGCGAAAAATGACAAATATGTATGGGATTGTCGTACTATTGAAATGTCACTAGCGGGTTCAAAATGGCCCATATTGGTGTTAGAGTCATCAGTCCAGCCAGCATAATTAATTCAGAAACTCATTTATTTTGTTACGTCCACCCCGTGCTACTTTCATACCTGGTCTCCACCACCATTATTAACATGGAGTGACTGCCCAGCTGAACTCCACAACCCAGTATCTGGTGCCAGCTTTTCTGACTTCTGACTATCCGTAGCAACTGTCATAGATCTACAAACGTCATCGCTTTAGCTGAACCAAACAGTTTATAACACTCAAACATAACTAGAGAAATGTAAGTGTGCTATCCAAAACTTCTGGAAAATACAGCCGTGATTTTATGATAATTATCTTATTGATTTTATCGATAATTACCTTAATATTGTTCTAAATAGTATTATCACTTTGCTTCAAGTTTGTTACTTCATTAATTATTTCCATCTTTCTACCCAATAGAATTCATCTGTTCCACTTGTCCATTTCATTTACCGACAGTGTCACCGGTCTCCCTGATGGGTTGTCGTCTGAACACGTACTTATAAATTATCCATGTCTGGAAACTTCAGACAACTAGTGGTCAAGTTGAGTAGAAAGTTTTTTCACTTTCTTAAGTTAAGATGGAGCTACGTTTTATTCCATTTAAGGCGATACCCCGAGCAAAACGCCGCGCGAGCCGTTTTTTGTGCTGTTTTTAGGAGCTATCTACTCGTTATTTAAAAAGAAATTTTAATGAATAAAAATACATTAAATTTCTACATAATATTGATTCTAAAATGGTAGATTTAGTTTTTTTATAAATGTTGTATATATTTCACTAATCTCCTTCCAAAAAAACATAAAAATGAGAAATAATTATTGATATTATGCATCTCCTCGTAAAGTGTTCATTAATTTTTTTTTGTACTAACACTAATGGATAGACAATTTAACGGTCAACTGTCGAGGTTGGCCGGCCGCCGGGGCGTTGTCGGATGACGTTCCCGGGGGCCATTTTTTGCGATCGCCCGGTCTCAGTAAAACGCCGATTTCTCGGTACTTTTGTATGGGGACCATGTATAAATGTTATGTTGTTAGAATTGTGATAAAATAAGCTATCTGATTTCATAGGGATTTACCCAGTTTTACCTTGTAATATATTTGATATTACAATATATATTTGATACGTCAAAACTTGTACTGACAGGTATTTTTCCGATTCGGTCGGGTGGACAGATAACGCACAGGATGCTTTTTTCCAATTCGGTCGGGTGGACAGACGAGGGGGAACATTTTTGTAGATTTTTTTTTTCAAAAGACCAATATTCGATTTTATAAAGATTTTTTTCTAAAATCTGGGCGTATTCACTACTGTAATTCATGCGTCACCAGTGCCGCTAGACCAATAGGAATGCTCATATCTCATGCCGATTTTTTGGTCAGGGTACCGTCTTAACTTCGAATGTTAAAAAAACTGCCACGGGATTGTAATAATGGATAGAAAAAAGTATCTAATGTAAGTCATGGTTTGCCCGTGTTACATATTTCAGACAGATGTTTAATTTTTGAGTCGTGATTGATTCGATTTGAAACATACATACTTTTACATTAATCTATAATATTAGATGCAATTAGGAGGTTCCGCAAACCAGAAGACGCTGCGTTGGAAGACTTCCCACTAGGTGGATCGATAACCTGGTTAAGGCTGCGAGAATCCGCTGAATGCGAGAACCATGGGTCAATGCGGCTACACTTGGGGTAATGCAATAAATAGCAATGATGTTGACGTTATCGTCGTCGTTATCGCAAAATCCTATCCTTTCCTTATCCTCATTTTGTATTTCGTCAATATGGTCAGTATTTTTTTTGTTTTCAACTTAGATCGTAATGTTCCATTTTATATTGGGCTAATGGATCTTGTTACTCCAAGTATCGTTACTAATTTAGTTTTGTGGCCTGCAAAATAAATTGCTTGTTCAGGTAGTAATTAAGTAGTATAATGTTTTTTTAAGTAAAATAGTTTTATAAATTAAAAGTGTGCTTTACCGTCGATCACATCATTGCTTACCATCAGGTGAGATAGTGTGATTTGTGTGTGTAAAAAAACACACACACAAATTGCCAGTAATTTTTCAGTTTCATGTAATAGGGGACGAGCCTATGCCATCAACCGCGAAAAATAAATCAGACTCCGGACACTATTGAGAAATTCCAGATAGAAAAACTCAACAACACTATGTCCAACCCAGGAACCGAACTCAGGACCTCATACCTAGCAGTAGAGCTTACGACCACTAGACCTACTAGTAGTGTGTTATAGGGGCCTAACCCTTTGGGGAATTTAGGCCTGATGTTGTATATTCTGAATTCAATATAAAGACCAAGGATAAAAAAAAAACAATTATATTATTTTTGATATAAACTCTATCTTGTATCAATTCTCAACGACAATAACTACTTTTACCTTAACTACTGCTAAATAGAAATCAATATTTCTCAATTGTTTCCTCTGGCTGTATGAATAACGGTCAATGCCTATCCGCCATTTTGACAGCCATGACATCTGTCACATATACATCACTTGGCCGTAACCTTTCTAGAGAAAGCTATTGTTTACTTTGTCTTTTAGGTTTTAGAACATTAAGCAAATAAGCTCGTCAACCACAAGGCCTGCATCATAGTAACCAAAAGTTATTTAATTTTTAAAACTCGTCTGTGAAGTCAAATTGAATCTTAACTTGTAAACATTAAAGTCGATAACATACAGATAATACTTTCCCAAGTGATCAATTAGTTTGTTGAGCGTGAGCTCTGTCAAAGATAAAATAGCAACTTACAGAATCAGTCTTTAACCTTTATTACAATGCAACAAAATTGAATTTTGATGAAACAATATCAAGACAAACAGCAAAGAGAAAGTTGTAAAATTTGTAATCAGTCGTATCAAAAGTATGTGAAAGTGAAAACGACCGATTTCGACGACATTAAGAAACGGGTCACGAATGTTTTACGATCCCATATGGAACTGTACAGATTATGAAATGAAAGTGAAAATAAAATATTAACATATAATTTCCCTTTTATCCTGTTATGGGTAAGGCATTTTAATTTACGTCATGTATTATGTTCAGTGAATATGTCTCTAAGGAGTTGTTATCACATGGGCAGAATTTAAAAGTGAAATTGATAATACAAGACATTAATTTTCTTTCCAACCTAGTGTTCTTAATATGGCAGTCTATCAGCGATAAAGATTGTAACAACAAAAACAAAACACACAACAATTGAAATGATTTTGTACTCTAAGGAGATCCGTAAGATAAGGTTTCCCTAATATAGACTCCATTCTCTCGCAAAGGAGATTCTACCAAGTGTTGTAACATAGTTTTTAGGGTTCCGTACCCAAAGGGTAAAACGGGACCCTATTACTGAGACTCCGCGGTCCGTCTGTCTGTCTGTCTGTCTGTCTGTCTGTCTGTCACCAGGCTGTATCTCATGAACCGTGATAGCTAGACAGTTGAAATTTTCACAGATGATGTATTTCTGTTGCCGCTATAACAGAAAATACTAAAATCAAAATAAAATAAATATTTAAGTGGGGCTCCCATACAACAAACGTGATTTTTGTGCCGTTTTTTGCGATAATGGTACGGAACCCTTCGTGCGCGAGTCGGACTCGCACTTTGCCGGTTTTTTAAGAAGTAGATTGTGCAAAATATACCTACAGAGGCATTCTACCAACGAAAGCGTCTCGATAGTAACTTTGGTTATATTTCTGGGATTACCAAGCGCTGTCGAAAAGTCAGAAATCAATGTCTTACATTCTGCCATTTTGACCAACGCTATCAATGATTTATTTGATAGACAAAGCCAGTCTGGCTTTGTCTAGACTCTTGATGAATAATGAAAAAAATAACTATCGTAAGAAGATGAGGATCTAGACTCTAGAACCTCTGCTTGCGATATTTCTTTCATTGAAAGAAAACTACACTGTACGTGACTGTACATAGCTTAGTTACATATACTTTTTATCTCGGACCGAGTACGAAAAAAGTCAGTTAATTAGCTAGTAAAAGTAGCTTGAAAATATTTTACTGCATAACAGTGCCACATTTTATCAGAGTCGTCAATAGTAGCTAAATTCAAACAAATCGATACTTTGAAATATTATCGTTCACAAGTAACTGATAGATACAAATTGCCGGCATGTCGGTCGCGAATGAATGAATGATTTTGAAGCTGACATTAAATTTAACTGAAGCTTCCTTTGGGTGTGGGCGAGTAAAGTTGGTAAATTAAAAAAATATATATGGCAAAGTTAATTTTAAAAATTCATTTTAGAAATGCTATTGCCTGCGATTTCAAAGAGGAGCTCACTAAGTAATAACAAATAATAATCGAACGGGCCGATCATCAAGATTAATGAACGTTTGCCGAGGTCGATCAGTGGATGGGTGACAACCTATTACTTAACAAGACTCCTCCGTGCAATGATATTCTAGTAAATAGATATGTTATGAGCGCGCACATTGTGAAGACTCGAATACGTCCTAATTGGTACGTATAGTCTTTAGTCTATGTCACGTATGGCGAAGAGCGATACGCTTTGTTAAAACAAAAACAAAATAAAAAATGGCATTGTGTGTATTTAGAAAGTGTACCAATTATGACACCAAACTACATAAAACAGAAGGGATCTCATACCATATGTCAGTACGCAATACACCTCAATTTACTAACCAATTTTTTTTTTTTGGAATTTGGAGGCTAGTAAAAGAAAAAAAACATTGGTGGTCAGAATAATGATTGTTTACATTAACACGCAAGTGAAAAACACTAGCTGTTTCTTTTTCTTGTTGGTTTTATTAAGCCATCCCTTTCAACTTGTAGTGAAATGCCAGATGAATGAAAAGTATGTATGTGTGCGCTGCTGTGCGGCACACTTTTTTCGGTTGTTTTGTGAGTGTATAACGTATCTGTTTACTATATAATATCATTGCCTCCGTGTTTCAGGAAATACGATAGCACTTGAAAGATTGTGTATCATGTCATAACTTCAAAGAACGCGGATGATGATGATGATTAGATAGACAAATAACCAATTTTTTTTAGAAGTCGATATTTTTTTTTGCATATTTCTGAGTCAAACAAAATTATGTATTTATATTATTGTTTTTGATTATATTAATTGATTTCAACCACATTTCATCGTCATCAGCCTTTTAATGTGCCCATTGCTGAGACACAGGCCTTTTTTCTGCAAGGAACCCCATTTATGGAAAACAATTATAAAATTACACAAAAAGCTATTCGATATCGAAATAATGTTAACGTCAAATTGTAGGCATTGACCCTTCTAGTGTAAACCGATTGGAACCAACTGTCTTTTGTATGTTTTAGCAGTAGTTACGCTGGTATAAACAGAAAATCTGACACCAGCCTCGATAAGGGGTATCTTTTGGAGGGTTTTATCTCTCTTGGGGGGGTTGGTAGATATTATTGAAACCGATCCCAACATAGTTGGAAAAAAGTTCGTAGACATTATTTAAACCGACCCTAAAATGGTTGGGCAAAGGGTTGGTAGATTTTGTGAAACTGACCCCAACATAGTTGAGTAAAGTGTTGGTAGATTTTAGTGAAACCGACCCCAACATAGTTGGGAAAAGGGTTGGTAGATTTTATTGTAAACGACCCCAACATAGTTTGGAAAAGGGTTAGTAGATTTTATTGAATTTGACCCCAACATAGTTCGGCAAAGAATTAGTAGATTTTATTGAATTTGACCCCAACATAGTTGGGTAAAGAGTTGGTAGATTTTATTGAAACTGACCCCAACATAGTTGGGAAAAGGGTTGGTAGATTTTATTGAAAACGACCCCAACATAGTTTGGAAAAGGGTTAGTAGATTTTATTGAATTTGACCCCAACATAGTTGGGCAAAGAATTAGTAGATTTTATTGAATTTGACCCCAACATAGTTGGGTAAAGAGTTGGTAGATTTTACTAAAACGGACCCCAACATAGTTGGGCAAAGAGTTGGTAGATTTTATTGAAACTGGCCCCAATATACTTGGGAAAAGGATTGGTAGATTTTATTGAAACTGAGCCCAACTTAGTTGGGAAAAGAGTTGGTAGATTTTACTGAAACGGACCCCAACATAGTTGGGCAAAGAGTTGATAGATTTTATTGAAACTGGCCCCAATATACTTGGGAAAAGGATTGGTAGATTTTAATTGAACTGACCCCAACATAGTTGGGAAAGGGTTGGTAGATTTTATTGAAACTGGCCCCAATATACTTGGGAAAAGGATTGGTAGATTTTATTGAAACGGACTCCAACATAATTGGGAAAAGAGTTGGTAGATTTGAAACGGACCCCGACATAGTTGGGCAAAGGGTTGGTAGAATTTATTGAAACGGACTCCAACATAGTTGGGCAAAGGGTTGGTAGATTTTATTGAAACTGGCCCCAATATACTTGGGAAAAGGATTGGTAGACTTTATTGAAACTGACCCCAACATAGTTGGGAAAGGGTTGGTAGATTTTATTGAAACTGGCTCCAATATACTTGGGAAAAGGATTGGTAGATTTTATTGAAACGGACTCCAACATAGTTGGGCAAAGGGTTGGTAGATTTTATTGAAAACGACCCCAACATAGTTGGAAAAAGGTTTCATTGCCTGCGATTTCAGTGGCTAACTTCTTTTTCTGAAAGATTTAACTTCTTTTTCTGAAGTATTTTTGAAGATCTTTAAATTAAATATGCTTAGGAAATAGGTATTTATTTTTCGGATCTCCATTATCAACGTAAATTAAGCTTTCAAAAGGCTCCTCCTAAGCCTTTTGAGGCTATTCACTAACACTTAGAAACTGCCAGTACACAATAGAATCAAGGTTAAAATATGCCGTCCAAAGGTCTGCTGTAAAGAGGGTCGCTATTGAAACCAATCCCTAGGGCTTGCGTTTCAATACCGATCTATTGTGGCAATGAATAGTGGATTAAGTTAGTGAGTTATGTGGCTAGTTTCGATACAGTGTGACTCGTTGTTCCAGTGGTCGTGAGCGCTACTGCTGAGCTTGAGATCCTGGGTTCGATTTCTTGGTGGGGCATAGCGTTATTGGGTTTTTCCATCTTGAATTTTTGAGTCGCAGCTCGATGTTTGGATTTGTGCCCGATTGATGGTAATAAACTTGCTCCTATTAATAGGATCAAGAGGAAACGCGGGCAGAGAGCTTCTACTGAACTTCCTTAGTAAAAAGTGATAATTTGAGGTTTGGCTCTCGCCGATTTCCTCCTCAAGTATTGGACTAATTTAAAAGATATTCTACATATTGAATAAAAAAGATATATGTTGCGTTTTTTTTTTTTTTTTCATTTATATTTGTCTAATTTATACACTAGGCCTCTGTTGACAGCGCAATTTTGAGCATATTTTGAAGGTTCTAGTGCTTCTTAAGATAATGTATTATTAAAAAGAAAAGGTTAGGTTAGGTTCTCACCTCGAATTCAGTTATATGTCTGTTCAGGATATTCAGTCGTATGTCTGTGACCGCATTTCCTCTTAAAGTGTGGCTAAATGCGTGGCAATACTTTAGGTGCACTTCTGCCTAACCTGAGTACTAGCGTGATGTTATGTGTTATGTTGAGTGTTTTGAAACGGTAAGAAGCTTTAATTACTGCTAGTGATACTATGTGAAGAAAATAATTTGTAGGTTTTTATATTACGGGTAGATTTATCAAGATTATTGTTGTAGAGTTTGGTGTCATGCAGTTTGAAGTTTTGTGACTTTACCAATATTTCCTTACTTTGGTATTGTTCGCGGGATCGTTGGGCTACGAAAAGTTTTATGTTGAGCTACACGTTAACTGACAAATGTTTGCATTGCCTAGACAAGTCCACTTAAATCTTGTGTTGCTTACCTCAAAATACCACCTCAAATATTAACACAGTTTCTGGTAGAGAATTACCCTACATGGTTCTATGATATGAATCGTTACAGATAGTAAGGACTTTGAAATATACTGTCTTAGTCGTTTTGGTGTTTGTTCTCAGCGGAGTCAGCTAGAAACACCGGTGACAAACACTGGTCAGCGTAGGCCTTTCTTTGGACGGTCTCTTAAATTGACAAACAAATGGCTATAAATGATTTTCATGGTAATATAAGGTACCAAAACTAAAAAGGGAAAAATAAAAACATTATTACATAAAACTTTTTAACAAAATCAAACCAACTTCCAAAACAATTAAAATTTCAAAATTTGAAAAACCCCCTACACATTTTTATTTCATGCTACATAATTTATCTATTAAATAGTAGATACGCTTCGATCGGCAATCTATTGAACACGTTATCTTGCGAAAACACCCCGATTCAAACAGTGAAACGCCCATAACTTTTGAACGGCTAAACCGATTTTATTCAAACATAGCTAAGAACTCTCTCGATTAAGTCACATTTTAAACAAAACAAATTAAATCAATGAGCTATGATGCCACAGACAGACATACCGATTCACAGACACACAGATATACAGCAACACACGTCAGACTTATAAGACCCCTCTTTTTCCTGCGCGGGTTAACAAAACACTACAAAGCAAAAAATAACTTTCTTTTCTGAAGTCGGTGTCTTAGGTACCTATTGTTTTCCGTTTTTCGACACTGACTTAGGAAAAAAATAGTTATTTTTCGCTTTGTAGTGTTTTGTTTTTGATGTCGATTTGTTTTTTTTTGTTAAAAAGTTTTATAGTTAACTCTTTTTAGTTTTGGTAGGCACCTCCAAATACCATGAAAATCATTCATAGCCAAAGTAAATCTCATGACGATTGCAATAAGCCCAAACACGACTGGGATTCATTGTTTTATTTCGGAGTTCCAGTGCCTACCTTCCGGCTTCATCATCAGATCAGTTGGATTTTACCATTTGCCGAAAACCTTCATATTTTTTCGTAAAAGTACCTTTTATTTATAAATATTTGCTCCATCATAGTCGGTTAGCTATTCGATATATCTGATACCCGTGACATACTTAGCATAAAGGAGTACCAGTGGCTATATGTGGTCTTCTTCATCAGTTTCTTATCACTAAATGACACTTTTTGACTTTAAATGATTGCATTGTTGATAAAAATACCAAAATCGCTATATGTATAATATTTGAGGAGTTCCCTCGATTTCTCTGGGATGTCATCATCAGATCCTGGTTTTCTTATCATGGTACAACCCTTGAGAAATCTCTTGTCCAAAAAAAAGTATCATCAAACTTGGTTCATAAACGACGAAGTCATCCGCGAACACAGATAAAAAAAAAGTTCATAAATAAAAAAAAAACATAGTACCAAAGACTCCCGACCTCCGAAAAGAAATTTATTTTTCGCTTTGTAGTGTTTTGTAAGTCGGTTTAATTATGTTTTTGGTATGTTTGTCTCTGTTTTTATTTGATGGAGTTTCAATCTTTGAAATAGTATTATTATTTTTCTGTAAAGCACACTGGTTTTCAAATAAAATTAATTCTAAATTTAAATCAGTTATCGTTAAAGACGCTATAACTTTGAAATTGCAATGCTATTTAAAATGAACAAGAGCCACTTTATTAAAAAAAAAACTAAATGCAAATGAAGATTTGAACTAAATTGTGTTAGAGTTTTATTGCATTAAATTAATTCTTAGATAGTAAAGTGCTTTTGGATGGTTGACTGAATACAAATACCTAATAATTTATGGACAGAAAAGAAAAGTTCTTATTGACTCAATGTCTGAACAAATTACTTTCTTGAGCTTAATATTAAATGTTTTAGAAACGTAGGTACTAAAGAGAAGGTCATTCACCTTTGTTTACGATGGCAAAAATCCAAGCACATAAAAAATAAACACGACAAATAATAATATAAAACCTTGTATTTGAAAATAAAACCATTAAATAGTTGTAAGAAAAGAAAATTATTGCCACTGATTTCTGGCCCGATATTAGAGGTATAATAAGCTTTTTGATAAAGATTGGGTACTTTCATAGTGAATAAGGGACAGATGTATCTCGCCCCATGTAACATACGATTTGAGACCATACATTGCAGAATGGAAACTATCTATTGACTGTCACACTGACAGTGACAACCTCTTGAAACAAACTTGTCAATATCGTTATGTTAAACTTGTTCATTAGTCTCGTAAAAACTTGAAAACGGCTTGACCGATTTCGACTCAAAACGACTTCGACTTCAACTTCCGAAACGAAAGTTATTTTGCACTTTTTAGTGTATTACTTTTGATGTCGGTTATTTTTTTTGTGAAATAGTTTTTATGAAACAAAAAAAGTTAATTTGGTACGAAGTTTACCAGGTCATCCCTACTAATATTATAAATGCGAAAGTAACTCCGTCTGTCTGTTACCATTTCAGGCTTAAACCGCTGAACCGATTTAGATGAAATTTGGTATAGAGATAGTTTGAGACCCTGGGAAGGACATATGATAGTTTTTATCCTGGAAATCATCCTGTTGGGGGTGGACAGGAGGGTAGAAGTTTGTATTGTGAAGTAATAATTTCTCAAGTAAGGCGGTCCACAGACCTATAATATTATGTCGCGATATAAAAAAACCGGCTAAGTGCGAGTCCGACTCGCGCACGAAGGGTTCCTTACCATTATCGCAAAAAACGGCACAAAAATCACGTTTGCTGTATGGGAGCCCCACTTAAATATTTATTTTATTCTGTTTTTAGTATGTGTTGTTATGGCGGCAACAGAAATACATCATCTGTGAAAATTTCAACTGCCTAGCTATCACGGTTCATGAGATACAGCCTGGTGACAGACAGACAGACAGACAGACAGACAGACGGACCGCGGAGTCTCAGTAATAGGGTCCCGTTTTTACCCTTTGGGTACGGAACCCTAAAAAGGCTTTTCAAAGTACTAATGCTACATAGAGAAAGTCGCGGGCAACATCTAGTCTAGAATAAGAGAAAAATTTCAACATCGCGAAATACAACTCCTACTTGGAAATTATAAAAATATTCCCTACTTAAAACTAATGGACGAGAATGTGAAGATAACCGTTACATATAACCCAAATCAGATATATAGACAGCAGTGGCGTTTGCTACCTCTACAGCAATAAGCACCTACGTGAAGATCCAAAATATCTGCCCAGCCTAACCAACTATCATCATCATCATCAGCCTTTTAACGATCCCACTGCTGGCTATAGGCCTCCTCTCTGTGAGAAAGGGAATAGGCCTTAATCCACTACGCAGGCCCAGTGCGGTTTGGTGGATGACACATGTCTTCGAATTTTGGTTCTAGGACATGCCGGTTTCCTCAAGATGTTTTCATTCACCGTTTTGAGAGCAGTGGTGATGAAATAATTTACACAAAGTAAAACGCCTACCTGGGCTCGACCACGACCTACAGCTTGTAAGTCCCGGCCGATACCACTGGGCCACCACTGCTCTCCAACAACCACTGCCAACCAACTATATTGGTGTCGAATTTGTTTAACCGGATACAACCAACCAGTATGTTACGTGGCTGACTACTTATCTGACCTCAACAACCCAGTAACTGGGTAACACGATATTTCTTTGCAAGCCTGATGTCAGATTTTCTGCCTTTTACTTTACTATCCGTAACGACTGCCAAAGATCTAAAAATGCTTGCTGGACCAACACTTCATATCCTTTCCAAAGCATGGAGGATTCTCACTCTTCAGTCACCCATCTACGGTCCAAACTCGGCAAGCATTGCTTAACCGTGAATATCTCTTGAAATATTAGTAAAAGACCTTGAGATTATTAATATCTAATACCTTTAAACGAACAATTCTTGTATATATGTTAATATATAATCTGAATCTCGGCAACGGCTCCATCGAAGAAATTTAGTATGCAGGGGGTTTCGGGAGCGATAAATCGATCTAGCTAGGTTTCATTTTTAGGAAATGTCGTTTTCTATATTTACACCCGAGCAGAGCTCGGTCGACCAGGAAAAATGCAAGATTATGAAGGATTTTAGTATAGTAGATTTAATACAAAAGAGTAACCATGGAGTAAAAGAGTAACCATGGAGTTTCTTGCCGGTTCTTCTCCATAGGAAACGACCAACCCGAACCGTGCACCTTTTGTCGACGTTTTATAAGTGCCCATGTAGGCCTATATGAAATAATAAAATTGATTTTGATTTTGATTTTTGAAAAATAAGAAGTAAAAAGACTCATAAAGGTAAAGATATATTTATTTTGCTCAATAGTAATATAATACATGCAGGCATAAATAATACGTGCATGCAGGATAACATAAAAACGTACAAAATGTTCGGACATGTTTGCCACATTCTATGGCGTGCAAATATTTTCAAAGTATAACTAAATAGTTTAATGAACAATTACAAAAATAAACTTAAAACACAATAATTACAAAAATGTCAACAATACAGATCTGAAAATAAATAATAACTGTGTCAAAATATAAATGGAAATGTCAATTAATAATATTAACTCATAAAAATATGTAAAATATCAAAAAAATTTCAAATAAAATGTATGTCATTATCTGTGTCAAATAACAATCAAATGCTAATAATATCATACAAAATTAGAAAAATGAATTTAAACAAAATGTAAACAATCAAAAATTCAAATAAATAATTACAATGTCAAATATCAAGCAAATGTCATATGAAATTTATGTCAGATCTCATGCTTCACAAGATAATGTTATTAACCGACTTACCAAAAAGGAGGAGGTTCTATGTTTTTTTTGTGTTCACCGATATCTCCGTCAATTGTGGACCGATTTAAAAAAATATTTTTTTGTTTGAAAGAGTATGTTTCGAAATTGGTCCCATTTTAATTTGGTGAAGGTTTGATGAAGAACTTCGGAGATACACAACAGAACCCTTCATTAAATAACGGCAAAACTCTCGGGATTGCTGCAATCGCATGTCTGCTTTTTGATTATACCATTTCATAACATAACATCACACCAGTACGCTCTAAAGGGGTACGCAGATCTCTCATTTCACCGGTTATGTGTCAAGTTATTCGGTTAATCTATTCTGAAGTTATGGGGACCTTAACAAACAACTTGCTATTAGGTAGGTAAAACAAAAAAAGGGAAAAATAAAAAAACTTTTTTGCAAAAAAATACTACCGACTTCCAAATGAAAAACTACAAAGTGAAAAATAACTTAATTTTGGAAGTCGGTGTCCATATTGCAAAAAAATGGTAGCTACGAAAGACATCGACTGCCAAAAGTTATTTATCACTTTGTAGTTTTTCATTTGGAAGTCGGTAGTATTTTTTTGCAAAAAAAATGTTTATTCAAGGACAGACATCATAGAACAGTACAAAACAAGAGAATTTAAAAAGGGTAACCCAACCAAAAGTCTTCAAAAAGAGTCTTCTGGACTTTGGACTCAACTTTGTACATTGGTTGGTTTACCTATACTATATATTTCTAACAGAGATGGATGGACTGTGTGAGGAGTGATATGAAGGAAAAGGGAGTCAGTGATGGCGTGACGGAAGACAGGACGGTATGGAAGAAGAAAACGTGTTGCGCCGACCCCAAGTAACATGGACAAAAGGCAGAAAGAAGAAGAAGAGATACAGTTGTAAGATCTTCAACTTCATACGTTTTGGGATTATCTTCAATATAACTTAATAAGCATGTATAATCTGTACTGTAATACTGAAACCATTAGCACGTCCATAGGCATTAAATCTTATTTCACAAATTTTCTTGTGTTGTCATCATTATCTTGTTGTTGTTTTCTTGTTGTTGTTTCTTTTCTTTGTTGGGTTTTTTGCATAGTAATTACTAAACAGGCTAGCTCCTGTGTTCCAGACGATAAAAACTGACATTTTGAATACCATATTTTCGAATTCAGGACATAGTTAGGCATTAAATCTTATTTCACAAATTTTCTTGTGTTTTCATCAACAAGATCGACCCGTGCCGCTGTTATTATTTAGCCGGGCTCCTCAGGTTTGATTATCCATGAATAAAATAATGTTATACAATATCAGTCAAGGATCTCTTCTGGCCACCTACCAACCATAACTTGGATACTTTAAGCTGCATTCCTTTTGAGGAGAAAGTTCTACAAACCAGTTTTCTTGGTACCTAGGTATGTGTCGTGTACTCGAGAAAGTACCTACAATTTTTTTATTTGGTACTTAAAGTTTATGTTTGTTTCATCTTTAGTGACGATTTCTGTTTCGGAATTTCTCAGAGTCAGCCAATGCCAATGCAGCAATTATTCTTCATTAATAAAAGCGTGTTAAATAAAATAATTCATTAAAAAATCAAGTTTTTTGTATTCTTCTTAGCAAAGCCTTTCATTTGATATCTATTGATTTCATTTGGCAGTGGACAAAAAAGAACTAGTCCGCCATTTTGGGCCGTCCACCATTTCGGATTAAGAATGACTTCACTTAGCTAACCATGCATTGTCAACCAAACTAAACGTGTATGCAAAATTTTATCTTAATTGGTGGAGGATAACTGCTATAAAATTCAGTTGTAAGATTTGACCCGAACACGCAAGTTAAATAAAAGCTTGTAAAAAGGCAGTCATTGTGACTAACGACAGAATGAAAACTTAAAAGGATGACGCTGTCACAGTAGAATGTCGCTGACGCGAACCCATATAGCTTTCGGAATAGATAGAGTCGCTTTATATCAGACGACATACTTTCTAGACCTATAAAAAAACATCACACACGTTAATCCTTTGTATAATATAAGTGTCGATATAAGAACGTTCTTATAATTACTGTGGAATCTTGTCTATATCACACTAAGGCGAAAGTTAGTGAGTGTGTGTGTTTGTTACTTCTTCACGCTTAAACGGCTGGACGGATCTAGATGAAATTTGCCACAGAGTTAGATTTTAGTCCGGAATAGCACATAGGATATTTTTTATTCCGGGAATATGTTTCCTCTGGATAATTATCGACAAAAACACGGGTGAAGCCGCTGGTTAAATAAATATTTTACTAGCTTCTGCCAGCAGCTTCGCCTAAGTATCGTTGATATCAACGCTACTTTTACCCGTCAAATAATTACCAACTTTTTTGACAATTTGTGAGGCTAACAATTGGTTAAAAAACGCATTTCAGCAACATTTGAAACCATTGGTTACCATATTTAACCATTGGTTGTGTTACTTACGGACCAAAAAACTGGCACCCGTCACAAATAGCTAAGGTCACAGAACTTCTCTGAGCAATCTCCTTGACAACAGTCCAAATTGAACGTACTCACTTTGTTTTTTTTTAAGAATTGCTAAGTAGATTTAAGAGCATAAAAAATAAGATTTCCGATGTCCAGTTCATGCTTAAGCCTTAAGCCAACGTCAGTTAATATAAATGTTAATTCAAAAAACACCGACACCTTTAGCCAGTAAAGTAGAAAACGTTATTAACGGGTGGATATCAACGTTATATATGTGCCCTGTTTGATTATTGTTAATAAATTATTATTAACTGAATATTATTTTTATTCAGTTACAGGGTTGTGTTCAGACAGTCAGTCGGTAAAACAGTGGTACTAGGCTGAATCCAGTTAGATTAGAAGCCGACCCTAACATATGTAGTTAGGAAAAAGGTAGGCAAATTTATTGATGATAATTTTTAAACTGGAACTCGTGGTTAAATACTACCAGCCCGCAGGGATAAATTTTCCCTCTAACGCCCCACTCTCCCATCCCTCCCAGTGGGTTACCGCATTGTTGAGGCGGGGGGCTCAGTAGCCATGGCTTGGTCACCCACGTTGAAGCGAAGAGGAACCCGAGGAAGGGCTACTCGTCAGGGCTTTTGACGATTAAGCCGATGGCTGCTGAGCGGCCTCAGCCGTATGTGGCCTCCCATACGATATCGCGTCTTCAAACGCCAGGCAACTTCTGAAATCCCATATTGCAACGTCACATTGGTACTTACCCGGATTGGAACTCCACCACCACACATTTTACAGCGGACCTTTATCTATGTAGTTTAGATAAAAGTAATAAATCTCAAGATATTCGTAGTAATTGTATTACAACTGTCCTAACTTTGGTACAATAAACAATAATAACTTTGGTAGACCAGAAACATTCCTTACTTTGCGGATTACAGCTTTACGGAAACTAGGGCTGCCTCGCTTTAATGGCAATTTTTGTTATTCTAAAAAGGAAAAACTGGTCACGTTTTTTTTTAGTTTGATACACACTAGAAATACTAGACTTAAGTGGCAGTGGGCAGGGCACATTGCTCGCAGAACGGATGGCCGATGGGGCCGAAAAGTTCTGGAGTGGCGACCGCGAACTGGAAGACGATACGTTGGAAGGCCTCCCACTAGGTGGACCGATGACCTGGTTAAGGTTGCGGGAAGGCGCTGGATGCGAGACGCACGGGATCGGTCAATGTGGCGACGCCTGGGGGAGGCCTATGTCCAGCAGTGGACGTCTTTCGGCTGAAATGATGATGAATGATGACACTAGAAATATATTAGATATGTTAACAAACAAGTACACTCACATGTATAAGCATCCAGCACAGCAACCGTACTCACGACACGCAGCGCAGCAACCAATCGCTCATTCACTGAACCAACCATGCGGGTGCTGTATAGGTAATGTAAATGTAACGTACATCATCATCATTATCATCATCATTTCAGCCGAAAGACGTCCACTGCTGGAAATAGGCCTCCGCCATGCGTCGCCACATTGACCGATCCCGTGCGTCTCGCATCCAGCGCCTTCTCGCAACCTTAACCAGGTCATCGGTCCACCAGTGGGAGGCCTTCCAACGTATCGTCTTCCGGTTCGCGGTCGCCACTCCAGAACTTTTCGGCCCCATCGGCCATCCGTTCTGCGAGCAATGTGCCCTGCCCACTGCCACTTAAGTTTGGCAATTCTTCGGGCTATGTCGGTAACTTTGGTTCTCCTGCGAATATCATCATTTCTGACGTGATCACGCAAGGAAATACCGAGAATAGCCCTCTCCATTGCCCTTTGGGTGACTTTAAGCTTTCTGATAAGGCTCATTGTGAGCGACCACGTCTCGGTCCCATAGGTGGTCACTGGCAACACACACTGGTCATAGACTTTTGTCTTGAGACACTGCGGTAAATTGGACGAGAAGATACCACGCAACTAACGTACATAATCAGCAATAATGTTCCCACTGTTGGGACCTTGTGTCCATGAGAGTGGGTCATACATAACCCACCACGCGGAGATCAGTGCGGATTGGTGTATAAGAATAAATTTATTTTGAAAAGATTAAATTCAAGTGGATTGAATTCCTAGACCTCACACTAGGATTCCCTGTGTTTTGTGATATAGGATCCTTCGTTTCGTTAAAAGTTTTTTTTTGCAAATAAAATGTACAATCTTATATAAAACGAATTATATTTTTATTTACATAGATAAAAGGATATACAGTGTAAATACTTAATGAACTATGACTAAAAACATATACACTTAAAACAAAAACTACTCACTAACTGAACCTAAAACTACACTAAACTAAAATATGTTGTCCAAAAAACTCCTCTACATCGTTGTCCACTGGTAATGTGCCCAAAAGACTGGCAGCATTGCCACGTTGTATGGCAAAGATTTATATATTTTTTACTATAAGTGAAAACTTGTAATTGGACTTATTTTTTTTATACAGACAAAGCATTTTTGTTATTGGCAGTAAGTTTTCCAAATAAAATAAAATAAATAATGCTTATTCTCTGACTCCTGTAAAAGCCAGTCCTTGGGACACGCGAAGTGTCAACTAGGCGTTTGGAAAGATCTTTAAACAAAGAGAGAGAACTCGGACCCCACGTACAATGTATTAATGTATATAAAAATATATATGTATATATATATATGTATACACCCTATGTACAATTTTAAATCACAGTCAATTGGATGACTGACGCATTTCTTCGAGTTTTTGGTCCTAGGATTTACCGATTGCCGCCCAGTTTTCATTTACTATCTTCTCACAGATACATAAGCTCACGCCTTTTTCCCATAAGGGTAGGCAGAAACTACAGAACGCTACCTGCTACGATGCTTTCATACTCGAATCTTTTTGCTATGTTAACTATATTATCAATGAATACTTGACTATTAGAACAATTTTTTGGTTAAAGGTTTGTCAAAGGCAATCTCCGGTCTGAGCAGCTGAAAACGCAAGTAAAATTTAGTTATTAGGGTTCCGTACCCGAAGGATCCAAACGGAGCTCTGTTTTTGTCACTCACGTGTCCGTCTGTCTGTCCGTCTTCTGTCACAACATTTTGTTCTGGAGAATTTTTTAACTTTCCATTGACCTAATTACTTGAAATTTGGTGATAATGTTTATTATTACGTATATTTTACTAACAAATACCAATATATTCAACATTTGGTACGGAACCCTAAATGTGCGAAGCCCGACAATCCCAACGCACTGTTCCCAAACCACTGCAACTTCTGAAAGCCAGAATCAACAGTGACGACCACCAGAAAAGCGCCGAGGCTATGAAGCTCGACGAAGTCCCGGAGAATGAACTTAACTGTCTTGGATCCCGCAACGAAATTAATCAGAAAAGAATAATTGAGGAGTAAGATAAAATACAAATTTCCACTTCCCTCCATATCAAGCAGGAGACAGAACAAACAAGACCAATAGGCACAGAGAAACTCCGACAAGCACTTGGCCGGTTTTTTGTATTTCGCGATCAGAATTTTCAGCCTATTGTTCTCAGTTACCGAATTCTATCAGCCCTACAATATCCTGAAATATTACGAACTTGTAATGAGAAATGGAGGGATGGATCTGATGTCCATCAACAAAATACTCTGGGTTTTATTTCCCTTGAATGAGTCGTAAAATGAAACACAATAATTACGGTAGAAGCATAGACAAGATAGGTTGGAGATAGTCTGTGGATAGAGGATATCTTGTATGGTAAGAAAAGTTGTGTTTTATAAGTTGATCAGTTTTATTTATGTGGAGTATTTCTGGACTCGTTTAGAAACTAAGTTGCTTATCGTGCGTTTGGTGAATGGGAGCTCCACAAATAAAAGTCTGACCGACATAGTTCTATTTTTGTAATTTTGACTGCAGATTTTTGGAAAAAAAATGTAAAGTTAGTATATAGTTGATGAAGAATGAAGTAAATAATTATATCTAAGGCACGCTATTAGCCTTAAGATTTCCTATATGTCCATTTTATAAATGCTTTATCAAAAACATGCTTCCATAGCATATAAACACAAGGCCTTTTTAGAAAAAAATATAATAAGCTCTTTAAATAAACCACTTTCCTTCAACACCGTTTTAAAAAATAGGTATTAAATAAAATTAGTTTTCATAAACGAAGAACCAATATTTTCCTAGAATTTTTCCAGAACGATTCCATTTCCACGATATTTTGGTACAAATTACGATTTTCGATTTTCTATAGAATTTCGTATTGTTTTTCACCGCAACCCTTTTCTGGTACGTTTTCATTTGTCAACAGCGTCCTAATTGAATTCAAAACTATTAATTAATAATGGAAAGGTTGAAAACAAACCAATTTAGAAGGAAAAGGTCAGAATGAATTTTGCTTTAGACAACAATTTAATATCAATTATTATAGAGCTAACTAGTTATATTTTTAGCTGTTTGAAGAGATCCGCCCGTTCAATAGTTCTGCGCATTTTACTCTTTGAATTGGTATGTTTTCGCAAGATATCGTGTTCTAATTACGTTTTACGATAGATTGTCGATCGAAGTGTGAATATTTCCGGGTATTTATTTAGCTTAAAACCATGTTCATAAGATTTTAGTAAAAAATAATCATCATCATTTGGCTCATACCAGACAAAAGACGTCCACTGCTGGACAGAGGCCTCCGCCAAGCAAAAAAATAAATCCCCAAAATAAACAAAAACCTTGAATGTATTAGTTTAATTGACAAGTAACCCACTCGTTGAAATTCACACACGCATCTCTTTGTCCAGTCTAATAGCTTTCTCGAACACTTATCAGTTTTACTTTCTTGCTCGCTAAATTCTTCACAAACTGGTTTCTAGTATTTGTGTCTATATTTACGTTTGCACTTGACTTTGGAGATCTGTGTGGAGTGGAGATAGTTCATTGTCAAGAGGCTGACATTCTGTCAATAGCGTCGCAACAGCAATTGGTAAAATGTCAATAAGTATTACGTTTTTTTTTAATACAAGCTTTGATCTAAAGGGTACTAAATGTAATATTAAAGGTCAATACACATATCATGAGCACAAACACGTTGGTGATATCATATAATTATGTCTGGTTGAAGAGTTGGTATGACCACCTTACGGCTCCATCATGAAACCAGTTACGTAGTACCAGATTATTTTAATGTTTCCAAATCATCGGATACCAGGAAGTGCTTGAAAAATGGATCATTAGTTACCGGACACACATAAAAAATCAAGGTATAAAGCTTGTAATATTAATAAGTAAAATTTACCATTGAACAAACTTTTTAAAAACAAGCTTTTTTCGTATTCTACTCAGCAAACCCTTTCATTTGATACCCATATCATAGTAGTGCACAAAAAATAACTAGTCCGCCATATTGGAATGACGTCACTTAGCTAACCATGCATTGTCATGCAAAATTGCACCTTAATCTGTGGAGGATAACTGCTTTAAAATTCAGTTCCAAGATTTGACCCGAACATACATACATAAAAAGCAAGTTAAATAAAAGCTTGTAAATGTATTAAAATGCTAAGCGCTATTGAAATGTCACGTAATCAATCCCTTAAACTTAGTCATTCTAACCATCGCTATCGCTTATGGAATGACAGTTTGTTTGAATCCCTGAGGCGTTTTGATTTGTTAAAAGACATAAATTTGAAAATGCACTGAAATTAACATCATCAGAATTGGCTTGCCCTTTTTTGTTGCTCCAAATCATGTTCAGATGCGAGGGCACGGTTGGCGCAATGGTTGAAAGAAAAATAGTAAAATTCCTAGAGTGGGTTTTTGTTTATTGTCTATAGGGTCGCGCTTGACCTCTATCTCAGCTGATGATAAGCGATGATGTCGTCCACGGTGAAGCACGCTTGCCTAGAAGAAACCTGTTCACTCTTGACTTATAGACTTCTAGATAGTAGCTATCGAGAAAAATGAAATCCGGCAACGTTTAAAAAAAAGGTTTCTTGTCTTGTTTCAATTTATTTGCAGTCTGTGCAACATGATTGTATTTTCTTCTTTCCTATACACTAATTACCTAATCAGCCTCTATATCATTGCTGCGACTTAACTAATCGTAATAAACCATTCGGGCCCAGCATAGATCGCAGGATTGCTAAATATTTTTGAGTTTTTCGAACAAAACATTGATGTTCCTGTACACCTATTATTGAGGATATCAACAAATAAAACTTTAGATTGGTCTGGATAACTTGTTTAATTAAGTTTCTAAAAATTTTGGAAGATAAGTAAGTTAGAATAAAATAACACGGACGTGGCGGCCGATAGCGAGCGCGCAGGTGAAGTGAGGTGGCGCAGCGTGCGCGTCGGGCGGCGGCTACCCCGCCAGCGCCTCTACCCTTCCGTCGTCTTAGTGAGGGCCGGAACACCTATGAGATCCATCCATACTTACTAATACCATAAATAGAAAAGTAGCTCTGTCTGTCTGTTAACCTTTTACGCTAAAGGCAGTTAAAAAAAAAAAACCGGCCAAGTGCTAGTCGGACTCGCGCACGAAGGGTTCCGTACTTGGTAAATTGCGGGTTACGATTTATGACGTATTAAAAAAAAACTACTGAATATATCTCGTTCAAACCAATTTTCGGTGGCAGTTTACATGGTAATGTACATCATATATTTTTTTTTAGTTTTATCATTCTCTTATTTTAGAAGTTACAGGGGGGGGGGGGGGACACATTTTACCACTTTGGAAGTGTCTCTCACGCAAACTGTTCAGCTTAGAAAAAAATTGATATTAGAAACCTCAATATCATTTTTGAAGACCTACCCAGAGATACCCCACAAAAAATTTTTAATTTCAGTTTTAAGTATGGGAACCCCCAAAATTTATTGTTTATTTTTTTATTTTTGTGTGAAAATCTTAATGCGGTTCACAGAATACATCTACTTACTAAGTTTCAACAGTATAGTTATTGTTTCGGAAAAAGTGGCTGTGACATACGGACGGACAGACAGACAGACAGACAGACAGATATACAGACAGACATGACGAATCTATAAGGGTTCCGTTTTTTGCCATTTGGCCACGGAACCCTAAAAAGGATATGGATATAGTTTTTTGTTTATCCCAGAAATCCTCCTCAAGAGGATGGAAAGAGGGGTGGTCGTTTGTACTGTGAACCAATAATTTCTCAGGTAAACGCAGTCGAAGTCGCGGGAAAAAGCTAGTTGAAAATATATTAACCTAGAAAGCCAAGTAGTAAAATTGTTGTTGCCTATAATACATAATGGTGGTACACCTGTCGTCTCACCTTCAACGAAATCCCTTCCTAACATTTGTGGTCACGGCCAATATACTTTACTGTTACCTGTTTGCGGTTTTGTGGTTTTTTTATACGGCAAGGTGTCATAGACCTTAATATTATTATTACTCCATGAACTATATACAGCCTGCCTCGTTGGTCTAGTGGTCGCAAGAACTATAGCTGCTGATCATGAGGTCTGATGTTTGATTCCCTGGTCAATCCCACCGCACTATTCCCAAACCACCGCAACTCCTGAAATGCTCCGAAGCAATGAAGCTCGACGAAGTCCCGGCGAATGAATTTAACTGTCTTGGATCTCGTAATGGAATTAATCAGAAAAGAATAACGGGGGAGAAGGAAAAAATATTAATTTCCACTTCTCTGCATACCAAGCAGGAGACAGAACAAACAAGGTCAATAGGCAGAAGGTCATTTATAATTGGGATTAGCCCTGTTGCCTAGCACCACGGATAAAAATTATCATTAATATTAATGGGTCTTAACATTGTGAGCTATTTATTATATTTGATTCCAAAAATAAGTATGGCAAAATCGCTTGAACGCACGGGAATTTGTTCTAGTTTCCACAAGGTCCGTTTAGTAAACAAATTCTGATGCCGCCTGGACATTATTCAACATTATACGAGTATTACGTTTATTCTGGCAAAAAATACAATCTCATAAGATATGATGTGCAGATTGTACATATTCGCAGTTAGATGTAGAACATTGACATAAAGGGATGATTCCTGAGTCGGGGAAAGTGTTATTGTGTTTTTCCATCTGTAATTTTTCAGTAGGACTGCACTAGACTTTTTGGCTGGTTGATGGTAATAGGTTCGCTTCATATTACATGGGACATACATATAACTGAAAGAAGAAAAACTGTTTATTCGCCACAAAAACGACATAAAAAATTTCTACTGGTGAAATGTGGATGAGCTATATGTGCACCTCTGCCTAACCCCTTGGAGATACAGGCGTGATAGTATGTTAATATTGTATATGCACTTTATACAAAGTAATAAATATTAAGGAAGCAACCCTGATAACACGAGATAAAAATAAGCTGTTCAGTATAAGACATTACTGCAGCGGCCAGCAAAAGAGACAGGCAAGCCGAGGCCACATGAGTAGATAAACGGAACAGAGATAAAGCTTCATACAACCGCGCGAATCGGTTGCACTACTACAAGCACGCGGACGCATGAGTGCGTGACCACTGGCCGCTTGTCGCGTACGCGGCGAGACTGGAAAAAACCGCAGGCTTATTACGTATGAAACAGCAATTAACAATATTTGCGCAGAGATTGTACAATCATCGCGCGAATATCGCTTTACGTCAAAAAATTGGAAGGCATATTTTTGCGAAATAATTGCTCTTCAATCGCGAATCCGCATTATATATGAGCTATAGCCACACCATAATAATTTTACGACAGCACTGCTAACAATAAAAATCTTTTAACTGAAATGTGCATTTATCGCAAAGTGATCGCGTTAATTTCGTATTACGTATGGTTTTTGACAGCAGAGCGACAGCGATCGGCGAGCAAATGTGGCTGTCAAATTGCGATTACTTTTTCCCTTGTTGTTGGTCGATTGCCAATCGCTCGCTGATGGCTGAGTAGGTACAGAAGTTTTTCAGTTTTTGGCGGCTTTTTTCGTATGTTATTTTGTGGCTACTTTAATTATCCGCAAATTAGAATAATAATATAAGAATAAATATTGAAATAACAAATTCCTAGTGAATATTGTAAATGTAAATGACAAATTGGTGTTGTTTTGAGTCTCTAATGTCTACGCAACTGGACTATTTGTTGAATCATTGAAACAGAAGTGATCACGGTAAAGTGGAGGATTTTTTTATATACAGTATAAAAAAATCTGTGTTGGCTACCTCAGCGAAGCTTATATGTTTACTACTAAATGCTTACAAACACATGAGAATGTGATAAGTCCGCAATAAGTATCTTCTATTATATATTTTTTTTATATGGCAAACACCGATGTCGACTAATCTGCCAATGTCTAAATTAAATTTGAAAAATCTTTTTTTATGTTTCATAGCTCAAATACGAGATAATGTAGTCTACTAAGTGATGTTCTAATGCGTTATCGATTCAATTTTTAAAACAATCGACAATTCGAAGAAATTTTAATTGATTTTACACATTGACATACATGTAAATGTACCTATTTTTCTGTTTCTTCTTCTTGTTTGTATATTATGTGTGTGTGCATAAATGGTTAAATAAATAATAAATAAATAAAATGCAAATATCAAATTTTCACTGCCATATGTACTTAACACAAATTCTTTACATCTGCGAATATTAATTTATCGGAATATTGGAGCTAAATAGTAATCAAATTGACTATTGTAAAAACAGTGTAAAAAAACAGCCTCCACGAAGTGTTGCTCTTTCATAAGCTGGTTAATTCATCAAACGATACATTTTATAAATCATCGGACAGATAAAATAGCTTCTGTTAAAAGTGACTGTCAAAAAAAAAGACTTGGCTTAAAGGCCTCAGTAGCCAGGTCACTAAATTGATCGCGCAATAATTGTACAATTATTGCTGTTCCTTACGTAATAAGCCCGCCGGTTTACTTTGGCACAGCCAGTGGACAATCTCAGGGTCTGTGCAACGCACGTTGTTTGTTTTGTTAGTTGCAAGTTTGAATATTTTATTGTAAAAACGTTGTATTTTATTATTAATAATGGTTGTTTATTGTACTGTGTGTATGAATAAAACTTGAAAAACAAAAAAAATAGAGTAAGTAATATGTAAAGTATTCCATCATACATAATCTATATATAAGAGAAAGTTGTGTTAGTTACACTATTTATAACTCAAGAACGGCTGAACCGATTTGGCTAAAATTGGCGGGGAGGTAGCTTAGAACCAGGAGACATATAAAAGAAAGTCGTGTTAGTTACACTATTTATAACTCAAGAACGGCTGAACCTATTTGGCTGAAAATTGGTGGGGAGGTAGCTTAGAACCAGGAGTCATATAAAATAAAGTCGTGTTAGTTACACTATTTATAACTCAAGAACGGCTGAACCTGTTTGGCTTAAAATTTGTGGGGAGGTAGCTTAGAACCAGGAGACGGACATAGGATAGTAGGGTAGGTAGGGTAGAGTAGGTAAGGTAGGGTAGGGTAAGTAGTGAAGGGTAGGTAGGGTAGGGTAGGTAGGGTAGGGTAGGGTACAGTAGGTAAAGTAGGGTAGGGTAGGTAGGTTAGGATATGTAGGGTAGATGAATGTTTGGTGTTTTTATGGCAAAAAAAGTTTGCCAGGTCAGCTAGTAAATAATAAAACTATTTAACAAATGTTTTGTTTTTGATTTCACGTATTGTGACAACCCTATCAAAATAGGTAACAATTTTGCTCGTTCTTAGGAAGCTTTGTCTCTGTTCCGTTTATCTACTCATGTGCCGAGGCACACATACGTAAGTCCATCAATGCCTAGTTGTGGCCAAGGCTTGTATAGTATTTTTCTCAAATAATGCGCGAAAATTTAATCTATGGTATGTAGAACTCATTTTGTCAAATACAATTACTTTTCAAAATCAATGACAAATCAACGAACAACAATATTTTGCCCAGCGCGTTAAAGTGTTCATGTGTTTTTTTTTTGAATAAACAGCTTTCTATTTGTAAGTCAGTTCGAAATTTAAATAAAACCTTTGATAAGTTACCTCCTTGGTTGCCATGTTTTGGAGTAAAAGATCGTTCCATTTTTAAATTAAACGACAGATATGAGTTTTCTATGTAATTTATTTGGCCGCTAAACCACGACGTATATAAGGATGTTCATACAACTTTTGCCGGCCGCTGCTCGCATGTACAATACAACAATAAATTTCGATATATCTCGAAGAAGGGTGTCAAAATAATGCTCAAATTGTTAAGCATGTTTGAGAAATAATGATTTTATCTAATTAAGCTAATATAAATGTATGGGCACTTGATTCGACTTTTTCGCGATTTCAGGTTTGGTCCCTTAATAAAACTTGTTCATAAGGACGGGAAAAATTAAAAGAAAATTACCCCTTTTTAGGTTTTGCGTTTATTTTTATATACTTTATTAACAGTGATTGATAGTCCCTGAAGTATTTTGTTTGCTACGTACCATAACATAATATTCAGTTGGTTGGGGCGCAAAAGTAATTTTCTCTTCGTCATATCGTTTCATTTACTACATCAATCCATTTTTGAGTTATTTTATCTTTATTAGTCAAAGCTCTTAAAAGGTTGAAACTATTGCTATCTTTAATTTTTGCGCAGATATTAGCCATTAAAGATTAATTTTTCGTCGTAATATTGACAAAAACCAAAGAAAGTGAAAGAAAGAAAGTTACAAATGTAGTAACAATGTTTGAATGAAAATTGTCACCCACGCCACTCGTTAGAGTATAGCCACTAATATATCAAATTGTGCCTACCAGCGTTGTTTTCTCTTCAATAATACGAAGAATGACAAGGAAAAATTACCTTGTACATTAGAGAGTTTCAAGGCCACTATTTTCTGTCTTTTGTTTTTCTACCTTGAGCATATATTATTCACTATCATCATAATACAGCCAAAAGATGTCCACTACTGGACATAGGCCTCCCACAAGCGTCGCCACACTGATTGGTCCTGTGCGTCTTGCATCTACCGGACTCCCGCAGCCTTGACCAGATCGTCGCTTAACCTAGAGGGAGGCTTCCAAAGCTGCGTCTTCCGGTACGCCGTCACCACTCCAAAACTGGGGTCCACTCCGACATGGGCCCAAAAACCATTCGTTATGCGAGCAGTGTGCCATGCGGCAATTATTCGGGCTATGTCGTTAACGTTGTCGGTACCGTTATATATTATTATCGGACTAACATAACATGAAGTCTATATTCAGGTACCACATCCATTTTAAACTTCATCCAATATAAGATATTTTCGGTTATGGAGGTCAGAGCAGTCGTTCTATGTAAAAAAGCTTAAACATCCGACACAAAAACCTAAAAAAAAATTTTCCTTGTCTCTATTTGGAATCGGTCGTCTGCGAATTCTTTTTGTGGTTAGGCAGCCTCCTTAAAGCAAAAATATAATTTATTGACCTTATAACTTTAACAGTAGTCATATTTTTACTATCAAAGCGTCGTACTGACGTTGGGGGATCGCTAAAATTAAAAACAGCAAAGTATTTATTATATTCTTCTGCTTCTCGTGTGAGTGATATAGTTACAATTATACGCCCGTTTTTATTTGGATTTTTATTTTTTTTACTTATTGCATTCAGCTGCATCTGTTAAGACTGGATCAGACCCCAAGATAGTTGGAAAAAGGTTTGGGAGATGATGGCTAGCCGTCATTATAACAGTACACTTCATTTCAGCTGGGTATCATCTTTAACAGAAACCTTCCTTGTTGACTTTTGCTTGCTTGTTTAAAGCTATGTCAACACTTTTATGGTCACGAATTCCTTGCTGTTGAATTAGGTATTTTACCTATGTTTGCAATATTTGTAAATATGTGAGAACCATGTTCCTATTTATCAAATTAATGAATTTACCTGCTAAAGCTTTTAATTATATCTAAGGCACGCTATTAGCCTTAAGATTTCCTATATGTCCATTTTATAAATGCTTTATCAAAAACATGCTTCCATAGCATATAAACACATGGCCTTTTTAGAAAAAAATATAATAAGCTCTTTAAATAAACCACTTTCCTTCAACACCGTTTTAAAAAATAGGTATTAAATAAAATTAGTTTTCATAAACGAAGAACCAATATTTTCCTAGAATTTTTCCAGAACGATTCCATTTCCACGATATTTTGGTACAAATTACGATTTTCGATTTTCTATAGAATTTCGTATTGTTTTTCACCGCAACCCTTTTCTGGTACGTTTTCATTTGTCAACAGCGTCCTAATTGAATTCAAAACTATTAATTAATAATGGAAAGGTTGAAAACAAACCAATTTAGAAGGAAAAGGTCAGAATGAATTTTGCTTTAGACAACAATTTAATATCAATTATTATAGAGCTAACTAGTTATATTTTTAGCTGTTTGAAGAGATCCGCCCGTTCAATAGTTCTGCGCATTTTACTCTTTGAATTGGTATGTTTTCGCAAGATATCGTGTTCTAATTACGTTTTACGATAGATTGTCGATCGAAGTGTGAATATTTCCGGGTATTTATTTAGCTTAAAACCATGTTCATAAGATTTTAGTAAAAAATAATCATCATCATTTGGCTCATACCAGACAAAAGACGTCCACTGCTGGACAGAGGCCTCCGCCAAGCAATAAAATAAATCCCCAAAATAAACAAAAACCTTGAATGTATTAGTTTAATTGACAAGTAACCCACTCGTTGAAATTCACACACGCATCTCTTTGTCCAGTCTAATAGCTTTCTCGAACACTTATCAGTTTTACTTTCTTGCTCGCTAAATTCTTCACAAACTGGTTTCTAGTATTTGTGTCTATATTTACGTTTGCACTTGACTTTGGAGATCTGTGTGGAGTGGAGATAGTTCATTGTCAAGAGGCTGTCAATAGCGTCACAATAGCAATTTGTAAAATGTCAATAAGTATTACGTTTTTTTAAAATACAAGCTTTGACCTAAAAGGTACTAAATGTAATATTAAAGGTCAATACACATACCATGAGCACAAACACGTTGGTGCTATCATATAATTATGTCTGTTTGAAGAGTTGGTATGACCACCTTACGGCTCCATCATGAAACCAGTTACGTAGTACCAGATTATTTTAATGTTTCCAAATCATCAGATACCAGGAAGAGCTTGGAAAATGGACCATTAGTTACCGGACACACATTCAAAATTAAGATATATAGCTTGTAATATTAACAAATAAAATTTGCCATTAAATAAACTTTTCTAAAGCAAGCTTTTTTAGTATTCTATTGAGAAAACCCTTTCATTTGATACCCATATCATAGCAGTGCACAAAAAATAACTAGTCCGCCATATTGGAATGACGTCACTTAGCTAACCATGCATTGTCATGCAAAATTGCACCTTAATCTGTGGAGGATAACTGCTTTAAAATTCAGTTCCAAGATTTGACCCGAACATACATACATAAAAAGCAAGTTAAATAAAAGCTTGTAAATGTATTAAAAGGCCAAGCACTATTGAAATGGCAAGCACTATTGTCGCAGCAATGATAATTGCTGCGACTTAACTAATCGTAATAAACCATTTCAATAGTGCTTGGCCTTTTAATACATTTGATATATAGATTTGATATATAGAGGCTGATTATGTGATTAGTGTATAGGAAAGAAGAAAATACAATCATGTTGCACAGACTGCAAATAAATTGAAACAAGAGAAGAAACCTTTTTTTTAAACGTTGCCAGATTCCGTGTTTATACCGATCTAGGGATCTTTAAGTCAAGAGTGAACAGGTTTCTTCTAGGCTAGCGTGCTTCACCGTGGACGACATCATCGCTTATCATCAGCTGAGATAGAGGTCAAGCGCAACCCTATAGACAATTAACAAAAACCCACTCTAGGAATTTTACTATTTTTCTTTCAACCATTGCACCAACCGTGCCCTCGCATCTGAACATGATTTGGAGCAACAAAAAAAGGGCAAGCCAATTCTGATGATGTTAATTTCAGTGCATTTTCAAATTTATGTCTTTTAACCAATCAAAACGCCTCAGGGATTCAAACAAACTGTCATTCCATAAGCGATAGCGATGGTTAGAATGACTAAGTTTAAGGGATTGATTACGTAATAAACCATTCGGGTCCAGCATAGATCGCAGGATTGCTAAATATCTTTGAATTTTTCCTGTACTACACCTATTGTTGAGGATATCAACAAATAAAACTGTAGATTGGTACTGGATAACTTGTTTTCTTAAGTTTCTACAAATTTTGGTAGATAAGTAAACATGCGCGTGCGCGTTGGGCGGCGGCTACCCCCGCCCGCACCTCTTCCCTTCCGTCGTCTTAGTGAGGGCTGGAACACCTATGAGATCCATCCATACTTACTAATACCATAAATACAAAATAGATGGCAAGAGGGGTGGTCGTTTGTACTGTGAACCAATAATTTCTCAGGTAAACGCAGTCGAAGTCGCGGGTAAAAGCGAGTTGAAAATATATTAACCTAGAAAGCCTAGTAGTAAAATTATATTTTCCTACAATACATAATGGTGGCACACCTGTCGTCTCACCTTCAACTAAATCCCTTCCTCACATTTGTGGTCACGGCCAATATACTTTACTGTTACCTGAGTTTGCGGTTTTGTGGTTTTTTATACGGCAAGGTGTCATAGACCTTAATATTATTATTACTCCATGAACTATATACAGCCTGCCTCGTTGGTCTAGTGGTCGCAAGCACCACAGCTGCTGCTGATATAGGTTTGATTCCCTGGTCAATCACACCGCACTATTCCTAAACAACTGCAATTCCTGAAAGCCAGAATCAACAGTGGCGACTACCAGAAAAGCGCCGAGGCAATGAAGCTCGACGAAGTCCAGGCGAGTGAATTTAACTGTCTTGGATCCCGCAATGAAATTAATCAGAAAAGAATAACGGAGGAATAGGGAAAAATACAAATTTCCACTTCCCTTTATACCAAGCAGGAGACAGAACAAACAAGGTCAATAGGCACAAAAGGTCATTTACAACTGGCATAAGCCCAGTTGACTAGCACCACGGATAAAAATTATCATTAATATTAATGGGTCTTAACATTGTGAGCTCCCTCTATACCTCTTAGTCAAAGCTCTTAAAAGGTTGAAACTATTACTATCTTTAATTTTTGCGCAGATATTAGCCATTAAAGATTGATTCTTCGTCGTAATATTGACAACATCCTAAGAAAGTGAAAGAAAGAAAGTTACAAGAATGTAGTAACAATGTTTGAATGAAAATTGTCACCCACGGCTCTCGTTAGAGTATAGCCACTAATATATCAAATTGTGCCAGCATTGTTTTCTCTTCAATAATACGAAGAATGGAGACAAGGAAAAATTACCTTGTACATTAGAGAGAGTTTCAAGACCACTATTTTCTGTAAATAATAGCCGTTTGTTTTTCCACCTTGAGCATATATTATTCATCATCACCATCATTTCAGCCAAAAGCCACCACTGCTAGACATAGGCCTCCCACAAACGTCGCCACACTGATTGGTCCTGTGCGTCTTGCATCTACCGGATTCCCGCAGCCTTGACCAGATCGTCGCTTAACCTAGAGGGAGGCTTCCAAAGCTGCGTCTTCCGGTACGCCGTCACCACTCCAAAACTGGGGTCCACTCCGACATGGCCCCAACAACCATTCGTTCTGCAAGCAATGTGCATACTCAATTATTCGGGCTATGTCGGTATCCTTGTCGGTACCGTTATATATTATTATCGACTATAACATAAAGTCTATATTCAGGCACCACATTTATTTTAAATTTCATCCGATATTAGATATTATCGGTTATGGAGGTCAGAGCAGTCGTTCTATGTACAAAAGCCTAAAAAAACCGACACAAAAACCTAAAAGATTTTTTCCTTGTCTCTATTTGGAATCGGTCGTCTGCGAATTCTTTTTGTGGTTAGGCAGCCTCCTTAAAGCAAAAATATAATTTATTGACCTTATAACTTTAACAGTAGTCATATTTTTACTATCAAAGCGTCGTACTGACGTTGGGGGATCGCTAAAATTAAAAACAGCAAAGTATTTATTATATTCTTCTGCTTCTCGTGTGAGTGATATAGTTACAATTATACGCCCGTTTTTATTTGGATTTTTATTTTTTTTACTTATTGCATTCAGCTGCATCTGTTAAGACTGGATCAGACCCCAAGATAGTTGGAAAAAGGTTTGGGAGATGATGGCTAGCCGTCATTATAACAGTACACTTCATTTCAGCTGGGTATCATCTTTAACAGAAACCTTCCTTGTTGACTTTTGCTTGCTTGTTTAAAGCTATGTCAACACTTTTATGGTCACGAATTCCTTGCTGTTGAATTAGGTATTTTACCTATGTTTGCAATATTTGTAAGTATGTGAGAACCATGTTCCTATTTATCAAATGAATTAATTTATCTGCTAGAGCTTTTAATACTTTAGTACGAAGTAGTGCTATTCTACGTGCATCGTCCTCACATACTCGTATATGAATTTATTAATGTATGTAATGTAAATATTGTAAAACACCAATTTTTTTTAAAAGAGTAAGTAAGAAGTTTCTTGTGCGTGATTTTCCATACCAAGCTACTTTTCCGAATGCAGGGTAGAATCTAAATAAATATTTTTTAATTTTTAATTGTTTGACGTTCAAAAGTGACACGTGAAATTTAATTGACTTTGACTTGCTAATCAGACAATTTAGATTTTAGTTTCAATCTGTTAACAAAAAGTCTTTATTTATTTATTCGTTTATCGTCGCATTTACGCCTTGCAGCAATTGCACCGATGGATCACATACTTATACTAAATATAAGTCCAGGTTTCCTCACGATGTTATTTTATCACCGTAGTCGGCGCTGTTTTTATCGGACACTTAGAAAGTACATATGAATTGAAAAGTCACATTGGTACTTGCCCGGATTTTGAACCAATCACGAAAGACGAGGTCTTTAGTTACTGAGCCATCACGATATTGTCTTTATGACTGATGAATCCACGTCAACAATGATTGTCACGTGACTAACTCATCAGCTTATCATTCAAGAGCAATGCACCGTGAAGATAAATTGATAGATTTCATCTGACTTACACAATCAGAAGAAAGTGAAGAAAGTTGACAAAACTTGTATAATATTGTGTGAATTGAGCTATTGTTGGTCACAGATTGTTACAAAAAAATATTGTGCAGAAGTATTATTATTATTTCTATGAAACTTATTGAATTAAATACAGTGTTGTTCATGTCTAGTGTCCTCAAATGATTGGTGTTTAGACATCAATCATCATGTTTGAGTTAGCAATCGTGGTATAAAGATTTTTAGTCAGCTAGGCCCCGCGTTACCGGATGCTAGTGGTCCAGGTTGCACCTGGAGTTCCTCGGTCGGGGAGGCTCCTTCAACCAGACTAGTACTGACAATAATTATATTTCTTTTTGTCCAGACTTTTTGCTGTGGACACTAGCTCTGGGCTGCATGGCGCTACTAATTCCATGAGGGATTTTTTTAGTTCGAGGGGTCCAAGAGTTGAGCAAGAATATTAGATCCTCTTCAGGTGGCATAATAACTACCTGCAATCGTGTCCCATTAGAGTTGCCGCAGGCAAAGAAGATCCAAGAAAAGTTTCCTATTTTTCTGTCTCTACAATGAAGGCGTTTTTCTAGGATCTAAAACGAAAAACATATTAATTTATTATAAGTTTTATGATGAGAACAAAAAACACATTATTGAATAATAGAATTATTGCTAAATCTCATTTAGTACACGCTGTTTGCTGTTGCTGGTTCACGATGTTCTCTCTGTATGGTCCTAAAATAAGCTTGCACTTCTGCAGCTTTCTACTCGGTGTCGTCACGGTGGCCAGTTGTTCGCCAATCGGTCAAGAGCGTTCACCTGCTGTGACCTAGCAGCGCTACGAGTGATTGTCGATGCAAACTCGTATGCGTTTATCGAGAATGCTCGGGAATACCAAATGTAGTGTACTAAAGTCTATTTACTTAGTATTGAAGCTCATAGATTTTTATTATTATTATAAAAGATAGTAACCGATGATGTGGTGACGGTAAATCACGCTTACCCAGAAGTTGGAGGTTGTAGCTATCAGGAAACACAGACTCTGGCAGGGAGTTGCACTCCTTATCTGTACGCACAATGAAAGTATTCCCAAAACGCTTAGTGCACATGTATGAAATGGCCACCATGTACTAATATTAACGGACAAAGTTTTATTTTCGTCAACAAAATATCTTTTGTGAATTTTCAAATTTGGTACTCTTTTTTTGCATTATATTTTTTTTTATCTGTTCTATTCTTAACTAAAACTCGTACAAAGAAGTAAAACCAAATGCAGCTATTAGTTGTATAACGTTGTCAAATCAAAACATCATCATTATAAACAACAAAATCTAAAAGCGGAACAAAACAACAAGCATATCAAGTTGCTTGAAACCAAAATGACACAATTAAGCCACAAAATAACATATCATATCCCAGAATGATTTCGTCAAATTGAGCGTATCTCATAAATGTCATCGAAGAACTTTCAAATAAATCTCGAACGACTCTCACTCCGAATAACAACGGTACCGCATCGGCGTCCGCGCAAGAAAGGGACAGAACACGCGAGAAAGATCCATTCACCATCGTAAACCCGAACGGAAAACTCGTTTCTGCATCGGCACATCGAAAAATAATAAAAAACACCGACTCATGTATATCGAAAGTTGACAGTAACATTGACCTACGATTTTGGCCAGGTACGTGAGAGTGGGAGAGGTTCTGTGTTTCCAGTGGCCGGTGGCGATTCGGACGGATTACGCGTCGTCACGCACCGAAAACCAAGCAAGTGCAATTTGTGATAATATAGTGGAACTCTGTGGATATGTGGTAAAATTAACAGGTTTTTGTGAAATATACGTGCAAAAAGAACTGTTCGCGAAATTTCACTTTTACACGATTGGATTTTTTCCGGTGATAGTTACGACATGTTTCTGCGGAGTTTCTTCATTGTGAGTACTTTTTTCTTATTTTTTAGAACGTATTGTTGTTATTCAGTTTCGTTTTTCTTTTGCTCTTAGTTTATTAGAAACTGTAGCAACATCATAGCAAACACTTGCGTATTTATTGTCTCCAATTTTATTACTTCTAAAGTAATTGCTTTGATCTACCATAACCAAAACCTATTTTACATAAGGATCGATATGTTTCGCTCCTAAACTAGACCAAACCAGCTAATTCCTAACATGAACACGAACGGCATCCTATTCACCGGTTAGAACCAGTTTACTAGTCCACAAACACCAAAAAACATGACACGTGCCAAGACTGGCAGGTTAATCACCATCAAGAATCACAATCACTTGTTTTCCTCCAAGCTTTCATCTAGTAAATCCACTTTTTCCTTGAGATATTTCACTGTATACCTATTTCCTATTGGTTAAGAAAGTTCGCATGTATTGTGATACTTTCCCTTACTCGATATGTAAAGCCAATTTAAACCGTGTCAATGCTACGTAATAAAATTTGAAAAAGGAATTTGAAATCCTCATGACGTCAGAGAAGTTCAAATGATGTCAATAGAATGGATTGATGTACAGGATATAAATGATGACGTCCACAATGGTTTAAATGTGTTCAATATAAAGAAGGAGTCTCTCGTTCTTATCCCTACTCGCTTACAGAAGAGGTATTATCATACCTTCAATCTTGCCTTTCCAGAAATTGTAGTTTAGGTATATAATACATCCAAATAGCGCCAGTATTTTTTTAGATCATCATCAGCGTCCCTATTGTAACAAGGACGCTGATTTATCGAAAATTAACTATTCTATTATATAATACATAACCTGCACTGTATCAATGTTTCCTTCACAATATGAAATAACTCAACATATCTATTATATCTGAGAATTGTAGATAATTGACAAAGGAAAGGAAATTACTGCATCATCTACATGTTATAACTCTTTCTCTAAGCCACCTTCTCAGAATAGCACGGTATAATGATCAGTTAATACTTTCTACGTCGTTTTGAGCACTGACTAGTGTTAAAACTGTTTCATGTTTAATTTGCTTCACGATTCACGAGATGGTTTAATAGTGTTGTGGTCATACAACTTCTAATTTGTCCTCATATTTATATTCTTGTTTGTCTTCTTCAGTTTAACTTAAGTTCTGCTGCAAGTTGGAAACATATTGCGTTTAGATATTGACTCTTTATATGGGATCTGTATTTTACGTTCCCACTGCCTTCTTGCTAATTTTTCCTCCTTTACTCTAGCCTTTCTTCGGTCTCTATAAGTTTATTATCGGGCCTTTTGGGTGTTGCTATAGGTGGGTTGATATCCATCCATATTTACAAGACTTTGGTAGCCATATTTACAATTTTCAAGTTTTTGGCCTTAAACATCATCATCAATATGGGAAATGCTTAATTTTTCTAAGATTATGTTATTGTAAAGTATAAATATGTAACTGTCCCACTGCTGGGCAAAAGCCTAGTTTCAAACAGAGAAGGCACGAGCATTAATAACCACTCTGGGTCAATACGGGCAGTGAACGAAACTCAATATTCTTTGACTCAACACTTATTCCGGAATTTAAACACTGTCCATTCACGAGGAGAAAACGAATAAAAACAAAACGCAACGATAATTTCATAAGAAACATTCCTGAACAGAATTATGAACTTAATATCAAGTGTTTCATTATGAGTTGCACGCTACTATAAAACTTCCATTGACTCTTTTGCTGTCGCCTTTTCTGCTATGGCTAACACAGGCAAGCAACGTATTTCTTACAAGTCCATATCATTGTTTCTTATCTTGTTATGTAGATATTTACCTACATGCAATAATTTTCATGGTGATATGGCAATGAAAGAGAAACTATCAGCTGTTTATCAAACCGTTAATTTTAAAGAGGTTAGCAGAGTAACCGGTTTTGTTGAGGCCGTGGATTTGGTACAAGCATATATTTAAAGGTTTTTATAACTAACCAAAGATAGATGCTATGCTTATTAGTTTCTAGATTGAAGATATTTACATTTTATAACGGCTTAAGACATATATTATCACATATGGTTATTAGTGATAGTTTATGTTTTTTTAATACTTATTTTGGGGTCGTTTTGTTAGCCTTGATTGAGATTGATAAATATTTGATGAGTTCCTAATTGTTTGTTGCTCTTTAGTATTTCACAGAATGATAAATATCCAGCCTATTGCCATCAACCCTACACATTAGAAATAAATATAAAAAACCTCTGTTTATGTAGAAAGACATATACCAATCTTATTGGTGATTTTCAAAAAGGCCAGGTGCGCAATATTCATAGCATCTGGCATTCTATAGATTTTACCTACCCCATAGGAAAAAGGACGTAAGTTTATGTATTTATTAAAACTGTTTGATAATGCTAAAGGAAAATCAAAAGAAGAAAAAAGGAAGAAGAAAAATTTTAATACAAGTACAAGTTTTGTACCTCTTAAAGAGATGTTTATCTTTTAAAGCGTCAATAGGTACTGTTAATTTAAAGATATGACCTGCTAAGTCATACTTTATTAAGAATTAACCTCAAAAACGTTTGTTTTAACAGAAGCGTAGATAATTAAGACTAATCAGTCGATTTCGATTCGGTGCGAGTTTTCTTCATTTCTCGATTGTCTGTTCATTGCTTTTGTCTGGAGCAAATAAAGATTTATGTACTATTAAGTCTAATTTCAACTAATGATGTAAAGGAACTCTGGGTTTAAAGCAGACAATTTAACTTCATCTTATGTTGTGGTGGCACAATAGCTAAGACCACCTTTTCGTGCTTGTGGTGGTGGGTTCAAATCTGGGCAAGTAACAATATGACATTTTCAATTCATATTATGTACTTTCTAAGTTTATCTTAGACATCGTTGACAACGGTGAAGGAAGAACAAAACCTGTTCTTGTTTATAGTTACTTCAAGTTTAAAAAGATCATCTAGTTCAGCTGTTATTTTTCGCGATTTCAGGTTTGGTCTTATTGTAAAAGTTGGTCATAATGATGAGTAGAATGAAGGTTCTCCCTCCTAGGTTTTTTATTATGTTACACATTGCTTTATTAAAACAGCTTAGAGATTTTTGTGAAATTCGCCATTTATTGATGTCTAAAATAATCGCAATGGTAAGATTTATAAAACAATACAGTTTACTTGATCCATAGCCTGCATACAACCTGCTTTTGTAGAATTAAGAGTGTAGAAAATGTCAGTCTTTAGTTTTTGTTTATCATCTTCCTTCACAAAAACCCGATGAAAGTTAGTTACCAAATGACTCTCAATTTTTTTTAGTGTACGTGCATTAGTAGGTTTCTCAAAATTATTCGGGCTACACCCATACTGTTGGGTGGCACACATAATGAAACCAAAAATATAATTGAACGCCTTTTTTCAGTTTTAGAAAGCAGATTATGATTTCACTTTTTATAAAAACTTCGTGTATTAGAATTTCATTCGAATCAATCCATAAGAGGCAGGAAATGAACCTCGAATTGAGATGATTTGTGATAGTACTTACTCATCCTAATTTCTTTTACATATTATACAAAAAATTACTCAGTTTTTACTTCTAGTTCTCATTCTGTCTTAGCTTGATGATAAATGGCGTATATTTATTAACGCTTTAACTTCCAACCAGTGAATTTAAATATTTTTTGAAAATTAATTTAAGAAAATTAGAATGTAGAACGCTAATAAAATGTTTCATAAATGTTTTGCTCGAGTTGTTGCCATCATTGATTTGATTTATTTCATTCTTAATTAGACTGTATCTTGAGTCAGTTCATATAGTGTGTGATTTTTCTGGCCTGTTCTGTCCTACTCCTGGGAAAAGGCCACTCATTTCACTTTTCCCGAACTCGCGCTTCCTCTTTCCAGTTCTGGCTAATATTTCTAGTTCATTTTACCATCTCCTTCGTGGTCTGCCGCCTTCTCACTGTCTAGGGGCACCAAAGGTTCTTGAAAAAGTGTTATTCTATAGAATACCGTAATAAAAACTTGTCATTTATTTCGACTTCGCCAATGGTAATGACATTTATATCATTTTTAATCACTATCGCAAACTCTCGTTGATAGAATACCACTTGTCTAGACACTCAGGTTTGTGCTACTATGGCTAATAAAACTGCATGCTTGGAGTGTAGAAATTGTATATATGGTTGCTTGTCAATAAATTATGGATCATCATAAGCGTGCAGCTCATATCCAAAGTAAACTAAATGATTGCAAAGGGCATAGTATTACAAAAATAGGTAAACTAAAATATTTACATCAAACTACATATTTCTGAATAACTTTAAAGACATTCCCTCAAAGTTTCTCATTAATAAGTGTGTTAATTACTGCATATATTTACATATAACTTATATTTATATACATAGGTGTTTATTTGTTTAACACAGTTCTCGTTTAACTGAATAATTAATTAAGATACCCACGGTGATATAGAGGACACGAAAATAAATTTGTGATCAAATATTTTTTGACGATAGAAGTTATTATCTTATATAAGCTCGTTTGTCAAGCTTTGTTGGCATGGATATTTTTATATTGAGGGTAACATTGTTATTTATTATGATAACGGTGAATATTAGAATATCTTTTGAAATATATACTTTTAAATTTTAATAAAAAGCGTCTATTAGCCAACGTACCCCTGTCCTAATTGTTTTTTTTTCTGACAGTCAGTCTACCTCTTTGAAATACATGTAATAGTTAATTGATTCATTGAGATGAGGCCAAGATAATGATAATGTAATGTTTTTGATGATTGAAAAGCATCAAAATATAATAATATATATAGTATCAAAATATTAAATCACATCCATTTAAAGATTTCATGGCTACTAAGATTTCTCTACATCAATTTCATAATTCAATATTCTGTTTATTTGAAAGTTTTATAATCTGTTTACTAATTCAAATATTTTTTACTAGACGACCTTAATTATTAAATTGGATTTCTAAAATATAACAGCTTAACGATAAAAAAAAAATTGAATAATTTCATAAAATTTATTTTATAGCTGATTTCATTACAAATATAAATTAATTTAAATTTATAAGTCATTACAGAACTCTCTATAAATAGTTGTTTACATGGAAGCTCTTCAAAAGAAACCTTGACTGAAACAATATATCTAAGAGGCAGAATGTTTCTAAGTTTTTTAAACGCAAAAAAATTAAAAAAAAAAATCCAATAAGTCAATGGTTAAACCATTGACTTATTGGTCTTTTTACTTTTTTTATAATTTTTGAGGCTTGTGTAGCAAGTACTATTTTTGAAATCTCGTTAGGGCATCATGTCCATAAAAGAATAATGGATATTCCATTTCAAAATCAAGTCAATCCGCCAACATTCCCATCCAAAAATCCGTTTCATAATTAAAGATCTAGCCACCTTTAACAAAACATCATCCATTTCAGTTCCAAAACACTTTGCCACCTAGAATCACCGCTAGTGTCCGACCGAAGGCCGAATTCCGGCTGAAGCCGAAGCCGATTAATCTACTATCGCCACTATCTTCGGCAAAAGCCCGAGCCAAAGATTGAATATCCCAAAGAAATTCTGTTTATGTTTGGCATCTTTTTTGTTGACTACTGGTCGGTGCAACGGAGTATGACTCCTGCCCGTTGCCTCTTCTATCATGTTCTTACGAATCCGAAACATTTCGTTCAATTTCAGCATTTACTAGAATCCTTCGGCTTCAGCCAAAACTTTGGCCCATTTTGTCCATAGCCGAAGATTTTTCCGAAAATAGCCGAAACCGAAGGTTCGGTCGGACATTAGTCACTGATCATTCAATACTCCGATATGTTCGTTACTCCCGACTGCAGTGTCATCTATCAACGTTGGTAGTTCTGAACCAGATTGATCGACAACGATATAGATAGAGAGTGTGTGTGTGTCCATTGGTCTATGTGGGTATTTGTAGGAACAAATACCGAGAGGAAGACGACTTCCTCTCTAATGCCAATAATTTTGATCAACGAAACAGTTCTTGCTCTTCCATTCTTGTATCGTTTTAGTATTCAGCCCATATCATCAGTCACAAAATTAATGATTTCATATTTTTTTAATGCTCAAACTATTTTACTTTTATCTATAAAGTCAATATTTACAATTTAGAGATGAAATATGACCATTGTTGTCTGATACGTATTATTCGGCAGTAGCTAATACAATGAAATCAAAATAAAAATCAAAATCAATAATTTTTATTTCACATAGGCCTACATGGGCACTTATAAAACGTCGACAATGTGCACGGTTCGAGTTGGTCGATTCCTATGGAGAAGAACCGGCAAGAAACTCCATGGTTACTCTTTTAAAAAATTGTTTGGTTTTACAATATTTCCATGTTACAGCAGTACTTAGATGGGGGGACAACGCAGGCCCGATAATAAGTCGTAAGAAACTTAAACAAGAAGTGATTATATAATAAATAAACAAAAGATTAAAAAAAAGTAAAACGAGATAAAATGTTAACAATCTAGAAGGCCTACAATGTTCACACATTTACAAACCAATCGGTAAAATAATCTATACAAAGTATAACAAGACTAAATTTAACATGTGGCACAAATGTTGTTATCAGTGCTGTAACTATTCTTAGCAAAGGGCTATAAAGATAATTGAAAACCATTGTAAAAAGTCTTATTTAATGAAGAAAAATTAGATTGAGAATAGTTAGAGACATCCACATATTTGTGCCGTTTATGAGTTAACAGTGAAATAAAGATTTATATATTAAAAATTACATGCAACACATTAAAATTAACTAATAAAATTGTACAGGGAAATAAAATAAAAATGTAATTAAAATGTTAATAAAAATGGCATCAAACTAAATACTTGACAAATTCAATGAAAGACACGGTCATTTCACACCAAACACGGCAATTATTCTCACTACACCGAGTCCCCGAGTTAACGACCAGTTGGCACTGGCTAAGAAATTCTAAGAATGATAATAGAATTGTTATTAAAGTATAGAGTGGGAACTGCTGATTATGCAACGACTATCAAAACAGTCAACCGAGTTATCAACAGCCTTATTATGTTCCTATTGCTGGGACACAAGCATCCTCTCTGTGAGATAGGTAGGCCCTGGGCCCATTGCGGGTTGGTGAATGTAACACGTCTTCGTATTTTTTCACGTCTTTTAACCGATCTGCCTAGCCTTTTCCCAACTATGATGGGGTTGATACCCGCAGGAGAACCAAAGTTACCGACATAGCCCGAAGAATTGCCAACGATAAGTGGCAGTGGGCAGGGCACATTGCTTACAGAACTGATGGCCGATGGGGCCGAAAAGTTCTGGAATGGCGATCGCGAACCGGAAGAGAATGGAAAGCCTCCGTTGGAAGGCCTCCCACTAGGTGGACCGATGACCTGGTTAAGGTTGCGGGAAGGCGCTGGATGCGAGACGTACAACGGTCAATGTGGTGACGCCTGGGGGAAGCCTATGTCCAGCAGTGGACATCTTTCGGCGGAAATGATGATGACGATGGGGTTGGCATCAGACTGACTGGTGTCAGATTTTATGGCTTCTGAGTACCGTACCATCAGTCAAAAATCTTCAAATGGCAGCCGATGCCAACAGCATATGCTTTCCGAGGCACGAAGGAATCGCAGTATGTTAAGATGGTATCCCATCCACGGACCAACCTCTGCAAACGTTGTTTTATCTCTAAGTAAGATCGATTCAATTATTAAAATGAAATACTCTCAAATTATGTATTCTCTTCTACTCATAACGTTAAGCACAAAAAACTTTTGTTACAATTTTTGTTTCTAACGTCGTCGTACTATGAAAACGCGTGCTACCCTTAAACAGTGCCCTGCACAGCACATACATCCCATTCCACGCGCTAACGGACACCTTTAATTCATACTACATACCAAGAGACCTGACTGTGAGAGAGATACGAACCTATACACGAAGAAGAGCAATACCCCTTTTTAATCCCCGACGGAAAAAGAGGGGTTTTAAGTATGACGTATGTTGCTGTGTATCTGTGTCTGTCTGTGACATAATAGCTCCTAAACTGATTTTGATTTAATGTTATTTGTTTGAAAGGTAACTTTGTCGAGAGTTCTTAGCTATGTTTGATTGAAATCGGTTCAACCGCTCAAAAGTCATTCGCATTTTACTCTTTGAATCTGTGTTTTCCCGCAAAATATCATGTCACAATTACGTGTTTCGATAGATTGTCGATTGAAGCGTGTCTACTACTAGGTATATTATGTATAGTTTAAAAACCATGAAATGAAATGAAATATAAAATTATAAAGCTCGCGACATAAAAACCTCTAAAAGCACAAAATATGCCTCGGACTCGTGTCGGGGAACAGCTAGGAAAATAAAATAAACCGCTGTAAACGTTGCCAGTTCCCCAACGCGAGTACGAGGCTTATGTTTTGCTTTTTAGAGGTTATAATGTCAGGGTTTTTTTAATTATAATTTACAACGGAATCATGATGGCGTAGACACGATATAATACGGCACCTGTATGGGACAGAGGCTCCAGACATATTCTACCTGCGAAGGCGATGTTTGAAATTCCAAAACATAAGGAATTTCTCATGTGACATTTCGATAGCGCTTTAATGATCCTATTTTATTTTGCATTCGCTATCGCTATAATAGAGTTGTTTATGTCGATAATTTTCTGTACATAAAAATTTATGATTTCGCAAGTTAATGTATGCATTATGCTGAGTGATGGCAGTTTTGCGCTTTTGTGGACCCTTACCCTCCCTATTTGTATTTAAATTTTCTTTTTATTTCATCAGTTTTTTTTTTCTTTATGGTATGCGTCAGACCTGGTGCAAATAAAATAATTTAATCACATCGCAACACCCATATTTGATGTTGACTTGTTTTTTTTTGCTCAGCTAGCTCGTACTTAGCACAAAAAAATACAATTTCAATAACCATAAAAACCTTGACTTTGAAATAAGTATGCAATCAGATAAAACCATTAATCATCATTATACTCTTTCACCAAAACAGAGTTTTTTTCGACCACACCTCACTCACTTTCCCCGGAAACATTTCACATTTCGGTCACAAACTTTAATTTGACAGTGGTTGAAAAATTATACATCAGCTAATTTTGACAAGAGTAGGCAAATTTCCATAATTTCGCACTTATGCCCACGAACACGAATCTCGGCACCATCGTAAGAGAAGTATTATAATCATAATAATAATTATATGTAAATCATAGTACATATATTTGTATTAAGACAATCAGGAACACTGTCTATCAAGAAATAACGAGATGTCCAACTAAGTAAGTATTGTGATGCTAAGCTTCAACAATGACCAGACTGACAAAATCACGAAAACGTCCCGCATCCAGCGGATCCACGCAACCTTCACCAGGTCACAAGGCAAAAATAAAAAAATTAAATATAAAAATGAAAGAAAAATATTTATGGTGACTCAGACAGGTCTTACAGAAACGAAAAAAAAAAGTATTATATATACATATACAAAGTTGACAAAAAGAATTCCGTGCGAGACCAAAAAGGCTCCTATCTATGTCGATGAAACTGGACAATCAAGGCCACCCTATAGAATTAGCTTTTTCCACATATGCAAATAAGAACATAACATAAAAGGTGAAACGCCCAAAAATGCAAAACAATGTCATTTGGCAAAACCCAATGGAGAGATCGAAAGGAATGCCTAATAGCACCCATAAGGAATGGACAAAAAACTAATTTATCAAAAGTGTGCCAGCCCGCGTATGCAAAACAAGTAAGATGTTCTCATCCGAATCGTAATGAGGTTGGGGATACTGCAAGATAAAAATCTAATAGAATATTTGTAAAAAATTACCATAAAATAAAGTCTGCGCAAACACATATTTTCTTTGTAAAATTGTAACTAAAAAACCAGTGATAATGATAACGACTTTTAAAAAGATTAATATAAATTAAATTGAGATACATAAATGTGAATTTATATTGCTTGCAGCAAATATGAGCAAGCTTTACTTACATAATTTCTAAAATTCTTTACATTTTTGTGCGTGCTTTACCTACTGACCTCAAAAAAGTTGACGATTAACCATCTCTCAGCAGAATTAATGACTAAGTCATGACTACACTGGAGGAACCTACTTAAGTCATCTCACTTTCCTTGGTAGGATGACTGTTCAAAGAAATTTCTGTCTGTGTTTTCTCTGTCTCAAATATCAAATGAAATCGATTCGTTTTAAGTGACTAAGCTGGTTAATATGTAGCACATTATCATAGTTTTGTGATGAATAAATATGAGAACGCAACACACTCGCACCGGGTGTTTGATGGGATTATAATCCCCTATTTTGCCAAATTATATATCGTGTGTTGCCCATGGTCCACCCGCCTAGTTCATATGCAGCGGTCTATTTGGGTACATAAACGATTTAATGCCTTCCGTATAGACCTAAGGACAGATGTTCATTGGACTTAATGAAGTCTTGAGGCGGTGGACACTTATCTTCCCTTAACTTGCAATGGTTGATTACACGGGGTATTCAGAAGGCAGTATTTTCAGTGTGTGTATACTTCCTAAGTGCTTATTTACGGCTTTCGTAAAACACAGCCTACTAATTAACTTACAGATATATCTACTGGAGAGTAATGTCTCTCTAACCGTAATGGCTCCCAATTCAATTCAATTTGACCTTGTTTAAATACTAAAACATGAATAATATAATAATGTAAATTTTCCATTACGTTTTATTTACGAGGGAGTTTGCTGTAATGTAACAGAGCCTATTTATTTATTTATGTACACACAAAACACTTAACAGAGAAAAGACAGAATACAGATAGAGGAGCACAAAGGGGGCACAAAGGTTGGAACCTCGTGCGGGTTAGCAGATTTTGTATTTGAGCTTTACCGCATTTAATACCGCATTTGTTGTTAACAAGAAAAATTTGTGGGGACATGAATTTTGTTATTTTTTTATTATTGTTTTAATAGTTTGGTGCAGGCAAATCGAACTTATCAAATATAACGTAAATCGGCACAGCAATTCTTAAGTCTGTCTTCCTAAAGATATCCAAACGCACATAATCACTCGATGTGGTAACTCTTGAGGGTGACTTATGTTCAGCAGTGGGCGTCTATTGGCTGCAATGATGAATGATGATGGTCATAAAAAAAAAAACATTTCCCGGAATGTTGACTTATACAAAGTCGTACAAACCAACCTTGAACTCAACATTTTGGTCCGGTAGCTATTTAGTATATTAAAAGTATTCGACTAAATCCAATAAATCACCATTGATATCATTATAATGTAAGCCAAAAGATGTCCACAGCTAAACAAAGCCTCCTCGAAGTGGCACTACATCGATCGATCCTGTACGTCTCGCATCCAGCGTATTCCCCCAACCTTAAATAGCGGGAGGCCTTCCAACGAAGCGTCTTCGAGTACGCGATCACCACTCCAGAAATTTTAACAAGTCTTGCCCTAAACTACTCGCTTCGCGAATCTGCCAGTGTAGTCACGGAAGTATTCTTAATGCGGCCCACTTGGCACCGGTTTTCTTACGATATTACTCGTACTGTCTCGTCCTTAGTCGATAACTTTCTTTTATCAACATTCATTTGATACTACCCTTTTTATTTTACATTAAAGTTTATACAATTTACGTTTGATTAACTTTTATAATAGGTATTTCGAATCCTATAATAATATTTTTTCAGAATGCTTGCTTACTATGATTGATTTTGTTATTTTTTTGGAAAGGTTAGTACACCACAACATCACGCTTGTATTACCTCAAGGATTAAGCAGAGGTATACGTTATAGTATGCCCACTTTTCCCCAGTTATGTTTAAGTCCCATGTTATAGTGGCCGAACCTATTGCCATCAACCAAAATACTAAAAACAAGTTTTTTGACGAACTTCGTACCACCTCTAACAAATTATAGGAAAATGGTGTGACTAACTCGACTTTGTTTTGAATTTCAGAATAATCGACAACGCCATCTACTGGCATTACCGGAACCAGCATACAACGCTATGGTCATTTTGGTCCGTGTTTAGTTTCTGTAATGTATCAAAGATGGCGCTCGGTTCGCAAAACGTATGAGAAAATTAATTTTCTTCCTAATTTTGTTTTTCGTTAATATATCCGATATTTTAATAGTTATTCTGTAATTTGGGGCGGAGATAAAGCCAACAAATCAAAGACCATGAAAATTTATCCAGCCGTCCTCGAGTTATAAATAGGGTAACTAACACGACTTTGTTTTATATATTTTGTAATCGGATCATTACTGCCAGAGATTACTTTTTGTAATCATAATTACAAACTGAAAATTTTATCTATTAATGCAGGGAGTAACGGCAAGGCATAATCATATTTTAATAACTGCTTCTGCTCTTGTTAATGAACAACTTTCTTCAAGGAAAGCAGTCATAGGGAATTGGCAAAAAAATGTTCGGCTTATCCGTACAAAGTTGTCGTCAGCTGATCAATTATTGTATGGCAGATATTTTTTCTGTGAGTTAACTATGACTTCCTTGGAGAAAATGGTGAACTTATAAGCGTTTCTAAAATGTTATTACAACTTTCCAATACAGCCTGTAGAAGTTTAGATAAAAGTTAGTACACAATCAACCTGCCTAGTCTTATCCCAACTATATTGGGGTCGGCTTCCTGTCTTACCGGATTTAGCCGAGTACCAGTGTTTTATATGGAGCGACTGCCTATCTGACCTCCACAACCCAGTAACTGGGTAACACGCTACCCTGTGGCAAGACTAGTGTCAGATCTCAAGCTTACCCGTAACGACTGCCAAAGATCTTCAAATGATAGCCGGGACCAACAGCTTAACGTGCTTTCCGAGGCACGGAGGAAACTCGGTATGTTGAAATGGTCACCCATCTACGGACCGACCTCGTCAAGTGTTGCTTAACCTTGATGATCGACCAGTGTGGCTGTTATTATTTAGCCACGAGCTCCTCATAATAATAGTTAGCACACACCTAGAATAGAATAATCAAGTCGTAGTCTTAAATAACTTATCCAATTTGACCTAAGTTAACTATTTAGGCTCCCACATATTCTAATCTACATAACAAACTACTCACATGAATATGGTCTCACATTTGTCCCAAACCTGTTAGACCAATGTTTGCAAGACCTAACTGAACATAACATGATTAGTCCTTACTACTATTATCTAGTACTTGGATGTCTAGATTACTGCGTGACCTTAGTTTTGGGTAAAGTCATAGGGCCTCATTAGATAAGACTTGGTCTAAGGTTGTACAGGAACTTTAGTTATTAATGTTATCACGTTCGTCAATTGAACTACGCAAGTATGTAATCTCGTTAGTGGAATTGACGGCTGTATAATTAAATCGCTTGACGACAAAATGTGGGTGCACTGTAAGTGCGCCCCTACTTAACGAGGAATACAGACATGGTGTTACCTATAAAAGTTAGTTACACTATCGACATGGTTCAAAGGCTACTTTTTAACCAAGATTATGCTAAGTTCCTGTGGAATAAGCCACAAGAGCGAAGTCGCAGGCAATTATAGTATTGGGAATTTTAGTAGCATCAAGATTCTATTTATTTAATGCTGTAAGCACACTAACGTACAGGCGGACTTAATGTTATTTAATGTAGTTGAGTTTTATAAAAAAAGTTGCTTCAGTATCATGGGCATTTGGCGCCCAAGTTGTTGGGCGCGGCTGGGGCGCTGTCAACGCTGCTTCCCAATCTGGGGGGCCCGAGCGCTGCCTGTAGGCGGCTCTACGTGGGGATCGTGCGATCGATGGCCCTGTACGGGGCCCCGATCTGGGCGGCTGACCTGACGGCCGGCAGCATCGCTGTTCTGCGAAAGCCGCAGAGAGCGATGGCCGTCAGAGTCATCAGGGGGTATCGCACGATCTCCTACGAGGCGGCTTGTGCACTGGCCGGATCCCCGCCCTGGGACCTGGAGGCTAAGGTACTCGCGTCACTGTATCGGAGGCGCGAGGAAGCGCGGGCGCGGGGCGAAAGGCTGATGCAGCGACACATGGAGTTGCGTCAGTCTCAGCTTCGTGAGGTCCTGGTGGCGGAATGGCGGGACAGGCTTTCACGCCCTACCGCCGGCCTCATTACCATCGAGGCGGTCCGGCCAGTGCTCGAGCGCTGGCTCGGGAGGAGGCACGGCTCCCTGTCGTTTCGGGTGACGCAGGTGCTCTCGGGGCATGGTTGCTTCGGGAAGTACCTGTGTCGCATAAACAGGGAGCCGGACGCCCGGTGTCACCACTGCGTCGACTGCTGGGAGGACACGGCGCGGCATACGCTGGCAGAGTGTGCCGCTTGGGAGGAGCCACGCCGTGCCCTCATCTCTGAAGTAGGCAGTGACCTGTCGCTGCCGGCTGTAGTCGAGTCTATGGTCGGCAGCGCGGAGTCCTGGGACGCGGTGGTATCCTTCTGCGAAACAGTCGCCCCCCAGAAGGAGGCTGCGGAGAGGGAGAGGGAGATCTCATCCGCTAACCCGATCCGCAGCAGACGCGCCGGGCGTCGGCGGAGGGCAGACAACGCCCTCTTCCAGCCCCCCTAAATGGGTCCAGGGGCGACGGACTCGGGGACGTCCGTCGCCCCCCACATATCAGGACCCGAGGTGGTGGCGCGTGGTGTTCCACGCGCGCCCCTCTTAGACGTCGCGGGGGGAGTCCAACACCTCACTCCCCCCCAACTCGAGGTCGTGGCCCGCAGAGGCGGGCCGGCACTAGCCGGGGGTTGCGGAAGTATCGTTGTTCCCGTGATCCCCGGTTTAGGTGTGAGACGGAACACCGGGGTGGTTTTTAGTCAGTAAGAATCTGACAGACCCCTCCGCCCTCCCCAGGGCGGAGGACATCCAAAGAGGATTTTCCACCCCAGAAAAAAAAAAAAAAAAAAAAAAAAAAAAAAAAGTATCATGGGCATAGCGTCTGTTTTCTAGACTTTTTCGTCTAAAATAATAAAAAAAACTAAGCTATATAGGTTACAGCTTGATTAAGTTGAGAACATCAGACAATGTGACTTTAAAATAAATCTTTACTAAAAATAAAATTTTATGAATCGGAAAATAAGGTGTAAATAGATGGTGTAAAAAACAAAAGTGGGTTTCACAATTACATCCTGAGTAGGTATGACACATCACAGCACGATTTAGTAAATTATAGCGGACTTCACCGTCGACCACATCATCACTGACCATCAGTTGAGATATTAGTCAAGCACGACCCTATCAACAATAAAAAAATCGTGAAGTGCATGAAGATTATTACAAATAAAATGATAAGGTAAATAGATATTTACAATAAAATAAAATCTTATATCATAAATAGGATGAAAAATTACGTTCTATTCGTTCTAGTCTTTTTTATCTTCGGCTTTTGTTTATCTGTCAATAGTTGCGTTTCATTCCTGTCAAGTGGCCAGTACTAAATATCGTGTTGTATAGCAAAAACTTCTTTGAGTAACCTATAATGGTCTATCAAGCTAAAAACAGACCACATTCATTATCAATCGGTGATTCTCAAAACATCAACCATACAATCTCTATCATAACATGCGATCCAGTTTTTAAACCTCAATTTTTCACTGACATTACTAGAAAGTGTACTGCCATTTAAAACCATATCATTTCCTGGTGCTCTTTTTTCTTTTACGTTTTGTTTTTCGTTTGAGAATAGATTAAAATGATACTGTCTTCGTTGCAGCAATCTTTTTGGTTCATCGTCGAGGTTAAATTCGTACTAATTTTAAGTGTGAAACTCTGTGTGTTTGGATGTTTGTTAATCTTGACATCACGCGTATTACCCGAAGAGATAGGCAGAGTTATACCAACAGTCATAGATAATATAATACTATCAGATGCCTCATCCCATACAAAGAAATCATCTTAATCAGACGAAAAACGCTATTTACGTACTAGCGTTTATCGTCTGATTAAGATGATTATTTTTTTCCGATTCATGGCTATATATGGTGTTAGCAGCGACTTGCAAGTAAAAGGGTTTTCTCGGTTTGTGACAATTTATTCTTTGAAAACAGTGACGATTTGTTTTATAGTATTTTTTGCACATTTTTACAGTTTCAGGGAATACAGTTACATTATACCAATAAAAATTTAAAAAATCTAGTGGCATGCTTCAGATATTTAAAACCGCTCCATCTATTGGAATCGATTTTAAATAATCTTTGAAATGTGAATTAAAAGCCCAATATTCCATAATTTTGTGCTTACCTTGCTTTTTGTGCTTGCTTTTTGTGAGAGTTCATTAAAAAAGAACATAACATTTTTAAGATAAATTCTAGAAAATGTTAATTTTACACACAATTTAATAACAACTCGATGCATGATGCGCCATCTAGTGACATTTATTTGAACTAAATTTTCTTTGTTAGCGCTGGGACCCCGTGATTCAGTACACCGACATTTATGTTCGCCAGTTATGTTTAAATCTCACGTAAAAGGTGGCGAGTCTATTGCCGAGGACAAGTCCAGACTCCGGACTGTTATTAAGAAATATCTAATTGAAAAACTCAATAACACGTAGCCTGACATGGGAAATAAACCCAAGACCTTAAACACACCAGACCAACGATGCAGGCAATCAATCAGGCCTCAATGGCTGATCGGATCTAATGTTTGGAACACGAGAAGATCATGGCTTGGATAAGGACATGAGAATACTAACGAAACTAAAACGAAACTGCTGACAAATATAGTATTGATATCACGTTGAAAGCTATTTGTAACAAGCTGTGTCAGTTGTACGAACGGTATTTGGACGTTCGTGATCATGGCATCGGCTTACAATTTGAGTCCAGACGGGGTGCCATTTAATTTGCAAGCCCAATAATACCAAGAGCAGTTTGCATGCTGCAGTTGGCCATAAACCTTCTAGCTACATCGAGCTATAAAATAGAAACTGTGTGGTACCGAATGGAGGTCTGAAACCATGCCATGCTATTAATATTATAAATGCGAAAGTAACTATCTCTGTCTATCTGTTACTTTTAGAGGTTAAACAACTGAACCGATTTCGATAAAATTTCGTATGGAGAGAGTTGGAGACACTGGGAAGGATATAGGATTATTTTTATCCTGGTAGTGTGTTCCTTGGGATCATAAAATGTTATTTTACAGAAAATAGTACATAATAATAATATTCCCTGTATACTGTTATGTAGCTCGCAATTTAATTCCAATGCACCTAAAGCATTTTTCTTACGGGGCATACAACGCACTGATATTAAATAAATTAGTACACACAGGAAAGTCCAAAAGACCGTCGAAATTTTTTAATAAAATACATCTTCTTTTTAAGAACAAATGTCCTCGGATTTTCCGAGGACATTTTTTCCTCAACTAATGTACCTCTCCTCGAAAGCTGTAACATTTTATACTGGTTTTTTGTAAAAAAATAAAATTAGAAAACTTTGATCTCCAATATCTCCGTAACCAGAAAGTAGGTAAATAGAGGTTTCAGCCAAAATATCATTTCAAAAGCGATTTCAAATCACGAGACATTGAGGTTTATCACGTGACATTTTATTAGCGTTTGGCAATCCCATAGAGTTTTGACATTTTTCTAATCGCTACCACGGTAAAGGCTACCGCGACGCTTTCGCTGGTAGAATGACACATAATTATCTAGTCTCCAGTAGTTATCTCTGGTAGGTTATTTTCCAGTAGATACCTATAAAAAATAATCCTAGCATATATGGAAAAAAAAAACAAATGACTGTCCACTTCATTTAGCTTTCTCATACATCTTTTTTACGTCGTTACAATACTCTTGTATGGTGTAACGTTTATCTAAACGGGTCGTGGGGCTTTCAGGACCGGGACCGCGGTCCCAGATTCCACCTTTAGATATAACATTATTTTTGAGTAGTATTTTGGGACCACAAATAAAATATACAAAGTTATGTCTTGGGAAAGTACGGTCAACCAAAAATATATGAACTATTTTTATAAAGCGATATAAAGTCTTTTATTTCCAAATGGCAGCCTTTAATTGGATTTGACCTTTACCAAATTTATACCTATTAAGAGCTTAATTATTTCGCCGGCGGGTATCACAGGCAAATTTGGATAGTTACCTGAATTTGATAAGGGTTATTTAATTAAGTAACCTTTAGAAAATTATCAAGGTCCATTTGCTTCTCTTGGGTTTTTGTAAATAAAACTGGTATTACAGTATTACCAAGACACTGTAATAGTAGATTAGTAGCCAAGTATCTCGGGCTGCAATAGATGCCTTACAGCCCTGTAAGGCATCTATTGCAGCCCGAGATATTTAGTATATATAGTTTGAGGGTGCAATTGGTGCTTACACCCGTGCTAACTATTTTGCTTAACATCTCGATTATGAGGTCAGTAGAAAAAAACCGGCATTACAAGAATAAAACAATTAAAGAAGAACGAAATTGAGCTTCGCCGTTCGATATTTAAAATTGATGACTATTATACTCACAAGAAGACAAGGCTGAATAGCAAAGCGACTGTTTTGGGCTGAATGCATGATGTCTATGGCCAGTATGATGGTTAGATGTACGCGAACTTTTTGAAAGAAAGAAGTGTTTTTTTTTATTACTTACCGCCCTAGGGCTTTTCTAGCTACATTATTACCCTAGAGCGCTAATTAGACACCTACAAGCCCACCTACTCATTTGGAGGTAATAAGAACCTACTTACCGAACATGAGAGATGTAAATTAATATTATATAATGGGTAGTATTTAAACGAGTGACTGTAAATTAAAGTTTTAAGTGACAAAAATAATTAATTTACATTATAGTATTACTAAGTGAGCGATTGATTACGAGTGACGAGAAATCAACAGAACAGCAACTTACAAACATTAGTTTGAGTTACTTAAAATACAAAATGAAAAGCTTCATAATATTTGAGCGACCAAAGTCAAAGTCAAATATATTTATTCAATTAGGCCAATAAACGGCACTTTTGAACGTCACATAAATTAAAATTTACAAGTAATAAAAAAAAAAGATTCTACCGTGCATTCGGAAAGTAGATTGTTATGTAGAAGAACGCACAAGAAACTCCATACTTACTCTTAATATTTATACCTGACCTAATATTTATTTGAGTGTCAACGTTACTTCCTGCATTTGTTCAATATTTGGCGACTTGAAAATAAAAGTCTGTCGACGGAGCCCGGGGCTCCTTTTTCTGTCTGCAGGGTCTAAAGTAACCTAACATGAAGAAGAAGTCCCCTTCGAACCTAACCTATCCGTGTCGTGGTGCCCTAAGTTCCCTAGCTTGCTTCGCTTGCTCTTGGAAACATCGTCTCTATCTTAATATTGAAGTTGCCCTCTCTGTATTTCTAGTCGCTCACTTAGTAATTTAGTCGCATGGCTAGAATTTTAATATCTGAAATGGATTTATCAACATGCATCAATCGACCAATCTAATGCGAGATGAAAGACGCGATGTGGATTCCCGTCTATGTGATTGGTCGATTGATGGAGTCAAAACCCTTTGCCTTGCCGAATTCACTTACGCAATTATACTGCAGGCGTGAGTTTATGTATGTTGTGTTGAAGACCAACCAATTTCCTACACCATAGACTGCCTATCCCATCAGAGAACACACACCTTCAGAGATTCAATCCACACCATTCTATATTTTATGTAATATATTTTCTACGTCTATATAAATTGCGTCAGCGTTGTAGAGGCGTAGAATCCTCCTATAAAGGCACGTGCGACCGTTCCATCTGATATTAATCACGTCCATTCCACGTAGTTCGACAGACTGCAATGCGTCTGTCTCACACACGGATAGGCTTTGATTTGAGACTAAGGCCTCTAGGTACCTACCTAGGTACTTTTCGTGAATGGATAGAGATTTCATTATCAACGATTTCATTTTTATCCTTTTCTACAACTTTGATATGAGGGGCGATGTTTCTTACACCATCTTCCTTCTTACAGTTCATTTTTATTTCAGTTTGATTCCTTTCAAGGCATATTGCATTTGCATAAATCCAATGATACAGTCTAATTTTCATCTAAATCTATCGTTTTGCGAGCGATGTGCAATTTGTGTTTGTTTTACAATCTTAGAACGGCACTCTAGTTCCTATCGATCTACAGTAAGTAACTACAAATATAGGCGGCCAAGACCAATAAAGGCGTCCTTTTTCACGGTTGGCTTGACTTTCAACTTCAGACTGAACGTGACCAACCCTATATAGTTAATTTACTTTTGGCTCTTTGTTTGTAAATAGTACCTATAGACCTGCATGACTATTTACAATCATTTGATTTGATTATTGTATGGTTCTTTTATCGAGCTGTAAAATAGTAATTATTATTGTAGAATATTTCTAACATTAATTAAGTGCAGCATTCGCCCTTAACCAATCTTAAAAAAAACACAGTTCTGTACAGTTCTTTTTTAATAATTATATGTGCTCGAGTTTGACCATTATTTCAAAACTTTTGATTGGAAATACGTACAAAAATCCAATTATTGGAAACTTGAATGGCTATCCAGTAATTTGGACGTGTCAGGTTCAGACTGATCTGACCCCAACATATGAGGCAAATGATGACTTCTAAAGGAAATATTGGTCAAAATTCTAACGTTTTTATTATTTAGTGACGTAAATATTCTGACAGCTACTCGTTATTACTTTTAGTTGCAATAGGGATGTTATCTGAAAATTATTTTGTGTCCGTCAGATGAATAAAAGATATTGTACACGTATTTTTCTTTTGATACGTCAACAAAAAGTGACTACGATATAATGCGTTGATATATGGTGTGACGTCACACTTTATACTAACATAGTGACGTCACAAGCCCCCACTCCCGAACTTTCTCCTGAATCTTTGTAAATTTTTAATAATTTGGTAAAGCAAAAAATATGTGTCCAATATTATTTGATTATCTCACCGATGGACTAAATATAAGTATATTTTTTTACCCAGGCAATATTCCTATGTTTTTAAAGAGCTGACAAGGCTTGTCATCAGTATAGCTTACGTGGGACATGATTTATCAAAGTCATGTAAACTAGCTTGCCAAGTGTCGATCATTCATCACGGTGAGTGACATTGAAGTGCCGTTCTGAAAATAAAATATTGCACTACGTATATAATTTGAATATGTAGAGGACGCATGGAGTACGTTATTTTTTTACTATCTATTAAAATAAGGCTTAAACGTTGTGATGGCTAGAACCAGAGATGCTCAATTCTTAATATTTATATTAATTGCCTACATACCCTTTAGTGCCGTAAAACGGTAACTTTCTAAAGCATACTCCTTAGTAACGGCTAGGTTAAAAGGTTTGAAAAAAAAAATTTAGGTACCATTGATTCATGTCCATAATCTTGAAAACGAGGATTTTTCGTGTAACTAATAGTATTGCTTTAAAAAAAAAATTAATAACACGATATTTTTTCGCAACTTTTGGAAAGTCCTCCAAAACGACTTGGATGTTTAAAAATATTTTTACACAAAAAGATTGATGGCTGGAATTTCTTCATAACTAACATAGTATTTGTAAATCAAATAATATTTTGCAAACAAAACTGTTCAAAAGGAGGTTCAATATTTATATTTTGGCATCGAGCGGGTGCACGGCCAGTACTGCGTTAACATTAGGGCGTATATAGCGCCTTAAATACTTTCTAAGTTTATCTTGGACATCACTGACAACGGTGAAGGAAAACATCGTGAGAAAACCTGGTGTTTGTATGTTTGCTACACAAACACCTTTTAACGGCTGAATGGATTTAGATGAAACTTGTTACAATTGTAGACCATGTCCTGGATTGTGACATAAAATACTGTTTATTTTAGTGGAACGATCCCTTCGGGATAATTTGCAAACTTGACGCGAGCACGGGATCCCAGCGCTAACAAAGAAAATTTGGTTCAAATAAATGACACTAGATGGCGAGATATGCATCGATTTGTTATTGAATTATGTGTAAAATTAACATTTTCTAGAATTGATCATAAAAATTGTATGTTCGGTTTGAATCAACTCTCCTAAGCACAAAATTATGGAATATTGGGCTCTTAATTCACATTTCAAAGATTATTTGAACGGATTATTTAAAATAGATTCCAATAGATGGTTTTAAATTTCTGAGGCAGGCCACTCGTTTTTTAATTTTTATTATAACACATTTTGGTACCTACAATAAATCTGTAAAAACGTGCAAAAAATACGATTACACAAATTGTCACTGTTTTTAAAGAAAAATAGACACGAACCGAAAAAATCCTTGTACTTGCATGTCACTGCTAACACCATCTATAGCCGTGGAACGGAACCGAAGGCGATTGAAGTACTTATAAAAATAATCATTTTTAATCAGACGAAAACGCTAGTTACGTCGGCACGGTGTCTTTGTATGGGATGAGGCATCTGTATGCTATAGTATTATATTATCTGTGTCGCGGGTGAAGCTTCTAGCAGAACTCAGTAAAAATCATAAAAAATAAGATATTACGTCCACGTTTTTGATATTTGTCTAGGCCGGGTCTTTAGGAGTAATCCAGCGATTAGGGAGTGACAGTTTAGTCTTTGGTACCGAGATTATATATACTGATCTGGCAATCCAGAAAGGATAGAAATACGCGCAACTATAGTATATCCACATTTCGCCTATCAAGCTGAATTTAGAACCTTTTAATCAATTGAATAATATATAATTTATTTGTAACATTTAACTTACTTAAGTTGACGACTGTACTACATTACTTCAATATTACAAAATTTGTGTTATTAAGACAAATAATATTATTTGCAAGATTATCTCAATGTATTGTGTTTTTTTAATGATAATAATTAAAAGTTATTATGGTTTATTATTTACATATATACGTGGGACACTCAGAAAGTTTTGCGAAACTAAAAAAAATTGTTCTATACGTACATATATTTTTATTAAATCTTTTCAAAGTACTTTCCACCAGCCTCTATACAAAGATTCATGCGCCTAAACCAGTTTTCAAAACACTTTTTCCAGTTCGCCGCAGACACCTCGTTTACAGCCTGCTCGAACGCAGCCAGCGCATCTTCCGGCGACGAAAATTGTATCCCTTTGAGCTGATTTTTTATTTTTGGGAATAAAAAGAAGTCACACGGTGCTAGATCAGGGCTGTAAGGAGGGTGACCCAGGAGTTTGACTGGCGTGCTGTCCAGGAAGTCCCTCGTTTTGAGTGCGGTGTGCGCAGGTGCATTGTCGTGGTGGAGCAGTAGCCCGCGGAGCCCTGTGTTTGGTCGCTTGTTGCTTATAACAGAGAAAACTTCTGGCAAACATTTGGTAGTATACCATTCGGCATTAATGCTTCTTTGATCCCGTAAGGGAATTGATACCAAGTGGCCAGTCAAATTAAAAAAGCTAGCGATCAAAATCTTACCCCCGCTTCTAGATCGCTTCACTTTGGTAGGCGTTGGCTCATTTTGAAACACCCAAACAGTCGACTGGCGCTTGGTTTCTGGGTCGTATTGATAAATCCAGGACTCATCACCTGTAACGATGTCGTAAACACGCCGAGACGAGCCTGCTTCAAATTTGTTAAGCATATCACGGCACCATTCCACCCGGGCCTGCTTCTGAGCATCGGTGAGGTTGTGCGGCACCCAGCGTGATACTATCCTCCTCACGCGAAGATGGCTGTGTAGAATCTCGTGAACGCTTCCCGATCCAATCTTCAATATGTGTTGAATCTCCTGATATGTAATTCGCCTATTGTCTTGGATTAAATTTTTCACTGCTAGCACGTTTTCTTCGGTAACAGCCGTCAAAGGGCGACCGTTTCTTTCGTCATCCCCCAAAGTTGGTCGACCGCGCTTGAATTCGTTATACCAACGATACACGGTTGCCTTGGAAGGGCCTTCATCCATGAATGCCATTTGAAGTCTATCGTACGATTCATCCGGTTTCAGGCGACACTTGAAATCGTATAAAATCATAGCTCTAAAATGTTCCCGGCGCAGATCCATATTTCAGTGAGACACAATACTTTGAATTAACTCGCAAAAAATGTGGAGGGAAATTTTGAAATTGGAACTTACTTATTTTTACTTATAAATAATCATATTTTCGAAAAACATTATAACTGGCCAGTCTCCCATATATAAAAACTTTTTTTCGCAATACTTTCTGAGGGGCCTGGTACGGTATATTCTCTGTTTCTGAGTAGTCTAATTGTAGGAGCTAGTTACTTTTGGGGTTAAAAAATATCTCAATCAAGCCAATTCATTCATTCAAGAATACAGCCACAAATTCATGTCTTTACTACGTTAGGAACTCAGCGTTTTCTGTCTCTTAGCAACTAATGCAACACAAATTGAATGCAATGACGCGTGCCACTCCACTCATCCCAAGATTTATTTATCAAAAAATTGTCTCCACTTATGGAAATAACGTAGGAGTGTCTTGTTAACTCAGCGTGGGATGTGATTTGAGTCCATTATCCTGGTTTTCTGAAGATGTTTTCTTTCACATTACGTACATACATACTATTTGCTTAAAAAGATTCTCCCCATTGTAATTAGGATAAGTAATTTAAGTTTATGCAATAAATATATTGCTGCTAAATAAAAATAATAGATAATAAAAATATATAGTAAAATAATAATATATTATTATAAAAAATAACAATGAGATTTTTATTTTTATGCATTAAAATAACATCACGCCTGTATTCCTTGAAATAATAAGCAGAGCAGCTATAGTACACCCACTTTTCGCCAGTTATGTTTAACATCTTGAGTGCCTAAAACGCGGATCCACGCGAGAGACTATGGCCTTTTAATTGTTTGGGTAATTACGGTATTCAACCGGTTATGACCCATAATGCAACGAGCCGGTTGCCATTAACCGGACACTAATCTCAAAGACTCCCAATGTTGCCATATTGTTCCATATTGACATTATTGTATTTTGTCAACTTAAGGCGGTACCCCGAGCAAAACGCCGCACAAGCCGTTTTTTGTGCTGTTTTTAGGAGCTATCTACTCGTTATTTAAAAGTAAATATCAATTAATAAAAATACATTAAATTTCTACATAATATTGATTCTAAAATGGTAGATTTAGTTTTTTTTTAAATGTTGTGTATATTTCACTAATCTACTTCCAAAAAAACATAAAAATGTGAAATAATTATTGATATTATGCATCTCCTCGTAAAGTGTTCATTAATTATTTTTTGTACTAAAACTAATGGATAGACAATTTAATAACGAACCTTTTTGTAGAATTATTTTTTTCAAAAGACCAAAATTCGATTTTATAAAGATTTTATTCTAAAATCTGGGCGTATTCACTACTGTAATTCATGCGCCACCAGTGCCGCTAGAGCAATAGGAACGCTCATATCTCATGCCGATTTTTTGGTCAGGGTACCGTCTTAAAAAGTAGCTTTAGATTTTAAGCACTGCGTTCCCTAAAGAGTGTAAGCAGAGGTGAATAAAGCATTCACAGTTTAGCTAGTTATTATTTACTATCAGACGCCTCGCGGTTTCACCACCGTAGTTCCCGTTCCCGTAAGAATACAGGGATAAAAAGTAGCCTATATCACCTGGGGATAGTGTAACTTCCCAACGGTGAAAGAATTTTTGAAATCGGTCTAGTAGTTTTTAAGTTTGATCGTTACATACAAAAATTCAAATCTTTGCTCTTTATAATATAATATTATTATTATTAGTATAGATATAGATGACAATGCATGGTTAGCTAAGTGACATTATTCTAAATCCAATATGGCGGACGGTCCAAGCTGGCGGACTTGTTATTTTTAGTACACTGTCAAGATATGGATATCAAATGTAAGCGTTTGCTGACAAGAATACGAAAATAGTTATTTATGCTACAAGTGCGGAAGGTAGGTGATTTCCGATGAGCGGCATTTTTATTCACGAGCGAGCGAAGCGAGTGAGTGGATAAATCGACACGAGTCGGAAATCATCTTACGTACGTGTATCATACAACATTTTACTATGCATTGTGCGAGGAAATAAATAAATTAATAAAATGGCGAGCTTATTCAAGCGCGTTCAGCATATCCACAGATTAACTAATAGTTCCTCGGGCATATCTACTGCGCATGTGCGAATAGCTGTCACATCGTAACGCAATAAGGCACGAGCAAAATATACGTTCTGCCAAACATATTTAATGAATATTTAAAATTAATTTATTGACCACAATCTAAATCTAGAGTAATTAAAAACGCCTAAAATAATGTATTAGTTTTATTTTACCTTTTATATGAATGATAATCTGTACATAACTAATTTTTTAAACTTTTCTCAAATAATAAAAACTCTATGCGTCGGGCTGACGTTGGAGTGAAAAATTAAAAAAGTACAGGAAAGTAAAAAGCACTAGTGAAAAAAAGTGACACTTTCCGCACAGTTTGGCTGCTTGGAAAACCGCTCTTTTCGAGGACATGCATTGTAAAAACTTGTTTAAAAAAAAAAAATTTAACGAATAATTTATTTGCTTCTCTATGCCATATTAAAAACATGATAGTTATTCGTTTTTTCTGTTCTGTGTTTATGAATAGAATAGCCTTTATGCCTTACTTTATTGTAAACTATAATAGTTAATAACATCATTGTACCGATAGTCGTGTCAGCGTCGAGCCTCGATCAATACCTTAGGAGAATCTCGTTAGAGGGCTTGATTCAGAAAGCAGTACTTCTGAACATAGCTCGTATTGTTAGGAGGTTTCTCTCTCTGGAGCTCTGACCCGATACCGGTGGGCCAATATTTTTATAGGTACCTAAGTTAAAAGTTTTTAAAGAATATTTAAAAATGTAATTAATAAGATAAGAAAACTGAATAAAGGACATAATATAAAGCCATTGATTCCTTACCTTTACTATTTTTTTTACATTTTCCTTATGCCCCAAAACCCGATGTGTCCCAAAACTCAACGTCAGGCAGGCCACCATAAAAGTAATATATCTATCACTCACTGATACTTTTCAGGATAAAAGCCGCAGTATCATTCTCAACCAGCAAATCCCGTAACGACATTGATCGACATAATTCAAACACAATGATGTAAATCCTTCCTCCATCACATAACGTACCCCACAACCGTTTCTCTTCGACTCCTTGCAAATTTCTGGATGACAAATGCCTTTCAAATTATTCCGTGGTTTTCCTGGTTTCACTTTAGTAATAGAATCTGGATATGTTCTGATCAATTTACGCCGCGGCTGAAAGTCAAAAGGGGCCCTCGTGAACCACACTTTGAGAAGCGCCTTGTCCCACTTTCCTTATTTCGATTGAGATTCACAATTTTGGTGTCAACATGTTGTCGGTAAGGGTTCGTTTCGGTGTTGAATGTGAGTGATATTGGCAATAAGTTTGTTGTTTTTTTTATTGATTAATTCTTCTCCTGCTTGTGGTTCTGGGTTTAAATTCGGGCAAGTACCAATGTGACTTCTTCAATTCATATTATTATGTACTTTTTAAGTTTATCTTGAACGCTTACAGCGGTGAAAGAAAAAATCATCAGGAAACCTGGACTTTGTTTTTAATTTTATTTATTGGACATCGTTTTGCTCTTGACTAGAGTCAGGGTCAGTGGTGACAGAGACAGAGTCGACGATGGGGCGAGCTTACCCAGAAGATGCCTAGAAGAACTTATAGTTGATTAAGTTGGCAATCTCACATCCAAAATGAGCAAGAGTGGAGATTTATGCTCGTGTCTTCTCTTTATGAGAACAAGCCTTTGCCCTGCTGTGGGGAACCAATGACAATCCTTTATTTAGTTACTAGAAATTATCTAAAATAAGCCCCGTTTTTATATGTAACAATGTCCTACAAACGAAACAGTTATTGCGGTCAAAAAGCTTTCATAGCAAAAAAGCCATTTGGAAGATTGAATTCATCGACTTAATATCAATCGGTTTTAATATTAGTATTTTGCTAGTCACTGTATTATTAGCTGCGTAGCTTTCACATTCATACTTCATTCATGGCATGTATTTTTTTAGTTTTTAATGTGTTGAAGTTGCGAGTTCACTAAACAAAATCTTTGATACCTTATTGCGTCATTTGTATAACTTCATTAATTATTTGAAACGATTACACGAAGATATACAAGTAAAAATTCAAAACCCCCAAACATTTGTAGTTCATGCTACATAATTTATCTAGTAGTAGATACTTTTGGATCGACAATTTATTGAAAATGTAATTATGACATGATATCTAGCGAAAACCACCCGAATTAAACAGTAAAATGCCCATAAGTTTTAAACCGCTGAACCGGTTTTTATCAAAGATAGCTTAAAACACTATCGATAAAGTCACCCTTTGAAACGAAATCAAACAAAATCGGTCATCCATTTAGGAGTTATGATGCCACAGATAGACACACAAACGCACAGGTACACATATGAAACTTATAACACCTCTCTTTTCTTTTCCTGTTGTTGATATAGTGTTCGTAAGCGCTACTGCTGAGCATGAGGTCCCGGTTTCGATTCCCGTGTCGTGAAAGTGCAATTGGGTTTTCCATCTGCAATTTCTCAGAAGCAGTCCGTTGTCTTGTGCTCGTATTATAATAATTGGCAAAATGTGAGTGAATTAATAAGTGTACCTCTGATTAACCCTTTAGCTTTTAGGGAATACAGGCGTGATATTATGTAAGTATATGAAGAACAGAAGAAAACATTTACGGTGACTATAAATAAATTGGAATAAGAACCAGATAATGATGATTATTACTTCCAATATAATGGAGGCACTTGAGCTTGTATAAACCCGAGTTTTCATGACTTGTTACAAGAATATGAGACTCTTTTCAATCAGTAAGTAAATAATATTATAACTAAGTAAGTATTTCCATTGTAATACGTAAAGTGAGTAATGAAACATCCAAACATTTAATCGTTTAATTTCTCTCCATACACACAGTTTTTTCGTCACGTCGCACTTTTAGATCACGTCGGGGACACCAATTTAGTGTGGGCGTGTATACTGTTCCAGGTTTGTGTGTATGGTGAGAAATTAAACGATTGCATGTTTGGATGTTGATGTTGAAGTACTTATTTAGTAAGGGCGTCTATAGCAGGCGGTGGTTATGGGGCATGGGCGAACTGGCATCGCCGAGCGCTGCACATACGTATACGAATACAATCTTAATGTGTCAGCGTTCCTACAAAAGCATTGGTTACATCATTATAAGTGTTCGAAATTACATATATTATATGAGAATGATGTAAAAAGACGTGCACGTAAAAGCTTTTTGAGTACAACAAAGAACTCAAACATACAATAATTAAAACAGGCCGAAGCAGTTAAGTTATGGCTAGCCCCAACTAAAGACACCCGTTTAGATGCATAGATTAGCACCACTTGGCTCATGACAGCCAGATTATAAAGTTTTTACATAAATATTGTAGCGTAGATGATCGATGAAAGTAATCATAATCAAGGTTGTAAGAACCTCGGTAATTGTTACATCTATCATCAATCATAAATGCATCGAACGACTCACTTAGTTCTTCAATTTCAGCTACCACAGTGAAAGTCTCAATATCACGTCATATTCATCGGACGACTTAAGCAGCGGACAGAATAAAGCAAACATACGCAAGTTGTTGTCATCGGATTATTGCAAACTCTCATAAGTGTACGAAATATCTAGAGAGATGCCCGATAAGCTCTCGATGAATTGTGAACACATTTCGGATAGAATAATTCGACCAATCAGTGGACCAGTCTACAATCTATCTGTTTATATGTTACGCGCCTCATTGGTCGTTTTGGTGCCAGTACTAACGCAGGTCACGTGAATGCCATGAACAAATTAAATTAAAAAAATCTCACAAAAATTGTGATTCTGATTATGGCGATATATATTTTATTTTTTTAACACCTGTATACCCACCCATATTCTGCAAATAAGATTAGAATTAGAATTTGAAAAACCACTACATTTTTTTATGAAATTTTACCTTCACAAAGACAAGACTACCTCATTTTAATATACGGTTTTTTATTTTAAAGGCAGCGAATAATACAGAAAGTTGTATTTTCGACAAAATTTTGGGTCACTTGAATGGCGTGTGTCCGTTTTGTGCCCTCAAAGTCGTTGGTGGCTGCTGTCGGCTTAAAAAGTTATGACCTGGGAAAGGCATATCTACACAATACTAATGCCCGCCGTAATATTCTGAGTCTAGGATTTTTTTCATACATTTGTGTGGCACATTGCCGACTCATGCCACGCGCTGTCTGTACGAGGCCTAACAGCTATCGGGTGATGATCATCACGAAGATTTTTTATTTTGCAGTACATTGCACTTTCACGTTCAAGTAATTGTGTGTTTCAACTGTTTTTGTCTGCAGTGGACGTTGTTCGTGTTTTGTTTTACGTTTTGTGTCTTGACCGTAGTCAGTTGATATGAATAGTAAAAAAAATAGGTCGTTTATAATAAACAGATTTTCATTAAAACGAAAATTGCAGTTACGTAGTCTTTTATCATAATTTTCTGTTTTGTTCACAGCCTTATTAAAAAAAATCCTTTGCGATATCCAACTTTAAACTGTCTCTAAGTGCATTTACCAGAACCCTTAGAATATGCGTTATTAGTCTAAGCCACCTTTTATAACCTGCAGGTATTGAAGCTAGGTGCTAGGTTGAGACCAGTGGTGGCCCAGTGGTATCGGCAGTGACTTACAAGTTGTAGGTCGAGGGTTTGAGTCCGGGCAGGCGCTTCACTTTGTGTAAATTATTTCTTCAACACTGCTCTCAAAATGGTGAAGGAAAACGTCGTGAGGAAACCGGAATGTCCTAGAACCAAAAATTCGAAGACATGTGACATACACCAACCCGCAGTGGGCCCGCGTGGTGGATTACGGCCCATTCCCTCTCACGGAAAGGAGGCCTGTGTCCCAGCAGTGGGAACATTAATAGGCTGAAGATGTGAGATGTGATTGTAGCTACGATTCAGTTTTAGAGCTAGTTAAATTTTATATTAAATGGGACTTCAAAATAACTGTTGAAATATTGGTAAACTTAAGTGCACCTCTGCTTAGCTCTTCGGAGAACATTGGTGTGATGTTATGTGTATTGCTAATCATATATATCAAGATAAGTCACTAACTTAGTGGAACGCAGAACTTAGGCAACGGTCATTGATGTATTAAAAACGGTGAAGGAAAACATCGTGAGGAAACCTGCACTTAGTATATAGGTAATGTAAGTCTGAAATAGCCAAGTCAGAGGCCTGTGGGATTCCTAGAGGCGGCTTAATTAACTCTGACACCAGAGGTGGCCACATTCTCAGAAGAAAAGAATAAAGTGTAACGCAAATAAATGAATTTAACCTTTTTGCTATCTTCACACAAAGGATCCTCGTTTATATAAAATTTTAAGACCAATAGAACTTATCGACAGTAACACCATAAGGATAATGTATATAGGGTTACCCTTTATCCTATGTTACTATTTACACTTTATTGTAAACGATATTCTTATCTATACAATGTTAGGTTTCCTGAGCACTTTGTCACGGAAGCCAATCGTCAAGATAAGTTTATATTGCGGTCCCATCCTGGTGACAATGAGAGTGGGAACATGTATAATATAATTATGTTGATATCAGAACAAAGCGGTAAACATAATGCTATTAATCTTAAATCTTTTTTCATGGCAGCTGTAACGACATTGTCATAAATAAAGCCACGCCAAGTAAAAAGCCGACCAAGTGCGAGTCTGACTCGCACACAGAGGGTTCCGTATAAACATCTACATTCACCGAAACAAAAAAGATAACATTACTAACGTTCATAAACAATGAAATCACCAAACATTCCTCTAACGAAGGGATAAAATTAACTTTGCCATTCGAAAACTGTTTTGCCCATACATCAATATACAAAATTTTACTTTCCTATGTACATTTTATAAGTTGGCCGACTAATACTCGTAAACTTGTAAAGCCTACTTACCTGTAGTTTTACTTATAATTTCATTAGATATACTACTGCCGTGATTTTGCACTTGATTCTAACAAAACTTAGCCATTTAAACCTTAATTTCATGCAAACGGATCTCTGAATCGAAAAATGGTTTTCATGGACCCGTAATATTATTGAATGGAATAGACAATAAAAAAGCCCCTATTTATGTGTACAAGAGGTAATCTAAAAAAATATTTATACCATTCCCCTCTAAAATAGTTATTTGTTATACAAGAGTGCAAAGTTGCTTTTTAACCGCGTGTTCAATTTTGATGACCGAGCAAGCGAAGGATTCTAAAATTGAATCACGAGCGCAGCGAGTGATTCAAAATTAGAATCCTGAGCGTTAGCGAGGGAATCAAAAGAGCACGAGGTGAAAAATCTTTGCACTCGAGTGCAACACGTAACTTTTCATTCCACCTCAGCGAGGAAATGACTAAATGCAAAAAAAAAACGTGTACAATCACAAGATAGGTACACTTTTATTTCAGTTTAGGTATTAATTACTACATTATGACAGGTAAGTATTACAGAATAATCTTTAAATTATAACAAAATAATACTAAGGTATAATTAAGAAAATTTTAAAGTAACGTTGCTACAGTTATTTAAATTGAGTGTAATATTTTTGTTTGGTACTGTAATATTGGTTTTAGTCACTTGTGTACTGTTTTTCGGTAAACTATCTTTCATACTTAACAGTTGTACCGATTCATCGGATTCCCTTGGCGTGAATGTTGGAGAGAGAGGGAGATGGTTAGAACCGCGTACAAAGCAAATTGAAAAAAGAACACCAAGAAGGTTCCGAGTCTGAGTTTTTAACAAATTAAAAAAAAGTTCTATGATATATTCGGCACCATAGAGGTAGCAGTAAATAGGTTTAATGTTTTTTTAATTCACAAACTTAGTGCACACGATGTTCTAAATTCAATTTACTTTATCCTCTAGTGAATAAAAACGGCTTTTCCACTCAGATATTGAAGATTAAAAATACTCTTTTCGAGATGGTGGGATGAAAAGCTTATTTTATTCACTGAAAACAGTGAATAAAAACCCTTTGAATCACTGTTTTGGAGTTTGAATTTGGAACACCAATGTATTAGACGTCCATCTCTATGCTATGTAACCTCCTTGCGCAAAAATACTCGATACAAACTTCTTGTGCAGAGAATATTCGACTTTCAAGCTACTTCTTCGATTTTAATTTTAAGATTTTTTATATTTAGGATTTTAATAATGATTTTGATTTTAGTCTAGGATATTTATAGAATACTTATTTGGATTGTAATTCTAATATTAATTGGAATGGTGTTTAATTAACTATGCCCATGAAACACAGGTAACAGAACTTAGCTCAGGGGTCAGGGTTTCACATTTATTGTAAATTTTGAAGGAAATAAACCATTTATTTATTACTCGTAATATTCCTTGTGCTTTTCGCTTAGATCTCGCTCTTTCTCGTAGTCATGGTATAAAATATAGTATGCAACTCTTGAATAAAACGGATTTATATCGAGGGCCACGAATCACTCGCGTCGCTCATGATTCTAACACTTGAATCACTCGCTATGCTCGTGATTCAATCATCATGAATCACTCCCAACGGTCGTGATTCATTAGTTAGAATCCTTTACTTGCTCGTGATTCATCTATGGCCCTCGCTTGAAATCCGTCTTTTATTCACTAGTTGCATAATATACTATTATACCATACCCGCTCTAAAAAGCTTATTTTATTCACTGAAAACAGTGAATAAAAAGCACTTTTAATCACTGTTTTGGTGTTTGAATTTGGAACACACCAATATATTCGATCTTCATCTCAATGCTATATAACCTACTTGCGTCTCCTTGCGCAAAAAATACTCGATAATAACTTCTTGTGCAGAGTATTCTCGACTTTCAAACTACTTCGCTGATTTTAATTTTGTTTATATTTAGGATTCTAATAATGATTTTGATTTTAGTCTAGAATATTTATTGAATACTTGTTTGGATTGTAATTCTAATATTAATTGCAATGGAGTTTAATTAATTAGAATTATGTAAAGTAATGGTCGACGGCCCCTGAAACACAGGTGCTGTTACCTAGCTCAGGGGTCAGGTTTTCACATTCTTTTGTAAATTTTGAAGAAAATAAACCATTTATTTTGTATTTATTAATATTCCTTGTGCTTAAATCTTTCTTTTTCTCGTAGTCATGGTAAAATATAGTAGGCAACTCTTGAATAAAACGGATTTATATCGAAGGCCATGAATCACTCGTGTCGCTCATGATTCTAACACTTGAATCACTCGCTATGCTCGTGATTCAATCATTCATTTTATGCTTATTTCTCGTGTATCCTGTGCGGGTCACAAATAAATATTTTTTTTTCTTTTTTTTTCTTTTCTTTATCATGAATCACTCCCTATGGTCGTGATTCAGTCGTTAGAATCCTTCACTTGCTCGGGATTCATCTATGGCCCTCGCTTTAAATCCGTCCTTTATTCACTAGTTGCATAATATACTATTTTCATGATTTTATTTAACCACTTTGTTGGTGTGGTTAATATTTATATCCATTCCATATTATAGCTTTCTAGTACTAAGAGTCTTTGGAGCTAAGCTGCAGACGGACGGGTGGACAGACGGATATGGTGAAACTATTAGGGTTCCTTGTTGACTATGGAACCCTACAAAGATTTACTAAATGGAGACACACATGGAAAAATACAATCTTTCACTTCGTTGTCGTATCGATGATTCCAAATGATGTGTTTTAACCAGAATTAAGCCACGTCGACAGCGTTAGCATTTGCCTCGTAAAAGTCTTTCAGAGTGCAGGTGTTGTTGCACAAAGAGCACCACAAAAGGAGATGCATTTTTTTGAGATGTAGGTCCGCAATCGCCCCCCGGTGGGTTCCCGCATTTTTAGTTTCTTTTTTTTAATAAAAACGTTGCCCCACACTAGGAATTTCTTCCTGTATCATGGGTGCGTTTACAAACATATAAACTCACATACACAAACACCCAGAGCCGGAACAACTATCTGTAGGTCATACAAATATTTGTTCCGTGCGGGAATCGAACCCGCGACACTGTTGTTGCGGGGGGCTCAGTAACCGTGGCTTGGTCACCCACGGTGAAGCGAAGAGGAACCCGAGGAGGGGCCGCTCGTCAGGGCTTTTGCCGATAAGCCGACGACGTAGCGGCCAACATGTAGGTTGCGGTGCTGCCTAGGCGAAATCGCAACTGAGGCGGGCCGCGATGTCGTATGGGGTCTCCCATACCCATACGATCTCGCGGCTGAGGGTTGGTGCGCCGCTCTCCCTACCTTCCGTGGCCTAGACGGGGTCGCCACCGTCTGATGGCGGACGCGGTGGGGCCGCAGGGGAGGAGGAGTGCCGGTTTAGCGTTGGCCGCTCTCCCTATCCCCTACGGCCGAAAAATGGTAGGTGGCGGGGCCATTGACCCTGACCCGTCACAAGGGGACCAAGGGTGCCATACACGGTGTCGTCTGGCACCCATGTGGTGGTTTGGTCCCTGGGGTGGTCACGGCACACCAGAACACACTGTGCGCCGTGACCACCCCAGGGACCAAACCAGCATGATGGGGTGATGGGGTATGAGGTGATGGGGTATGAGGTGATGGGGGGTATTCCCCAGAGGAGGGTCCTGTGACGGACAGCCGCGGCGGGTTCACGGAGAGTGCTAACGCGTACCCGTGTTCCCGCCATAAGCGGCACAGGAGGCCACAGTGGAGTTTTAGTGGGTTAGTGTCCCACATAACTGCGCTATCTGCCCGTGGTAGCGCAGTATGCATGAGCATTTCTCAACGCTAAAAAAAAGGACCGCAATCGCATTAGAGGTCGTTGGAGTATCCACCAAAGCTGTCTGAAAATACAATTCTAATTACAAACTTAGGTGCATACATAAAAATAAACAATAATATTATGAAATAAAGTACCAAATTAACTCTGTGATGTTTTTATTACATAAATGGATACCAAACTTAACCATATTTTTTATATTTCTTCACTTTATATATTTATGTTATTTTATCCTCATGAAGCTAATAGAGTAATTGTTTCTTTATTTACAGGTAAGTTCGATATAAACATTCTTGGATGACTGAAGGCAACGTCGAAATTCCTGATATTGGTAACGAATATTAACTTTAAGCGAATGGACGTATCTTACCTTTCTACTAACTTTATTCCGTGGCTTTGCTCACGGTATCGTATGTATGTTTGTGAATTTTATTATTACGAGTATTTAATTGTGTTTCTGATCTCCATCAAAGCTTACTAGAATAATGTACCAGTTACATACATATTCAAAACCATTTTTTTTAATTTAATATATTTTTTTGTCAAACTTTTACTAACAATAACCTATTCTTTCGTTATTTTTAGGATAAATCATTTTCATTTTTTGTTTTAATCTGAAACCATTGCAGTCATACGAACCAAAAACTATTGTTTCTAGAAAATAGATGTATCGAACGCAAACATACCATTTAACTAAAAAGCCTGACAAATCTCACGTTCCATTATCTATGGCTAAAGCTCGCCTATCAATACCAGAGACAATACAACTACGGAAAGCGGATCAAGTGACAAAGGGAATAAGGAGCTATGGCCAACTCATTATAGCCTAAGATCTCTCTGTGAAAATCTGCATGTAAACTCGTTTCTAGCCGCAATTACTTTGATAAAAAAAAATCAAATGTATGTTTGATAGTTAACGCCTAAAATAAAATATTCAAGTGAATTCAACTTCATTTGAAATAAAGTGTTATAGAAAATAGGAAAAATAAGGTTGCCAGCTGTCACTTAGCCGAAATCTGTGGGTTGCCAGTTTACCCACTAAACATGGCATCCCATGAATAGCAGCTAACTGAGAGGTGAATGAAGGTGAATGGTGTTGCATACGCACCCACGATTCAGAAGAACTTCATAGTGTAGGGCAAACTTTAAAAAAAACCACGAAAGCAAGTTGCAGGCAACCCTGATGTAATATAATTCTAAAATCAAGTTTTATTCATAAAATCAAGTTTTATCAAAAACAAAATACATGCAGATTTTTGCAGTGGGATCTCGGGTTATTAATTTACAGTCAAGCCAACGAATGTTTAAAGTAAAGATCGGAAATTGAAAAAGATTTTCGCTTTAGCTCTGATCCTTTCAAGGAGCGAAGTTTCTTTGTTTTGCTTTGGTGTTGGAACCTAGACTCAGAAATTATAAATTATTTAGATGTCTAAAGTTAGAGATAACTTACATTTACTGACACGTATTTGAGAATGGAAGAATAATTTATGCTCAGTTCTATGATTCAGTAAATTCATCAGTCGAGCAATTAAGCGTGCACTGGCAAACATGCCATTAAATTAATTACAAATAACGGCATCATTTTCCCTTTAAACAAAATGGTAATCATAGGCTGTGTTTTAGAAGACATGATTATGATTATGATGTAAATTAACAACGGGACTAAGTCAATATGATTCAATTTTAAAACTACTATACAATATATTAAGGAACATAAAGAAAACACCAAAGAGTCTACACAGGTGACACTCCACCAACGAAAGCATCCAGATAGCGATTGGAAAAAAACAAAATGTATAGAATTGCCAAGTGCTACCAAAACATCACATTTGTCTACCATCATCGCTGAGAGAAAGAAACTTTATCGAGAGCCTCAAACTCACAAATGCAAACACAAAAACAGACTTTCTTAAGTGATGACAGGTCTATAATATACCGGTGTTTAAATTCAGACAGCTGATGATACACTCACCATGTCCAAAGCAAATATAACAACAGATAACAGTAGTTTGACAATAGGCTGATGGTATACAGCCGATCATTAGTTGAATATACACCGAGGAGTCACGGTCGACCAAAACTATGCGTGACATGGTTTTGTCAACCATGACTGTGTTGAATGGCGCCGTGAAGACCCGCCTACTGCCAGGGTCTAGTTTGTCCAAGACTTGTCGTTTGCTTATTAGAAAGTTTATTTCTAGATACCTAATTTAACATTAGATTCAGGGGGTCCGAATGCTCAACGATAGTTTCGAGTCATAAGTAAACGGTTAGTCGACTCTTTACGTGACCAGAGGGCTGGCTTTTTCTTCAGCCAGAGAATCAGCATTGCCATTCAACGTGGAAATGCTGCCATGGTTCTGGACACGTTTCGAATTGACATCGATGAGAACGATTTTTTTGATGCGCAATAAGCCCCTTTTCCTCTCCCCTTTGTATACAAGTATTTTTTGTTATTAGTCATAAGTTTTGAAGTATTAAATCTTTACTATTACTATTTACTATCATATTATAAAGAGGATTTATCTTTATGGTCATATTTTAGTAATTTTTAGATTTCTAGGTGTTTGAGGGATATTATAATATGAACATAATTGCCAATAGAGCAGTGGTGGCCCAGTGGTATCGGCCGCGACTTACAAGTTGTAGGTCGTGGGTTCGAGCCCAGGCAGGCGCTTTACTTTGTGTAAATTATTTTCTTCACCACTGCTCTCAAAACGGTGAAGGAAAACATCGTGAGGAAACCGGCATGTCCATGTCCTAGAACCAAAAATTCGAAGACATGTGACATCCACCAACCCGCACTGGGCCCGCGTGGTGGATTACGGCCCATTCCCTCTCACACAGAGGAGGCCTGTGTCCCAGTAGTGGGAACATTAATAGGCTGATGATGTGATAATTGCCAATAATTGTAGAAATTTCCCACATTAGCGCACCTTTAGGATGTGTAGTTGTTCCATCAGTGTATCAAGTTGTTGGTTTACTACGACTAGATCAACTTTGTTATTGATCATGATATTATTCTCCATTGTTTAAAGTACATCCTCATCATTTCTATCATTTTCAATTTCTCATTATATCATTATCAGTCCATAAAGTAACATTTTTTTTATCATCACCAGAGCACAGGGGGGTGACCACAAGCTCTTAGAGTAAGGTTATTTTGAGATCGAGTAAGGGACAGATGTATCTGACTTGTATACATCTGTCACTAACTCGATCTCAAAATAACCTTACTCTAAGAGCTTGTGGTTACCCCCCTGATCAATGATTCGGGCTGATACTGAGAAATTCCTCATTCTAATTCTTTCTATTTTTACCCGACTGCAAAGAAAGGGTCATGTTCTTCGCGCGTATCTTGTATGCATGTATGTTTCTATGTATATAATATTCTTTATTACATCATATCTTTCAAACCACTTGACGGATTTATAAATAATTAAGACATCGTAAGATACGTCTTGACTGCCCAATTGTTCTTAAATAGGTAAAACTAAAAAAAAAAAAAACATCGCGGATTTCGGGCGTCATATTAAGAGGTGATTACAAAAACATATACCACATAAATGTTTAAAAGTAATTCGAAAAAAAAATACTTAAAAGAGTTGTAAATAAAAAAAAAAAACATTTAAAAATCAAAAACCTTACACCTTAAATGAACTTTTTTTAATACGACGATTGTAATTTTTGGCTATGACTTTGTAATACTCGTTTATTTCTTTCTGTCTAAACACAAACAAATTGAGACTCAAATATTTTTTATTTCCGTCCAGAATTTATTGACCACAATTAAATTCGACATGCTATAACTTCGTAGCGTCAAATTGTGGGTTTGTCAAGGGTCATTTGCTGACCGCTGAAACGATCGGGTGTAATGGTTGGTGAAATGGTCAGAATTGAGTTACGTTCTTATTAGGTACGTTAATTGCGTTTATGCCTTCGATGGTTATGTGAGCCTGGTACATGGCATTTCATTTCAGATGGAATTTATCACAAGCTGTGATGAAATTTCTCATACCTGCAAGAACACGATGTCTGGTTTGAGACAGCACATTGTGATATTTATACTTGTGAATAGTTATTTTTACTAACAAGTTACATTTTTATTTATTATTTTATTAAACTACATGTTTATAAAATCTTAACTTAAGAACTATGCCCCACAAAACCGTTTTCTCAATTTGTCTGTGGGAACGGAACAAACGGTCTTAAAAATAAGGTTTATTGGGGCCGACACATAATTTTCACTTATTGAACTTATAAAATAACTAACAATAATAAATCTTATGAAAAGTTAATAATGGAAATATCTTATATCACAAGACTCATATCTTATATAACTACTTAATTACTTATTTACTCTCCCGCCACATATCTGACTATTCTAAATATACTTTCAATTAAATAAGATTCCGTTGGTCTAGTAATCACCGGGGTTACTGCTGAACTTGAGCTCTTAGGTTTGATTCCCGTGTTCAGCAAAATGTTATTGGGTTTTTGCAGCTGGAATTTCTTAGTATCAACCTGGGGTCCAGCTTTGTGCCCAGTTGAAGGCACAAGGCTCGCCCCCTATTACATAGAAATTATACATAGTAGGCAAAATGTAGGAGCATATTCTGTCATTCATATGTGTGACACGACATCATTCTAACCGCCTCCTTATCACTGCATCTCAGCATTTTTCCATTACACCATGAACGCTGGCGAAAGCAGACAGCAGAGTAATGTTGCGGAAAATAATGCCGAGTTCCGTACGTGAGCAATTATGAGCAATCGTTGGGTTGGCGGAAAAATAGTTTTCTTATAGTATTGTTATGTGTTTTTGATGTATTAGGTCTGATGACGTTTGTGTTCGCACGAGCTATTCGGGAGAAATTCGACATTGCGCTCGGTGCAAGTTTTGGAATTGGTAAAGGCCTTACTAGAGTAACTTCGTAACTTGTGGAGGTTATAAAATAAAAGTCCTCTTTCAATTTCGATGTTTGGTGCGGTACTGGTGCCGCAAAGGTGCTTTTGTCATACTAAGTGTGCATAAATTGTATGGAAAAATCAATCGGTCGTGCGCAATACGTCAAATGCCACGCTGTGGCGCCGCAGCAGTCCCGCACCAAACGTCTAAATTGAATGAACCCTAAAGTCTTAATTTTGTATTTAATTAAAGAGGTAAGCAAGCCTGAAAAAAAATGTCTTTGCTCTGAGGTAATCTGTGACTTCATCGATATTTTGTTACCATTTCAAAACAAAATTATGTCTAAAATATTCGTGTTGCAAATTTCAGTCCTATTTCAAAACAGGTAATTTTTTGAAAAAAATACCAGTATAATAAATAGCTATAAAATGACAACAATACGAAAGCACAAAATAGTAAGTATACAGAAGGGCCACTCCCGCCGTTTAGAAAATTGACAACTAAACTTGACAGATTCACTAGGGTTGCTACTATATTGATTCCGAATTAAAAAAAAAGTAGGTTGCCCAAGTTACAAACATAAATACATAGATTCGTCTTAACATACATCATATCATGCTTACATGCCTTAGAGGGTAGACAGGGCATCAAATCACATACTATGAATATTGGAGAGTAAAAAGACGTAGTAATAGTGTAATAATGATCCCACTTAAAAAAATAAATTGTAAAAAGCTCCAAGCTCGTAAAAATATAAATGTGAAAAACTGGTACCTAATAAAATCAAAAAACCAAAGATGATCTTAAACAAGAAGAAATTTATGCTGTGCAGTCGGACGAAACATATTTGTAAGCTGTATGACTTGAACCTTATTATTATGACAAGTTCCCAATTTCATCTATGGGCTTAAAATAATTTATTATAATCCTAGATAATGAATTTCTAATTTGTCATCTTGAAAGATGAATGACCTTTATAACTTAAAAATAATTGAAAGAAAGAATTACAAACAAAAAAGTAAATTCAGTCTGTAACAAATAATAAAGGTAACCCATCCAATGCAACCAACCTCGTTACAGTACTTAATGTATGAATGACGTGACAAACGCCTGCACAAAGCAATCATGACAGCCGCGACTGAGCTCGGTCCAATATTGCCCAATATTCCCTGTAAAACCGAAATGTCAAAGTGAGAGTGGCCCCTCTGTCTGCGGCGCGCCGCCGCTTACGTACTTTGTGACGAAAGGCTAAAACGTCACTCAAAAAATTCAATTTCAGTCGTTACTCGTAGTAAAAAACAAAAAAAAAATTGCGAGACTGGCCACATCTGTATTTGACGTATCATCGAACTAATGCAAAAAGAACCTCGAAACGTTTTGAAAAAGGAAGAAAAACAATCACGTATCGTATTCCTGTCAGGCTATCAGCCTCTATAGACTTGCCATGGGAATATTTATGTCACGTCCAGATTACAGGGGGACGTTTAAAACTCAGGCATTTTGACACCTGGATTGCAAACGGAGGTAATAAATTGAAAAATTCGATTGGAAATTTTAACTCATCACGTTCACCGTCCTACTATTTTCGCAAAAATTTTGATCGGCTCGGTATCGCGGGCCGGTTTGTTATCTGAGGTTCCATATCACTAATTTTGTAGTTTATCGGTTCCATATCACTAATTTTGTAGTTTATCAATTCTGAATTGTTATTTTTATCCTGATATATTGCCTGTTGTTAGGATGTTTTTTTTTGTCTTCACGTATGGAAAAAACATTGCTATAGCAATTTTTATAAGAGGATAGAAAAGTAAACAATAAAATGACACCAAAAACCAAGAGGTCTTTTATTAGAACTTAATAAATAATATAATATACTCTTTATTGTTACAAAATTGTTGTGTAACTAATTTGGTATACAAAAAAAAAAACAAAGGGTGGAATGGCGGTCTTAACGCTAACAGCTATATGTACCAGACAAGCTATGGATGGACTGAAAGAACTAGAAGAAGATCTAATGGAAGATATAATATGGTTTGTAACTTATTAAATTAGTCGTCTATTACAAAAAATACGAAGACACCAGATAAGCGTAAAAAAATATAACCCCATCTTTACTATCCGTATTTTCAATTCGATTTTTATCCGTAGCTAACTCAAATAATGGTTAAATAAGCTAAACGCATTTATTATTCAATTGTTAGTCTAACAAATGGTATAATAATTAACTCTCCAAGTTATTTGATCATTTGTGAGAATAACAACTGAAGAAAAATGGTGTTTTACCGAAATTTAAACTGGGCTTAAGATACCGCGTGATAACAAGATCATTTAAGCGTCAAGATTGCTAATCTTTCACACTGAATCTTCGAAGAGCAATGAGAAAAATCCGATCTGTCTCACGTTACACAAATGCTCTGAGAAGAAAAGTTACTATTTCATGTCTGGAAGCATCGTTTTGCGTATTCTCAAACTTTTTTCTCTTGTGGGTAAGCAGAAACTATAAAATCTGTTGTTCATCAGTTCACGTCATAAATTATGCAGAGTTGAGTTTAAAAGTACCAAGAAACTATAAATTTGAAAGATCGATACACATGAGGGTTTTTGAATTCAATAGAGTTCCAAAATGTAGAATCGACCGAAGCAATAAAAGTGTTTTTGACAAAAAATTCAGACGATAATACAGTCCATTTCTTTGTAAGTAAAAATACTTTTTAACCAGTGTTAGTAATACATTAAAGATATAAGAAAAATAAAAATACAATAAAATAAAAATAAAAAAACGGTAAAATTATTTAGATTTAAATTAACAAATAAATTAAATTTAAATGTCAAATCAGAAATATACACAATTCTAAAAACACCCATATACATTAAATTTACACCACTTCAAATCGATACCGCTCGACTTTCATACGATCAGCCGGCATTCACTTTCACTGCTTTCGTGATCAATGTTCACAGCTAACAGACTGGTATGCCGCGTCTTACCTTAACTAATTATGTTATTAACGGAAAGAAGGAATGTCGGGTAATGTTTTACTGAATTGGTGTTGAAAGGAAGACAGGCTATGATTTACTGGGGGTATAGAAAAGGGGCCGGAAAACGCCGCAAAGAAACAGATTTATGGTCTACATCGGATCAAAAATTTAATGACATTAAGATATTCCTACAGCAAATCACAATAGATTTCGGCACTTTTTATAGCTAGAAGACTTGATTCCCAGGAGTTTTCACATTATAGGCTGCCAGTCAATTCTGTAGACATCAAACCGTGATGGCGACCGTGAAGTGAGTTCGAAGCGAGCCATCATGAAAATGCAATGATTGACCGCTTACTTCAAGATTACTTCAGCTTCAGCACGGTAACTTTTTTACAGACAAGCACTACATTAAAAACATGCCCAATGAAGTCTATTTCGTAATATGTCGATAGCAATCAAAAATTAAAGTTGGATTTTTAAACGTAAAAAGTTGGCACTATTTCTCCTATTTATTTTGTACTTCAGTCCCAATTCAGTGGCATTTAGTAGGAATTCTATATTCAACAGAATTAACGCTCATTCTATTTCGTGGAAATATCGGAATAGTCGAATCCTCTTTACTATAAATCTAGATTAGCCCACCACACCACAACGGCAAAGGGCCTAAAATCGTGCCCTGTGGAATCCTATCGACTGATATTGAACCGTGGGTCTTTTGACGCTGAAAATAACTTCATCATTGCTTTTAAGCCTCCTGAACTCTCTAAACAGTCAAGGAATGAACAAGCAGATTCAGGCAATAAATTATATTAAGGCTCCAACTAACATTAATCAAATGGCTAGCTCATCGTCACGAATCATTTGATTGCTAACGTTAGACAGACTGAAGAAATAGATGGGCGAAGAAATTGCAAATTCATCCGTAACATGGGCTTAATATAAAAATAATATCCTAACCATCTTTACCTATAATTGAGACAAATTTTCGGGAGAGCTAAGAAGTAGCCAATGATTCTTAGCAATAGTGTAGCTTTTTACAAAAGTAAGAATTTTCATAAACTTATAAAAAATATATGAACAAGCATTGTTTTCTTCTTATTACATCTAAATTTAAATAAGTTTGGATGTATGTGTAACAACTGTGCGTTGAACTTGTTAAGAATGAGTTTATCAGAGAAAGTTAACAACTAAGTAAATATTATAGATTGCTATACAATATCGAGTATTGATCATATTCTCGTTATGCAAAAGGTTGAGGAGTCTCAAGCACCAGTACACTACACAGACATACACAGACACTACACTGCACACACTACACTATTTACTGACACTTGAGACTTCTCAACATTATTTCTTAAGACTGTTATATCTCGCCTGGTCCACTGCTTATATCTCGTATCCTCGCGTATTTTCATAAATATAAGAGGCAGGCGTGGCTGGTTATAGGTGCAAAGCTATGATGAAACAGAAAATCTCGTGCAGTTATAATTTCTCTAATATACGACCTAAACAAATTATTATCTATGCGCAAACAAATACGCAATCTATTCACACAAAGACACATGGAAGGTCTACTCTTAATTTGTTTCATCACTTCTCCAACGTCTGAAACTCTGATGTATATTTTGATATGCAACACAATTAGGAGAATCCTGGTACCCTTAACACAAGTTAAATATTTATGTGGGTTCCAGAATTTAATACAGATATTACTGACATATATAATCCTTCCCAGCTCTACAGTATTTTTATAATCAATGATCACTACAAATCTGCGCTTTGTGCACAAGTTTTTTGTGTCACATTTAACATCATTTTTTTCTTCATCAATTTCATAAAAACATCACCGATTTAATCACACCTGACGTTGAAAACCACAAGTAGCAAAAACTCTGTGGTCACCGACATTGCAAGTCATTGCATATAAGCACCTAGACTAGACCAACGATAGTTGCTCTCAATTGCGTGTGACCCTGACATCGATCAGTAATGAGTTCGAAAGTGAAATTGTAGTTAAAATATTGGGCTAATAAGTTTTTGATAAATTTTAATTTAATTATTGGTTTAAGCTTGGAACGCGTATGTCCTTACTTGCCCCGATATCTTGAAAAATTATAGCTTATTTGTTATTCTGTAATGTTTAAGAAACTGGCATCTGCCCGCGATTTCAAGGAGTTCTGAGTGAAAAGGGTTATTATTATAAGAGAACATTAAACTAGGATGGAAAGTGTCCTATGTCCTATTTCAGGTTCTGGTACGTATGCCAAGTTTCATATAAATCCATTCAGCCGTTAAGAACGGAAAAAAAAGAAAGAGATTGATTAGTATAAGCTTTAAAACTTTGAAGTTTTATCAAAATCTGTTCAGTAGTAGCGTGAAAGAGTAACCAACATCCATCCTATCTCACTTTTGCTTTAATAAAAGGAATAAAAATATAACTTTCCGGTGAGATTTGTAGAGCATTTTGTTAGAATTGTTTCATTTTGACATGGCTATTGGACATGCTTCGCAGGAACTGAGCTGTCGCCACAATAGAAGTGAGTTAAGAACGGGCTCATAATTTAGTTTCTTGGAATAAAGAACGTCTTTAAAATATTTAAATAATCAACTGAAATCAACATTAACTGTATTCTATTTGCATTTTTTTAAAGTACTTTTTTGTATTCATCATGTTTTATTTATATCTTTCATATCCTCTTTTCTAACAAAATGGAGCTTAAAATAAAGCTAGCGGCTATATCAAAAAGGTTATTTTCATCCAAAAAGCTTTTTTGTTTTTACTCAAAACAGTTGGTAAAATCTTTTAACAAAAAATCATGGCGTGTGTCGGCTTTAATCTGAAAAAATAACGTTGAAAATCAACTGTGAATACAATTTCCTGGAGCTGTAAGTCGGTCATTTAAACTCGTTATTTCTGTACTCTGGAATATACACCGATACATTTTGTTCCTCACAATCCCGTGGAGGATCGATCTGGTACATGAAACAGTATTGATTTGTAAAGATAAAATATGCCACGAAAGGGCAATGAAAGTACAAATACAGACACTAGTTTCTAGTTACGGACAGTAAGACAAATACATCATGCTTATTGTTCATACTAAATATACCAATGGGAACTATTTAATGTCATTCGAATCTGTTCTAGCCAAAGTTAGTTTCAACTAGTTGCCAACATAATAGGCTTCCAGATTGCATTGTAACTGAAAAGGGTTGAACAAATAGCCCCAAAGTATTGAATGATGAGTATGAATATAATATAGAGCGCTACAGCATTGACAACAAGATAAGGCAACAGAATATTGACATTGAGAAAATCCTTCAAGTGGCTTTGTTCTCGTAGCCTATGTTAAAAGAACTAAGTATTTTTCCTGGATAAAAAGTAGCCCACAGTACTCGAATATAGTGTAGAAAGAATTATGGTAATAGGATCAATAAATACTTCTTATTAGTTTACATGCATCTAATATAATATCTTCACTCATAAAGCTACTTGCAGTAGAAATGCGCTCCTTGTGAATCATGTGTTGTGTAACTTTAAATGATAGATTGAGGAATGAGGTAATAAGACAAATTTGTGGGTTGTGTGTATGACTATGAGGTATGAATGTGAGTCAAGCAAAAGAAGTATGTAAGGATCGTATTAGGTGGCGTTCTTTAGTTTCTGCATACCCCCATGGGATAAAAGGCGTGAGTTTATGTATGTATGTGTTTATAAAGCTACTTGCCTCGGGCATTTTTACATACATAAATTCAGGCCTTTTTATTATTAACCAACTGACGAAGGAGGGTAATCTTTTTATCAGTCCATGTATGTTTGTTCCTATGTGGCGTTCTAGAGACCAAACGCATTGGCCGATTTTCATGATTCTTACGTCAATCGATTCGTCTTAAACTTGCAAATTTCTACATTCAAATTGAAAAATAGAAAAGTGGCGGCTTTTGGGGTCCCAGTTTCTTTTTTGTTTCCAATCGGGTATCAAAATAAAGGGTTTTAAGAGGTGATTTCAAGAATACCTTAATAACTTATGTGTTTAAATGTGCTAAATTCGGAGCGATGCTTGGAGAAATGCTCATGCATACTGCACTACCACGGGAAGATAGCAAAGTTATGTGGGACTCCAACCCACTTAAACTTCACGGTGACCTCCTGTGCCGCTTATGGTGGGCACACGGGCACATGACACACAGCCGCAGTGGGTTCGTGGTGAGTACTACACCGCAAACCCACCGCGTTGAATCCTGTATCCTTTGTTTTCAACAAACGCGCGGGCCAAGAAACGAGGTGGTTCTGAATTCGGTTTATACTTTGAGTTGTTAGACCAAAATATTCGTCCATTGATGTATTTTAGTTTTGGGTTATTATTCAAAATAAAAATAATAATTGCGAATATTAGTCAAAATAAAAATTCAAAATGGCGTCGATCGAATTATTTGAAACTTTCGTTATGGGTGTCATTTTGTCGGTTTTGGAGTCGCTGAATGCAAAATCAAAATACAAGATGGCACCGACCGATATTTTTGAAATTTTCGTGATGGATGTAATTTTCATGGTTTTTGGGGTCGCTAGTTACGAATATGGGGTCAAAATGAAATCCCAAGGTTGCAGATGTAGTTTTCAATTGACTCTTGAAAATGGAGATACCCTAACTTTTAAGCAAAAGTCAGAGCAGATTTTTTAAAGAAATTATATGAAATACATTATTATTTTAACAACTTTGGTAAAAATATCTTTATCGTACAAAGTAACAAACATCCTACAAGATATGCCTTATTTGGGTACCGATAAAGAGCGCATAATGAACTTGAACTTAAATGAACGATTGAAAAATAACTGAGGAATAAAAATATGATAATCGGACAAACAGTTGCCATTATAAGGTTCATTAAACGTTCTCTTGATATTAAAGGTTTAAGAGCTCTTACACCACGTATTTTTCAGGCGCCGTCGACGCGCGTTGCACGCAACTATAACGCGCTGCAAACCGCGGAACCGCGGCATGGCAAGCGCTTTCGACCATGTAACAGGCTGTAGACATCGGCATTCGATGTCAGCAAAAGTGATAGTCGAAATGTCAAAATGTTCGCCATTGATAACGTGATTTTTCGAAATCGCTTGTCAATCCAACATAATTTTGCCTTTTTGACAATCGATTTCGCCGCGGTTTCAAGTCGTTCAATAAGTAAAAGATAAAAACACAGCTAATTTCCGCATTATATTATTTATTTTTTTAGTATAGATCTTAAACACAGACCAGTAAAAAACCAACCTACATAGAGTTTTGACCGCAAAATCTAAGTGCAAATGTTACACATCACATTATGCCCCAATTAGGTTAACCACAAAATATGAAAAAAAAATCTCTTTATTTCGTTTCAAAAAAAAACACCTTCTGCACACAAATAAAATTCCAGACTGACATCATTTTTACACCAAAAAAGTGGTGTCAAAAGTCATTCCCATCATCGTCATCAGTTGGGATGGGTCATAATTTAGCTGCCTCAGTCTGTTATTGTATATGTTTTATTGTTTATTACTCTAGACGCTTTTACGTACACGTCTTTTTACATCTTTCTCACAAATATTTATTTTTCTACGAGAATGATGTAACCAAAAACTTGTAATTAAAACTGATGGAAAAGAGTGTCCGTGGAGTTTCTTGCAAATTCTTCTCCATTGAAACCTACTGACGCTTGCGAATTTGCAAATAGAGTCATCTTTTTTTTGTTTGGCAATTCAAAAGTACATGTAAGCTTTATTTGAAATAAACTATTAGATTTTGATTGTACGATGCATATTTTTAGCAAAGTTTAGCTCCTGTTCTCTATTTTTTACTTTTATCTCTCCATATAAATAATAATAATAAAATTGTTACCATTTCACTGCAGGGCCAAGGCCTCTTCTTAAACAGAGAAGGCAGGAGCATTAATCACCATGCTTGCTCAAAGCGGGTTTGCGATTTCAAACTTATAGTAACTATAAGTCCAGGAGCCTTAGCATGACGTGTCAAAAATATCATGGTTCCTCAGTGGGAGCTCTCTGTTCCTCGAACACTCATAGTCCGATGGGTCATTTCTTTTATTTCTGGCATAACGTTTTCGTATTACTTTTATAATCATAATTATACTGTGGCATAATAATATTATGGCATAATGCAAAGTGGTTAGCGTATCTGTCATTTGGTCTACTTTGTTTTGGCATAATTTGGAATTGCATAAATTTTTAGGGCATAATATTTTTTCAATATGAAAAGTAAATTAATAGGTTTATAATTTATTATAATTTGGTAATTGCTCTATTGGATTAGTTTAAGGAGCAGCAAGGATTGCCCTTGGGCCACCTTTGAGCTTCAAAAATGTTTGTTTTTATATGAGTTATATCATAAAAATCATTATGCGTTTATAACCCACCCACTTACCCACCCAGCCACCCACCCAGTATAGACTCCAGCTCTCACTAAGGTTTGAATCTGCTGTAACCTAGATTTAACGACCTTTAACGAAATGTACCTTTTTGAGAGAAATAAACTTCTATTCTATTCTATTCTATTCTATTCTATAACGTGTATATATCATTTAGCGTTAATAACATTATGTTTTATGAAATTATGCTTCATTATTATTATGCCAACAGTTTTTATAGCAATAAATATTATGGTAAAACATTTATGACTACTAATATTATGAGTAATGATCATTATGCTGAATTTCGTTATGTCAATGTAAATTATGACTATATATTTTATGCTTACCATTAGTAAAACTAACGGCATATCGTGCTTTTTGAGGCACGGAGGTGCAAGAAAATTCAGCTGTAGTTTTCAAATGGAGATACCTAAATTTTGAGCCAAAGTCAGAGCAGATTTTTTAAAGAAGTTATATTAAATTCTTTATTATTGTAACAACTTTGGTAAATATTAAAAAAAACATACTATAAATTATGTCTTAATTGGGTACCGATAGAGAGCATAATGCACTTGAACTTGAATTAACGATTGAAAAATACTAACTAAGGAATATAAATACGATAATCGGACAGTTTGTAACGATTATTTTTATACCAAAGCGACATCTTGTGTCAAAGATGAGAACCAGCTTGGCATGGGTGTGTCACCAGTTGATCGTTGCGTGATACTGGATGGCGTTGCTATCTTATAATGATATAATAAAATAACAATTTGTGTATATCAATTTAATTCAACAAAGACACAATACAACACAAAAATAATAAATGATTAACTTCTTTAAAATATCTACATAAAGAAAAACCAGACATAGAACTAGACATGTCAAGTCTATTAGTTAAACTTCAATGTCTATGACTGACAAGAATGACATTTCTTTTTCATTGGAGTTACTGAGCGAATACACCGGTAAACTTTTAATCCCAATAAGAGCTCACAAAAATTTAATAAAATGTGTGTGACTCGCAGGCGGCAGGGAACAAGCCCCAAATATAAATAATAAATGTGTCAGCAATAGCTGTGAGTATAATGTTGAATTTAACTAAATTTCCATACTTGTGAAAACATGTGCGTGTGTGTGATGCTCATTATGCATTTCTTCTCCTTGGCAGGGCACTCTAGGATTAATTTTTATTAGTACATAAATAAATAAGAAAATGGTCAACTATATCTAACTACAACTACACATATGACTACAATTCATGAAGAAAACAGCAGTTGAACTCCAGCATTTGGTACCGAACACAAATGACATTTTAGCTTGCACGAGGCTTGATTATAGCTTCTCAGGTGAATGATACTGCTTGAGATATCATACCTCCGGTATTGGAAATAATGGGTAAATTGTATCCCAAATAAAAGTAAGTTTCATTGTACTTGTTTAACCTCAAGAAATTGTGATGACGGATTGTATGTTCAAGAATTAAATTAGTTGGCCAAACTGTGTGACTTTTACTTCAGTCAACCTCATGCGAAACCATACCCTACATAGTCTCATGCTGATCACCTACCTTTGAGCTAGTTGGTGAGTAAGGCAAGTAAAATACTTTCTTATAAGTTGTGTTCATAAGGTTCATTGAACGTTCTCTTGACATTGAAGGTTTAAGTATATTAATTGAGGTTGTGTGTAAATTGGCTCAAAAAATATTACTATGATAGTTGAAGAAGAGCAGTGGTGGCCTAGTGGCAACAGCCCCGAATTACGTGTCGTATGCCGTGGGTTCGAACCCAGACAGAAGCTTTAATTTGTGTGAATTTTTTAATCAACACTGTTTTTAAAACGGTGGAGGAAAACATAAAAAAAACTAGCATTTCCTACAACCAAAAATTCGAAGGTGTGATATCCACTAACCTGCACTGGGCCAGCTTGGTGGATTACGTCCCATTCTTACTTTGATTTGAAGAAGTCGGATAAAGTCTAAAATATTACGGAATTATTAAACAAGTTGATGGTTAAAAAAAGCAAGCTTAAATGGTCGCTAGCCGTGCAAAGCTGGGGCGAGTTGCTAGTGTCTGTATAAAAATATCTAAAGCCGGGTACACATTGGTGCAATGTAACATGTAATGCAACATGCAATGCAAGAATTTGACGTCCACATTGCTGCAATGTATCATGTAAAGTAACAGAATTCCCATAGTGTAGACGCCTTGCGCGCACGAACCGCGTCTACTACGCGCACGAACAGATTGTTGCAACTCTTGCGCGTAGCGACCCGAAATTTGTCGGTTTTTTCCCCGAACACAAAGAGGCGCGCAGTATGCGCGGAGCGTCAGTGTGGACAGGTTGTGTGGTGTGTACGGCTAGACGCGCGCGAACATGGAACAAGACAGACAGTAGTCCAATCAACGAGGCTTTTGAAACCCGAAAAAATCTCCTGCCTGTGAGAGTAGGTAGTGTGATAAAGTAAGGTAATACAGATTACAGATGACAAATTATCCAAAAGATTTGGATAAGAGAAGTTAGGTATTTTTACCTAAACATGAAAATTGCTTATAATTCTCTGTGAAAAATTCCTCAGTCTGAAATACTTTCTGTATACCTACGAATGTATTCGTTAGAATAGGCAAGTATAGGTATCCAACATTTTTTCAATTTGAGTGACACTCCAAATTTTACTTTTTAAATTTTGCGCTATAACTTCTACTGAAAAAATTGTCTTCTAATTTTTATTTTTTGATATGTTTTTATTCCCTTATATCAATAGCTTTATTAAGTTATCCAAAAGATTTTCCTTTGGAACATTTGTTTTTTCATTTTTTCTTCATTACTTCATGTGAATAATTGCTCAGGTTAATTCAATACGTTTATTAGTTATGACTCGCTATATTTTAATCAATTTTTCAATAAGCCAATGGAAATTCGGCCTAATACCAAAGTTTTTACAATCTCAATAATTGTTAAGTACAAGCATTGCCGTCGGTTAGCAACGACCGGTCGCGGGTGTGAAGAGGGGTGCGGGGCGCTCGCGCATCGGTGTGGCGTCGGCGCGACGCCCATCGGTCGGTTCTAGTGACTAGTCTTGCTCGAAGTACGAAACGGAGCAGTTGTGTACTAGTGTACTTGTGCCAGGAAAGTTTGTTTAAAAATGACGGAGGAAGGCGACGGTGAGTTGTGTGTGCTGTGCAAAAATCCTCTAATAGTGGGGTTTGTTAAATTGACACAAAAGGGACTTGAAAAGATTCGACAATCAAGCAGAAGAAGAGATGATGGACTTTTCCCGCAACTTATGGCAGTGTCAAATCTTACAGTACACGTGAAATGTCGCAAATCTTATATAAATGATGCCATGATCAAGGCATTTAAAAGGAAGAAGACATTATTTATGAACGCCACAGAGTCAGAACCACCGGCAGCGAACAACCCGCCTCTCGAATTCGATTTCAAGTCAAAATGTCTAATTTGTGGCAATGACATATCACAAAATTCAAAATTTCGACAAATCAAAATGCCGCACACAAAAGAATCATTAAAAACAATGGCCATAAGTCGTAATGACTTATCTGGAGAAACGGTAAGAAAATATTTTTTACTTTTAAAGACTATTTATTACTTTCAGTATTATACCTACTCGGTTCCATGCCAATTGCTAAATATCGGTCTATGCACAGAATAAAATAACAGGGTATTTACTTTTTTTATTGTTTACCTATTTTCTAATTTTCTTTATGCCTGTTTTAATCTAAAATATACCTATAAATCATAAAACATCACAGATCTATAAAGATTTCAAGTTCTTATTAGACAAGGAGGGAAGTACTATGTTAGGGGTCAGCGCACACCTAGCGGCAAATTACTGATAAATGATTTTTTCCAAATATTCACAGTTTGAATTAGATTTTTTTTCTTAATCAATCAAACACATTTAACATGAAACACTTGAAATTAATTCTAGGTATAGTTTCATATTAAACATAATTAAATTAAAACAAATTACATTTTCTTTTTCATTTTGGGACCCATTTCTGAGAAAAAGTATCCTCCATCGCCTGCCAGTATTGTCGTAGAGCCAGCTACCACACTCGCCAGGCGTCTCTATTACTTAGCAACTGGGCTCTTCTGGTAATTAAGCTCTAAAGCTTGGTATATTTTTTTTAGGTTTTACGTCGTATTCAAGACGTAGATTTGGTCGCTGTTGGTGCAAGGTATCACATTTCGTGTTATGATACCTTTCGTTTGACAGTACTTCGACCCTATGCGGAACAACGCAAACGCGGCCGACCAGAAGCCGACTTCACAATCTCTGCTATGGAAGAAATCTACCGTCATATTGAAGAAAATGGTGATGAATGCCAATTTTCATTAACTGAATTAAGAAACTGTGTAACCAATGAGTGCCCTGACGATCGAGCGATTATAAAAAAACTTGAAGAAAAATACGGCGACAAGTTAATAATATCTAAAGTAGATGGAAAACCGACTCTTTTTTGTTTTCGGGACACTAGTTCTAAAATCCTGCATGAAGCCTGGCAAACAGCAAAAAGTAGTGACGAAATAGACGAGAAACTTAAAATAATTCGAACCGCGGCTTCCATACTTTTGGATGAAATAAGATCGACTGCTTTTGATGTATCTGAGTATCCACCCCCAGACAAATTTCTTAATGAAAGTGAGGATATTATACCGAAAACTTTAATGACTTTTTTAGAGGAAATGATACTTAAGAACAAAAAAGATACAGAAAAAGCTTCTCGAAAATGTATTGCTATTGCCCATGCTATTGTTTCAGCCATAAGACCTCGATCTTTCATTTCTCCAATATTACTTGGCCTTGCAGCATTGATTAATCAGAGATATGCAGCGAAATCACTCATTGACTTATTAGCATCCATTGGTTTCTGTGTATCCTACCACGAGGTCTCTTTATTTCAGATATCGGCTATTGCTCATAATCATAACGTACCTGAAGCAAACCCCGAATTTTGTCAATATGTATTTGACAATGCCGACCATAATATCAAAACTATTGATGGACACCACACATTTCACTCCATGGGAGGAATTAAATGTCACACTCCTAAAATAAATACCAACAATGAAGGAATTTTACGTCAAAAGGAAATTCTCCCATCATTTGTTGTTGGAAATTTTGGTCACGTTCCAGTACAGAAATTTGAAAAGTGTGAGAAAGGTCTAAAGCAGGTTTTGATTCCCAATTATGCTGCAGACGAGGAAATAAGAAAGATTTTAACACCATGGACAAATATCATTTGGTTTTATGCAAAAAAAGAAGAACTTGACGTGCCTGGCTGGAACGGGCTTATGGAGAGATTAAACACTTCTAAAGAGTACAGCGTGACTGAAATCGTGCCTTTACCATTTATAAATAACCCACCTTCTCAATATGAAACCATTTATACTTCGATTTTGCTGGCTGTGGAAAATTCAAAATTGAATGGTCATAGATCAACAATCATAACATTTGATCAACCTCTTTATCATAAAGCCAAAGATATAGCAACTTCCAGCAAAGACCCCAGATTGGAGTCTGTGATTGTCCGATTGGGAGGGTTTCATTTATTGATGAGCTACATGGGTTCCGTTGGTTACATCATGAACGGAAGCGGTCTTAAAGAATTGTGGTGCACGGTGTATGCTCCCTAATCTGTAGACAAGATGCTAGCTGGTCACTCGTACTCCCGAGCGGTAAGGGCCCACATTTTGGCACAACTGTCTCTTGGCAAAATAGTTCTCGAAAGCACCCAATACGATGATGAAGACATTGCAGCTATTGAACATGTTATATTGAACGCAACTGAACGTCGAATAGAAAATTTGGCTTCAATAGAGGAAAAGTTTGAAAACGCGCTTGATATAGTTAATGCAAATGGTCCAACCGCCAAGTTATGGGTTTTGTACTTGCAAATGGTAACCTTATTGAAGCAGTTTATAGAAGCTGAACGATCTGGCAATTGGCACTTGCATTTGAGCACTATTAAAAAAATGTTACCGTTTTTCCACGCAGCTGGACACTTTTCATATGCCAAGTCAGCTACGTTGTATTTGCAAGATATGTTAAATTTAGAAAACGTATTGACCCCAGAAGAGTTCGACAAATTTACGAAAGATGGGTATTTTACAATTCGTAGGACTGATAAATTCTGGTCAGGTATATGGTCAGATATGACGATTGAACAAACGCTAATGCGTTCAATGAAAAGCAGCGGCGGATTGACTCGTGGAAGAGGTTTGTCTGATGGGGTCCTAACTAAATGGATTTTAGCTACACCGATTTTGACCAGCGTCACTGCATCAGTAGAAAACTTTGCGGATGGAAAATCCTCAACAACTGAACTGCATGTTGACAACAGTGCATCTAGGTTGAAACGCGATTTACAAGACACAAAGAAATTTGACGACTGGTTTAAGTCACACAACCCGTTCATAAAACTAGATAAAATAATGTCAATAAGTACTGGCATAACAGGAGATATTAATATAAATTGTTATGAGGCACAGAAAATTGGAATGGGAATTATGTCCAAAACCGAAGGTAAAAATTTTGAGGAAATTTCATATTCAAGGAAAGATAGAGTGCTTCCTCTTGCGGCAGTAAATACATCAATAAAAGTTGGAGACACTACGGTACCAGTTGAGCCCGAAATGATGTTTCGGAGAATAGCTTTTGCCAAAAAAACACAAGAAGAACTCAAGGAATGTCTAAAGTACGAGTTGGCGCCGTTTCCACTACCATTATTTGATATTAACGGCATGAGAAAATGTAAAAAGTCTGCCTTTTATGATCTGTTCAATCCTCTGGAAGTGGAACCGCATTACGAAAACAAATCATTTGTTATAGACGGAGGATATATACTTCACAAAGTAATCTGGCCCAGAGGAGCTACATTTTCAGCTGCATGCGATCAATACGTGAAATATATCAAAACCAATTATGGACAGAGGCCTATTATTGTATTCGACGGATACCCCGAAGATCCTCAATATAAAAGTACGAAAACTACAGAGCGCCTAAGACGCGAACACCACAAACGCAACTGCGCAGAAATATTGTTTACTGGCGAAACGGTTATCTCAGTGGCACAGGAAATTTTTTTGAGTAATTCCAAAAACAAACGAAGATTTATAACTCTGTTGAGGAAAAAATTTGAAGACAATGGCATCCGAACAAAACAAGCCGAAGAAGATGCCGATACATTGATTGTTCAAACGGCCTTAGAGAACGCTGAAAGTTCAGATTCTGTATTTATTGTTGGGGAAGATATCGACTTGCTGGTTATTCTTTCTGGCAGTCCAGACAGCAAAAAAAATAAAGTCCTGTTTCTAAAGCCAGGAAAAAATAAAGTTCCTAGAAAACTGTACACGAGCGGCAGTTTTACAGAACAGCGGCTAATTGATCATGTGTTGTTTATGCATGCATTCTCCGGTTGTGACACCACCTCAGCATTGTTTCGCGTAGGTAAAAAGAAGTTGGTGGATGTAATGAAAAAAAATACATCGCTGCATGGATACTCTTCACTTTTTAAGGATCCAAATGCTAAAAAAGAGTCTTTAATTGAAGCCGGCGAAAAAATTATGACTGCGCTATACTCTTCAAATTCTTCAAAAACATGTCTTAATGATCTTCGATATGAAATGTTCGCACGATCCATAACTAAAAGCAAGTTTAATTTAGCTTCGTTGCCCCCAACATCTGGTGCAGCTGCACAACACTCATTAAGAACTTACTGTCAAGTTCAATTCTGGCTTGGAGAAAAGAAAGAACCTGAAAATTGGGGATGGAAAAATGAAAATGGTTACCAACCAGTACAAACTTTAGATGACCCAGCACCTCCCGAAATACTTTCTGTAATATCTTGCAAATGCAAAACTTCCTGTGGGCGTAACTGCACTTGTAAAAAGGCAGCTTTGAATTGTTCCGCTATATGTAATGATTGCCATGGCAAACCGTGCACTGGTTCAATAACTATTGATGATAACGATGAACCAGATGAGGATGAGAACGTATTTGAACAAATGCTTACATGTTGTTCAAAATCTGGCCAGCCACATGATTCTGATATGGATGAAGATGAACCGATTATTTCAGGATCAGATGATTTATCAATACAATGTATTGATAAATCATCTGATGTTGCTGTTGCTGACGATAACAAAGAAAATTTTGAAGAAGCTTCGTGCTCGAAAAGATTAAGATATTAGTTTTTTGCTGTAATAAATATAAATTAATCTACACTAATATTATAAAGTAGTAGTAAAATAGAAAAGCTACATTATTCCGAGGTAACATGTGTTACTTTTTATCCCGTTTGGGCCCCGGGGGCGAACCCACTGGCAAACAGCTATTAGAAATAAGTATAAAACCTTTAACCATAAAATAAAAATATAAGCAAACTAAAAAATATACCGAATAATAATATAGCCTTAAATGATGGTAGGCACGTGTTGTTAACACGTGCCTACCATCATTTCATTCATTTCAAAATAATGTAAACCAAATAATAATAATGTGATTATACCTAGTAGATTATATATGTTAGTTACCTACTGCAGCCTGTCTAACTGTATAAGTAGTTTATAATAATTGTAGGCACGTGTTGTTGTATTCAAAATATGTAAACCAAATAAAAAAATGTGATTATACCTAATCGATTATCTATTATTATTATTTATTATATACTTTATTGTACACCACTTAAAAATTACAGGACAAAACATTTATACAGATAAGTGTACAATGGGCGGTCTTATCGCACAGGGCAATCTCTTACAGACAACCTTTGGATGGACTGAACAAGAGTTAGTTACCTACTGCAGCCTGTCTAACTGTATAAGTAATTTAAAATGATTGTACGCACGTGTTGTTTTATTAAAAAAATGTAAACCAAATAAAAGTAATGTGATTATATATAGTCGATATCTATGTATACAGCCTGCCTGTGTTACTAATTTAACCAAATATTGTGTGATATTGATTAAAGTGATTAAGTTACCTAACTTACCTATTGTTTTATTCTGAAATACCTACCACTGTCTTTTAACTGGTGAGGTGATTAACACATTGTCAGGTAGGTACCTACAGTGGCGGATAAAAAAAACATTTTTAAGTGAAAGTGTATTGTATTAAAATAATAAATTCCACTCATTTGGTTTCGCCAGATGTGCTCTGACCCTTAGTAATAGCAAATCTTTTGAATTAAATATTATAACACACGTTTGAGAGATTTTACCGTTAACAGCACATCAGGTTATACAAAACTGTCAAATTTCTCTTAATTATTTTAAACCTTCAAATGTTGATGGATAAGTTCAAAATCGAATGAGAATATTTGAAAGTTTGTGATAACTTGATGTGCAGTTGACTGTACATACGTTGTGCATAATAAGATAAAAAAATATTTGTAATAATAACGGTGGCCACCAAACTCGCCGACACTATACTCCAAAAGTAGTGCGTGGCAAAGCAGCTCCGAGCGGTCAAGTGAAGGTCAACCCTTACGCTATAAATCAGCAAACTATCCTACAAATATAATCAACGTTCGAAAATTTGTTGGATAATTGATAAATCTGTTTTAATATAAAATCATATGACTATTATAGGTATAAAAATGGACGGAGATATTATTCACATTACGTAAATAAGCAAAAATCTAAAAAAATAAGTTTAAAAAGGAAAATCTTTTGGATAACTAAACAAAGCTATGTATTTAAGGATATAAAAACATATTAAAAAATAACAATTAGCAGATCAATTTTTCAGTAGAAGTTAGAGTGCAAAATGATAAAAGTTAAATTTGGGGTATCGCCGAAATTGAAAAAATTTTGGATACCTTTACATACTTATTCTTACTAGTACATACATACGTTTAAAGAAAGTATTTCAGTCTGAGGAAATATTCACAGAGCCTTATAAGCGATTTTCATTTTTAGGTAAAAATACCTAACTTCTCGCAACAAAATTTGTTGGATTATTGTACATCTGTAAACTGTATTACCTTATTTCATTACATGCCAAATTTCAAAGACGGGAGAATTTTTCGGAAGTCTCCATACAACAAATATCCTCGTTGACTGGACTACAGAGCGATCAGACTGAGCGATCCGTTCGCGCGCATCTCGGAAACAGATGTGAGTAGGTACATGCGCGGTTCGTGCGCACGTTGTGCGCGCCCCGCGTCTACACTGATGCAATGCTCGTTTCGTGTTGCATTGCATGTTGCGTTGCAGCAGTCTGTACCCGCCTTTACATGTCATTTTTCACATTATCTTAATCCTTTTTACCGAACTACAGCGAAGCCAACAGGAAGGGTTATGAATTTAGCAGTCTATGTATGTGTATTTGTATTAACGTATATTCCTCTGTAGCGCTTAAACTATTTATCCAATTTTGATAAGATGTCAATCGATTCGTTATTATGACCCGGGCATCTTGTTTAAAAAAAACCGTAGTCGAGTTACAGTTTATATTAAACTTGTTTTTTTATTATAAATCATATAGATTACTTTAATAATCAACGCCATGACCTTAACCTTACTAAGACATACCATGGTTTGTTAATTAGGTCCCTACGTACATTACAGCAAACTAGTGCGTACACTAAGTACGTACTAGTTTGCTGTAATTACATTTAAACTTATTAATTGAAAGAAAGAAAGAAAGAAAGAAAAATATTTATTTGTGACCCGCACAGGAGACACGAGAAAATAAGCATACACTTAAACAATAATAAAATAAAAACCCTGTGCGAGACCAAAAAGGCTCCTATCTCAGCATGTGCAGCGATATCCAAAAAAGTAATAACGCTGCGCTGATATTCTGATAGGGCCTACTGTTGATGCCACGGACACACTAACGGAAACAGGACTTATATAATAAAATAAAATAGAATAATATGTAAATAACAAACAAAATAGAACGAAACACTGAATGTGGGTCAACGTATGTGTAAGTATAATATATATATATACAAACGCGATGCTCAAAGATCTTTTGTCGAAACCGTAGACAACCGACAGAGCGCGCGCAAAGAGTGGTTTAATAAAAATAAAAAAATACGGAAGAAAATAGAAATCTATGGTCGGCTGTCAAAAGACAAATATTATGTAAGTTTTGTTATGAAATAGTGTAAATGAATAAATGTAAATAAACCTGGCGAAAAGAATTGCTGATTGGATAAATCAGAGTGGTGTGAATTTAATATGTGTGGTGTGGTGTTCGCAAGAAAGTTCATAATAAAGAAAATGGATTAAAGGCAGTAAACCTAACCGCGTGCAAACCACGGGTAAGCTTATCTTCCGGATTCCTTTTGCTTAAGTAATAAGTACTGCTTAAATTTAGTACTAAATGTTCCAATTGTTTTTATAGCACGAAACGGCGGAGGAAGATCATTCCAGATACGAGAGGCAGCGAATTTGAAACTGCCACGGAATGCAGCAGTTTTGTGTGACGCCAACAACAGGTAGGCAGAAGCTCTCGTTTTGACTTTATTTACATCGCGCGACCAGGTCAATTTACCGAACAGATAGTCTGGTTTTTTTGTGAGAATTGTGCCAAAGAGCAGGGTAGCCAGATGCAGCTTTCTACGATCTGACATTCTCATCAAATTACCCTTATTTAAAAAAGGAGTTACGTGACATCTAGGAGGGATGGTAAAACAAAATCTCGCACAAGCATTCTGTACTCGCTGAATTAACCTTTCACTTCTACCTAGAATGCACGCCCCGTACACAGTGTCAGCGTAGTTCAGCTTAGATAAAACTAGTGTTTCACAAAGCAGAATGCGCATATCCACACTTATGTAGGGACGCACACGATACAGAAGCTTAAGCCTGTAAAAGCAGTTGCGCACAGCCTCCATGATGTGTGTCTCAAAGTGCAGGTGCTCGTCAAACAGTAACCCAAGATTACGGGCTTCCCGGACCCTTTCAATGGAACACCCGTCGATCTTCAAGTCCAAATTCCCATTACCCATTTTATTTAAAAAACCTCTTGATCCCATTAAAATAAATTTAGACTTAGCTGGGTTCAAAACTAAGGCGTTTCTCATGGACCAAGCCGAGATCCTATCAAGATCCTCATTCAAATTTTTTACAGTGTCAACAGCCTGCTGGGGATGAAAAGATAGGTACATCTGCAGATCATCAGCATATAAGTGGAACTTGGTGTTGAGCAGGCAGTTAATGATGTCAGCACTGTAAAGAATGAAGAGTAGCGGGCCCAGGATCGATCCCTGCGGTACACCCCTATTCACGCGCTTAGGACCAGAGGATTTAACAGCTCCATCACTGTCACTCGTTACCTGGACAAACTGAGAACGGTGAGTCAAGTAACTCTCAAACCACTTTACTGTCTCAGGCTGGCATCCATAGTAAGACAACTTCGATAGGAGGAGCGAGGTATTAATAGAGTCAAAAGCACGCGAAAAATCTAGTAAGACCAGCAGGGTACCCATGCCCTTATCTCTAGCTTCAAGAATATTCCCAACCACATCGAGAAGAGCTGTGGCTGTGCTGTGCCCCTTGCGAAAACCCGATTGAACAAGCGGCAATATGCTGTGTTCCTCAAGGTAAGACCGAAGCTGGTTAGAGACAACCTTCTCCAGGACCTTGGAGAGGCATGGCAACAAACTAATCGGGCGAAGTTCTTTTACACTGGTAGGATTAGAAACTTTAGGGATGGGTCTAACTATTGCCAATTTCCACAGATCCGGGAAAGATGAGGTGGTGATGGAACGGTTAATGATGGCCGTTATAGCTGCAAGGGTCCGAGGAAGGGTCATCATCAGCATCTCAAGAGAGATATGGTCACAACCCTGTGCATTGGACCTGAGACTATGCAACAGCCTCAGCACCGTATCCTCATGAACGGGCTCAAGCTGGAAGTGACTGTTACTGAATCTGTGGTGCTCAAAGTACTTCAGGTCAGCAGAAGAAACCCTACCGGTGCCAGGCACGTCCAAAAAATGTTCATTGATTTTATCTGGGTTATTACAAAAATGAGGTAATCCGTGGTCTGGTTTATTAGAGATACTAGTGGCTATGGTAGATTTGATATGCTTCCATAACTTCTTAGGTTGTTTAATGTTTTTATTTATGTATGTTTTAAAATATGCATTTTTCTCACTCTCAATGGCAGCCCTAACTATATATTTGAGCTCTTTGTATGAGTTGACATGACGCAAGGATTTAGTGGACTTGGACTTTATGTGGCTCTTGTCCCGCAATTTCATCATTTGTTTGATAGTGGGTGTTATCCAGGGGCAAGACTTTTGTTTTATTAATACTTTTTTAAGTGGTGCATGTAAATCGAACAAGTTTCGAATAAAATTATTAAATGTTAATTATTATTAATTGGTAGTATTCTTAGAGCAGGTGGTAATTTATTATAAATTTAATTGTTATGCAACTGGAATTTCTACTTTATAACTGCAATCTTGATTAGGCACTAGTAATTTCCTGGCATTTTTTTTGTTCAGTCTTTCGGAGACTTGTTCATTTAATGGAAATAAATGAGGATTATTTTTTACAAACAGACTAACTTCAAAAATATACAGACAAGGGAGTGGGTGAATTTTAAGTACTTAAATAATGACCTGCAATGGTTCAAATACTCTGCTCCACTCATGGCTCTCTCTTTCCACATCCAGTGAATTACCCCATATGACTTGGCCGTAACGCAATACCGATGACACAAACCCATGATAAGCATTTAGGACTGCATTTTTACTGTACACTAGTCCTAACTTGCATATACAAACTTATCAAGCTCACTGCATACTCTTTCAACAAGCTCCTTCCAGTTCAATTTGTTGTCGATTAGTATACCTAAAAATAAAAAATAAAGCTTGGTAATATCCCCTTATCCCATGTTACTTGGGGTGGCCTAACACGTTTTCTTCTTCAATACCGTCCTGTGCCCTGTCACAAAATAAAAAGATAAAAAAAAATTAGTTGTCTTTGGTACCTATTTTTTCGTTTTTGCTACCGACTGCCGAAAAGAAAATAATTTTTCGCTTTGTAGTGTTTTGATTTCGAAGTCAGTTTAGGTTTTTTGTACCTAAAGAGCTTAGCCAAACAACACTCAAGTAAAAGATAAAAACACAGCAATTTTTACATTTTTTTCTTAAACTCAGACCGGTAAAAAGACAACCTACATAGGGTATTGACCGCTACATCTAAGTGCAAATGTTACACATCACATTATGCCCCAACTAGGTTATACACAAAACATGAAAAATATTTATGCTCTTTATTTTCTTACAAAAAAAAACATCTTCTGCACACAAATCAAATTATGCTAGTGTTGACACACATTGGAAGATTTTATAACCAAATAAAAATACTGACTGACATCATTTTCACACCAAAGAAGTGGTGTGAAAAGTCATTGTAAGATGACAAATTTTAGCCTTTATCTCTCTATTTATAACCAACTTCCCAAAAACGAGGCGGTTATCAATTCGACTGTTTTTTTTATTTGTGTTACTGAAGTGTATTAGCCTTAAGTAAATCTACTTAGTATTACCCTTAACAAAACGGTATCATATTAACGCTTAATATGTACTTACGTAACGCGCATTATTGTAACTGTACTGTATGTTTTTAATGAGACATTCAATAAATCCTACTTGGACCTACTGGTTGTCTGCTTTGCGAAACCCCAACATTACATGGCGACCCTGCCATCAAGGCCTGCCAAGGGGCTCTAAATTTTTTAGACTGTCGCGTTTTCATTTAAAAGTTTTCGGCGTTATTTTCGGACAGTTCTTCTCAAGTAAATTTTTACGATGTGTCGATCAAATGTGGAGAAAGAAGAGGTTTTCCTTAACCAGAATGCTGCTGGAGGACAAAATGACGGTACATTGAAGACCATGGGAAGCAACCTTGAGCACTTAAGCATCGTGACCTACATCATTCTTGCTGGTATACTGGTACTGGCCATCTACATCTGGATACGTGTGTACAAGAAGTGCCATCGCAGATGGATGCAGGAGGAAATTGGGCTCAGCACGATGCAGAGGATTAGAGCATCCATACGAGGACGAGTCAACGAATCTTCACCTGCCAATTGAAATTGGCCCGCCCACATCACATTTCAGCGTCATCGTGAGATAAAGAAAGCGTTTCATTATTTTATAGACAAGTGTCACATTTCATAACGCAATAACTTAAACGAGCTTCGATAGTGCAGTGATTATACGTGAACTTGATACTCCGCGCGCAAAACTGCAACGTAGTGATAACCTGTGTGTCGTTTCCTTATAATGTTGAACTTGATTCTTTGTTTGTGACTTATGTGTGTAACTACTTACGGAGATATGCTATTTTTAGAATATGACTGATAGTTTAATAAATAATTGTCAAACATTGTTAACTATTCGGAAATATTTGATTAAAAAGGGACAAAGTAGGTATAAAGGTAACGTAATTGAGATAAAGTTAACGGAAGCTAAAAATATTTTCGATAAAAGTACTCAAATAATTTTATTGTTAAAGAGTAGTAAGAATGATAAGTTGTCATCGGCAGTAGAGATTTTTAACGATATTAAGAAATTATATGAAGAGATAAATAAATTGTGTGTTATCCCTATTCAGGTAAATTTAGAAAAAATGGAGTTTGACCTAAGAGTGGCTTGTAGTTTAATTCCAGTTATGGACACCACTAAACGGTTGATAGACTCAGTAGAGATGTACGCGGACATGCTGGATAAATCAGGTGAGGTTTTATTAATTATATTTGTTTTAAAAAATAGACTCTCTGAAAGTGCTAAATTGAGAATTTCTACATCATATACATCAGTTAAAGAATTAATTACCGATTTGAGACAACATCTATTGCCCAAAAAATCTTTTGTTGCCGTACAGACTCAATTGCAGAATGTGCAACAAGGTTCAAGGTCTGTCGAAGTATATGGCTCCGAAGTGGAAAAATTATTCACCGAATTAACAATTTCCCAAGCAGACGGAAATTCGGAAACGTTCAAAGTTTTAAAGCCATTGAATGAAAAACTTGCCCTACAACGTTTTTCAGGTGGTCTGCGAAGTTCCAAATTAGGCACAATTATCTCCGCCCGAAACTACACTAGCCTGAAAGACGCCATCCAAGCTGCAAAAGATGAGGAGGCTACATCCTGCCAGTCTTCATCAGGTAACGTCATGCATGTGTTTAAAAATGGACATGGTTATCAAAATATTAGACGACCAAATGGTCAAGGTCATGGTTCCCGTAACCCAAATCAAAGAGGTAAAATGCGTGGTCAATATAGCTATTATAACCGTGGTTCTCGTCACCAATATAGTGGTGCTTACCCACAAGCATTTCGTGGTAATTGTAGAGGTTACTACCGTGGGTCACCAAACGGTCAAAGAAGTAATAGAGGTCCAAGATATTTTAGAAATCAAAGACAAGGTCCAAGTGTATATTCTGTTGAACATGACCCTGAACGCCAACGTGTTCATATTGACAATAATATACCACAGACACAATCACAAGGTGATAATAAACCCAAGCCAGATTTAGAAAATCCAAATCAGTTTTTTCGATTTTAAAAATTTAATTCTATCTTGTAATGGCAATGCTGAATACGTAGCGTTTAATATTAATAATGTTAAATATTATTGGCTAATAGATACTGGCGCTACATTGTCTATTATAAAATATGAAACAGTACCGAAAAATTGTAAAACTCATGGAGACAACACTTTAATAAATGGAATAGGAGGACAGCGTAGATCTAAAGGTTCAGTAGATTTAATTCTGAGAAATGGCAACGAAACGTTTTCACACATTTTTTTTATTTTTGACTCCTTACCATTAAAAGCTGATGGAATCATAGGATTAGATTTTCTAAAAAAGTTTCAAGCAAATATTAATTTAAATTCGAATATTTTATCATTGGTAAAGAATGAGAAATTATATCATTTTAGTTTAGTGGATGAAAGTGATAGGATAAGGAATACTTTAACTATACCAGCTAGGTCAGAGTCAATACATTTTATTTTTGTGGATCAGATTATGAATGAAGATGTGATTGTTTGCGGAAGAGAGTTAACGAACAATGTATTTTTAGCAAATACGATAGCAAAAGTAATAAATAATAGAATGCCTGTTAAAATACTAAACGTATGTGAGGAAGACATTACCTTACCATTCTTTACTCCTGATTTAAAATCTTTGAGTGAGTATGCCGTTTGTGAATTTAGTCATAACAACATTAATGTTCCTAGAGTTCAATCGTTATTATCGGAATTGAATTTAAGTCATTTAAATGGAGAAGAAAAAGAATCTATAGAGGCGATATGTACGAAATATGCGGATGAATTCTATGTAAATGGAGATAAATTAACTACAACAAACATTTATGAACAATCTATAATTTTAAAGCCAAATTCAACACCTGTTTATGTTAAACCTTATAGGTTGCCACATGCATTGAAACCAGAAATAGATAAGCAAATTAGTAAAATGATAGAAAATGATATTATAGAAGAGTCGAATAGTGAATGGTCAAGTCCAATTTTATTAGTACCAAAAAGAAGTAGCGAAGGAAGTGAAAAGAAATGGAGGTTAGTGATAGATTACAGAAAATTAAATGAAACTATTTGTGATGATAAATTCCCGTTACCCAATATAACAGAAATTTTAGATTCCCTATCTGGTGCTATTTACTTCAGTCATCTTGACCTTCACCAAGGTTATTATCAAGTGACCTTGGAACCCGAGAGTCGTAAAATTACAGCATTTACTACGAATTCAGGTCAATATCAGATGAAACGCCTACCTATGGGCCTTAAGACAAGCCCTAGTGCTTTCAGCCGTATGATGTCTGTAGCAATGTCTGGTCTAACCAATGAGAAATGTTTAGTTTATCAAGACGATTTGATAATATTTGGAAGAAATCTATATAATCACAATCAAAATTTAGTTAATGTCATGGAGAGATTAAGAAAAGTCAATTTAAAATTGAATCCTCAAAAGTGTCAATTTTTAAAGAAAGAGATTTTGTATTTAGGCCATGTTGTATCTGAAGAAGGAGTTTTGCCTGATCCAGACAAAACTAAAGTATTAGTTAATTATCCAACACCTAAAAGTTCAGACGAAGTTAAACGCTTTGTAGCTTTTTGTAACTATTATCGGAAATTTATAAGGTCATTTTCAGATATAGCAATGCCATTGAATAAATTATGTAGGAAAAATGTACCATTCGTTTGGAGTAATGAGTGTTAAAGTGCTTTTGAGTTTTTGAGAAATGCGTTAATCTCTTCACCTATTTTGCAATATCCAGATTTTTCTGATAACAATGAATTTGTGCTACAAACAGATGCATCAGGCACAGGTATTGGTGCAGTGCTGTGTAATAAAGATCTTCGACCAGTTGCTTATGCAAGTAGACCGCTAAATAAAGCAGAAAAGAATTATCCTACTATTCAAAAAGAGCTTCTAGCGATAGTATGGTCCTTAAAGTATTTTAGGCCGTATTTATATGCAAGAAAATTTACCATAATGACGGATCACAAACCTTTGGTTTACCTTTTTAGTTTGAAAGATCCTTCTAGTAGATTACTCAAATTTCGATTAACTATGGAAGAATATAATTTTAAAATTGTTTATGTAAAAGGAAAAAATAACGTAATAGCGGATGCTTTGTCTAGAATGTATATGACATCAGATGAACTAAAGAGTATGCATGAACAAGTTGTAGCTGTGATGACTAGAGCTCAGAAGAAGAGAATGAACGATCTGTGTGATGATAATAAGGATGAAACTGGGGCAACGGATCCTAGTAAATTCACTAACAATAGGTCTGATCAACCAAGAGTTGTGGATATATTAAGAAAACCGATAGACTCCGTAGAAATGTGCTTAATTAAAGGTAATAAATTAAAAAAGCTGAGAGTAAAAAACCAGATATCAGAGGAAATTGAATGTTTTGCGTTTATTGCAAATAAAAAGGAATTGTTTATAAATCTTGATTTCAAGGTACATTTCTCGCGAGCCGAATTTGTACAGAAATTAAATGATATTTGTAAAAAGATACGTATCGATGAAGTTTGTATAATTAAAAACGAAGAGAATATTGATTTTATAAAGAGTATATGCGATGAGATATCATCACTCACGCATTGGTCCGGACCACGAGTATGTATATTGCGAGGAGTTAAGAAAATAAATGACGACAAGGAAAAGACAATTATTATGAACGATTTCCATTTGCTACCATCCAGTGGTCATGCTGGAGTCCGTAGAATGGTAAATACGATTAAAAAACGATACTACTGGCCAAGTATCGATAAGGACGTCCAGAATTATGTCAAAAAATGCACGAAATGTCAGAAATCGAAATATTTTCGATATATTAAACAGCCGATGGAACTAACCACAACGGCTTCCTCGGCATTTCAGAAAATTTATTTAGATTTAGTGGGACCTTTGGATAGAGACATTGACGGTAATTGCTATATATTGACTATGCAATGTGAATTAACTAAATATGTGCAAGCTGTTCCCATAAAAAATAAGGAAACTGTGTCCATTGCAGATGCATTTGTAAGATATTTTATTTTAATTTTTGGCATTCCTGAGATCATAGCGACTGACCGTGGAGCAGAGTTCATATCAGCAAATATGGAACAGGTATGTAAACTTCTTAATATTGAAAAGTTATCCTCAACAGCTTACCATCACCAGTCCATTGGAGCTCTTGAAAATGCGCACAAAACCCTGGGTTCATTTTTAAGGATTCAGTGTGAAAACCACACAGACGGTTGGAGTTATTGGTTACCGTTCTGGTGTTTTAGTTTCAACAACACAGTCCATAGCGAAACAAATTACACTCCACATGAGCTTGTTTTTGGCAAACTTTGTAGAATACCCAGTAGAATTACTGATACGTTAGAACCATTGTACAATATTGACAACTATCCTTTACAGTTAAAGTATAGATTACAGTTAGCTCATGCCGATGCAAAGAAAAATTTGTTAAATAGTAAATTAAGAAGAAAATGTTTGTATGACAAATCCATGAATCCATTCATATATGACAAAGATGATTTAATTTTGTTGAAAAATGAGACAGGTCGGAAATTAGATGCGATATTAGAAGGTCCTTATATAGTAATAGAAGATTTAGGTTGTAATGTTAGAATAAGTAAGAATAATAAAATAGAATTAGTGCATAAGAATAGGACTAGACCCTATTATGAATAAAAAAAAAAAAAAAAAAAAAAAAAAACTATGTATGATTTTTTTTATTTTTTTCACTTTCGCGGGAGGTGAAGTGTTCACTTTCGCGGGAGGTGAAGTGTATTAGCCTTAAGTAAATCTACTTAGTATTACCCTTAACAAAACGGTATCATATTAACGCTTAATATGTACTTACGTAACGCGCATTATTGTAACTGTACTGTATGTTTTTAATGAGACATTCAATAAATCCTACTTGGACCTACTGGTTGTCTGCTTTGCGAAACCCCAACATTACTCAGAACTTTTTACGAGGTGAACCGATTTAGATGATTCTTTTTTTTATTTGAAAGCCAGTCATGTGGACCCATTAAAATTTTATCAAGATCTGATGAAGAACCTCGGAATTATACAAAAGAACACTTCAATAAATGACGGCAAATCACTCAGAATAGCTGCAATCGCATGTCCATTTATTGTTTATTGGTATATTCTCATTCCACCGGTGTTATTTAAATTTCATGTTATTGGCTTCATTTATTTTGGCATCACTTTGACCATTATAACTAGCTAGCTTATAGAACTGGTCCATTATGTACCACAACAGAAAACAGGAACACCGACTTCCTAAATTGAAGTTATTTTTCGCTTTGTAGTGTTTATATTTGGAAGTCGGTTATATTTTTTTGTAAAAAGTTTTTTTACTTTTATCTCTTCATATAAATTATAATAATAAAACTTGTACCATTCCACTTCAGGGCCAAGGCCTCTTCTTATACAGAGAAGGCACGAGCATTAGTCACTATGCTTGCTCAAAGCGGGTTTGCAATTTCAAACTTATAGTAACTATAAGTCCTGGGGCGTTACCTAACGTGTCAAAAATATCATGGTTCCACGGTGGGAGAGAGACGGAGCTATACAAGACAAATAGTATTGTTCTTTTATCACAGTAGAACCATGCTATTTTAAACACGTCATGGTCAGGCCCCGTGTTCCGACACGATATTTGCCTTCACCGTTGTCAGCCATATCCAAGATAAAATTATAATATAAAAGAAAAAACAAAATGATGGTTACCCTACACACCCTCATACAATGAATAGTAAATACGCTGTAAAAGAAAAGCGGATTTGTACAAAACTTGTTGCTGTAACAGAAGCTGTAATGCAAAATGTAACGCTCCTTTAATATTTATACAAACGAAACACAGTAACACACATATTTAAAGTTTTTTTTTAAACTTACATGGGATGCTGTTTTACACCTTTTAACTTGGGTGGCATAGAACAAAAGAATTTTGAAATTGATTGAGAGGTAAAATTTTCAGATGGTGGGTACGAAAAAAAGATTGGATATGGGCTTCTCTATAACCGTTATTAAGGGTACATATTTTAAAACTAGTTGCCAACATATTAGGCTCCAAGACTGCATTGTAACTCAGAAGGGTTTAACAAATAGCCCTAGGGTATTTGATGATGAATATGAATAGAATATAGGGCGCTAACAGCATTGACAACAATATTAAGCAACAGAATATTGAGATTGAGAGAATATCTTTCACGTGGCTTTGTTCCCTTAGCCTATACGCCATTACAGTGTACATTACTTGAAGATAGTGTAAAAAGTATTAACGTTGTAGGATCGATCATTACTTCTTATACATGCGCGTCTAATATAATATAGTAAGCTACAATACTATACTCTTAAAGCTACTTAAAGCCTCTGGCATCTAGTTGTGACACAAATGTCTATTGTACATACATAAGTTCACGCCTTTTTTCCATGTATAAAGGCTGAAACCACCGAACGCAAGAACGCAACCTGCTACAATCCTTACATACTCCTTGTGCTTCCTTTTCTATACTATAATAAACAATAATATTATAAGGAGGAAAGATTTGTATTTTTGTATGTAACGAATTAACATAAAAATACGGGACCGATTTCAAAAATTCTTTCACCGTTGGGCAGCTACACTATCCCCGGGTGACATAGGTTATTTTTTATCCCTGTATTCCCACGGGAACAAAAAACCTTACAAAATATATCAGTGTAGCGCTCCATGGTTTATTTAACTCTCTATGAAGACCGCATTAGGAAGCTCGCTACCTTTACCTTTGACTTACCTCATTACGTTATCTTCTTACCTCACGGTTGGGTTGTTGATTTGGTTTAGTATAATATTTGCTTTTTCCCTCCTTATCGATAATAGAATGGTTGAAGATCAACTCATTGAACCATCCCAAGACAGAATCATGTGTCTCACTAAGTTTACATGTCGGATTTAACAAGACTGCTAAAGGATTTAGTTAAAGGAGGAGCTCATGGCTAACCAATAATAGCCACAGGGGTCGATTTTCAAGGGTAAGCAATGACTGCCGAGGTCAGTTCCGACCGAGACAATATTAAAACTCCTCCATGCCTCGGAAACGACGTTAAGATGTTGCACAGATAATATAATACTAGCGTACAGATGCCTCATCCCATACAAAGAACTCATGCCGACGTAACTAGCGTTTTTCGTCTGAGTAAGCTGAATATTTATATAAGTACTTCAATCGCCTTCGGTTCCGTTCCCCGGCTATAGCTGATGTTAGCAGCGGCTTGCAAGTAAAAGATTTTCTCGGTTCGTGACTGATTTTTTCTATAAATACAGTGACGATTTGTTTGACGTTTTTACAGTTTGTTGGAACTAAAATGTATTACAATACAAATTTAAAAAATCAAGTGGCATGCTTCAGAAATTAAAAATGGCGCCATCTATTGGAATCAAATATAAATGAGTTTTGAAATGTGAATAAAGAGCCCAATATTCCTTAATTTTGTGCGTAGGAGAGTTGATTAAGAACAAACAATTTTTTAGATCAATTCTTCAAAATGTAATTTTACACACAATTCAATAACAAAACGATGCATATCGCGCCATCTAGTGACAATTATTTGAATCATATTTTATTTGTAAGCGTTGAGACCCTGTGGCCGTTGGTTTCAACTATCATTTAGAGATCTTTAATAGTCATTGCGGTAGTTAGAATCTAAAATACGATTAAATTCATGCCAAAGGGACTCGTGTTAACAGGTTGTGAAGCCCACGGTAGTCCCTCGATATAAAACCACTCACACTCAGCTGATTCCGGTTACAATGTTTTATCTATAATGTTAATCTGATTTTTTAATGAGCCAGCAGTTTTTGTAGTGAAGTTATCTTCAAGAAAAGCATAAATATTTGCTGTAACTTTAGTATTTGTTTAATTTTGTATTGTACCCTAACGATAATGTCAAAAATAATAAAAATGTGGACCACCGCCACCGCCGCGTATATGGAATCTATACCTTCACACAACGGTCATGACGTCAGAAACCGCGTTGCCTTCGGGTATATTTTCAAATCCAGTAAACAAAAATCATTTCAATAAAGTGTACCTTTACCTAACATTTGTGACGTCACTGGCGCGTGTTGATATCGGGTATACATTCAGATTTAGTATACGCCCCTGCAAGTATTTTAAAACATACCCGACCGCAACGAAGCAACTGTTCTTTATATTATTTAATGCGTCTATTTTAGTTGATCTACGAATAAATTATGGTCAAAGAATCAGTCCAAGAGCGAGCGAAGCGAGCTCGGGAACTTAGGGCACCCCGACACGGACAGGTTAGGTTCGAACGAGATGACGGGAGCTGAGTTCGCTCACTTCAGCTCCCGTCATCTCGTTCGTGTTAGGTTACTTTTGACCCTGCAGACAGAAATAGGAGCCCCGCGCAGCGGGGCTACGTCGACTTTGTTGCTTTAACTCTAGTCGTACTTGCACCTATTCTATGTTAAAATAAAACCAATGTCAACATTAAAATAATAAAGAGCACTAGGAAAATTTACAAATATGATTAAAAAATCAATACATCAGAGATATCTATCCCAAACGAATGTTGCGGTCGGGTATATTTTGAAATCCTTAACACGACGGTAAATATTTTTATACTATACCCAAAACGAATGTTGGAGTTGGGTATATTTTAAAATCCTCAACACGGCGTTACATATTTTTATGGTATACCCGTACTCAACACTAAAGAGCGTTGTGTGAAGGTATAGATTCCATATACGCGCCACCGCCACCGATATTATATTTTGTCCTAGCTGTTTCCTTGTTAGGTATGATCATAAAGATTTAGGTTGGCCTTTTCATGTTTAAATCTGAACTAATTCAGGCGTTGTTGGAGCAATGATCAAGAAGCAAAAATTTGAGATGTTTGGTGAATTCAGAACAATTCCTTTAACATCATGCCACTTCCACCTAAACTCCTAAGCTATTGAGAAATTCCTAGAAAACCCCAATAATGCTGTCTGCCCGATCTGAGAATTAAACTCAGGACCCAACGTTCAGCAGCCACGCTTTCGACCATGGAGCAGTTCAGGACATCAATATTCAATACAATATATATCTGACTACTTCACCAGCTTTAATGCATCAACAAAATTCTCTCACTAACTCGGTAGCTGTACTAAGTGCTGCACACGTGCAGCCTACAATTTTTGACGCATGTAGAATAACTAGCAGTCCTAACCTTATTGATTTGTATGACTCGACTCAAGCTACAGCTCTTTGCTGTAAAGATGTTTACTTCTACGGCTCACGGGGGAGTTATATTGGTAAACTTATAAATTTACGATATATTACGAAACATTGTTGGGCGCTGTCTAGCGTATAGAGGCCTACATGTAATGTAATAATTGTTATATTGTTCACCTAACCATTTCAAAAACCAATCAATGATATATGTGTATTTACAATATAATACGGTCATTACATTATTTTTATAGTTCATAAATGAACTCTTTAAAAGTTTTTATGAGTTTTCAAATAAATTAATTAACAATTAAGACTAATAAAAATTTCTTTATGTTATTCCATATCGTGGAAAAACGTCTACTTGATCATAAGCGATAGACCATAATCAACTGCAGATGATTTACTAAAAGTTTGTAATATTCTAATTTGAAATCATCTTTCTGTAAATTGTTTTCTTATTTGTTTTTCACAAATATATTTCGAAGTTTTTATAATTACCATTTCAACATCCCATATTACTATAAAATTATTAACAACTAACACAGACAACACAAAAACGAATAGTTTCAAAATCAATTTTCTTTTTTTCGAGTCTGCATGAAAAAAGTACTTGCAAGAAGCCTCCCCGAATGGCTTTCAAATTTTTGTTTCACAACACAAATCAATTACACCTCAAATGCAGATTATTACTGTAGGGACACACTGTGGAAACACTGTAGTGTAGACTGTGGTGTAGATTAGGATATCATTATGATATTAATTATCCCAGTAGTATGCCGTAGTTGATTTTTTAACAAACACACAAAAACAATAAAAAAAAAAAACACTTTTGTTTCGGAAAGCGCTAGTGGCTGCAAAAAACAAAATAAAAATACTTTAATTTTTAAATACTTTAATCATAAGAAACGCCATTTTTTTATTAATGGCATATTCTTAACCGCATTGTGGCCTGACCAATGACAATTGTTCAGCACGACACACAGCAGGATACTGAGGACTCTTCTCACAGATGAATGCGAAGTTCTTGTGACACGCTACGTCAATGAGCAACCCATTGCGCCACAAAGAACCACAGAATTCATACAAACTAGGTATCGCTGTCGGTTCCCCTGTATGCCATTTGCCGTACCCTGCTTCCGCCAACGTTTGACCTGAAAAGAGAAACATTTGTGATGGTTTAAGAGACATGCGATGAGCCACAACCATGGGCCCAGATCATAACTAACTGGACTCCCAGATCTGTTAAAAGGAGAAAAGGCAGAACATTGCCAAAACTGCTGGAAACCTTTGGGTCAGGACAGCTAGACTTCACGACAAATGGAAGCATTTGGTGGGCTTTTACTGACTTAGGCAGTCTTTACACTGAGATACTACTAACTTATTACACATCACTAACAGATATTAATCTAAGTTTTTTTATTGAACTAATAATGTGGTAACATTAAAGCAAACGTGTCACTAAGCAAAAAAATTATAATATGGGGTCAAACCAATGATCAAAATATGAGGAAATCATATTTTGATCATTGGTTTGACTTCAACTATCCAAAAAGCTCAATATGGATATTCTGGCTCCGAGCGGGCGCACGGGCAAGGGGGAGAGCATAAGCTCAAACAGTAAGATTATTTTCAGTGCGTGTAAGGGGCAGATGTTTAAGACTTGTATACATCTGTTCCTTAAGCACTCTCAATAAAACCTTACTGTAAGAGCTTATGCCCCCTCCCCCCCTTATACTGCATTTGTATTGGGGAATATATATATACGCCTTAAGTTTGTAGTAACACAAAAAATCCTATTTTTTCTGAAAGTTTGATAAAAATTCTTTGCATTCATTACATTTCGCATAGAAGTTTGTATGACACAGATATTTTTTATTCACTCTTTTTCCCACGGCTTCCCATGACTTATTCAACAGGAACCGGGCCACAAATACACCTAAACATATGGTGATTGGGTGTGTTTCTATAGAGGGGATGAATCGTGCTTTGTAGTATTATTATTATAATATTATTTTACTCATTATTTATTATTAGGCATTAAATACAAAGCTGTACTTCTAACCCAAAGATTGACTGATATTATCTAGTAGAGAATGCCATAAAGCACTAGAGCCTTTGTGTCCACTATGTGCTTTACCTTGTACCCACTATATACGTGAAGTTTAAATAAACAAAAACTTACCGTGGATTGTCCTCCAATCTCCATGCTCACCCCAATCGTTAATACCGACCAGAGCTGTTTCCTTCCAACCATCCAACTGTTCCACGTGCTGATATATCAGACTGTTTTGAGGATATCTAGCCATGAGATCTACGAGCACTAAGGCTTCAATGTCACTGTTTATAACAGCAAGATGGCCGCCTTCAGCGGCACATGCGAAGAACGCTCGGGAGAAGTTTCGTGGCTCCGTGTGGAACTTGTAGCATTTGTTAGTTCTGGTATCCAAGCGGTATTCTGAAAGGAAAATTATGAACATGATCATAAAACTCTTGATGTAATCAATGGTGTGACTGTTTCTAAAGGTTTTGATGGTGAATCCTCAAAAAAAAATAGGCGGTCTTCTGTCGTGAAAACTTAAAACTTTCACGTCACACGTCTGTCACACAAAATCACAGTTATTTCTTCATCACGTTGATTACACTGTAATAGTAGCAAGTCACTGCCGCGAGCCCATACGTTTTACACCTAACAAAAAACGCTCAACGCGGCTAAAGAAGTTTTCACTTCAAAAAAGATAATGCCTTTTCTCTGCCTAGCATGTAGCCTGCTCTGTCAATCGACTGCCTGTCTGATCTCCACAACCGAGTTACTGGGTAGCACGTTTCAAAAGACTGTCTCTACGAATATAAATTTACCTGAATCTATAGTACCGCATTCATTGGGATCTACTTTAGGATCCTCACGGTAACAGATGAAGGGCCGAGTTTCTCCACAAGGACGATCTGCTGAGTGTCCATGAACATTTAAAGTTATACAATTTTCTTTATTGTCCAGATTATCCGGCTCACATTCTGACCAAACTATTGGAAGATCCGCTAGCGGTATACCTGCAATTTTAAATTCTGTATCAATCTCTATTCAATTCATAGGTATATTCAATTGTGATTAATTTATTGTCAATTTTATTGTGAACAATTCGTTGGAGTACTATAATAATAAATAAATAAATCATCATGAGCCTTATAATGTTCCCACTGCTGGAGCACAGAACTCCTCTCTGTGAGAGAGGTAATTGGCCTTAATCCACCGCGCGTGCCTAGTACAGTACAGTTACATTCACATATTATGCTATTAAAGTATGGAAGCGCCTCGGTGACCACTTCCAGAGCCAGCATTTTCATCCCCCTTCATACAAACCTAGTCAGTTGGCGTTATCATATACCGACGCTACAACATTATATTACGCTGAGAAACTCAAGTCTCTGATTGAGGGCTTGACACTAACTAAAACGTTTAGAACGTTAGGATAGTTTGAATTGCTACTACCTACTGATTGACTAACCTTCCATAGTATGATGAACTCCTGAAGCAAAAGTGGCATGAGTCCCGGTGAAGATTTCTTTTTTGCAAGCGGATTCCTTTAGGATGTATATCATTTCAGCTTTTACTTGTAGATTGGTTGGAGAAGCCAGAGTAGCACCTGAGAGTAGAAAAAAAAATAGTTCATATTAGTGGTAACATTAGAATACCGTGCACCGTGATAACACCTAAGGCTCTAACAATGTGTCTTTTTCAAATTCATATGTACTTTCTAAGTTTATCTTGGACATCACAGGCAACGGTGATGGAAAACATCGTGTCAAAACCTAGACTTATATAGTTGATATAAGTCTGAAATAGTCAAGTCACAGGCCTGTAGGGTTCCCAGAGGCAGCTTAATTGACTCTAACACCAGAGGTGGCCACATCCTCACACGAAAAGAAAGAAAGAAAGAATTACATTGTATACAATAGCAGTTGATAAAATGACAAAATTTAAAGTTAATACCAATCGCTATCAAAATTTCAAGGGGCCAATCCCATACATTTTGGTATTTCGACAATTTACAGTGATATTATATTATAAATGTATGGGAATGCATGCCATCACTTGAGAAATGACAGTTATTGAGTGATGACATGAATAGCAGAACCAATCACACGCTTTATATTATTTAATCGCAGATACTCAGCTAAGATTTTGAGGCTAAGATGTCTAAACACTTTTTTTCAATTACTGTTGCGATGCTTTTGTTAATATAATAAACCGAACCGAATATAGATGGGTCAAATATAAACATTATTGGGTAAGCTTACCTTCTAGTGCGCATTGCAGCCGGGCGTCATTCCAAGTCATCGGCACGATATGGTGCTTGAACCATGAATTTGTCGCCACACTGTATTTGTAGTCACATCTGAATGCTCCCTCTATGAAATACGAACAAAGTATTGCAAAATTAAAAAATCATTGCGTGTGACTCTGATCGAAAAAAGTTCAAATCAAACCTAATAGAATAGAATTATCTTTAATCAAGTATCGAGACTTATAAATGGTTAGTAAACCATACAACTATGTTAGTAAACACTGACGCTACAGAACACAAATAATATAATAAAAGCTAGATGAGACCACTTGAGGAAACGTTTTGATCTTCAGAAACAAAATAGACTTTTTTGAGTTTTTTTTTTTACATCCAACCCGATGGTAATTTCAAAGTTATTCTAAACTAATCTAAACATTAAAAACCACTTACCAATAAAATTCAGGGAGAACAGTAACACAAAATATTTGCAACAAGACTTCATTTTGTGAGAACTTGAAGACTCTTAGTGACATAAATGTTTTCTGTCGAATATTTATACGCGGTGTCAATACCTACGTATTGTTTTATCGGTGCATAATTATTATTGTATCCTGTTAAGTCAGTGGTTCCCAAGTATGACTCAATATGCAAAGTCATTTTGTACCAACATTAAACAAAAGCCAGTCTTTAGGTATCAACTAAAGACACGATTTATACAATTTTGAACTTTTGAAACTAGCCATTGGTGAAGGAGATATTAAAGTACACAATTTCAAGAGCTAACACAAGTGCACTCTCTGTTCCTCGAACTCTCATAGTCCGATAGGTCATTTCTTTTCTTTCTGGCATAACGTTTTTGCATAACATTTATTTGCATAATAATTACTGTGGCATATTAATATTATGGCATAATGCAAAGGTTAGCATAACATTTGGTATAATTTGTTTTGCATGATTTGAAGTTGCATAATTTTTTAGGGCATAATATTTTTTGAATCTGCAAAATATATAGACATTATGAGTTAAATCGTAAATATCATTATAAGTTTATAACATTATGTTTAAAAAATTATGCTTCATAATTATTATGCCAACAGTATTTATATCAATAAACATTATGGCAAAACATTTATGAATAATAATAATATTATGCGTAATGACCATTATGCTGCATTTCGTTATGCCAATGTAAATGACTATATATATAAACATTATCATTAGTAAACCTTATGGCATAAAGTGCTTTTCGAAGCACGGAGGAGTGAGAAATACAGCAACAGTTTTCAATTGACTGTTGGAAATGGAGATACCCTAACTTTTGAGCAAAAGTCGGAGCATAGTTTTTAAAGAAATTATATTAAAAACTTTATTATTGTAACAACTTTGGCAAATATCTTTATCATTTGTATGATAAAGATATGTTTTAACAAACATCCTATAACATATGCCTTAATTGGGTACCGATAAAGATTGCATAATGCACTTGAACTTGAATGAACGATAAAAAAATAACTAAGGTATTAAAATAATAATTGGACAAACATTTACCATCATAAGGTTAATTCAACGTTCTCTTGACATTAAAGGTTTAAGTGTATAATTAATTGAGGTTTTGTGAAAATTGGCTGAAAAATTACTATGATAGTTGAAGAAGAGCAGTGGTGGCCCAGTGGCAACCGTCCCGAATTACGTGTCGTTGGTCGTGGGTTCGAACCCAGACAGGAGATTTAATTTGTGTTAATTATCATAATGATATGGGCTTGCCCATAACCGTTATTAAGGGTACATATTTTAAACTAGTTGTCAACATAATAGACTCCAAGATTGCGTTGTAACTGAGAAGGGTTGAATAAATAGCCCTAGATTATTGGATGATGAGTATGAATAGAATATATACGTATGGCGCTAAAAGCATTGACAACAAGATTCGGCAACAGAATATTGAGATTAAGAGAATATCTTTCACGCGGCTTTGTTCCCGTAGCAACGTACATATACAGTACTTGAAAATTGTGTAGAAAGAATAGTCGTTATAGGATCGATCATTACTTCTTATTAGTTTATATGCGTCGAATATAATATCGTAAGCAAAAGCAACTTAAAGCCTCTGGCATCTAGTTGTGACACAAATGGCTATCGTGCATACATAAGTTCACGTCTTTCTCCCATGGATAAAGTCAGAAACCACAGAACGCTACCTGCTACATTCCTTACATACACATTTTGCTTCCTTTTCGTTCATTCATCTATCAAGTTATAAATGCACAGCGGTTGTGAATATATAAGTGTACCAATGTAACTCCCCTGTGAGTCGTACAAGCAAACATCTTAACAGCAAAGAGCTGCAGCTTGTGTCGAGTCTGACATAACAATTAGGTTAGGAGTGCTAGTTATTCTACACGCGTCAAAAATGTTAGGCAGCACGTGGGCAGCACTTAGTTCAGCTACCGAGTTAGTGAGTGAATTTTATTGATACATTTAAACATGAAGAAGTACTCAGATAAATATTGTATTGAATACTAGCTTTTGCCCGCGGCTTCGCACGCGTAGACTACATGCTTCTCCTTACCATATTTTAACAGTATGTAGAGAAAAAGTAAAAAATAATTATGATAAAAATAATGTAATATGAAAGTTTTTCTTAGGACAGACTTATACTTACCAACTTTAAATCAATACGCTCTATCCTTATCCTGTCCCTACCCCTTCATTATTTCTGTGTTTATCCATGACTAATAATATAAAGTAAGTAATTAAATGATAGTATTTCCTTGTAAACAACATTTTTAACCATTTTGGATGTCGGCGCCAATATCACCAGACTATTTGATGAGCTAACACGTGAACACGCTACATAGAACTGTCCATGGGAAAAGCAATTCTCCCTAAAATCAACACCAGCATACTTCCAAACCCAAACAACAACACAACACAAACAAACAAACATCCAAACTTTCATACCCTATTTCACGCCCTTTGGGGTGGTATTTCCAAAAATCCTTTCTTAGTGCTCACCTACACTACCAAAGGAACCTACATGCCAAGTTTCATGATTGAAGCTTCAGCCGTTTGGGCTGTGCGTTGATAGTCAGTCAGTCAGTCAGTCACTTTCTTCTTTTATATGTTTAGATTAATAATAATAATAGAAGAAGAAGATATTAATATGTTTAGATGTTTATATAACATTTTAATCTTCAGCCGAAACCCAAAATTCGAAGATCCGAACTTCAATCCTGACCGACTTTCATACAAACTTTCAGCCCCTTAGAGGTGGAATTCACAGAAATCCTTTCTTAGATGCCTGCACAGTATAAAGTATCCATGTGCAAAATTTCAAGTCTCTAGACGATTTCGTTATTCCCATGACTTCATCCCCCTTTTCACCCTCATGGGGGTGGAATTTTCAAAATCCCTGAGATACGTGAAAATTATTTTTTAATCTTCAGCCTAAACCCAAAATATGAAGATCCTGACTTTAAAACTGACGGATTTTCATACAAACTTTCATCCCCTATTTCACGCCCTTAGGGGTGGAATTTCCAAAAATCCTTTCTTAGTGCTCACCTACACTACCAAAGGAACTTACATGCCAAGTTTCATGATTGAAGCTTCAGCCGTTTGGGCTGTGCGTTGATGGTCAGTGAGTGAGTCAGTCAGTCAGTCACTTTCTTCTTTTATATGTTTAGATTGATGTCATGAACAGCTCCGTGGTCGAAAGCGCGGCTGCTGAACGTTGGGTCCTGAGTTTGATTCTTAGGTCGGGCAAAAAGTGTTTTTCCATTAGGAATTTCTCAATAGCTTAGGGGTTTAGGTGGATGGTGGCATGGTGTCAATAGAGTTGTTCTGATTTTACCAAACATTTTTTTTTTCATTTCATCAACATTGCTTCGTGATCATTGCTCCAACGCCTGAATTGGTTCAGATGTATACATGAAAAGTCCAACCTAAATCTTTATGTTCATACATAACAAGGAAACAGCTAGGTAAATAAGTTTTTTTTGTGAAGGCCAGATAGGTAGTCCCTCGATATAAAATCACTCCTTATCTGTACTCAGCTGATTCCGGTTAGAATGTTTTATAGCTATAATGTTAATCTGTTTTTTTTTAAAGAGCAGGGAATAGTTTTTCTTCTCTAGAATAAACAAGTGTGTAGTAAAGATATCTTCAAGAAAAGCCTCAATAAATGCCGTAACTTTAGTATTTATTTGTTTAATTTTGCATTGTACCCTAACGATAATGTCAAAAATAATAAAAATGTGGCAGGTCTGGCCACCGTTATTTTTTTCCTAGCAGTTTCCTTGTTAAGTATGAATTTAAAAATTTAGGTTGGCCTTTTCATGTATACGTCTGAACTAATACTGGCGTTGGCGCAATGATCACGAAACAGAAATGTTAGATGTTTGGTGAAATCAGAACAATTCCTTTGACACCATACATCCACCTAAACCCCTAAAGCTATTGAGAAATTCCTTATGGAAAACCCAATAACACTTACTGCCCGGCCTGGGAGTCAAACTCAGGACCCAACGTTCAGCAGCCGCACTTTCGATGACGGAGCAGTTCATAAATATTTCATGAAATCAATATTCAATACTATATTTATCTGACTACTTCACCAGCTTTAATGCATCAATAAAATTCCCTCACTAACTGGGTAGCTGTACTAAGTGCTGCCCACGTGCTGCTTACAATTTGTGACGCGTGTGGAATAACTAGCACTCCTAACCTAATTGTTATGTAAGACTCGACTCAATCTACAGCTCTTTGCTGTTAAGATGATTGCTTGTACGGCTCACGGGGAGTTCCATTGGTAAACTTATAAATTTACAATACATTACCAAAGATTATTGGGCGCTGTCTATACTCTGGGGTTTACGTTTGTCTGCGAATAGTATTTTTGAAAAATTAAATACACAAAGAACGTGTACAGAAATAAAATTACAGATTCTCATCTGGATGATGTAATAAGGATAGCATGTAGCGACAAGCCAGATCTTGATAAAGTTCTGAAAAAGTGTACACAGTATCAAAAATTTAATTAAAACTTCTTTTTTCATTAATAAAGTAAATACATAGTTAACTTGGGATTACGTTTTAATTAAGACCTAAATAATTTTCGTTTGCGGCCCTCGACACCATGACTGAAACGTGTTTGTGGCCCCTATAAAAAAAAGGTTGAGTATGACTTGTCTAGAGTATAGAGGGGTTAATGTTGTCTAACATCTAAATCTATACTTCTATACTATAAAATTATAAAGAGGAGAGATTTGTATTTTTGTATGTAACGAATAAACTTAAAAGCTTGTGGACAGATTTCAAATATTCATTCACCGTTGGGAAGCTACACTTTCCCCGGGTGACATAGGCTACTTTTTATCCCTTTATTCCCAAGGGAACGGGAACTACGTGGGTGAAACCGCGTGGCGTCCGCTAGTTTGTTATATTTTTTGCCTAGCCATTTAAAATATCAATCAATGAACGTGTGTATTTACAAAAATTTACGGTATTTTGATTTGTTGTTCATAAATGAACTAATAAAGTCGACTGGTAAAAAAGGCATTAAGTAAGCCTTTGTTCTTGTGCATAAATTAAAAAAATTAATAAATTAAAAAATAAGCTCCTTAAAAGTTTTCGTCTGATATTGCCACAGTCTGTTATGAGTTACTTCCAAATGAATTATTTAACAAAACTAATAAAAAATTCTTAATGGTATTCCAAATTGTGGAAAAAGTGTTCTTGATCATAAGCAATAGACCATTATCAACTGCAGATGATGTACTAAAAGATTGTAATATTCTAATTTGAAATCATGTAAATTCTTTTTTAAATTGTTTTGGGTGTAAAAATTAAATTATTTCTTCTGTAAATTGTTATCTTTTTTGTTTTTCACAAATATTTTTCGATTTTTTTTATAATTACCATTTCGACATCCCATATTACTATAAAAGTATTAACAGCTAACACAGACAACACAAAAACGAATAGCTTCAAAACCAATTTCCTCCTTTTCGAGTCTGCATGAAAGGAGTGCTTGAAAGAAGCCTCTCCGATCTTCAAATTTTTGTGCTGCGATTCCAATCGCCTGGTACACCCTGGACAGCTATTACTCGGTAGTGCAAAGTCTAGCTGGCTATCCTTTCACCACGATGGTAAAACCAAAATCAATTTTAAAACTGGCCCAGATTCTACCTCAAAAGATATAGCTACACATATAAACTCCGAGTTTTCCGATACAATCTAAGGCATGGGCAAACAAAGGTGAAAATCATGCAAATAAGATCCCTGGGATAAAAGGTGAACGGACGTAAAATCTTTTAGGGCAAACCCTATCAGATCGAATGCGGCTCCAAGGGAAATGTTCCCACGAAATTGCATGTCATGTTTTGTTTAATTTGGAAACTAAAGTTCTGTGTGGTAAAGTTTTTTATGCTTTGAGTTGCTAAATAGATATGCCACGGTATTGTGATTTTGTGATAATGTGATTTTTAAAGAGATCGACGGAATTTAGGAAACTATTGTATTGCAATTGTTTCACACCTGATTCAGGTTTCTCGACCGTTGAGGGGTTTACCGCTCGGCTACGAGCAAATCTTGTTGTGCGACTGGCAATGACACCGAATTACACGCACCACTTACTCGGGCGGTCAGGACTTTTTAGGGTTCCGTAGCCAAATGGCAAAAAACGGAACCCTTATAGATTCGTCATGTCTGTCTGTCTGTCTGTCTGTCTGTCTGTCTGTCTGTCTGTCTGTCTGTCCGTCCGTATGTCACAGCCACTTTATTCCGAAACTATAAGAACTATGCTGTTGAAACTTGGTAAGTATATGTATTCTGTGAACCGCATTAAGATTTTGACACAAAAATAAAAATAAAACAATAAATTTTGGGGGTTCCCATACTTGAAACAAAAACTAAAATTTTTTTTTTCATCAGACCCATACGTGTGGGGTATCTATGGATAGGTCTTCAAAAATGATATTGAGGTTTCTAATATCATTTTTTTCTAAACTGAATAGTTTGCGCGAAAGACTCTGCCAAAGTGGTTAAATGTGTGTCCCCCCCCCTGTAACTTCTAAAATAAGAGAATGATAAAACTAAAAAAAATATATGATGTACATTACTATGTAAACTACCAGCGAAAATTGGTTTGAACGAGATCTAGCAAGTAGTTTTTTTTTAATACGTCATAAATCGTAAACCGCAATTTACCAAGTACGGAACCCTTCGTGCGCGAGTCCGACTCGCACTTGGCCGGTTTTTTTCTTTTTATCGCGGATAAATGTTCATGCATACTGCACTATCACGGGGCAATAGCGCAGTTATGTGGTACTCCAACCCACTAAAATGCCAAGGTGTCCTCCTGTACAGCTTATGGCAGGAACACGGGCACGCGTAAGCACTCACCGCGAACCCGCCGCGGCTCTCCGCCACCGGACTCCTCTGGGGTGTACCCCCATCACCGGTGCACCAGAACACATTGCACGCCGTGACCACCATAGGGACCAAACCAGCACATGGGCGCCAGATGACCTCTTGGTCTCCCTGTGACGGGTCAGGTCAGTGGCCGCACCACCTACTACTTTTTGGCCGCAGTGGATAGGGACCTCCCCTGCGGCCCCACCGCGTCCGTCATCAGACGGTGGTTACTCCGTCCAGACCGTGGAAGGTATGAAGAGCAGCGCACCGCAATACCGGCACTCCACTCCCGCCGCGGCTTCCAACCCTTAGCTGCGATATTTTATGGGACCTGGGAAGCTCCATACGAAATCGCGGCCCGCCTCAGTTGCGATGTCGCCTTTGTTACCAGGCGGCACCGCAACCTTCTTGTTGGCCGCTACGTGCGTCGTCGGCTTAATCGACAAAAGTTGGTCTCGTGGCGAGAGTTCTGACCGCCAAGCAAGCATCGCAGAGCGAGTATTATCTTTGATAGCTCTTGTCGCTGCAACAAACCTGTGGTGAGAGAGTACTGCCAGTGTGATTAGCTAGCGATCAACTATTAATATATGTGAATCTATTATTGATACGGGACCCTGTATCCTTTGTTCTTTTCTTCAGTGAGAAAATAGTCGACAGCTAATCGCTTAGTCGCTGGGCGGTGGGACAATTGCCCTATGATACTTTTTATCTCAGTAGTAGGTACGCTCCCGAAGGTCAAATTTCAACAAACACGCGGGCGAAGGCGTTGTCAAAAACAAGTTAAACAAAAGAATAACGTTAAAAAAAGTAATTCCATAAACTAATAAAGTACAAAACAACTTTTGTTTCGGACGGCGCTAGTCGGAGCGAAAAAACGAAAAAAAAACTAATCCTTTTTTTTATATTTTAATCATATAAGACATGACATTTGTTTTATTAATGTCATATTCTTAACCGCACTGTGGCCTGACCAATGACAATTGTTCAGCACGACACACAGCAGGATACTGAGGACTCTTCTCACAGATGAATGGAAAGTTCTGGGTACACACTAAGTCAATGATAAACCCATTGCGATACATAGCACCACAGAATTCCCCAGGGTACGCATTTGGTTCCCCTGTATTCCATTTGTTGTATCCTGCTTCCGCCAAAGTTTGACCTGAAAAAAAATGTTGCTTTGCAAAAGATCTCTTATATTTTTACTGAAGGGTTGGTCAAAATTATTGTGCCTGTGGAACACTTGCATTATGGCGCATAAGAAATTATGTGGTAAAAGATTCACAATTTTTAAATTACAGTTGACTACTTTTTTACTAGCTTTTTCCCAATTAGTACCCTAAATTGTGGGAGTCAAAATCGTTACAAATGATTTCTAGAACATTCCATATTTCAAGAAACACACCCAATTACCAATCAACCTGTATTCTATTTGTACATTTACAATATTTCCACTCACTTTTTTTTTACACCCAATACAATGCTGTCTTTTTAACTGTTACAGTATCCACCAACCCGCTCTGGGCCCGCGTGGTGGATAACGGCCCATTCCCTCTCACAGAGCGGAGGTCTGTGTCCCAGCAGTGGGAAAATTAATAGGCTGATGATGTGAATATATAGTGATGTAGACGAAGTTTAAATAAACAAAAACTTACCATGAATTGTCCTCCAATCCCCATGCTCACCCCAATCGTTAATACCGAGCAGAGCTATTGTTTTCCAATTATCCGTTTGGTCCACGTGCATATATAAGAAACTAGTTTCAGGATATCTAGCGAATACTTCTGTGAGCACTACGGCTTCAGTGTCGCTGTTTATAACAGCAAGATGGCCGCCTTCAGCGGAACATGCGAAGGACGCTCGGGAGAAGTTTCGTGGTTCCGTGTGGAACTTGTAGCATTTGTTAGTTCTGGTATCCAAACGGTATTCTGAAAGACAAATTATGAATATGATAATAAAACTCTTGATAGAACCAATGGTGTGACTGTTGCTTAAATTTTAATAGTAAATCCTCCAAATAAAATAGACAGTCATGGGGACTGCCGGCAGTAGTGAAAACTTAAAACTTTCACGTCACCCATCTGTCACACAAAAGTACAGATAATCCGTCTCGGATCACATTGGCATGTTGATGACGCAGTCACATTAAACAATGTCGCTGACGCAAACCCATAAGTTTTGCCGCTACCAAAAACCGCTCAACATGGCTAAAGGAGATTACAGATAAAAAATGGCCTTTGCCTATGTTTTTCTCAGCTATATTGGGGTCGGCTTTTATTCTAACCAGATGCAGATGGACTCCAGTATTTTACTAGAACCGACTGCCTATCTGACCTCCACAACCAAGTAACTGGATATCACAATACCCCTTGAAAATACGAGATCTCTACGAATATAAATTTACCTGGATCTATAGTGCCGCATTCATTGGGTTCAATATTAGGGTCCTCACGGTAACAGATGAAGGGTCGAGTGTCTCCACAAGGACGATCTGCTGAGTGACCATGAACGTTGAAAGTGATACAATTTTCTTTGTTGTCCACATTATCCGGCTCACATTCTGACCAAACTATTGGAAGATCCGCTAGCGGTATACCTGCAATTTTTTTATTTGTATCAGTCTCTGTTCAGTCCATATGTACATTCACATAATATTGTGCTATAAGGGCTATGAATGCATGGAAGCGCCTTTGTCATCTCTCTTCATACGAACCTAGTCAGTTGGCGTTATAATTTACCCACGCTACGTCATTATATTACGCTTAGAAACTGACGTCTCTGATTGACGGCTTTTGACAATAACAAAAAATCGTTTAGAACCTGTTAGGATAATAGCTTGAATTGCTACTACCTACTAATTGACTAACCTTCCATAGTATGATGATCTCCTGAAGCAAAAGTGGCATGAGTTCCGGTGAAGATTTCTTTTTTGCAAGCAGAGTCCTTCAGGATGTGCATCATTTCAGCTTTTACTTGTAGATTGGTTGGAGAAGCCAGAGTAGCACCTGAGAGTAGAACAAAATTAAATAGTTTTATATTTGTGGTAACATTAGAACACCGTGTACCGTGATAACACCTGAGACTAGACAAATGAAATTGTATGCAATAGCGATTGATAAAATATCAAAAATTTATGGGAATGCCAATCGCTATCGAAATGTCTTGTGACCAATCCCATACATTTTGGAATTTCAATAATAGCCATGGCTGCCATCATAGGCCCTAGACAAGTGAGATTCTATCATAGAAAGCGTGGCGATAGCGATGTGTGTGAGCTTGCCAAGCGATATCGAGAAATCACGTGACCAATCCCTTCGCTGACATCGAATGCAGTGGTAAGTGACAAGTATGTCCACAGTCTAAGTCTAAATCCTCAGAGATCCCTGACAAGTGACATTCTATCAAAAATGCTACGAAAGGCAAAGGTAACGTCACGTGATCAATCCGTTTATGGAATATGTCTATACACTCTGGTAAATATTATATACTCATCTTTCATCACTGTACTGAAAACATTATTTTTTTCTCAATTGCTATTGCGATATGCTTTTGTTAATAGAATGTAACTTTTCACTCATACATGACCCAGTTATTCGGTACTCAGAGGCCTGTGTACCGAATATCTGGGTCGAATTTATTAACATTCTAGGATAAATAACTTACCTTCCAGTGTACACCGCAGCCGAGCGTCATTCCAAGTCATCGGCATAATATGGTATTTGAACCATGAATTTGTCGTAACACTGTACTTGTAGTCGCATCTGAATGCTCCCTCTATAAAATACGAGAAAAATATTATAGTTAAAATAAAATATCATACAATAAGATATCAGCTGCAGTGCGCAGAGCACGTTGCCAAACGAATGCTCATTGGGGCCGAAAAGTTCTGGAGTGGCGACTGCGTACTGGCAGATGCAGAGTTGGAATGCCTCCCTCTGGATCGACCGATAACTTGGTTAAGAGGAAAAGCAGGCAGAGAGCTTTGAATGAATTTCCTGAGTTAAAAGTCATAATTCGAGGTTTAGGTCTCGCCTATTTCATCCTCCAGTGTTGGAAAAATTAAAAAATATTCCATAAATTGAATAAAAAAAGATATATTTTGTGGTTCCATGTTTTTATTTTTTCATTTATAGTTGTCAAATGTTTACACCAAGCCTCTGTTGACAGCGCAATTTCGAGCTTGTTTGAAGATTCTAGTTCTTCTAAAGATAATGTATCAACAAAAAAGAAAACATAGGGTCATAGTATATATCTTTCTTTTTCAGTTTATGGAATATCTTTTTAATTGGTTCAATATTGGAGGATAGCTAAATCTCGAATTATGACTTTTTACTTAGGATATTCAGTCGGATGTCTGCGGGAATTCGCAGGATGCGAGACGCACAGGACCGATTGATGTGCTGAGACTTACGGGAGGCCTATGTTCAGCATGTCTTTTGACAGCTTTTAACGTATGATATGTCATCGTCATATCATTTAATTGCATGAAACTTAATGCAGGCTTAGTGCTTAATAAAGGCTAAAGCAAACACCGAACTAAACAAACTTAACCTGCTATCCGGAAAACAAAGGATTTTCTATATGCAACGTTTTATTTCAAAGTTTGTTTATACATTCAAAACAACTTACCAATAAAATTCAAAGAGACCAGCAAAACCAAATATTTGAAACAAGACTTCATTTTGCGAGAACTTGGAGACTTGTGACACAAATGTTTCTGTCGATTATTTATACGTGGTTTCAATATTTACCTCTTCGTTTTATCGGCGTATGATTATTATTTTATCCTGTTAAGTCAGCGGTTCCCAAATATGATATGAGTTTTAATGATCATCCATTTATTTTAAAGTTTATGCGACATACAACATAACATCACGCCTGCGTTTTCCGAAAAGTTAGGCACAGATGCAGCTTTTGCTGCACACACCCACATTTTGAGAGTTATATTCAAGCCCCACGTAATGGCTTCAACCGAGCAAAAATCCAGTCGGCTGCAATTGAGAAATTCCAAATGGAAATTCAAAAATTTTGACCAAATTGGGCATCAAACCCAGGACCTTGCACAGCAGTAGCGCTTGCGACCTCTCAAAGACACGATTTATGCAAAATTTAACACATACAAATATTAATAAAGTGTTCTTTGACATAAAAAAGCGTGACTTATCTCGAGTTTTTACTTATCTTTTGTGTGAGGAATTTTACACCCAAGACTAGGGGCCATAGGATTTTAAGTGCAGTTACTCAAGTGGGTTGACGCCTTTGAAGTCATCGCGGATAGAACAAGAGTCACTAGACAAATGACAATTTTTGAACGAAAGTGTAAAGAAACGGTTTTTTTTTTATAGCTCGTGCCTTAGGGTCTCGGTCCTTTGAAAGGCGTGCGAGGTGCCGAAGCCAACTCATAGAGGCCACGTTAGGCATGTATCAGAAAATGTGACACCAACATAATTAATTATTATTATTAATAATTATTTTCGATAACGATTAGAAAAACATAAAATAATGTATGGGATTGTAAGCACTATCGAAATGTCAACGGATCTTGCATTTTGGCATTTCAACCATCGCCATCAAAGTCAAAGTCAAAAATATTTATTTTTACTCAATGATATTCATTTGTTTCAACTACTAAAATTTACAAGTAATAATAATTGATTCTACCGTCCATACGGAAAATTAGTTTGTTATGGAGGAACGGACAAGAAACTCCATACTTACTCTTTTAAAAATAATATGTGGTTTTCAATATTTACATAAGTACATACATTAATAAATTCATATATTTTGGACGATGTACCCAGAAAAGCACTACATACTATACTACGAATATGTATAAAGTATTAAAAGCATTAACATGTAAATTCATTAATTTGATAAATAGGAACTTGGTTCTCACATACTTAAAAAACCGTAACTATGAATATATATAACTATCAACAAATTTGATTTTGTCTACACTAAAGATTGCACTATGGACCAGGACTCAGGAATAAAATACCACCGATTTCCAAAAAAAAACACAAAAAAGTGAAAAATAACTTCAATTTCGAAAGTCAGTGTTCCCGTTTTTGTTTCTTCGTTTCTTTGACCTCCAAAATTTTAGATATTTTTCACTTTGTAGTGTTTTTTTGGAAGTCGGTTGTATTTTAATGTAATTTTTTTCTGTTTTAGTTTTGTACAACAACTAAAACAGAAAAAAAAATAGTATATAGTGAGCAAATTCTATAGTAAGGATCATTTAATGCACAAAGTTATGCCAGAATACTCGTAGATTCCCCTAATAACATAAAACTTAAACATAACCGGTGAAATGAGTGTGTACTAGGGCTATACACATTATCTGCGTATAATGATGAGTTAAGAGCGTACCGGCGCGGCGTGATGTTATGATATGAAATAGCGTAAACAATAAATAGACATGCGATTGCAGCAAACCCGAGAGATATGCCGTTATTTATTGAAGAGTTCTGTTGTACATATATCTCCGAAGTTTTTCATCAGATCTTCGGCTACTTTAAATGGGACACTAATAGCTTAACAGCGAAAGTTTGTGAATGTGTATCTTTGTTATTTCTTCACGTTCAAATGGCTGAACGGATCTGGATGAAATTTGACACAGAAATAGAATGTAGTCGGGAATAGCACATAGGCTTTTTATCCCGGGAATATGTTTCCTTAGGTAGGTTAATTATAGACATTCTCGCGGGCGAAGCCGTTGACAGAAGCTAGTAGTTTTATATCGCGCTGGGACTTCATTTAGTTCGAGACATCTTGCAAATTAACATCGCGTCTACATTTAATATGTTTTATTTATAGATTTGTATTAAACTTACGCATAATTACACATACTTGAACTCACCTTCTGTGTTTATTTTATTTTGTTTGTTATTTATATATTATTTTATTATTTAAATATTTTCCGTTTCCGTAAGTGTGTCGGTGGCATCAATAGTGGGTCCTATCAGAATATCAGCGCAGTGTTATTCTCTTTTTTTGATATCGCTGCATATGCTGAGATAGGAGCCTTTTTGGTTTTAATTTTATGCATATTTCTCGTGTGTCCTGTGCGGGTCACAAATAAATATGTTGTTTTTCTTTCTTTCAAATGCTATAAGAGAAATCCTAACTCGTAAGCAAAAGTCAGAGCAGATTCTCAAACTAAGAAATTATTTCCAGACAAAATATTATTGTTTGGTAAAACTTTGGTAAAAAATATTGTTATCACGCAATGTAGGACATCGTATAAAAATGCCTTAATTGGGTATCGATAAAATGTGCATATTGAACTTAATTAAAAAATAACTAATGAACAAGATACGATAATCGGACAAACTTTTGCAATACTATAAGGACCATAAGGTTCTTTGAACGTTATTACGTTAGGTGTATAATTAACCGGTGGAATACCGTGATTACCGAATTAAATAAAATAGTCATTGTGTTTCGCGTGCATCCACGTTTTAGGCACTCAAGGATTAATTAAGGTTTTGTGAAAAATCCCGACTGTTAGACTGTTAAAGTTAAAAAAAAACCAGCCAAGTGCGAGTCGGACTCGCGCACGAAGGTTTCCGTACCACTATCGCAAAAAACGGCAAGAAAATCACGTTTGTTGTATGGGTACCCCACTTAAATATTTATCTTGTTCTGTTTTTAGTATTTCTTGTTATAGTGGCAACAGAAAACATCATCTGTGAAAATTTCAACTGCCTAGCTATCAAGGTTCATGAAATACAGCCTGGTGACAGACAGACAGACGGACCGCAAAGTATTAGTAATAGAGTCCCGTTTTTAACTCTTGGGTACCGAACCCTAAATATGGTTAAAAAGATATGAAGAGTGAGATTTAAAAAAAAATAAAGTTAGGCTCGCGCTTGGCCACTATTTCACGTGATAGTAAGCGATGATAGAGAGATGGAGAGTGAGATTGAGATATATGCAAACAATGTATTACGAAAATATTCAAGAAGTTGATACAACACTAGGTCTGAAAAAAAGTGTTGGAGGGTTAAAACCTTATTGCTAATCCTGGCCGACTCCAATTTATTGAAATGACTGACATTGTGTTCTGTTACTTGTCTAAAATGTTTTTTAATGTCATGTCTTGTGCTTAATAAATTCTGCTTATATTTTACACCAAATATGTGTTTAAATATGATTTATATCAGGTTATGGTTCAGCAAAAATAGTGCAACGTTATTGTAAATATGTCGGAAACGAAAAATCATAGTTTTTCACATGAAAAATTACGCGGACGTGAAAATTACGTCGAGTGGAAATTTGTTATGAAAAATGCATTGATTCACGACAATTTATGGATCTGTATAAGCGGTTACGGTAAGGATGACAAAACAACGTCCGAAGTGAAAAATCGACGTGACGAAATTGCAAAATCTAAAATTTGCTTGAGCGTTGAAAAGTCATGTTTTTCACATTTGATGTCAGCGGATACGGCGAAAGACGCATGGAATGCACTGGAACGTGCATATGATGATAAAGGACTCGGTTCAAGAGTGAGAACTCTTCAGAACTTGTGCGCTGTCAAACTGGAGAACTATTCTAGCATGGAAGCTTACGTCAATGAAGTATTGTCATTAGCGCAGCAATTGGCGAATATGAACAAACCTGTTGATGACGAGTTTCTTGGTGCGTTGATGCTCAAAGGTTTACCGACAGAGTACGAGCCCATGATCATGGCACTAGAGCATTCGGGAGCTGTCATTACTGCTGATCTAGTCAAATCGAAACTGCTACAGGATCAACGTTGGACTAGTCGTGGAGATTCGAGTGAGTGCTTGTATTCCACAAGAAAAGGCGCTAGTACGAGTGACTCCTGGACGAGAAAAGCGCAGCAGCACAAGGATGAGTCAAAAGCGAAGGATAATTCTGCTAGAAAGAGAGAACCGTGGTGCTGGAAGTGCAGACAGAAAGGACATCTGAAGAAAGACTGCCGGAACGCGAAGGATTATTCAGGAAACTGTGTCTTATCAGCATATAGTACTGGAACTGACTCGGAATCTTCGTGGTACATAGACTCGGGGGCTACAAATAACATGACTGGCAGGCGTGATTTGATGACAGACTTCAAATCGCGAGATGGTCACGTCACCATTGCTAGTGGAGATAAACTGCGGTGTACAGGTATAGGTACTGTTAAGTTGTCGGATAGCGCGACGTTAACTGATGTGTTGTATATACCTAAGCTGTCTGTAAATCTCATATCTGTTTCGCAATTGATTAAGAATGGTTGTATTGTTAATTTTGATACTACTGGTTGTACAATTTCTAAGCTGGGCGATGTTTTGATTAAGGCAAATGACGTTGGAGGGGCTTACAGACTTCAGACCTGCAGTCTACGGGCGAATCTTACTATTAGCACTGCAACTTGGCATCAAAGACTTGGCCATTTAAGCGCCAACAATATGAAGCTTTTGAGGCAGGGACTTGCTAATGATATTAGTTTTCAGGATGACCCTTGTAAAGACGTTGCCTGTGAAGTTTGTTTAAAGGGAAAGCAAGCTCGGTTTCCTTTTCTCAGCAATCCTGAGAAGTCTGTGGCTGCAAAGCGGTTGGATTTAATCCATACCGATTTGTGTGGTCCGTTGCCGGTGAATTCGCTTGGAGGCAAGAGGTATATCCTGGCATTCTTGGATGATCATTCGAGGAAGGTGTTCGTGTATTTCCTGAAGCGTAAGAGCGAGGTGAGTGAATACACGAAAAACTTTATTAAGCTAGTCGAAACTCAGACTGGTGACAAAGTTAAAGTTTTGAGGTCGGACAATGGGACTGAGTATGTGAACAGAGACCTTGAAGGTTTTTTGAAAGGTAAGGGGATAGTCCATCAGGTAACTGTGCCTTATAGTCCTCAACAGAACGGCTGTGCGGAAAGGCTAAACAGGACTCTTCTAGAAAAAGTAAGGTGCCTCTTGTATACTTCGAACCTAGACCACAAGTTTTGGGCAGAAGCTGCCTGTACTGCTGCACATTTAATAAATGTGTCACCTTCGAAAAGGCTCTCAGGGAAAACTCCTGAGGAAGCCTGGACAGGTAAGAAGGTTAGCTTGAAACACCTACGTGTGTTTGGCTGCGAAGCTTATGCTCACGTTGATAAAGTGAAGCGGAATAAGCTTGAACCAAAAAGCAAGCGTTGTATATTTCTTGGCTATGACGGTAATGGATATAGGCTCTACGATTCGGCGAAAAATATAGTTTTTTCGTAGTCGTGATGTTGTTTTTAACGAAACAATTTTTCCAGGTGTCAAGAGTAAACGGCCCGTGGAGATCTTCTTTCCGACTAGTGATGACGGAGATACCGTTGAAGATGCGGATGTTCGTGATCAGTCTGGGACTGAGCTTGAGGTGGAGATACCATCACTACCAACTGTAGAGGCTGAGGTTGAGGCGGAGAGACCGGTAGCGCCTGAAGTGTGGTTTGAGGCTGACGAGCAGGTGCAGAGTTCATCTACTGATACAACCAGAATGCCACGGAAGCCACCATCTGACGGACCAGCCTATAATTTACGGCCGAGAGTACCGAGGACGATGTCTGCGCTCGAGACAGAGTTGAGTGAGCCGACGAATGTCAAGGAAGCTTTGCAATCGAGTGATAGTAAGCTTTGGCGGCAAGCTATGCAAGATGAGATTGATTCGTTCAATAAGCATGAGGCTTGGGAGCTAGTTGACAGACCGGCAGACAAGAATATTGTCAAGAATCGATGGTTGTTTAAAATCAAACGTGACGCCAATGGCAAAGTGGCGTGTTATAGAGCGCGATTGGTTGCAAAGGGTTTTACCCAAAAGTTCGGAATTGACTACATGGATACTTTTTCTCCGGTTGTGCGACATAGTTAATAAATTCTGCTTATATTTTACACCAAATATGTGTTTAAATATGATTTATATCAAAAAGTAAGCACTGCTACCCGGGGCGGGTTAATACATAACATTAAAAAAATATCTTTATTCTTTTTTTTTAATCGCCTCCTTTAGTTTTATAGCTTGGGATACGAATAAAGACTATTTTTTTGGTACTAAAACCTTACTAAGACATACAATGATTAGTTAATTAGGTTCCCGAAACAGTAATAAAATGGCCAAAGCGGCTATTTTGAATAATAAACGAGATACCGGATTAGGGTACGTACTAGTTTGCTGTAATGTAGGCAATGTATGTGTGTTGGGTTTAGCTTAATTCAGAGGAACCTTTCATGAAAATTCTAGTATTTTAGTACTACTACTATCTAGAGGTCTTTGTACATTATTCGGCAAGGCAAGTATAATTAATGTACCTACTTGTAACAGTGAGGCCCACGAAGATTGTATAGCTCCCAGAGGCCCTAGAAAGGTGACATTGTATTAAGACGGTACCCTGACCAAAAAATCGGCATGAGATATGAGCATTCCTATTGGTCTAGCGGCACTGGTGGCGCATGAATTACAGTAGTGAATACGCCCAGATTTTAGAATAAAATCTTTATAAAATCGAATTTTGGTCTTTTGAAAAAAAAAATCTACAAAAATGTTCATTATTAAATTGTCTATCTATTAGTGTTAGTACAAAAAATAATGAATGAATACTTTACGAGGAGATGCATAATATCGATAATTATTTCTCATTTTTATGTTTTTTTGGAAGGAGATTAGTGAAATTTATACAACATTTAAAAAAAAAACTAAATCTACCATTTTAGAATCAATATTATGTACAAATTTAGTGTATTTTTAATAATTGATATTTCTTTTTAAATAACGAGTAGATAGCTCCTAAAAACAGCACAAAAAACGGCTTGCGTGGCGTTTTGCTCGGGGTACCGCCTTAACGAAAACGTTGCGATGGCGATTGGAGAAATGTCAGAAATATATGGGAATGACATTCGCTATCGATGTATAATGTAACAGCTCTAGTTAAGTGTCAGCGAAGTCGATAGTCGAAATGTCGAAATTTAAGGGATTGATCACGTGATTAAATATGGTTAGAATTTCTTCTTAACGTACATAGGATATGTAAGCCATAAAATATTTTGTAAACAAAAATGTCCAAAAGGAGGTCTAATATTAATATTCTGGCACCGATAGGGTGCACGGCCAGTACCGAGTTAACGTTGGGGAATATATACGCTTTAAAAGATCTAGTCAAAAAAGGCACTTTGTATCAAGGGTACCTACAACAGTAATAATAATAGTAATAAAGTGCATATAGGGATAATCTTTGTTTGATATCCTCTGCGAGTTGTACGTCGTACGCCTATCAAAGAACCGAGGCCCCAGAGTCCCGAGATTGTCAAAAAACCATATAGTAATAATTAATAATAATAAATTTGGCATAAAAACAAATTACTCAAAACAAATGGTCATGAAACTCAGAAATAAACAAATGGTTTGCAATCCATTCGCTCTCAAGGAGTCATATACAGAATATTGAACCTAAACGTTAGGACATAACTTCACGATTTTCCGCAATGGCGCTTGTAGTATATTTGGAGTGCAAAATACAAAATGAATTGGAGTACAAAATGGTTGTCGTTCAGTTAAGCAATACTTATTTCAATTTTTCGCAAGAGCCAGAAAATGCCGGTCATCTGTCCATTCATCCGAATCGGATTAAAACAATGGTAATTTCTATTGTGTCTGCTTATTGACACTTGAAGGTCGGCTCTGTGATTCTCATTTTTGCTTATACCTGAAGTGTAGGATACGTCCGTTATATAACTGGCTGTCATATCCTTTCCGAGCAAATCTGTCTATTTGGCGTATCTCGTGGTCAAAACCTGTAAACAAAGGATATGGTCTCTTGGTAATTAAATAACTTGTGGATCTTTTGTTGGATACCTACTAATTTAAATACACATGTTATTTACGTATATTTATTTATTGTAAACATGTTTACCCCTTGAATGCTGTTACCAAACACAATAGAAAAACAATTGCTTCTATGCATTGATGTATTAAAAAGAGGAAGATACGGGACTGCTCACTGCGCTTGGTCCTACTAATCTAAGTGCATGCCCGTAGCGGGTACTCAGTCGCGCACACGGCACATTGTTGATCACACAGCTCATTAATTTCAGTGTTTTTATGTTTTTTTTGCAATAAATACCCTACAAAATGACTTCTTGTGTAGCTAAACAGTGTTTAAATAATACCAGGAAGAAAAATAAGTCACACGGGATCACTTACCACTCGTAAGTACAGTCAAAAATGTTAATTTGTTGAAAATTACAATAATATTTAATGTTTGCTTTGCCATATTTGTGAGAGCGAGATAGATATTACAAACATGCGTGAGAGACACGATACGCACATATTGCAATGTCATTTCATTCATAATAGTAAACATTGGGCCAACATTCGGCGGCTAACGTGATTTCACTCGCACTACAGCGCCGTCTCCTATCTCTGTCCTTGTCTATCAGTAACTGTAGGTTTGGGACTAGTGATAACACTGAACACAGATGTGTGAGTTTCGGTGCATGTAGTCGTGCGCCGAGCCCAGGTTTTTTGATCGCGATGTTAGCGCGTAACGTATCTTCCTCTTTTTAAAACATCAATGCTTCTATGTACCTCACATCACACTGTCATAACACCAACATATTACGACTGCTACAGCGACCGTATGTCACTGCAGGGATCCAGCAGAATATCAGCGTCAGGTATATTTGCCTGACACATGCTGAGCTGGACTCCCATTTGGTGCAATCTTGAGACGCACACCCCACTGTGTTTTAATTGAAGTAGGTATGTTACTTTGTCTTATTTGTATTATGTTGTTTTTCCTTCTTCTTTTTTTTTTGTATTTGGGCACCTTTTTTCCAAATACCTGTAAATTAAAATTATTAATAAATAAGACCGCCCATTGTACACTTTGTTTGAAAATATTTGTTCTGTATGTATTTTTTTATGGTATACAATAAAGAATATAATAAATAAATAATTTAATTGTGATTTTGTGTGTTGTGCTGTGTCTTTTGTGTGCACTGAATAAATAATTTATCTATCTATCTAGGAAAGATTTAAATGTATTTTTGTACCCAAAGAGCAAAGCCAAACAAGAAAAGTCGCTTAGTAAGTTAAAGATACACAACTGTTTCTATTCATTTTTTCTTGAACACAGACCGGTAAAAGAACCAACCTACATAGGGTATTGACCGCTAAATCTTAGTGCAAATGTTTCACATCACATTATTCCCCAACAAGGTTAACCACAAAACATGAAAAATATATTTTGTCATTATTTCTTTACAAAAAATAAACACCTTTTGCACACAACTAAAATTATGTTACTGTTGACACACAGTGGAAGATTTTATAACCAAATATAAATACAGACTGACATCATTTTCATACCAAAAAAACTTGTGTGATATTGCAAGATGCTTATTTTTTAGCAAATTTTCGCTTTTATCTCTCTATTTTTAACTAGTATTAGTAGTACTCCATATAAATAATAATTATAAACCATTACCGTTCCACTGCTGGGCGTTCCATTCCAAGGCCTCTTCTTATACAGACAAGGCACGAGCATTACTCATCAAGCATATTCAAAGCGGGTCTACGATTTCAAACTTATAGTAACTAAGGCAAGTGGCGTTACCATGACGTGTCAAAAATACTCACATACATAAACTCACGCCTTTTTACCATGGGGTATGCAGAAACCACAGAACAGCACCAGCTACGATCCTTACATACTTCTTTTGCTGCACTCACGTACCGTATCTAGTCATACACGCACGCTGGTTATGGGTAGGTTGTGTGCGCACAAGCCTTTCTGCAGAACATCACCAATAAGGTCTATGTATTTTTAAGACGTCCCCTCCCGACGTTTCCATTCACGTCTGGCTTGCAAATACCTTTCGTTACTCTTTGCGCTGTAGCATGGTGCGGTGGTAGTTATACCATATACCATAGTTGCCTGTATGACGTTAAACTACAAAAAATGCGTATACTTTTATGCGTAAAAATGTTATTGAAACTGTCACCCGCACCATGCTACAGCTCCTTTTATTCATTCTCTCGAGGGACGACGGAGACGGAGCTATACAGTATTGTCCTTTTTTTCATAGTAAAACCATGATAGTTTTAACACGTCATGGTAAGGCCCCAGGTTCCCTCACGATATTTTCCTTTACTGTTATCAGCGATGCCCAAGATAGACTTAGAAAATAAACAAAATGATGGTTACCCTACATACCCTCATACAATGAATAGTAAATACGCTGTAAAAGAAAAGCGTATTTGTACAGAACTTGTTGCTGTAACAGAAGCTGTAACGCAAAATGTAACACTTCTTTAATATTTATACAAACGGTACACAGTTTTTGTTCAGGAGGCGAGTATTTTATAAGTTTTGTTTTGAAACTTACCTGAGATGCTGTTTTAAACCTTTTCACTTGGGTGGCATACAACAAAAGAATTTTGAAATTGGATTGGGAGGTAAAAAAATCAGATGGTGGGTACGAAAACAAGATTGGATATGGGTACATATTTTACGGGTATATTATCTATACATAATATATAATATCAAACCTGTTTTTACCGAAGAGTTAGACAGTCACAGAGTTACACCTAAGTACACCCAAATGTCGCAAAACAATTACTATGAAAAATAGTCACTATATTGTCGCGTTGTACTTATTTGCAGGAGCCTATACAAATTGGCAGACTTGGCGATAATCAGCGATTTCAGTTTCTCAAAATCAAAACGATTTAATCTTTTCATCTGAAAGACGTCCACTGCCGGACATAGGCCTCCCCCAGCGTCGCCACACTGATCGGTCCTGTGCTTCTCGCATTGGATACCCGCAGCCTTAACCACTTTTTACAAAAGTTTATGTTTTTACTAGTTCAAGTAATTTGTCAAACTTCATCGCATCAGCAAATTAATCAACGAACCCAACAAACAGAGACAATAACCACTGCAATTACTAACTTAATCAGCTAACACAACTGTCCTTTTGCTGGCACATTTATCCGACCCACACCCTCACTCAAATGTATCCCTGCTTGGTCGTAACCCGAATCTAGTGTGCGAAGCCATAGTGTAACCAATTGCAGTAGTTCAACCAAAATTAACTACTGAGCAAGAGCAGTGGTGGCCCAGTGATAACGACGCTGATTTACGTTTCGTGGGTCGTGGGTTCGAACCAAAGTAGGCACTATACTTTGTGTAAATTATTTCATCACCACTGCTCTCAAAACGATGAAGGAAAACATAGTGATGAAACCGGCATGTCCTAGAACCAAAAATTCGAAGACGTGTGACATCCACCAATCCGCGCTGGACCCACGTGGTGGATTAAGACCCATTCCCACACTCACAGAGAGGAGGCCTGTGTTGCAGCAGTGGGGACATTAAAAAAACTGACACACATTTGTTGACGTAAGTTTGTGCAATTTTTTTCTTTCCCCGTCTATGTCGGGGTTGACTTCTAGTTCTATTTGCATGCAGTTTGCACGACTTGCAACCTGACTTCCACAACCCAGTTGCTGAATATTATAATAACCAAAACAAGTTCCTGGTTTTACTGCAAAACAAGTTTCGGACTTGCTTTACTGCAATAAATACTTCGGGCTTCTGACTAACAATCACGTCATATTTTTTTATTTTCTCTTTCACTTATTGAGTATAGAGTATGGCATTCTTATCATGGCAAAAAAAGAAAGAAAGCCAGTTTATTTGGCACAAAAGGCACATGACAACAATATCTCAGTTAAAGAAATTATCTTTTCTGTTCTTTTGTTTCCAGAGTGAATGGTTGTCTTCCGTGGCCCATCCTACTATAACCTCGCAATTTTTAGAGACAAGATGTATCCTATGACACTCAACAATACTGTAGCTTTCTTAAACCTTCTTTTTCTTGCAAACAAACTTTTTCTTCATAATATTTGATAAGATCACGAACATAATTTCCTCCCACTTAGCCCCCAAACGTTATTTTATGGCTCTGCAGAATCGCTCCCGTTGACCCACTGCAACAACCTAAACCGTGACTCGTAAACAAAATGGGCACTATGTTTAGTAACACAAATTGTTTCAAACATTTGGTCATGGTTATGTTAGTTACAGACATAACGTGGTTTTTAGAGAAACGGTATGGAGTTTCTTGTGAATTCTTCTCCATAACAAGCTGCTTTCCGAATGCACGGTAGAATCAACTTTTATTCCATGTAAATTTAAATTGTGACATTCAAAAGTGCCGCTTGGTGGCCCAGTTGTAATAAATATCTTTTGTCTTTTGAAACAGGCGATCTTGACAACTCATGGGTGTGGTTAAGAGGTTTGGCAGTTACACCTAACTGTCATATATCCTAAAACCCGCTGCTAAAATTAGCAGGTATATTACAGTTTTTGAAAAAACTTGATTTTCATGCATGATACTTGATAGTAGATTAGATTGCTGCAGAGATCTTAACTAGATATATATTTTTATTGTTCTGTGAAAAGCTCGTTGAGCTACTGCAACTAAGTCAAACCAGTTAGACTGTGGCACGTGAACAGAGATGGGCACTACGTGTTAAGTGACATAACATTGTTATCACCACAAATTAAGGATTTCGTATTGGTTATGTTAGTTACTGGCATAACGTGGTGTGTGAGGGAGACAGGCGATCTCGGTAGCTCATGGATGTGGTTTAGAAGTTTAGCAGTTACAGCTATCTGGCAGAGATAGTTTCCTTGGCTGATCATAATTTTTTTCTTATTATTAGCTGCTTGTTTTTTTGAATAGATACATTTTAATACCTTATTTGCTTAATCAATATCCTGAAACTTCAAAAACCATATGTCACTCGATTTAACTGTGTGCGATTTTTTACCATTTCCATCATAATCATTCAAGTTAAAAAGTTAACTAAAAATATCAAAAAACCCGCTTGCATAAGAAGCGAACTAAAAAGACGTAAACAAGAAGAAAATCATCCTGTGCAGTCGGAGGATACATACTCGCGAGCTGTCTCACCAAAACCAGATGTGGAAGCCGAAATTTTCAATTTTTGTAATTTTAATGTAGCCAGTGGCGCTCGCAAGGTTAAGACGAATCGATTGACGTAAGAATCATCAAAATCGGCAGTCGGGTAAAAATAGAGAGCTTTGTGTCGTGTTTTCAGTTGAATATAAAGACCCTTCTTATGATTTCATAACTTGACATTCTTTCATTCTCAATGTCACATATAAATGTCACTCTCCTTGCTCATCCTTTCTTCAATGCGTCTCTGGCACTCTCTACCACATTCCCTACGCGAAAACCCTTCTCTGAATGTCTTCAAGAGGATTATGTTTTATGTCTGAGGGCTGGTAATAATGTGATAATTGTCTACAATAACAGCATTTGGGGACAAGCCTACCCTATTAATTATATCATTAAATAGTTGCCGCCCGCGGCTGCGGAAACGCTAACGCGTTCGAATAGCGGCGACAGTACCAGTGCTTTGAAGTGTAAGCGATGCGTATTACATGTAGCATTTATGACCTTCTTGCCGCGAATTTCCAATGTCGCGGCGTTGTCAAGTAAAAACTTGTCGAGTATTAAAGTTTTGTTTGGATCGTTCTTAATTAACCAGCCCTTAGACGAAAAAAAATTAATTGCTACCAATTAACAAGGCCCAATCAACCTTACGTTTTCAGCAGAGCCCTTTCCCATAACAAAAACAGGTACAAAATCGGCCTCATTATAAGAATATTCCCTTCTCCCCATTCTACAAGATACAAGCCGAGGATAATGTCTTGGCTTATACCCCGTCCCTTAATCTTTGGGTGTATCACCACAGAATAGGTACTTACAGAAGGACGACTAAATAAAACAAGCGACAACTTATTTACGTCATCATCGCTGAGTTGCCAGGCTATCGGATTTTTATTGGTTAGATTTTGGGGAGTATGTATTGGAATTGGACAGTTTAATTCTTCAAATTCTGTTCGATCATCGGGCAACAAGATGTAAGCGATATTCTACTGTTACATGGTAGACATCTCACCCATACGCACAAAATCTTTTGGGAATACTTTCATTGTGCAGACGGTTGAGGTGTGGCATTTCCTCCCGGAGTCTTTGTTTCATGATTGTTATGACCTTAGGCAAGCAAACGTGCTGCTTAGTTTACCATCAGGTGAGTTAGATATTACTCAGATGCGAGCCTATCTATAACAAAAACACATAAATGCGACAGCCATTTCTTTGCGACACCCGTACTTAAACTTCTATCTAAACATAAATATATTACATTCGCCTGTTTTCGGTCGTTGTGTACAGCTGGCCTTCTGTATATTTCTTGACCGTTATCTTAGGGGTATTACGCTTAACGTGGCTGCCAACATGTGATATAATGTTAATTGTGCCGACGCCATATTGTGAGACAACGCCAACGCCAAGTTATACAAAGATATATGTTTGTTATGTTATAAGTAAACAGGGGGGCTTTGCAACAACATACATTTGGCTTTGGGTTGAATGCAGTATCAGGAAAGAGATTTTTTTAAGAATGTTGCCATTTCTGTCATTTGTCTAGTACTTCCACTCTACAGTTCCCTACACTTTGTGTGCCTATGTTCAACTCCTGCGTCAACCAAAGAGCTATTGAGTTTGCCCAGAAACTAATTCTCGAAAGCTGCCCGGTTTCTGCATATCAATTTTCTATTAAGCAGGAACATAGTAAGGCTGGTGGGAGAAAAATACTTTTGAAAGAAATCTTTCGTTCTTCATCTCAATCTGTTACTTTCTTCTTTACCTGTCTTTCACAAGCATTTGCCATCGCTATTCGTAGCAATCTACACACACAATGTATACTTCTCCTAACTCACTCCACACGCTTCTTTGGCGCGCCTTCTCCATTCAGTTGGTTATCCACGTTGGTTAAATTTGTCTCGCCATCACTTTCTCTGTCTCCCTTGTTTTCAAGACATTAGCTCACGTCACGTCACTTGACCCTCAAAAACTTGGTCCCTCAAGCCTCCACAAAATATTAAATAAGAAAGAGTATTAGGAACTTCTCGAACAATAAGCCACTAATACACTAATATAAAGAAGAACTTTTGGGGATATCAAAAAAGTATTTACGGAGCACGTCGCTGCGTAACGTAACTAAGTTGTGTTGTGCGACGGGTCAGGAATTACTTAAGTGGAATCTTGACCTTATAAGCTCTTGTACGGTACTTTAAGGATACCGCATGGAGTTTGGCTTAAGATATATTATGTTTTTGTAAGATAATAGTGAATAGTCGGTCAAGTGAAATCAGCATGCGAAAATCCGCAGACGTGTTATAACTGTATATTGTGTTTGTATGAATGAACTATATGACATTTCTATGGTGTATGTCAATCTTCTTTCTGAAATCAATGTTTGTTTGTATCTTCGTATTTTATGATACGTATATCATGCGATTTGTTAACTGACATATTGCTAAGATTTGTGTGAAGGTTGTTATAGTGTAGGTACCAGCTGGTTCAAAATATTTAAGACTTTGTACAAGCATTTTTGCTGATAGAATGTTACTATTGGTGCCCAAAGCTTCAGTCAAAATGAGAAATTCTAAATCAGTGCCATGATCGTCATGCCTTAGGATCAATTCCATTCATAATTTCAGAAACTGACCTCTCGAAAAGAACAATGCCGTATATTTTCATGTGAAGTTTTGGTAGAATCATTCTCAAATCAACATAGTCAGTGATTGGCAGGATCGCATTAGACGTTAATAAGTAATCCACACATCCACATTCTACCAGTAAAGTTAAATATCCTACTAATAATAAATGTAAAAGTTTGGATGTTGGTTAATGAATCACCTCAACAGTTGAACGGTTATTTCTATTACAGGCTCGCATTTAACCAATATCTCACCTGGTGGTTAGCGATGATATGGTCGAAGGTGAAGCACGCTTGCCTAGATTTAGATTAAATTTAGCATCGGCACATAGGTCACTTTTATTAAGATTATTTTTAAATATTCATGATTGTGAAGCCTTTAGCTAAGCTAAGCTAACATATATCACAGTTTATTTAAAAAAATATGGGCGCTGTCTTAGTTACAGCCCTAGACGTAAAAATAGTGACGCATTTCGTGCTTTATCTCTCGGATAGCTCTTGCTGTGGCCATGGTCTTGCCATTTAAAGGCTGCCGCTGACAGGCGCGACGTGACAATGCGACAACGATTAGAACCATTTTTCATAGAACATGATTGTGAAATTAAAAAAAAATATCTTGAAAACAAGTGGGTTCTCGCCCCCCTAGTTGGTTTGATTACGTCTTACTTTCATAAAAAGCAACCGCGTTGAGTTCAACACCTCAAAAGTTTGCCCATCTGTAATAACAAGAATCTAAGTGGATTGAAAGCCGACCCCAATACAGCTGGTGATAATACGGAGTCATCAATGATGTATTAAAAGAACATCATTGTTTAATCATTTCGTTTCGACCAAAGAAAGATACATTGTAGTCGTGGGATTTTTCTACACGTACTTTCTAATGAAACTACTCTATTATGTGACGTTAGTTTTTGTAACTTTTGTAATTGTTAAATTTGAGAGATTTAGAGATAATATTTTTTCGGCGATATGGTATATTTTTGTATTCGTGAGTCACATTTGAAATTACAGACGGAACATAGGTACGTAAAAGATGGTACAGGCTTTTTTACGCAGCTTTGCTTCAGTGGCCTATCACATGAATTATGGCAACCCACACTGGGCCCGCGTGGTGGATTACGGCCCATTCCTTCCCACAGAGAGAAGGCAAGTGCCCCAGCAGTGGGAACATTAAAAGGCTGATAATGATGATGATGATGGCAATCAGCCATAAAAAAGCTTCCTCTTTTTAAGAGAATTGTCGTAATTGAATCAAAACTTTGAGATAAGGCTGAGATATACTCCAGTAAAAAGCAAACGTCAAAAAAAAAAAATTTGCTAAGTACTCATCGTCGTCGGTGTCGTCGGCGGAGAAAATGGCGTCGTTGAAGGCAACTGTATCGATGCCTGAAACGCCGAAACTCCGCTTGCATCATAATTAAGTGGGACTCCGGGAGATTGGGGACTCTTTTGGCCTACCAAGTGTCTCTAGGAAAGACGGTGGCACCGTGATCACGTTGAGCCGTGCACAGCGAGGCTCAGGGGAGATGCTTTTTTAGACTCGCCAAGGATGTGCCGTAACAGTCGTGGCAAAGAGAGTTTCCCGGGGTGACCTTTTGAGAGGTCACGGAGTCACTTCTACGTGCTGATGGTGATTACCAGGGTGGTTTTAGTTAGGAAAAAAAACCCACACTCCCTGGTCTTTTCCCCAAATTTCCAGGCGCCTTTTGATGGTTTCCTCCCGTAAACAAAACAAAGGTACTCGTCGGTTTAAACTTTTCAAGTCGGTCAGTAAATGGGAAAAATGTTAGGTATAAATATAATGCCAGCATATTACTGCAAGCAAGGCAAAGGCAACTTCTTATATAGAGCAGGCATGAGCATAAACCACTAAACTTGCTCAAGGCGGATTGGTGATGTCAAACTTCTTTTAACTATAATTACAGGGGAGAAACGAGTAAAATAAAATGTAAAATTCAGTATTTATTTTTCTTTCTTTTACAACTATGTTCAAGTTCGAAACTCCTTAGTCACTCTAATACGAAATCAAATCATGTAAACAAACACCAAACTTCAATAACTCTAAAAGCGTTTACACACGCCGCGCGCCGCACAGTATTTACTTAAAACATTAAATGACGGCTCGTTTGCCTTTCCTTTTCATAGACAGTAAACATAAAAGAACCGTTTTTTACTGACCGTGACCTTAAAATCCACAAATGACCAATATCTAAGCTTTTAAGTGAAAGTACCATGACTTAGCACAAAACATATGAATCATTTGTCAACAAATAACTTAAGAAGTTGACTTCTACTTAATAAACTATTTTTTTTTGTTAATTGTCATTTTGATAGAATGGTTTTTAAAATAAAAAGAATCCAGTATAACTTATCAAAGGTCAGTATTATGTGGCATTAGGGTACACATACAATATACACGTATATAGAGTGAATAGGTTAGGTTAGTTCTAGGCAAGCGTACCCTATCGTCGTCAACCACATCATCGTTTACAATCAGCACATGTAGCCAAGTTGACAATCTACAATCGATAACGCTAGTAGAGAACGAATCAATGTATGGGAATGACACATCTGAACGTTAACTCATGTGGTCAGACCATACAAATAGAAGGCGTTAACGATTGTAGAAAGAGATTCAATATGAAACGCAGGTGAGGTAGTGGTCCAGCGTGACCCTATCAATAATAATAAAAAAATACATACAGAAACTCACGCCCTTATTCCATGGTGGTAAGCAGACACTATAGAACGCTTCCTGCTACGATCCTAACATAGTCCATTTGCTTTATTTACTTATGAATATATGAACATTTCGTAGTATTAAGTTATATACAAGTATATCCAAATAAATGCCAAATCTTATGGTCGTTGTTGTCTATTTTAGTTCATATACTGTATTTGTCTAATTTTGTGTGTAAATTCAGATACAAGTTACTTTTTATGAATAAATGACTAATTAGAAGATCTTCCCAGTTGGTAGTCCCATCTTGCTTCGGGGTTTCGTGTTACCCAGTTACTGGGTTGTGAGGGTCCGATAGTCAGTCGTTTCATGTAAAGTACTGGGCTGGAGGACTTAATGTATTAATCCAAGTGTTTTACTATTCAAGTATCCGTTTGGACTGAAAGCCGGACCCAACATAGTGATTTAAACCTACAATATTGTGTGCTATAGGAGTACCTAAATTATTGGCAAATAATATTCAAAATTTTACTTTCACAAACATTTTCTTTAAAAACCCATACATAGCTTCCACCACTTTCTTAATTAACGACTTAAAACAATCACTTTGCACCTAATAAACCATGCGGTACCAGGAATGCATAGCCGTAAGGAAGGCGGATAAACCAAGGTTACTGTGTTAAATCAACAGAAACTCTCTATGCTAATATGGCAGGCTATTAGCATTACACTTAGACAAAGTTGGGCGAAACTTATAGCGGGTTTAAGCTTAAAACTTTGCTTAATGTATACTAGTTAAGGGTTTATGTGTTGGTAGAACGTTTAAGAGCAGGTATAGGTAGAGAGATTAGGACCTATGTTATAAGACTTACTTTGTTTTTTAAGGTCCTATGTTATCGAACTTACTTTGTTTTTTACTTATTTATTGCATGCCAATAAGTGAACTTTTTTACAAATGTGCTCTTCCCTTACGTTTGCCGTATGTTATTATGTACTTCGCAAAATTTTATCCTAATTAGCAACATATTAGCTGTAATAAAACAGGCGTCAGTTTTTTTCCCGAAATCACCGGGTTATAATATTAGTATAGATAAGTCTACGATAGTTATTTTTTAAGCAAGGCTGCAATGTTGTTTTTTTGGCGCGAGTACTTGTATTGAAACCTGAGCAAGCGAAGGATTCTTTCAAATATAGTTTCCTGAGCGTAGCGAGGGTTTAAAAGTATAACTTTGCTGCAAACCACAACACACAACTTTTCACCTCACTACAGCGAACAAAATGCTAGGTGCAAGAAAAGCAGCATATAAATTAGTGTTTATTTATTTTAAAAATTAAAAGTAAAATTGCTACAATTTGTAATATTGAAAGTTTTTTTTTTGGAACTGTTATGCTTGTGATCGTTACTTGTGTATTATTACTAGATAAATTATTTGGCAAATTTGCGGAAAATTGCTCAATTTCGTTGGATTCCATTGTGATTGTTGAAGACACAGATGGATAGGTACGCGATGGAAAACGATTTTCTATCGTGCTGTCCTTGGACATTTTAGTTTTAGACTACAAGTATAACAATAAAATGAAGAGTAATATACACGGACAGATAGACACTAGATAAGGTAGAAAGCAGTGCCCGGCGCACGCGCCGGCCAAATCATTTGCATTTATTAGCGTCGCGCCATTTCACTGTAGTGTTAAGTTATGAGGTGGAAGCGATTGGAGATTAACTTTTGTTTTTGTAAAGAGAGCAAAAAAAACAGTTTATTTGAGCATAATATGGCGCATAAAATAAAAAAGATCAACTACCACAATTAGAGAAAAATGTACAACAATTTTTTAATGGTCTAGCACTCTGGCGTAACATTAGTCACGGCGTAATGCTGAGCGATGGTCGCTAAACATATTGCTGTGACTAATGCCTCTCTAGGTAGAACAACGACCTAGTCAAGGCTGCGAGAGTCTAGTGGATGCGAGACGCACAAGACCGATCCCTTTGGCGACGCTTGGGGGTGGCCTATGTCCAGCATTGGACGTCTTTTGGCATCAATGATGATGATGATGAATGTCCGAGGCAGAGCCACAGCGCTGGATTACATCGCTAGTTTGCGTTGACCAGATAACTTCAAGTAAATACAAAGATAATCTTTTTTTTATGAAAATAACAAAAAAGTCACATCTTAACAAAGCTAGCTCTTCACAAAGTCACATCTTATCAATGCTCAAAATTATATTGAGGCTATTTGACAACTTTTGTTTTGTAATATAAAATGTCTAAGGCATTAAGTCCGCCATTGTACCTTTGTGCAAGCAGTCTAAATAAATAAATCAAACTAAAATCTACAGAAGAGAAATCCCCAAGTAACTTGACTTAAAACAAAAGCTGGACATACAAATTAATGCACAGATTGCAAAACAAACAGTTTCACTTCATTACTGTACATCTAGTTCCAACTCTTAACTGTATTTTGACGAGTGGCCGAGTTGAAAGGGCTTTGGGGCAACAACAGTTGGTGAAAACTTTTGATTGGTCTCCCTTGCAAGGTTAATGAAATCTGTATTGTTTTAGTAGTGAAATATTGTTTGTTTTGGTTTTTTGCTGTTTCTTGAAGACACTGATTTTCGGAACCTTTGTAGTTTTGGAATTATACTTAATTTAAGAGAACAGTTCTTAACTTCGTAACACATTTTTTTTTAATCTGAGTTGTCCAGACTGCCAGTAATTCATCATAATAATATAAAGTTGAAGTACACATTTTACTCTTTCTAAAAAAACAGCTGTGTTCAACAAAAAATCAGTGTTGCAATTTAACGTGTAGTGCTGCCAACCTTTTAGGAAAATTACGCATTGGCGACACACGGAAAAACTCTATATAGCCATTGTTTTACACTCCACCCTTTTCATATCTGTTTGCCGTTTCGTGTTTCGACACTTTTCCAAAAATTCAACAAACCCTAAACAGTAACGAAAACAATCGTTGTAATTATTTTCTCCTGTCAATGCCAGAATATCTGAGTCACAATCGCAAACGCCCGTCGGAAGTTCAATCTAATCAGAACTAAACTTTTGCCTGAACAGCAGTACTAATTACGGCAATCTGAGAAACATTCAGACAGTAATCTTTCTGAAGACCAATGTAATTATGATCAGTGTTATAAAATTCAACTTATTTGAACAATTTCCTGCCGAAGTTCGTCTAATGACCGTTTCAGACAGAAATTTGCAAAGGAACGATTTTAGATTCAGATACGACAATAATCTTCATAGATATCTGAGGTGTTGGAATTACTATGTATTTTTCTTCACTATGCCTACTGAATTTACTTTAAATATCATTTTTCTTTATTTACAGGTAAGTTGGATTTGAAAATTCTTCAAACAACTTGGTAGCGTCGCAATTCCTGATACTGGTAACTAATATTAGCAATAAACAATGGACCCATCCACCCATGCAAATAATAGGTTTTAAATTCACACTAAATTTTAATATTATGTTTGGCCTAGGCTACGATAACACCGTTCGGTGATACAGTCATATAAAGAAAAACAAGAAATAAAAACGTTTATTTGCGCCAGGCACGATGCATACCATAAAAATACAAAGGAAAAACTTAAATACAAATACAGAGTATGCATCACAACCAGGCAAAACGGTCATCGCTCAGCATTATGCTGGAACTCGCGTGCGAGACAGAGCCACAGCGCTGGTTTTCAGCGATAGCCAGCGCTGGTTTTCATATATAAGGTCCTTGCACGTAGGTACAGATGACATGAATTAGCTGAATTCTGAGCAAAACATAATATTTAAAATTTTATATTTGCCATCGACATGCTAAGAAAAAGAAAGTACGCTGCCACATACGCTACCTCTCGTCTCTTGCACCAGCCCTCAAACATGAGCAAGCGAAAGTAGCGGTCTGTCGCCTGGCGAAGCATCCTTGAATGTTTATTGATAATAATTTAAACGAAATAAGTGTTTCGTAACGATGATGTTCAATATTTCCAAGAAGATTTTGTTGATATTTTTTTTGTGAAAGTGTTCGAAAATGTTGTCAAGGTCTGCAAGGTCACACAAAGTAATTGAAGGTTGATTTTTTTTTTGTAATAATATCAACCTGTTGTGCTGATTTGCGTCATAACTTTCTACACAATTATCAGGTATTCTTTTCATCTTGTAATATTTACTTTATGCCATTAAAACTATCAAATTTAGGTACCGCCAGAATGTAACGTTTCTTATCATACACATTTTAGCTTATGACTCATCAAATATATGACCTCCTTAATTTTATCTTATGGCTCATCAAATATATGACCTCCTTAATTTTATCTTATGGCTCATCAAATATATGACCACCTTAATTCTACCTATCATTATCACCTTTATTTTCTTATCTCAATTTATAAAGGAGGTCATTAATTATTTTCCAATTAATGACCTCACACACAAGATATTGATCAGCCATTATCTCATTACCACCGTCCCCTTTCTTCATTCTAACCACTAACTAGCTTCTGACGGCCACTTTGCCTGAAAATTATTCTATGGTAGTACATACCGAGCTTTAAAGTATCTTAAGACCTAGCCATGGTAACCTGAATCAAATCCGTTGAAACGTGATTTATTAATGAACATCCAAACATACAGCCTTTCACGTTTTAAATATTAGAGGACATAAGAATCTACATTTTTACATCTGATACTGATAATATCTACGATAAACTCATAAAGTACATATTTAGTATCTACATATTATGTAACTTCGACAACGGTGAAGGAGAAATTCGTAAATAAACCTGACCTTATCATCATCTTAATCATTTCAGCCACAAGTTATCCACTGCTGGGCATAGGCCTCCTTCAAGCGTCGCCACACTGATTGGTCCTGTGCCTTACGCACCCCTAAATAAAACTTTAATTCATTAAATTACTCATTTATTTTTATCTACATAAAAAAAATCGCCAACCGGCCATGAGCAAGCGTGGAAATTAATCCTCGTGCCTTCTCTGTATGAGAAAAGGTATTTGTTTAAGGCTTCTGCATGACAAATACCTCTGGCTGGCATGATTATCTGATACCAGGAACATAAAAAAACAAAAGGACGTCAAAATTTAGACTCTATAAAACAAAATGTCCGTCGACAAAGAAAAGTTCTGACCCCTTTCAAAAAGTTCTGTCTTACGGCATCGTATAAGAGATTTAGTAACACTTAGGAATCATTTACGGCTGTTATAAAATTGTTAATATTTTATCAGCCAAGGAGAAATTGGTTGTGTGCGCTTTTGGAGGTTTTATTGCATTAAGTAGCGAAAATGAAATGCTTAATATTGGGTTCTTGATTACCAAAAAATAGTAATAGATTATATTATTCATAATAATGCCTATAGCTTTCCTTGTTGCAGGATTTTATTGTTCAAAATACTGGGCAAAAAAATTTTTACATAGTGCAAAAACTTTCTCTGTCTGAAATGCAGCGTTCATTTGTTTACAAAACATAACTTACGTCTGGCTATTGTACGCATTTAAATATATTAAACTTAAATGAATATTTATATAATTTTGACATTGGCTTTTGACATACTTAGTAAGTGAAATGCGACAGGCAGACGAATTTATGAATTTATTTTAGCTTATGTCTTTGTCACTGGTAGCTAAGACCTTGTCTTTCGTTCTTGAGGTCATTGGTTCATATCCGGGCAAGTATCATTGTGACTTTTTCAGTTCACTTTATAAGTTTATCTTAAACATTGCTTATATCGGTAAAGGAAAAAATTGTGCGTAACTCTGGACTTATAATTAAAATAAGTCTCGAAATCGCCCCCCTTGAACAACCGTGTTGATTAATGCTTGTGCCTTCTCTTTATGAGAAGAGGCCTTTACTCTGCCTTTACTTTTTCTCCTTTTATCCTTTACTCTGCAGTAGGACATTGTCAAGCTGGTATTAATATGTCTTTTTCCTGAGCAAATGCTCAAAAATTGCAAAGAAGAGAATTATCTTTAAATGGAAGTTGAAGATCAAGCTGCTCGACAATAGTGAGCAATCGGAAGTAGCAATGAAGCAAAAATCTTGCAGTTTTTTTTTACCAACAATTTAAGTTAAATTTTTTTTGCGAGAGGCCGCGGCTGGTATGGCGAGCGGTGCACCGCAATACCGTCACTCCTCTCCCGCTGCGGCCTCCAACACTCACCATGCCTCCCATGCAACATCACGGCCCGCCTTTTCATAAGATGACGCCTACACAATAAAATGCAGACGTACACTCATGGTACACCCATATTTAGCTAGATTTATATTAAGTCCTATATGTAATAGGGGGCGGGACCCATCCCGTTCGCCTCTCCCATTCTCGTTGGTTACCATCCGGTCACAAGTCCTGACTCCAGGCTGCTACTGAGTAATTCCAGATTGGAAAACCCAATAACAAAAAAACTCAGTTGTAGCGCTTGAAACATTTAAACCAACGAGGTAGCCTTAGTGAGGTTGTCATTTCAATGCTCCCGCATAACTTATAACTTTCCTAAAACTTTGCTAGAATTCTTCCTTTGCCAAAACAAACCGGCATCTAGCCAAAAATGTCACACATAAATAGTAGATACACTCACATCTCCACAAAGGACAGCAGCTTTATTCCACACACTAAAGTTGTTCCCTGGTTTCCCGAGACCTCACAACGTATTCCACATTTTAATTTGATTCTCAAAAGATTAAAACTTCCGAACAATACGGAACCTTCACAGTGGTATGAAAATTAAGTTATTTGTATGCGGGTAGATTTAAGTTTGTGCAATTTCATATTCTCTGTTGTTTGTCATTCAACTGAAGTTAGAATGTTGTGTACGTGGAATAATAAAAGCTAGTAGAAGTGGCACTAGACGGATTGTGTGAGAAGTGATATGAGAGAAATGGGAGTCAGTGATAGAGTGACGGTTGACAGGACGGCATGGAAGAAGCAAACAACAACATGGAGCAATCGCAAAAAGATGAGGAAGAAGAAGCAACAATATACTATGGATGGATTGTGTGAAAAATATTTGGAGGAAAAGTATGTGGCTTACGTGAATACATATGAACGAAGACATGCGTCGACTCCAAATAAATTGTTAAAAAGTGTAGGTAAAACTCATCACCATGATGAGTAGAATGAGATTTAGACACTCATGATATGTTAGTTTGGATATCTTGTACATTGCTCGCAGTTTTGAATCATATCATATTAATTGCTCAGCAGCAACAAATAGACTACAGTGGATGTTATTGGCTAAGTAGGGATGTAGCCAATACTTCTTTTTTTCACCACTGCAAATAAATATACCGCACCGAAACCGAGCTAGTCAACAAGTCAGTCTCGATAACTAAACTTACAGTATAGATTATATATAGATTCAGACAGAGACAGAACAAAAATGCACCCTTCAGGAAGGCAGGAAGTGGAGAATGTCTCATGTATTCGTATAAATATTTCTACATGTATGCCCTGTATGAATGCGGCGATTCCAACATCGTAGTTTCGTTGCAATTTCCATCTGCTGAGTGCATTATTAATAAAGAGTTACATAATTATGTAAATGTTATTACTTTAATGCTGTATGCAGAGGTGTTAGTTGTCAACCAATTCTGATATTTCATCGGGAAGATTAAATATATGAGTTGAAGTTGTGATTTGGAGACTGAGAACCGAAACTTAAATTCAAAATTATTTTTATTTCATGCTTTTTTTAATTTTATTTGTTTATATAACTAGAATTAGGCACACTTCGATCGATAATTTATCGAAACGCGTAATTATGGCACGATAACTTGCGAAAAAACCCCGATTCAAAAAGTAAAATGAGCATAACTTTTGAAAGACTTAAGCGATTTTCATCAAACATGAACACTCCATAAGATCATCTTTTCCAAAAAATATCATCCGCTTAGGAGCCGCAGACAGAAACACAGGTACAAACATCAAACTTATAACACCCCTAATTAACTTCGCGGGTTAAAAATACCTACACAAGTCACGGTTGTAACCAAAGCTATATAAATTTCAATTTCACTCAAAGTTTAACTTTCTGCCATCTCCATATTAATCGATATTTTGCGACAGAATAATATAAATATGCGTGCCGCACACATGTTGACGTCAGAACTTTCTTTTCATACTCGTTTTCGTGCGTGTCTCCTCTCACGTTCGCGTCTGTTTGATCATCTGGGTCAACTAACTATAGATGTGTGGAATCTGGGTTTTAGACCTTATTGATATTGGCAGAGATATTGAAAATGAAGACTATATTAACATAAGTATTGCATTCATTATACATATTCATGATTTATTTTAAATATTCCAAAAAGAAACAAATAACAAAAAAAACATTTAAAATATAAAAATTGTAGTCAAAAGTGCAAGCTTCTGTTGGTTAGGACTCCAGAGACAAGAACCTCCTAAAAATTCGAGCCGTATCGAGGAGCCTTTTAGAACCATTTCAAATATTTTGTTCTATTTTATTCTGATCGTTATTTTACTGTTTTTTCTCTTCTGTTGAATCTGTTTCTGTTCTTCCTCTTTTTATAGAATATTTTTTCGATTAGAGTTTTATCTTGCATATTGGCCTATGTAAGATATGTTTACTTCACATTAACGGTAAAATATTAAAACAATTAACTCCATCACTTTGCAATATTTTATGTTAGGGCTAGATATTATTAAAAATCATAAAATATCTAGATTAATTTTAGTTCAACGGAAAGCATATCTCAAACTACTCTAAAATCTCCAAAATAATGATCTCGCGAGAATAAACGCTATTTAATTTAAGCACCGAAATAAACTTTAACAATAGCCACTGTTGTAGAAAACATAACAATGATTGACGGTCGATTAAGAGCCACCATTTATCATGCAGTGAATGAGCATGAAATTACATCTTCAAACAGACATGTACTTCACATGTACTCGCGTCTATTGTTGTCTTGATAAGTTTCCTCGCTTCATCATATTTAAATAGCTTTGTGGTTATGTGGGGCATTGTGTCTTCGTTTTACTTAAATTAATCGATAGCAGCCTCCATTAGAGGTGACACTTAAGTGTAAGCACAGTTTGGGTATTTAATTTGTGTTTAATTGGGATATAATATTGCCTTGTATATTTATTTTTGTATGATTTAAACATTTGTTTTTTTTTACGTTGCGTTGGAAGGTCTCCCCCAGGTGGACCGATGACCTGGTGAAGGTTGCGGGGATCCGCTGGTTGCGGGACGCACGGGACCGGTCGATGTGGTGATGCTTGGGGGAGGCCTATGCCCAGCTGTGTACGTCTTTCGGCTTATAGAATCAGTCAGATCGGTCCTGTGCGTTTCTCATCCACCGCAGGCAGGCACTTTGTGTAAATTTTATTTCATCACCATTGCTCTATAAAATGGTGAAGGAAAACATCTTAAGGAAACCGGCATGTCCTAGAATCATTAAAATCTAAAACATGTGAAATCCTGGAACCGGCACTGGGCCCGCGTGATGGATTAAACTTTCGTGTGTTTAACACGTGGATCCACGCTTTTCTATTGTTTCGGTAATTAAAGGCACACGATCGGTTAAGCCCCATTTCCTCTCTCACAGAGAGGAGGCCCTGAATCCCAACAGTGGGCACATTAAATCTGATGATGATGATGTATGGTCTGACAATAAGCTACTGTTTTTAACATAGTTGAAATCTTCACAGATAAGGTCAAAGGTTCTTAAATTAAAACAACGTTGAATACAAAAGGTTGAATACGCAGTTTTACCTAGGATATACTCGGTATTTCACTATACACTGCACTACGTACATTTGAATATACACTGCACTTTCCTCCCACGCAAATTCTCAGTCACTTCAGTAAATTGGTTCAACAACAATTCCATATATATATTAAAAAGTACAAGTGATACAGAAACCGCCAAACACGTTAGGAAAATCAAATCCTACATTTAACGAATGAGTAATCCAAAAATGTTCATGTTTGAATTAGTATATGTCAAACAAAAAATATGTGTAAGTATCTAATCATTTGTTTGTTTATTTGTTCGGAGTTAGATTACAGTCTTACCAGATGCAGCCGATTGCCTGTATACACACATGCGCATTGCGCACGTATTTATGCTTTACATTATCTTCTGCGTACTTAGCATCTCCTATAATATTGGCCAATAAATGTAAAAGGATAATCGCTTCTTTTTTTTAACGATATATAGTTAAATTATGCATAGTAGAAGGTGTTTCTTCGTGCAATTCAAATATACATAAAAGCAGTCTTCATCAATATTTTCGTGCACACAGCGATCTATTTTTAACCAACTGCCAAAAACGGAGGCGGTTCTATGTTCGGCTATGTTATTTTTTTATTTGTGACACCGGCCTCGGAAAAGAAAAGTATTTTTCGCTTTGTAGTGTTTTGTTTTGGAAGACAGTTTAATTTTTTTGTTATTTTTTTATCTGTTTTATTTGGTGAAGTTTTCTGGCCATCGCGTAGACTGTCTTTCGCATTAGCTATTTCTAAACACAAGAACCAATTTCCCTCTACTCTCTATAAGACCTCTTCCTTAAACTTACGGCGTAGCTGTACTTGACATCAAGCGGGCTCCCGACAAATATAATTAGTGGTTGAAAATTTGCTTGTGGTAATAGTTACATAATTATGTTAAAGGTTTTAGAAAGCTTTCTAAACGCTATGCTCCAGAAAATTGCTGTTTCTGAACTGTTTGTTATGGAAATGCTGCTAGGAGTTCCAAATGTTAATTAGGGTTTCGCATTACGGAACTAATTTCAGACTAGTCTAATATTATTGTGAACTTTTCTAGTGTTATCTCTGTTTTGGTGATTAGAATATGCTAGCTTAAACGCAATAAGGATGGCAGATCACAGTGCATTCCAGAAACCAAACGCGTTGGCCAATTTTGATAATTCTTAAGTCAATCGATTTGTAAATGCCTTGCAAGTGTCAATGGATACATTAAAATTGGAAAATAGAAGAATGGCGGTTTTCGGGCGCAATTTTGTGGGGCCGCAGTGTTTGTTTTTCTTCCAAATCCATCCTGTGGGGTATCAAAATAAAGGGTTAAGAGGTAGTTTCAAAAATATGTATGAAGAGTATATTTTTAAATCAAATCAAATCATATGTATTCGTAAATGTAGGTTTCAATACAATAGGATGTTATAATAAGGTGGTCAGTTCGCTACATTTTACTCGAGAGCATACAAATATTAACAAAGTTAGTGGTGTCGAAACAACAGACACACATTTAAAATGAAATCATTCAATTAATTACATACTAACACACAATTCCTTACGTACTAACACACAATTACCAATGTCAAAATAATAATAATAATCTGAATATAATATAGTAATAATCTAAATGTCAGTGGTGTCCTCCATAAACTCAGTTGTGGAGTAATAACATTTTTGAATTAAAAATTGTTTCAGTTTCTTTTTTAAATGTACATATTATTAAAAAAAAAGTTATAAATGAAAAAGTTAATTCAAAATCTCAAAAATCTCGACTGCTTAGGAAGCGAACTAAAAAGCCGCAAACAAGAAGAAAATCATGCTGTGCTGTCGGAGGATACATCTGGTTTTGGTCAGCCAGCTTGCGAATATGTTTCCTCCGACTGCACAGCATGATTTTCTTTTTGTTTACGCCTTTCTTTTTAGTTTGCTTAGTTTTGATTTTTTGAATTATCTTTTTTTTGCTATTGTAATTCCTTAAATTGGTTGTTTGCTGACATTTTAATAATAAGTGAAGTCCAAGAAAAATGATTTTTTATTAATATCATCTTAAGGCATCCTCATCTAAATGTCATCATCTAAATAATGGTGACGTCATAACTGAGAGAGAAAAATTAAATAGAATGCTCAAATTACAGTCAAGAAAACCACTTAAAATCACTAGGTACCCGGACAAAAAATTATGCTGAAATTGTCGCATCCTTACTAAATAATAGTTTTTTATTTAGCATTATCAATGATTTCAATTGTTAAATTTTGTGAAAATATAAGCTTTAGAATGATCCACAAGCCTAGTATAATTAGATTTCGAATAATTTAACTTACTATATTTATATCAATCAATACCTTTATGATTGCTTCGCTTGAAATGTACATAATGTATGTACAGCAAAATCTTATTATATGGGATAATTTAATATCGACTAGAGCTTTGAGAAACGCTGCTAAATTTCAAGTTGATTGAATACTACGTACTTGTGTATTGCTATTTGTTTAGTGAATTTACACCTGAATATAAGAAAATAAATACACAAAATCAAGCAAAGGTAAACTAACCATTGAATGATACAAAGGAACTTTAAATAAAGGAGTAACTTTAAAACTTTTGCCAAAATGGTTTCGTATGAAAGCGAAAAACTTCTTGTTTATAAATAGAAGTAGCTATTTATAGACAAGAAGTTTTTCGATTTCATTTAAATTATCCCGTATTTTGCTGTACATACAAAATATACGATTCAACTGAAGTAATTGCATTCAGTGAAAACCAAGCAACTACTTTTCCAATGTTGTCACCCATTACACGTTACCAATGTAATTACAATCGAACCAAACACATTACACGACAAATTCAAACGCAATCTAACTTTGAAAACAGAGAAACAACATGAATTAACACAGAGCAACATGCAGCAAATAAATTGGACCCAAAATGGAACCTTGGGAGACCCCATTGAATCAATTAAGAACTTAATCACATACTGTGTTACATTAGTTACTTTGCTTTGTAAACAACGGAACGAAAATTGCGAGCTTTAGAATTTGAAGTAATTATAATATTGGTTCAGTAACATCTTGATTTAATATAGTTTTTTGTAAGAAACATTTTACATCATGTGAATCATCATCATCATCTGCAGCCTGACTTTGTCCAATGTCGAGCGTCAGCCTTTCTTTTTATGTGCCATTCCCCATGCTCTCGTGCTAACCTCATCCAGGTTCTGCTCATCTCACCACTGGACGACAAGAATTGCAAAAAATCGAAATCTTAGTAGTCCATATTTGTTAAGCAAATCATCATCATAATTTGGGGTCGGCGCAATATATCTTCTTCTTCCATATGTCTCCATTAGTCCTCATCTCAGTAGTCACCCCCGTATTTGTTTACCAAATATAACAAGTATGGTGTAATAGCTTTTGCAGCTATTACACCATACTTAGGCTTAGGCAGCTTCACTCGCGTAGATGAAAAGTACCCTATGTCCTTATGTCGGGAGTCTGACAACGTGTAAGCGAAATTTCATGATTATCGATCGAGCAGTGAAGGCGTGAAAGTGTAACAAACAAACAAACTCACATACGCATGCATAATATAATATCAAGTTGTTCCTATCGAAGTATCCCGTGATGAAAGTATTTGACAAATGCGTGCACTGACTGGACAGGTCCACTCAATCTGGCTGGTTCTTTCCTCAAAAGACCATTTCAGACATCTGTCTACATGGTCTTCACATGATATAACCAAGATTTTGTCAGGACTTTAAAAGAGACTGTGACCTCTGAGTTTGTTTCGGCCTTTCTTCTCAGAGTAGTCAGATAGGAAACGCCGACCTTATCTAGTTTTAAAAAATATGATCGACATGTAAAAGTGTTTGTACAAACCAACTTACAGAAATAAAATAATTTATCATTTATCATTTACAAGCTTTTATTTAACTTGCAATGTATGTATGTAAGTGTGTTCAGGTCAAATCTTGCAACTGAATTTTAAAACAGTTATCCTTCACCCATTAAAATTAAATTTTGAAATTTTGCATACGTACACGTTAAGTTTGGATGAAAATGCATGGTTAGCTAAGTAAAGTCATTCTAAATCCAATACGGCGGACGGCCCAAGATGGCGGGCTAGTTATTTTTGTGCATTACCATCATATGGGGATCAAATGAAAGGGTTTGCTGAGAAGAATACGAAAAAAGCTTGTTTAAATATTTTTAATGAATAATTTTACTATAACTTGTTTTTGTAGACTGTAGGTTGAGTTTAGTTTCATGTTTTCTGATTTCAGAGTAATATTGTTTGTTTAGATTTTATATCTGAGGCTCTAGACAAAGTATAGTTATATTAGCGATAGCTATATTCGAAATCGCAAAAAAAAAATATTTTTATTTATTTATTTTGTTACAAAATTGTGTTAACAACACCTTAGCAGCTATAACGCCAATGCAAAGTTACTACCACAAATATATTAGGTCTAACAGAAATACAATTTAAAATACCATTAAAATACAATTAAAAATACAATCAAATATTACAATTAAAAATACAATCAAATATTACAATTAAAAATACAATTAACTTACAATTAAACAACAATTAAAATACAATTACAATCCAAATAAAAAATGTAAGATTAATCTCGTGACATTTTGATATTGTCCCAGATGCCCATAAATTTTAGATTTTTGCCCAACTGCTACCGCAACATTTTCATTAATAGAATGTCATTTGTCTAAAGTCTCTATTAAATTTATTTGGATTCGATTTTGGTTGTTATTTCTACTATTTCAATGAATTTTGATCTCTTATTATTGATGTATCGCTATAATTTTATGAAGTCTATGCTTTTAATAACATTACTAAGATTGCTATTGAGCAATCTTAACAGCCCGTGGCGAGGACCCTTATAAAAATAGCCAGTGTTCAAATTGTAATATGTGCTAAAATATTGAACAAACATTAATTTGTATTTTTTTTTCGTTTCAGGTAAGTTGGATTTTGAATTAATCAGAGCCCACCACAATATTATTACGTCCAGCTACCTCAACCTGGGTAATATTGATTAAATTACATGGATTCAAAATATTTTTTTGATTTTAATTTAATATATCTTTATCTAATTTAGTAATATGTATGTTTTAGTCAAACCTCGAAGGTCCGGCGCTCTTAGGTTTGACTAATAAAACTACTAGCCTGACAATAGTCTAAGATCACAAAGAGATTGTTAGGCCTTTGACGAAAAAGTTAGGAACTTCCAGGCTTGCCTAATACACCAGACAGATACAGAAAGCAGAATAATTTGAATTAATTTCAGGATTTGAATTTGGATTCATACCGAAAGTTGAAAGAAGGTCAAACCTCCAGCCATTTTGAAGATAAAATGTTTACTAACAAAGGAAAGCAGAATATTTTTAGGGCCACCCTCCACTCAACAACAAAAAATAAAACTAATTCGATATAGGATGTTGTGTCTCTTGTACATCGATTTAACTGAGTTAGTACAGATGAAGAAGTTACCGACATAGCCCGAAGAATTACCAAACTTAAGTGGCAGTGGGCAGGGCACATTGCTCGTAGAACGGATGGCCGATGGGCCCGAAAAGTTCTGGAATGGCGACCGCGAACCGGAAGACGATACGTTGGAGGGCCTCCTACTAGGTGGACCGATGACCTGGTTAAGGTCGCGGGAAGGCGACGCACGCATCGGTCACTGTGGCGATGCCTGGAGGATGCCTATGTCCAGCAGTGGACGTATTTCGGATGAAATGATGATGATGAGTACAGATGAAAGATAGTTTCAGACCACAAAATATCCAAGGTCATAGGATTAGAAGATTTGATTAGAACCTAAAACTTTTACCGCTGTTGTCAGTTGATTGAGCTTTCAGTGCTTTGTTAGAAAATATTGTACCTTCATCTTGGCCTTAGTAAAGGATAAGCCATTCATCCCGCGAAGAGACTACAGGCCGAGCTTTGACTGTAATATGTATCTTATTACTATTCAAAACGTGAAAGTTTGTGAGGATGAATGGATGGATGTATTTTGGTTATTCTTTCACGCAAAAACTACTGAACGAATTTTGATGAAACTTTACACTTACAGAAATCTAGCATACTAGCTTCTGCCAGCGGCTTCTCCCGCGTGTAAGTCGAAAATTATCCTGAGGGAACATACTCCCGGGATAAAAGTACCCTATGTGCTATTCCTGGCTATAGTCTATCTCTATGCCAAATTTCAACCAGATCCGTTCAGCCGTTCTGGCGTGAAGAAGCCTTTATTATTTATTTATTTACTTTAACATTACACGGCCAAAGGCCAATTACATTACTTAATGACATGTTTTTTTTTATCTTCTATATTCTTGCGCTTGACCACTATCTCACCTGATGGTAAGCGATGATGTGGTCGACGGTGAAGCATGCTTGCCTAGAAAAAAACCTATTCACTCTTGACTTAAAGACCCCTAGATTGTAGCTATCGGGCAACACAGACTCCGGCAGGGAATGCCACTCCTTAGCTGTACGCATAATGAAAGTGTCCCCAAAACGTTTTGTGCGTATGGGTGGGATATCCACCATGTACCGATGACGCATCGCCGTACGTCTAGTAGTCCGATGATGGAACGGGCTGGGCGGAATCAGATCATGCAATTCCATCACACACTCCCCGAAATGCAACCGATAAAAAACCGACAAGCTGGCAACTCGGCGATGATGTTCAAGGCTCTGGAGCTTAGACTTGACCAGTGCATCATTGCCGATGAGTCTCTTGGCCCGCTTTTCGATCGACTCGAGTGCATCAAGCTGGTATTTGGCAGATCCGTCCCAGAGATGAGAACAGTACTCCATGCATGTTTATATAAAAGCATTAAAAATAAAAATAATAAAACAAACAACAATGATAACACAGTGGCAGTGGCAGTCATACGCTCAACTCACAATAATCCAGACATACAGACAAAATCTTATTCTATTCGTCCGCGAACACATCACAATCGGGCTTAGCATCCAAGAGAATCTTTATAATACTGATACATCAGAAAAACACAAGGACTATTTAATTTGAAAGGTATTGGAAGAAGTACTCATAAAACGCGGGTGGTGCCGCGGGCCACAACTAGTATTGTATAATGAGTAAGATTAGGTTTATAATTAAAGTGACATAGAATTCGCCTATCTACTAATTAGTACCATTACTAATTACTAACTTCGGACAAACATTAGCTACTCCTATACTTTAATGTTCTATCTTTGTTTTAGGAAAAGCAATTAGGACTCTTGTTTGAATATACTTAATCACTAATGGAGGCTTTTACTTTAACCTTTTTTGTTTAAAACCAAAATGGTTAGTGAAAAAACATCCAAAGAATGTGTTTTAAACAATCTTAGTTCAAAATCAAATCGTATATTTCAATAAGGCATTGAATGCACTTGAATATCAAAATTTAAAAATAATTCATACTAATATTACATTTTAAATGCGAAAGTTACCCTGTCTGTCTGTCTGTTACTTTTTCACGCTTAAACCGCTGAACCGGTTTAGATGAAGTTATGGATATAATATAATTATCACGGGAAATTTAACGCGATGATTTCGATTGTTTGTTTACCTATTTCGCCCGACGTTTTTCAATTATGAAACGCGAAAGTTTTAAAGTTAATGTTATGGATATAGTTTGAGAATCTGGGCAGGACATAGGATAGTTTTTATCCCGTCAATCATCCTTAAGGGGGTGGCTAGGGTGGTGGAAGTTTGTATGTAAAACTTACAATATTATTGTGCAATACAAAAAATAGGCTATTCGAAGTACTAATGCTACGCAGATTATGTCGCGGGCAACAGCTAGTAAATAATAATAATTGAGTCTAACTTTCACGTTTATTGACGCTTATAAAATTTTTGTTTTTTTCTAAAATTGGTAATTCAACTGAGTATCCCATATTATATGTGTACCACATGGAAGACTTATCTGCAATATTTTCTGTAATTGTATAACATCAGTTTTTCCTGACCTACAAAATAAGAAACAATATAAGAATTCCCTATTTATTGGACAGCGTTACATATTATTTATTACCTATTATCCCACAAGATTTTATCATCACAAGATAAAGTATTCTTAGACACTGATATAATAAATGAAAAAGTAACTTTGTTTGTTTGTTACGTTTTCATGTCTAAACCGCTGAAGTAATTTTGATTAATTTTGGTATAGAGGTAGATTGAACCTTGATGAAGGTTACTTAATTATTCCAGCAATTATTATTGAAGCATGTTTTGATTTTAACCTCCTAATTCCATGGTGACTGTTTTGTATGTGTCCACATTTTATATAGGGTGGTTAATTGATAAAATTTTCTTGTTTCATTAATTATTTACTATAACTCACATGAATGCGTGTTGGATTTTAGGCCACAGGAAGAGGAGGAACGTATGACAGATCACAAAAATCACAGATAAAACTAGAAATATTAATAAATTTGTGTCGTCATCAACAACTTACTTAATTATGCTACGCAGACGTACCTAGTCACGGGCACCAGCTAGTAATATTGTAAATGTGAGTCTAAATGTTTGATAATCAATGAGGCCTCAACATCTGACCGGATTTGGATGAATTTTGAAACACAGGTAGACTTGGTCATAAGATTTTACTTTAAGATTTGACTTTTCATCATTGACTCTCCGTGGGACAAGTTACGATATTCAGGCAGGCGAAACCAATGGCTAACGCTAGTTCATTAATAAAAGGGTACTTGGAGACTATACGCTCATACCTTGTATAGATAGGACATGTTAATAACAAGCGGGTTCATACCCCTCACTGTGCGGTTAGTTTTATGATGTGAAATATTGCACTCTTTGCTCTAATAAAACTTCGATACAGGTTTTTCACTACTAAGTAGAATGAGTAGATGTGAGGAGCTCCTGCATCAATAATAATAGCCGCACGGATCGGTCTTCAAGGTTAACACGTTTGCTGCCAAGGACTCGTCTCACGCGAGACACAACAATAATTATTTCAGTAATTACGGGAGCGAAACGTGTTAAACAAAGCTTGTCGAGATTGATTTGTGAATAAATTACATTACCTTTTGTATGGTATACGTCATACATACATAAACTCACACATTTTTCATCCCCATGAGACAAAACCAGAGACTAGCAACAGAGCTATAGATAACAGATCTGCTGTGATCCTTATATACTCCTTTTGGTTCATGTCGCAAAGAGTGTAACCTGATTGGTAATTACAGTTTTGAGCCGTTTGGGTCGAAATGCTTGCGTCATGGGGCCCGAGTTTACGTCTCCTTTTTAAGGAGTTCTTTCGCCAACTGATCGAAACTGTGCGCGACCAGAGGGGTGGCTCATTCTTTACGCAAAAAATCAGCGTCATCAGGGACCGATCCCGGATGACAACGATGTGAAGGAGTACTTAGATGCATAGATGTACCTTCCTTTTCTATATGTGGAAGTTTGTTTTAGTTTTATGGATGTAATTTTTTTTTTTTTATTAAATGGCAAATCTCACTGAAAAATGATTCATAAATCTAGTCATACACGCACGCCAGTTATGAGTACAGCGCACCTACCCTTTCTAAAGAACATCACCAATAAGATCCATGTAACTCCTTCATAAACGCTTTTTCGTTCTTTCTATAATCGTGAAACTCAATGTTACCAAGTAAAATCATCGAACATTGTACTGAGGTCCTCCATGATATCAGCCATGACCACTAAATCATCGGCAATCTAAAGGAGTATATGGATATGTACTCGCCATTGACGTTGATGCCTAGCCCTCTCCAGTCCAGAACCTTGAAGACATCCTCCAGTTCAGCGGTGAACAGTACTACTACTACTTTACTTCAGTACTACAATAAATTAAAATTATTATTATTCACTAAGCTGTTTAATAATATCACGGAGAATAACGTATTTCACAGCAATTTTCCGCCCTTCATTGGTAATAAAGTTTAGCTAGCCCGAAGCAAAACGCTTAGTGTGAGTTATGAGTACATTGGCCTTTAAGGCGCCGATTCCCTTGAGTAGCTGATTTAAAAATGAGAATCACGTCTAAACGGCTAGTCTTAACTTATTGGAAAAAATATATGTTATATAAGACCATTTTCTTTATAATTTCATCTGAGCAAATTTTGAGTTTTATTCGTATAACATAGTGTAATTAATTTGTAAAGTTATGTCTAAAACGGACAAAAACACGACAATCACAACAAAACCGCTGGGCGTATTTTAATGAAATTGACACCATATCAAAGACAATTTAATTATCTACATATTGATCTGAAGCTTTTTTTTTTAAAGTCATAGAATAATAAGAAAAGTACAAAAAACTACTAAATTTCGGGTGGCGCGGGTGAGAAACGAGGGCGCGTTTTGTTCCCTCAAGGTCGTTGGCGTTAGTCGTCGTCTTAATATGCATTGCACTTAAGGCAACGACAGACATCAACGACGTTGAGGGAATAAAACGCACACTCGCTTCACACCCGCCTGACCCAAAATGTAGTCGTTATTAGTACTTTCCTTATTATTCTTTAACTTTTTAAACTTGCCGTTCATAAAAATATACTATACTGAAGTATTTTTGTGATGGTGAAAGGGGAATGCCCGTTTTGTAAGGGAACTTGGGCCCCCTTTGAAAAAATGGTTGTATCTTGATGAATTTGGTTGTATATTGTAGAAAATACACGTTATATTCATAATTAGAAACGATTTTTTATTTATTGCAAAATAAATAAAAAATCTTTCTCGAGTTATAACGATGTTTCAGTTCTTGAAATTAACCCTTATTACAATGCAATAAGGTGCATACAAATGCCCAAGTGAAAGCACCTGATCTTTTGTTGTCTGTAAATATAAAGTAAAGCACATGGATGAAAAAATGTACAAAATATAAATCCTATTTTTGATCATCATGAAGGGAACCGAATGAAATCTCAGAATATTGAAATCTCAGACACGATACCTCATAAGGGGCCCGTGTATGGGCAATCTCCTTTCAATTTTTTTAAGAATAAGTTTTGAGATAGTAAAACATTTCATAAAAAAGCGCCCAGTGGGTTTCGGTGCGCTTGTCGTTAATTTGTCCGCGTTAGACATATCTTTACAAATTATTTACACTATGTTCCACAAACAATTTTTTTTTTTATATATAAAATTATTTTGAAAACGGACTAGTATTATATTAGGTATATTTCTTTTTAAATTACATTTATCCGTTTAGACGTGATTTTTATTTAAAAAGTAGTTACAGTGCATTGCCTGCGCCTTAAGCAATAACTTTTGATTCAAACATTTTAGTAATTGCTAGTTTTCAAAACTCTTTAATTTTATAGCTTTAGTTTAAATTATAGGACAAGATGTTACCTTGCATAGGTAAGTACACCTCGAAACTTGGAAACTAAATGACGAAGTAAAAATTTACACACAACATTTTGCTCATAATATAAAACGCGAAAGTTAAGAATGGATGGATGTTTGCTAAATTTGTTTTATGTTTGTAGTGTTCTAGATTTAGGTCTACTGGACACACATTTTTTTTTCTCTATCTCTAATATTCATTGTGTCAATACCTACATACCTACCTGTTATTTGCATGGTTACTAAAATGCCGATTTTAGATGTGATTTTATTTGAATTGTTAGTGATAGTGCTGTTGGTGTGCTTATAAAATAAATAAGTGCGAAATACGGTGTCCACCTAACTTATCCTATCCTAATAGAAACATATAAACCTTTATTATGTTAGTAGGATTGTGGGAAGTACAAATTCCACTGGGGCGGAGCCGCAGGCAACGGCTAGTTTATTGCTGATTGAAATGACCTCAACCTACGCCTAAAACTCGAACTGCTGAACATTCCACAAATCAAGTTACATACACATCAGTTCCTTACTACTTCCACAAGGAGATTTATATTGCCAAAGTTATAAATAGTTATACCAACATTGACTTCGGTTTCATTTATGTGACTTCTGATCCTAAAAGTTTTTCTTAGATTTATTCCTATCCCGAAAGTTTGTCGTTTTTTTTTTTTTTTTTTTTTCTTTGTTACAGATTAATTTCATGATATTTCCGAAGATAAAAACGTTAAACGTTTTATTTTAAAAGAAAATTTTATTCATTGTATAAGTTTACCTGTTCATGAAGCATTTACTCTGCAGACAGGTGCCAGTTTTCATGAAGCATTTACTCTGCAGACAGGTGCCAGTTTTCATGAAGCATTTACTCTGCAGACAGGTGCCAGTTTTCATGAAGCATTTACTCTGCAGACAGGTGCAAGTTTTCATGAAGCATTTTCTCTGCAGACAGGTGCCAGTTTTCATGCTTTGCAATGTGAAAATTATTATTACAAGCTCATTTCATTAATCCAATGAATTTTTAGGGCAACATTCATATGAAATTAGCAAATGGCATATTCAAATTTTTGACGTTCAAAAGTTTCGCGTGACGTTTAATTGAATAAATAAATTTTGATTTTGATGAATTTTAGTTTCCGATACCTGTGGGCTTATACCGAGTTTTTACTTGTACTCAATAGTGTTAACGTAAACCGTCTGCTATATCAATTATTAATATACAAAAAAGAGGTTTCTCCTCAATGTCACCAGATGGCGCTTATCCAGTTTCAATACAAATTGGCGTTTTCGTTAACCCACGTAACCAGCGAGTAACCAGCGTAAAAAACTCGCACTAAGGCCTCTGGTTTTACACGATAAGGGAGATTTTATTTGTCTGAAAAAAATATAATTTTCTAAGCATAGCAAATTATAATAATAATACTGACGATAGTAAATATTTCTGGTAGAGCAAAGTAATATAGCACTTCAGTGTACGCCGTAAAATTTTAGAAGGCCATTCGATTTTAACGGCCCGATTATATATGACGTTTTCTTCATATAATCCGTCTTTTATTGCACACCGACCGTACATTATAAAATGTTTCAATTTATTTTACGAATTCTTGTTATTCCAGAACCTATGTACTTAACTAGTCAGTCAACTTAATCAATATGTTATATTTAATTCCTTCTTGTGTTATTCACATGTGTATCCTATAAGTTTTCAGTTGTATTTTCTTTCCAAATCTTTTCATCAATATGTTGCTATTGAAAATGTAGGTATGGTTTACTAACTTAATTTAAGAAGTACGAATAATGTGTTAAGGGTTTAGCATAAGAATGTACTTATTCCCTTATTTGTCAAAATCACCGTAGGGCGAAAGACAATGGTAATTTATATTGTGTCTGCTAATTAGCCGGTAAACGGTTATAGATATTGTATGTCGTTTTGTGACACTAGGGTAGTTGACAAAAAATATCTATTTAGTCCGTCAGTTAGATGACCTAAGAATATTGGACACGTATTTTCATTCCACGAACATAAAATTACGACCATACAGTGCATTGAAATATCCTGTGACGTCACGCTGTGCTATACATTATACTGACAAAGTGACGTCACAAACACCCACTCCTGAACTTTGATGCGCTTTATCTTTGTAAATTTGTATTTATTTGATAAAGCAAAAAATATGGGTCCAATATTATTTGATAATATCACTGACGGACTAAATGTATTTATCATTTTTAACACAAGAAACATGCCTCTTAAACACTTTTGCATTCTTTTCTTTGTTTAATCAGCTAACTCAGTACAATCCTAAATATATCAATAACACATAAAACAGAACAAAACTTCACGCCGGTATCCCCCGAAGAGTTGGGCAGAGGTACAACATAGTACACCCTCATTTCGCCAGTTATGTTTAAGTCCCACCTAATAAGCCCACATTTTTTTTTGCCACAATCCCACCGCACTATCCCCAAACCACTGCAACGCCTGAAAACCCAGAATCAACAGGGGCGACCACCAGAAAAGCGGCGGCAATGAAGCTCGACGAAGTCCCGACGAATGAATTTAACTGTCTTAGATCCCGCAACGAAATTAATCAGAAAAGAATAATGGAGGTGTAAGAAAAAAAAAACCACTTCCCTCCAACTCAAGCAAGAGAGGGAGACAGAACAAACAAGGCCAATAGGTACAAAGGGTCGTTTACAACTGGGATAAGCCCAGTTGTCTAGCACCACGGATACAAATTAGCATTAATATTAATGGGTCCTAGCATTGTGAGCTGTTATATTTGGATCCAATAATAAGTATGGAAATCCGATTGTCATCCACCGTACACAAATCGTCTGGATTTGTATCCGGGCAACTACTGAGAAATCCCAAGTGGAAATACCCAGGAACACTTTGCTCGACCCGGGAATCAAACCCAAGATATCATGCTCAGCAACATCATAAATGGGGAGGAGTAGGTTATCATTGGGATCTTTTGTGGTCCCTTGCCACAAAAGATCCCAATGGGTTGAAGTATCCGAGTTATTTCTCGGCCCCTTCACAAGATTAGATTAGATAACATCATACATCAATAATAGTACCTGGGCGACCGAGCTCTGCTCGAATAGAATAGAATAGAATACGCTTTATTATGTACTCCATATAAGTTACAGAAAGTATAGACGAAGAAAACATTAACCTGGGTGACACAATGGGCGGCCTTATCGCTAAAAGCGATCTTTTCAAGACAACCTTAAAGATAAAACGACGTTTTCTAAAAATGAAACCTAGCTTGATTGATTTATTGCCTCCGTAACCCCCTGCATACTTAATTTCATGAAAATCGTTGGATTCGTTTCCGAGATTCAGTTTATATATAAACAAGAATTGCTCGTTTAAAGGTATTAGATAGATGTTGTTTTCTTGAATTTTATTGTTTATAGACTCACGCTTGACCACTATATCACCTGATGGTAAGCGAAGTTGTGGTCGACGGTGAAGCACGCTTGCCTAGAAGTAAAGTAGAAGTATCTTGACTTAAAGACCCCTAAATTCTACTTATCGGTGACTCTTTTTCCCCACTGCTCAACTGTGAGTGCCCAATTGCGAATAGTTGTGCAGGAGTACCCAATGTTCAACCAAACTGTTCAGTTAAGAAGTTGAGCAGTATCCCTTTGCTCGACTGCTCAATTCGGAGTGCTCAACTAATATAAAATTAAATCTTTTATTAAAACTTCAGATAGATACAGACAAACACAGACACGAGCTATACGCTTAGTAAAAGTATTCCCAAAATGTTTAGTGCGTATGGGTGGGATGTCGATGACCTTTGCCCTAAACCTACTAAAACATTGAGTAGACCAGGCAGAGATATAACAGGCATTGTCGTTGTATCTTCAAAGATAGTAATTTCACAGATACACCTATCAAAGAGTCGTATCAAATTGCCACGCGATGTAACTAAGTATATTCAATTAATTAAATAACAATATTTTAATTTCATTTACCGGTGGCGCCAATTTAAAATTATTTACTTTATACCGTGACAAGACATAAAGCGTTGTCATTGCTACGTTGACAAGTTATTCAGGTATTTTTTTTAAGTTTTTTGGCAATAACCAAATTCTCAGAAATATAGTCAATATTGACAAATATTTTTACCGTAGCCCCAAACTAAATATGATTATTATAAAACTATATATCCACGTCATTTAATATTACTGTTATCAAAAACATCTTGTCCATAACTGACCAGTAAAGGATAAGTAAAGGAAAACATCGTGAGAAAACCTGAAGTTAAACTTAATACAAAGCTGGAATCGCCAATGGTGATTAATTCTCCTCCCAACTCTATGAGAATAAATCTTTTACCAAAGACAGTAACAGGCATTTATTATTATACTTTCATTGATTATGCATGACCTGCAACTAATTCTACAATCACTAACCACTAGCCGAAGGGGAGGTATATGAGAATATAATTTATGATTTCAAAAATGTTGTATCGCTTGTATCAGATGCCAGACTTGCTTCAGCAGTTACAAGCTTAACGACCAATAGCGTTCGTGTTTAGAACCGAATTAATATGCAAAATGCTTTGCTTTGCTCGAATAGTTTCTAATACAGCTTAGTGTTCTAGAACTTTACGTGTATCTACCTAATAGTGCTGGGATATTAAAAACAAAAGTTCGGTCCCTCAATAGGTTATTATATTGAATAACAAATTTATTGATTCAATTTTAAAAACAATTAGGATATTTTTTGTGTGGATATTTATTTACTTGAATTAAAATATTTACAGCGCACAAAATATTAACTAACTAACTAACTAAAACTAATTAAATAATTATATTCTTAAAACAAAAGTACGAACTGACTAAACCTAAAAATAAACTAAATAAAATATGGCCGGAAAACTGCTTCACACCGCTATCCAGTGGTAATGTGCCCAAAAGACTGCATTGGCATTGGCTCCTGGCATGGTAATTCTTATGCTTTGACCAAGTTAAAAGCTGTTTAAATCATGCGAATTTGAAACACTAAGAATACACTTATTTATTTCATTATCGTTGGTAATTCAGTAACTCTTACCATATTTACAGAATATATTAATGGATAAACAAATAAATTCTTATTTATGTCATACGAGTCTTTACTTAAACTATATATAACCGCTTTCTTACCAGACCCAAAACCCATTTCGAAATCTTCACAAAATATTATTGAATTATTCACACGAGAAACTAACAAATAAAGAAATGTGTCAACTATTCGTCAAATGTCTTATAAGCTTTTGTCATTCAATTCATATCAAATTCATAGAACACGTTATACTTTGGTTGAGTTGTGGCTTGTTATATTACATGTCTGACAATATGTTAACAATAAAAAGCCATGATGGTACAAAAGAAAATAAAATATGTTTAAAAGGAAATATACGGTGGAGTAGTGTGGGCAGCAAAGCAGTAAGGCTATTGTTTTTGGTATAGTAGTTTTAAGTCATTACGACCAACTAGCCTCTGCCTAGCCTCATTCTTGTATATATATAAACTAGCCTCTGCTAGCCTCATCTGCATGAAAGTTGGCAATTATTTCTAGCGAACGTTCTACCGGGTTACCGTGATTAATTAATAAACATCTGATTTGGATTCAGACTTTCAAATTTATAATATTCGTAGGATAGAAACATATGTCCGTAAAATCTTCAATTCTACTGGTTTTATTTGTCTGAAAATACAAATTTTCACACAACAGAAAAATAAAGGCTTTTTATAGGGATATGCGGCTTTTTAATGCCCCATTTTTTACCAAAACGATTCCTGGGAGACCGGTTCAGAACAACATTGTGCTTAATAAAATGCCTAAACCTGCTCATTATATAACTGTAATCGTTGATATTTATAATCAGATAAGATTTTTTATGTTTACCTTTATTTTATAATGTTTTACATTTTCGTGTTTGTGTGTACATAATTCAGCAAAATCGATATCATAATCCATAGAAAAATCGAGAGAAGATTTCTATGATAAACTGGAAAACGTACACGTTCCCGAAAGGTCAAAACCGAACTCTCTTGTCTGTCTGTCCGTCTTCTGTCACACAGATTTTATAGCCAAATGGTTGGAGGTACAGTCTTCGAATTTACACAGTATAAGCATCTTGTTAACCTAAAGCCATACAAAAAGTCAAAAAATATTTTTAAATGTTTTTTTAAGAGTGGCTCCCATACAGCTACAAGGAGGCGTGAAAAAGAAGACCTACCCCATTGAGTATAGTATCGTTGTTTAGAACTCGTTGAGTAGATAAATAATCTAAATCCTAATTTAAAAAAAATATTGGAAAACAATGGAATTAGAAGCCACCAAAGTCAACTTTTTTTACAAAATTTTGTTGCGAAGAATTTTTTAACTTCCCATTGACATATAAACTTGAAATTTGGGCATAATGTTTATTATTACGTATATTTTACCAATAAATACAAAATAAAACGAAATTTTCATTGAAATGCCCTCATTTTTCCCATTAGAAGCAATTTAATTTTGCGGTTTGGTACGGAAGCCTAAATGTGCGAAGTACGACACGCACTTGGCCAGTTTTACTACTATTTAGAGAAAAGATATCAACTTTGAACCTACGCACATTTTTCACCCTTGAATCCCCAAACAAAGCCAAAGGATGCCTGCTTTCATGGATCATCGTCACCAAGATTTATACCGATTCCTATTTGTTTTGAATACGCTCTGTTGAATGTGACATATTCGGTAAATATTAGAATGCTACGAAAAATTCGATAGAAGTGTTCAATGGATTGAAACATGAAGTTTTGGTAACATAGATTTTATTGAACATATTTTTTTTCTTTTTATTGTAAAGACCAAGTCTAATTTATATCAATCCATATATCTAAATAATTTATCGAAACTATTTTCTTTTAGTGTCTTACAATATACTACAGTGACTATACTTTTTTTTCTACACGCATTGTAAACTTTTTAATAAATTGATGAAACTTTTCGCATTTCATACGAAAAATGTTTTGCCTTTCTTATTTATTTTCTACAACAATAAATAAAGAGCGAAATAAAGGCTGTAAGGTGTTTTTCAAGGGATCTCGCTATTGGGCAGAGCCAGCTTACGAAACTGAAGACCAAAATATGTTGATATTTTCATTGTTCCTAAAAATCTTGCGGAAAAGGACTTCGTTTAGATTTCAGAGGCAAAATACAATAAAGCACCATAGTTGAATAAAAATACTACAACTTATACTCAAAGTACAGTCAAGGGTCAAAAGTGCAGTCTTACTCTCCCAAAACTCAAATGGGTAGCTTTTGTAGAAGAAGTAAAATTTTCCACAACTGATTTAATATGTTGTATAGAAATTAAAGTATAGACTATACCTACTAAACGTAAAAAGCTGAACTTATTCTGTCTAAAAAATTACCGCTACCGTTGTGGTAGAGTGTGACTGCACTTTTGACCCTTAACTGTACCTTCAAGCTAACAAAATATGAAACAAGGAAGAATATAAAAACACAACGGCCGAAAAGGCAATCCAAAACGAGGCCAGTGCTATATCAGCTCACACAATATTCACAGTTGAATACAAAATACCTATTCAGTTTTCTTCTTCCATCCCGCTGGGAGCAAGCGTGTAGATATATATATAAAGTTAGGCTGCATTCACATAGCAAGATACTTCGGTCAGCCTACCTATAGTCGTGACAAACTAAGAAGTCGGATTTGACAGCTACAAAATACTTAATAATAATTAAACTAGATGCTTACGAATGATACTCGTTGTTATTAGGATTATAAATTGGATCTTCAGTTTCTTACGGGCAAAGTTATCTGTTGTCACGAAAAGTAATAATAGTCTTGACTGAAATGAATTTTTTATCATTGAGAGGTTCGCGTTTGACCACTATCCCACTTGTGGCTGACAAAGTGTATTTCTATCATCGATTTCGATGTTCGAATTCCGAAAATACATGGGATTGATAACGTGACATTTTTGATTGGCATTACTTCACATTTTTTTTTCCAATCGCTATGCCACCGCTTTCGTTAATATAATGTCTCTTGTCAAGATCCTCTGATGGTATCCGATGATGTGGACGACAATAGAGTTCGCTTACATAGAGTTGACCGATTCAAACATACATAAACTCACGCCTTTTCCCCATGACCGATTTACTCTTGATATTATATGTCAAAATTCGATGGATAAAGAAGACTATAGAATTGATTGATTATTTGTTTTAAGAGATTGAACTTCAGCTTTAATAAATATTCCTGTTCAGTTCAAGTTTTAAAATTGATTTACTAACACAGCTATACTCAACCTGCGGCCCGCTGGCCGCATATGGCCCGCCGGGCCCTTGTCATTGGCCCATCTGAAGTTACAAATTTATTGTAAACCATTTTAAGTTGTTTGATGAATTAAACGATTTTATTAACGACACCAATCTAAAAGTTAATTTAAAGAAAAAAAGGGAATATGTGGCATTTTGGAGTATTGTTCACCAAAAATATAAAAGCGTCCAAAGCTGTGCCCAAATCCTACTAACATTATTTGGGTCTACGTATGTCTGCGAAAAGTATTTTTCAAAAATGATATACACAAGGAACATGTACAGAAACAAACTTACAGATTCTCATCTGGATGATGTAATAAGGATAGCATCGACAAGCCAGATCTTGATAGAATTTTGAAAAAGTGTTCACAGTATCAAAAACCGCATTAATTTTCTTTTTTTAATTAATAAAGTAAAAACATCGTTAACTTGGGATTACGTTTTAATTAAGACCTAAATAATTTTCGTTTGCGGCCCTCGACACCATGACTGAAACGTGTTTGTGGCCCCTATAAAAAAAAGTTGTGTATACAAGAGTACCTTCATAGTGTTAGTGACTAACACTATGTAGGTACTCTTGTAAATAGCACTATTGAAATTTTATTTGACACAAGCGCATAGTTTTATTTATGCAGATCGCCTAGCACTTGAAATCAAAATAGCAAGCACGCACTGCACGATTTGAGCTGCATTACTCAGTAAGCCAGGCTTCGCTTACCGATAAATCTACCTCAAAACGGACTCAAACAAGGGAAGCCTAGGGCCTGTGTGTCTACAACCTTAGTATTCACTTGCAGCGCCTGGCATTTTGACAAATTACGCATTTCGTATTCAGCAGCCTCATCGCCCGTTGGGGCATGACTTACAAACTATTCTGCATCTGTTTCAGTAAAACTAAAAGATTTATCTCGAAAAACATCTGCTGCAGACTCCAACCGTTAATTCAGAACTTGTGTTGTTATCAAATTTAAAGTTGGTGTTAACTATGAGTATAATTGCTAAACTGTTGCAAAGTTGATTACATGCTAAAGATGCTAGATGGCTGCTCTTAGTTAATTAACATTATCGTTAGTTAAGGTCATAAAAGTAATTATTTTATGGCCATATAAATTGATATTATTAATATTATTGTAGAGTAAAAACAAGGTTGTTAGGGTGATACAACGAGAATGTACTGCCAAAACAGAAAATTGCATGCCTCGTTGGTCTAATGGTCGCAAGACCTACTGCTGAGCATGAGGTCCTGCATTCGATTCCAAGGTCAGACAAAGTGTTATTGGGTCTTTCGATCTAGAATTTCTCAGTGGCAGCCCGAATTGCGCTAAGTTGATGGCAATAGGATCGTCCCCAATAGTGATGAGAATAAAAATCTATTTAGTCCGTCAGTTAAATTTCCAAAAAATATTGGACACGTATTTTTTTCTTTTGTCACGTAAACAAATGATGTTGACAATACAGTGCTTTAAAATTTCGCATTATGACATTCCTTGGTACTCGTTTACTTAGAAGTTACGTCACAAGCCCCGAAATGAAAGAATGTCGAAAATTATCCCAAGGGTATATATCCCCGGCATAAAAAGTATCCTATGTGCTATTCCAGACTATAATCTGTCTCTGTGTCAAATTTCTTCCAGATACGTCCAGCCGTTTGAGCGTGAAGACATAACAAACATAAAAACATTCACACTCACAAACTTTCGTCTTTATAATATTAGTGTGACTACTTAATACAACGTTGAATAAGAAATACAAAGAGAATGTACTGCCGAAATTAATGATTCAAGCATAACATAACAATATGATAATACCCTCCAACACATGACAAACTTTAATAATTAATTACAAAGACTTAATTAAAATACCGCAGGAAATAATCGTGAGAACATGTCCGCTGATATAATAATGTTACAATTTATGAGAGTTTCTTTCAATATTGTCTACATACAGATCTCGGAATAATAAAAACATTCACTACTTCCCATCCTGATCAATACGTAAAACAATTAAAGGGAAAAGGTTCTGAGAGCTCTTTGCTTACTTTCCAAGCAACTATGTAAATCAGAAAATATCGTCAAATCGCACAGGCATTGTCTCGTGCTTGATCCCAATAATGAAATAGTATTTGACTCAATACCCAAGTAGGTCACTGCAAATATTTATAAATCTAGTGAATTGTTACGGTAAATGAATAAACCGGCGACACAAAGAAAATACTAATGAATGTAAAGCATTTCGATTAACTTGAGAAAAGGACGGAAGAAGAGCCACATAATTCATAGATAGTAATGGAGTTCATATTGTTTGTTTCAGATATCCCGATAAATGAACGCAAGAAAAACCAAAACGTGGACGTAAGTGATGAAGTTAGAGAGAACCCACAAACATGGACACTATAGAAAGTTTAAGAAATAGCAGAACAAAATGGAGGTTGAGCAACCACCTGACTCTGTACATACTACTTCTTGCTGCACCCTGCCAAGGAGACACCAGTCATAAGGAAATAACCAAAACAGATGTAAAATTAGATAATAATGTAGATTCTATTCACTGCCATAGCTGTTATAGTAGTAGTAAGAAAGAATCTAATAATGTAGACAATTACGTAAACATTGTAGACGATTTAGTCGGACAACTTAACACATTCACTGATCAACACTTGAACTTAAACAAAACTGTTGTCTACTTAGAAAAGGCTGTCGAAGATATACTAGATAAAGCACTCAGTAAAGATAAATTTAAAATTTTCGAAGGGGTTGAAGTAAAACCTGCGGGTACTGAAAATGATACAAAGATTGATAAGAAAAGCGACGAAGAAGGCAGAGCACTGTTCAGTAAATATACATATGAATACAGAATGTATCAGAAGATTAAGAATTTCGTCAACACTCATATACTTTCGATCAATTTGCCGATGGCCGCAAAATGTGAGTATTATTTTTGAATACTGTTTTATAATATACAGAATTTCATGAAACAAAATCATTTTCCTTTGATCAAAACACGATTCCCGAATTAAGTATTTGAGAAAAAGTTTTTATGAAACTTTACTTAAGCCTGAAAATTTACAAAATTTAGTATTAAACTACAATTTACGTGTCAAACACGTCTTAACTCCAAATACTCAATTCAAAAACCCACTAAGCGAGCCCAAAATTAATTATAGAAGATGCCACATTTCCCGTCAGATAGTATGCGGTCACGCCTGAAAGTGATACCTGATGTCCTATCCCTTGACGCCCTTCGGTAGCCACTAACCACATTAAAGATATATCTAATTTAATACCTATAGGGTCATGTAACGTTTCGGGCAGATTCACGTACATAGTGATTATAGGCTTGTGGATTGCTCGGTCATGTATTGCAATGGTTAGCGAAATATCAAATGCCCAATATATACGAAGTAATGGAAATAATAATAATATAATCTTAATCAACATCTGGGCTTTCCAATTTATGCTAAAAATAACTTTAATAAACTAAATCGCAACTTTAGGAGCGATTACATTTGATTTTCTTTTATGAAAATCTTTATTTATTTATTGTAAACCTCACAAATATTTTTATTTTCCAGCGTTTGGCCTCAACAAATTATTCATACCAATACTTATAGGAGGACAAGTATTAATAAAAACTATACTATTCGCAATGTTCCTGCCAAGCATACTGGGCAGTTTCGGCAAGATGCTCAGTAAAGGTAAGCTGCCTACAAACTTCTAATGATGTCGTAACTTAAGATAACATTAAGCTCCAGCTTAAACAAGGACGTGTTATACAAAAGACTGAGAACATCAGAGTTAAGTTACGCGTAAAATTATTTGAATTTCCCAACTTTAGGAGCGAAATTTTCAAGTCTGTTGAGGTAATTATTTTATCTCAACAGACTTGAAAATTTCGCTCGCTTTAGGTTTAACTTTTTGTTAACCCTTAGAAATGAAGACATTTAAAAGTCAACAGTAACTGGGTCGTACTATTGTAGGACTGAACAAAACCTGTCAAGTGAAAAGCAATTTTGTTAAAACGACCCATTTTTGTAGTACTGTCTATTGTAATCTAAATACCCCGTATGTATTAAGTACGAAATAATAATATACGACCCGGATTTTCGTGGGCAAAATTGCGCCACCTGTGCGGATTCAATTCTCACTTAGGGATTCGACTGTCTGTTGAATTTCTAAATTTTCCCAGACTAAAATAATACAACTGTTGCCAACAATGATGTAATCAGTACTGAAGGAACGGTTGGTAAAGGTAATAATTAGAACCTTCGTTTCGAAAGACAACTGTGTCCCTGTTACAATTGGTTTTCATTGTTGTTAAATGGTTTTCAATAAACTTTGCCGTCACGGATTTTTGCTATAATCTATCTTAGAAAATGCTCTATCTATATAAATTTATTTCGCATCTTCATCTAAATTGGTTCTTTTCAACATAATGTCACCTAATACATCTTTTTTGTTGACAAAGACTCCTAAATCTGGATTTTAATCAGGGTTTTCGTGAAATGTATGCCATCCATACATCTTTACTGTCATCATAAACCTAAAGTCTTTATCGTTGGATGTTGCTTATAAACGTCATTGTTGGCAATTAAGTATGAGTGCCCGTAAACTCTGAACAGGCTGTGAAACATTAGAAGTTATAAATTTATTGTAACAGGGATGTAAGAACACGTAGTAAACGTCTTGTTTATGTTTGTTTGAGCAAACGAGCTTGAATCAGCTGTTATTTTATTAACAGGCACAAAATTCACTCTATAAATATTGAATGTGAACAGAATGGTTCTTATGATTGTCGAAGTTACAGCAATTTTGGTTAAGTCTTGTTTAAAAAGTGAATTAGATGATTTTGCAAGACCTAGATTATGGATTCAGAATATTAGCTTAAGACAGGGAAAACAGCCCATTTGGTATAAATAAACTCGTACACATCGCTTTCAATAAGTGATAAAAATTTGGAGTGTGGAAATGTTTATTCTAGCATAAAATTGATGCGAAAATTAAGGGAATAAAAATACTTACCTACTAGCGTAATATTGTAAGTGTGAATCTTGTTTTAAAGATGAGTATTTTACTGTGTTCATATTAAATTACTTTAAAATAGTTATTAGTTTATTTTACAAAACCGTTCATAAGAACGGTAGATATTTTACTTTCTTCTCTTTCGTTTATCAAAACAACGCAGCCTTCGGATGGCCAAATTGGATTACTCTTTTAATAAGGATAGCTTGAGACTATGATGTCGATATAATGCTTGGATACATTAATTCAAGGCTGTTTTCTATTTTTCAGGTCTATCTACAATATCAGCGTCATCCTCCCAAGCCAGCTATCCTCCCGTGAATTCTGATGACCAGGTTGGCTACAACTCTGACAACAAAGACTTCATGGGTTACGAAACAAGTCAAACTGGAACGTTTGCCTACCCTCAGGATGGAATGTCGTATGGGGTTGATACCAATGACGACAACGACGTGGGGAATGTTGATATGTCGAGGTAAGGCATCAGAAACTTTATTTACACTAAACTAGCTGCCACAAACGGCATCGCTTGCGTTAAAAGTATATTATCTAAAGGTTTTAAGTTTGACTTTGGATATGTCCTTCACCAAGTTCCAATTATAGGTATAGATATAACCAAAATTTATTGAAATTGGTCTGCTGGTTTGGGCGTGAAAATGTAACATCCAGACAAACAGATTTACTGTCGCATTTATAATATTAGTGTGGATTATAATTACAGTACTGAGCTATATGGTAAACACTAATTATGGTAGTTTCTTCCTAATGTAAAAGCTCGAAAATTTGATATAATTTATTTCGGGAATCTATTAATCTACTAAAGTAGAGCGTTTCCTGCGTTCAGTCCTTGAACTCATTTGTATGTCGACACTTTGAATATCTCGTTCTCGTTAAATAAAACGTTGCCCCACACTAGGAATTTCGTCCTGTATCGTGGGTGCGTTTACAAACATATAAACTCACATTCACAAACACCCAGAGCCGGAACAACTATCTGTAGGCAATACAAATATTTGTTCCGTGCGGAAATTGAACCCGCGACACGCAGCGCAGCAGTCAATCGCTCAACCACTGCGCCAACCGTGCGAATATACACGAATAATTCCAGTAATTTTGGCTCAGTCATTTGAAATTAATTTCCAGTTATTAGGCATTGACCATACTCCACTAAATTTTCCGCTAGATACCTGAAATTATAAACAAAGGATGAAAACAAAAAGGCAAACTACCACAGCAAGTGATAACTTCGGCGATCAATAAAGCTATGGACATCTTTATAACTATGAATTATTGCATGAATACAACGCAAATCTTACTGTTTCCATGCCCCAAAATTCCCCCTAAAAACATTTATTAAATAAAATCTATTGTCATTTAGTTATAAGGAAAGCCAAATCTCAATAAGGAACTGACACAATGACGCAATTTGATTGCAGGGGAAATTACCGACGCCATTTTTATTCAAATCAATTGGACAAAAGAAAACCAGTAATGAAGTCTTGATAGAATTTAGACATTAATTCCAAAAATATTGTTTCTATTATTATATTATTGGTTTATCGATTCTCAAGTAACTTCATTGAGGGAAGATTGGGCCTAATTGAATCATGCTCCCCAATTTTCATATCGTCAAATGGTGGATATTTTTCAGAATTTGTTTTTTGAAATTCCAAGGCAATTTTTCTATCAATATTTGACTAGACTGTCAAGTAATAGCGAAATGTGGCAAATATTAATCTTAGTGCGAAAATTGAATTTGTTTTGGGGTTGTTGACTGACAAAGTGGCTGGAGATTTAAAGATGTAAATCCTTTAGATGCTTTTTGATTATTTTTTTCTCATTTTTCCAAATGCCGATGAGGTTTCACTATGTCTATTTTTATCTAAACAATGATTGATTTGATTACAATAAAAAAAACTATTGCTGTCCCTCTGCAAAGTAAAGGCTTCTTTTTATACAGAGAAGGCACGCATATTATGACGACGACAGTCGCCAACAACCTTGAGAGAACAAAACCGCACTAGTTTCACACCCGCGTGACCAAAAATTCAGTAGTTTTTTGTACTTTCTTTACAAATTAATTACACTACGTTATACGAATAAAGCTCAACATTTTCTTAGATCAAATTACGAAGAAAATGGTGTAATGCAAAAAAATTTTTTTTCAAAAAATTTCGACTGGCCGTTTAGACGTGATTCTCATTTTAAAATTACTCTGGGGTGCCTGCGCCTTTATAACCATGCTGGCTTAAGCCAAGTTGGCGATTTCAATCTTCTGTTAACTATAAGAGACCTTCCCTCGATCCTAACCGTAGCCTCCTGTTTGGAACGAGCAATTTCCACTTACAATTTTGCTAAGTAAACATAAAGTATCCTTATCGATGTGATATAAATTGAATTGCGTCGAGCCACCAGGAAGGTCGATAAGTCTAGGTTCCATCATAACGTTTTTCTTCACCAATGTCATCGATATGAATTGAAAATAAAATAGAATTCTAAATGTTTTCCAGGTTTGGCGACGGACAGAAAACTGGGTTCCTGCCTTCAAAGAATAGCTATTACAAGAATCAGATGACCACAGCCAATAACTACAAGGTTTGTTTTCACTATCATTGCAGTTAAGGACTTAATCATCCAGCCTGACTTCGCCCATTGCTGAGTGCAGGCCTCTATTTTCTTGTGGCAAACACGACCTTCCTGACCCAGCCTCATCCGGGTTCTGACTATGATGGCAACAATGTCGTCTACCCACTTGCCCTTTTTAATATTTGCTCGTCTGTGGGGAAAAATTTACGATTTTTATTTAATTGCAATTAACTGGCGAAATGGAAATTGCAATTAAATGAAAATACTATAAATGCACCTCTCAAAAATGTCTACTTTGCACTATGTCAGTGCATATTAACCTACTGCATAACTGTTTGGGGTGGTGCTCCCAAATCATATATGTTGAAAGTCGAGCGAGCACAAAGAGCAGTGCTTAAGGTTGCCCTGGCTTTACCATTTTTTCACCCTACCACTGGACTCTATGATAAGTGCAAGGTTCTCACTGTTCGACAACTTTTCATCATGCAGACAATATTACGCAAACATACTGAATTGAAGTACGACCCATCTTTGTACTCTCGTAAAAGAATCAAAACCAATGTGTGCTCAACAAATCGGTGTAAAAGTTGTCTCTCACATCGTAACTACTGCTTCCTTGGCAATTATTTATATAATAAAATAAATTTTTCCCTAAAAATATACTCTCTTACAAAAGCCAAGTGTAAGCAAATTCTCACCACGTACCTGTTGAACCACGACTACGACAGGACAGAAAATCTACTAAGCGTGCAGAGATGATGTTGTCGTCAGTCAGCCACTTTACTATATTACGACCCCCACACAATCACTATAACGACCCCCACACAACACTATAACGACCTCCACACCACACCATAACCACACGTCAATTTCCTCCAAACCATATAATAATGACATTCACCTCATACCACAATGACCTCTACACCACACTATAACGACCTCCATGCTACACCATAACGACCTCCACACTACAACATAACGACCTCCACACCGCAAAATAACGACCTCCACACCACACCATTACGACCTCCACACCACACCATTACGACCTCCACACCTCATAAAAATTAATTTAATAAATTTATACATATTTTACTACAATTTAATAATAATTCAACAAGAATTTATTAATATTCTAATAATAATTTAAAAATAATTCATTAATATTCCAACAATAATTTAATAATAATTTAATAATATTTTTTATAATAATTGTTTTTTTAAGTATTTTAGTTACTGTATTCCTTCCCTTTTCTCGTCCTTTACCAAAGGTCATTATTTGTAAATTAATTGATTAAAAATCGATGATTTATGGGGGGGGGCCTGGTAATCTGTGTGACAGGATTTCCTAGTGCAGATACCAGTCTCCCACAAAGGATTAAATAATGTTGCACTTTTATGTAATAGTTTGTAAGACACCTTTGTGGAAGAGAAATAAATACTTATGTTATGTTATGTAACCTCTGCCTAGTCTTGCCGGCGATGCAGGCGTGTTGTTATGTTGTAATAGTAATAACTTCCGATGTGGAAACTGCACATCGCATGGTATCTACCGAATTGCAGATTGTTGATGTGATACCTCTGCGCCTCAGGGACAATATTGGCCCTGCACCTTTTTTTCTTTGCTTGGAGAAATGCTCATGCATACTGCACTACCACGGTGAGATAGTGCAGTTATGTGGGACTCCCACCCACCAAAACTGTCCGGTGCCGCGGGAACACGGGCACGCGTTAGCACTCACCGCGAACCCGCCGCGGCTGTCCGTTACCGGACCCTCCTTTGGTTTACCCCCATCACCAGCGCACCAGAACACATTGTACGCCGTGACCAACCCGGGACCAAACCACCACATGCGCCAGACAACCCTGTGTATGTCACTCTTGGTCCCCATGTGACGGGTCAGGTCAGAGGCCCCGCCCTTGGCCACCTGACAAAGTGTCATTCAATAAACGATGCCAATTAACGATCCAATGCCAAAATTTAAGGGATTGGTAACGATGTCACGTGTCAGCTTTGATAGCAATTGACATTCCCCTTTCACTTTTTCCAACCGCTATAGGGACGCTAATTTTGAAATAATTTCACTGGTCTGGAGCATCTGACTTCACTCTGTCATACATCATATTGATGAATGGTCCCATAAGTGTACCTGTGTTTGGGCGCACTGTAAAACTTCCCGCTTCGATAGCTAAGTTTCTAAGATTGGTCATCGTCACCGAAAATCTTTATAAACTAGATCACATTAATATGTCTCATCATAAATGGCGAACTACGATTAATTCCTAAACTTAACCAATTGCACCGATCGTGACGCATCACTGATCTAGATTGGACAATAGAGAATAGTAGCAATTTAGTGCGATTAGTATTCCGATCGATACTAGATGATTGTGACAGATTCTACTGTGATTGGTTGAATGAGTTGCCAACAGTCAATCACACAATTGTCTCTCGGTAAACGTGTCACAAATTAAATGCTAATCTAGTGAAGACGAGCGTTTATGTTTGTGACACGCCGATAGAAACCGGATATAAGACTGCTATGCTCGGATTCAATAATACATGCTTCCATCTAAATCACATCTACTTGTGTCATTTAATCTGCTTTTATTTTTTATTTTGATCCTATTTCATTTCGATTGATGAGAATTTAACAGTTCAGCGGACTTTTATAAATTACTAGCGGACGCCTTGCAGTTTCACCCACGTAGTTCCCGTTTCCGTAGGAATACAGGGATAAAAAGTATGCCTATGTCACCCGGGGATAGTGTAGCTTCCCAACGTTGAAACAATTTTTGAAATCGGTCTATTAGTTTTTAAGTTTATTCGTTACATAGAAAATCCAAAAATACAAATCTTTCCTCTTTATAATGTTACTAGCTGACCCGGTAAACTTTGTTTTGCCATAAAAGACCAAACATTTATCTACCCTACCTACCCTACCTTACACTACCCGAGCATAAACTACCCTACCCTACCCTACACTACCCTACCCTACCCTACACTACTCTACCCTACACTACCTTCCCTACCCTACGCTACACTACCCTACCCTACACTACCCTACACTACCCTACCCTATCCTACACTACCCTACCCTACACCACCCTACCCTACACTAACCTACCCTACCCTACACAAAGCAAAAATAGCTAATAAGCTCAAATTGACTCTACGTTTTAGTTAGAAATCTTTTGTATGGGAAAAAGAAAAGGGCTGTTTTTTTTTTTTCCGCCAATTATTAAAATTTTTCTCTCTTTAAACCATCTTTGAAATTCAACGAACATTAAAACAAAAGAATTGGCCAAATTGGTCCAGGCGTTGTTGAGTTATGCGCTTACCAACACATTTTGCGATTTATTTTTATATTATAGAAAATAGTATAGATATACATAAATATAAGAATCATCTTCATTTGTACATAATTAATATTCCTTTTATTAAATTTACAGGTGTTCCAAAAGATCCCAGCCTCCTCTATGATCCTGAGTAACTACGACCCGTTCTACTCTCCGTTGCTGTCACGGCTGGATGGCATATTTGCAAGGCTTGGTAAGTTTTACTTCCTTTTATAAATAATACCAGCCAGTAATTGTCCCACTGCAGGGCAAAGTCCTCTTCTCATACTCGTACAAAGAAGACAAACGCATTAAATACCACGCTTGTTCAATGTGGGTTGGCGATTTCGAACTTATTGTAACTATACGTCCAATTTTTCTCACGATTTTTTCTTTCACCGTTGTCAACGGTGTTCAAGATCAACTTAGAAAGTACATTATGAATTGAAAAAGTCAGATTGGTACTTGCCCGGATTTGAACCTACGACCTCAGCACGAGAGGTGAGGTCTTAGCAACTGCAACTTTTTTAGAAAACTGTTGAAGACTAATTGTTCTAATAATGTTTGTTTAATAGGCTTCAGTAATAAAATACTTTACGCTGGTTTTGTTTGTTTGTGTTTCATAATTATTATTTTCTAATTCATTTTTTTTTGTATATAGTGTAAGTAGTTAGGTTTAGTATTTTTTTTTGTATAGTTTACTATTGTTTAGTGTTTAAGTATGTACATATTTACACCTTTGTTTTACAAATAAATATTGTGCTTTTTTAGGGGTAATGAAAACAAACTTTATAGGTCCATATGCAAGTATTCCCACAACTCAGCAGAAAATTACAAAAAACATGTATTTAGTAGCATGCTTGACTTTCACAAGAATTGTACTCAATCTTTCTACCCCCTGGTTTCAGGCCTCGCCCCTGCAGAGAACTCGGTAGACGAGAACTTCGAAGCATGCAGGGAACAGCTGATCTGCCTGATGTACGCCAGTCCTGCCAAGTTCGCGCCATACAGCAACCTGGTGTCCGCTCAGTTGAGCAGGTTGGTATTTTTACTGGTATTTTGGTATTTCAACACAAATAGCATCACGCCGATATTTCTCTAAAGGTTGGGTGGAGGTGCACTTATAAAATTTTGATACTGCATAAAAAAATATTTTTTATTTTCTACAATTCTTTATACAAGGTGTTTGGTAGACAATACAACCAATTTTTATTAATTTGGAGTGTAGTCTTATGTGACTTGATTCACAATTCTAGCGAATTCACAAAGTTGTTAAAAGATTTTTGTGGCATGTGGTACATCATTAGCAAGAGGATAGACTGGAGAATTAATGAGGGAGTTGGAAGATCCCGGTCGCTTTTGTTTTTTTTTGTAGCCATATAAACAGCTGTAACATGTACAGCTTTAGTTTAAGTTTTACTTTGCGAGTGAATTAAAACAAAACTAAGTGACTAATGTCAATAATTTTGTATTTAAAAATACTCTTAAACAATACACATCGACATAAAATTAAAATTCAGAGTTTACGCCTTATTTTTATTTTATTTTTTATTTGAATGTAAAATTTGGGTCTTTTTTCAGTAAAACAATAAAAAGTCGATAAAAAAATTCCGTCGGTGCTCCGTAGACCAATTCAAATTTGACCAATTGGTCTACGGGGCAAATGACATGTTTCCATCGTCCAATTACCAACTGGGCTATGGAGAACACTGGACGTAAACCAAAACTATGTTCCATTATAACATTATAACCCCGAGTTCACACCAATCTCCTATACTTTGGGTTCAAAGAAGCCTTTGTTATATTTTTTGGGTCACATCAAACTGAATTCAAAAATATTATAAATAAATAAAAAAAAAAACAAAGATCAAAATTTATTTATTAGGTCATTAAGCGACAATAGAAAAAAAAAAAAAACTAATAATAATTGATTCGATCGTCGTAAATAAATACAATATAATGTTCGTTAATTATAGTTAATTTAAATAGAATCTTCAATGAAAAGATAGAAAAGCATGTCATCATCATCATATCAGCCGGAAGACGTCCACTGCTGGACATAGGCCTCACTCAAGCGTCGCCATTTGATCGGTCCCGTGGGTCTCGCATCCAGCGGATCCCCGCAACCTTCACCAGGTCCACTTGGTACTCGTAGGAGGCCATCCAATGCAACGTCTTCCGGTTCGCGGTCGTCACTCCAGAACCTTTCTACATAATCGGCCATCCGTTCTGCGAGCAATCTGCTCTGCCCACTGCTACTTAAGTTTGGCAATTCTTCGGGCTATGTCGGTAGCCCTGGTTCTCTTAAAAAGTATGTAAACTGTTTGAAATGGCCACTTCACCGAAAATATTGTAATTATGTATGGTGTAAATTGGTTGCCAAATGACAGTATGTCTTCGGGATGAGGGTATTGCGGAGACTGTTGTCGCCAATTCTGGGATCCCAACGGACTCAATGAGATAGATGTTCACATTGATTTGTATTGTAATCTTTGTACAAATGAATTGTTATGTCGTGATTATTCAGTAAATGATTATTGTTTCAAAAATTGATCTTGATATTTTTTTTAAATACTTGTGGACAAGGCTTTACTATACTATTAAACTGGGCAGCGGAACATTTCTCAATTCTCCATAGTCCAGTTGATAATTGGACGATGGAAACATGTAATTTTCCCCATAGACCAATTGGTCAAATTTCAATTGGTCCATGGAGCACCGACGAAAAATTCACAGGGCATGAGGGGTGTTAAGGGGTCTAAAAGGATAGCAGGTGAACCCTTCAGTCAACCATTTCAATTTGGCACACGATGCACCAAACACCCTGTATATTGTTTTTAATAATAAGTGTTTTTATGATGTGAAATTTACATCTAGTAGGTGTAAATCAGATATGTTTTGCTTAACATAATTTTTTTGTACCTTCCTTATTATTCTATGACTTTAAAAAACACATTACCCTCCTTCGGCAGTCGGGTAAAAAGGCCTCAGATCAAAATGTATCTACATTTTGATTAAATTGTCTTTGAGATTGTGACAATTTCATTAAAATACGCCCAGCGGTAATGATGCGATTGTCGTTATTTTGTCTGTGTTGGACATAATTTTACAGTTAATTACACGAATAAAACTCAAAATGTTCTTAGATCAAATTGTTAAAACAAAAAAATATATACGACTAGCCGTTTAGAAGTGATTCTCACTAACCCCCGCCGGAAAAAGAGGTGTGTTAAAAGTTTCACGTGTGTTGCTGTGTATCTGTGTGTCTATCTGTGGCATCATAGCGCCTAAAGGGATGAACCAATTTTAATTTATTTCATTTTGTCGAGAGTGTTTTTAGCTATATTTGAATAGAATAGGTTCAGCCGTTCAAAAGTTATGGGCGTTTTACTGTTTGAATCGTGGTGTTTTCGCAAGATAAATGTGTCGGGGGTATTTATTTTTTTTAAATTTTACGTGTTTTAAAATCAGCGACTGAGGGGTGACTGCACCTAAAGCAAACAACTTATGAAAATGTTTAAATGCTTTGTTATGCATTGGAGCATTGTTGTCGCTAGAGCACGAGACATAATAAAATATTAATGAGCATTTTGAAATGAGCTGGTTACATCCTAACATTTCTAGTTGTTTTATCAAGAAACATTTCCACATCTTACCCTCTCATTGTACTTATCATAATAGAGCATTGTAAGAAACACAGCCACTTTTGAATACATACTGATTTTCTAAAGAGACTTGCTTCTTAGAAATTGTTAGAGCTGAACAAAGTTTAGACCTAAACTTAAACCAACTTGCTCCCACCACGAAATCTAATTAAGAGATTATGCATACGAAGTTTTGCTTGTAATAGATAGCTGTGCATGATGTTGAGTACCTGCGTAGTAATTATATGCAATTTTAGTAATTGAATTGAAATATAATTTTTACGAAGTTCCTACTCTGGATAATAACACCTCGGCAATGATTCCCAAATCTCCATCAGTTGTTTACTCCCGTCGTTTTCTTCAGGTATTTAATCATAGACAAGACAAACAGGTCATCAATCCAACTAAATTCACATTCTGGGTACTTTACTAAGACTGCATGACCAGCAGCCTAATTGTGTAAGTAAATCGGCAAAAGAAACAATCTGTTTCTTTCCCAAAAACATATACATACACAAAAAAGTTGAATCTTTATTCAACTTTTTTGTGTATGTGTGTGTTTTTGTTTGTTTACTTACACAATTAGGCTGCTGGTGACCGAACCTAAGATCCCAAACTCACGCATTAGTAGCATTTACGATCACTACAACACTAACCAGTGTTCTAATGTGTTGTTCTTTATTATGTGACTGGCTGCCGCCCGCGGCTCCACCCGCATGGATATCTCAGCCGTTCAATACATTTTTGTCCGCATTAACTCAGCGAAATCTACAGAACGGCTGATTGTTTTTTCTTTTTAATCTTGTCCCTCTTAATTCCTGGAAAAATTTGGCTGGTCATTGAAAATTAGCTATATAACTGGTATAAGCTACATTGCTGTTAGGTTATAATCAAAATTTGTTTAGTATTTTTTGCGGAAAAGAGTAACAAATATCTTCACAAAATTTCACATTTTTAATTAAGATATGATAAGCAATCGTTTGATCTAGATGAAACAGCTCTAATATTTAATTTCACCTCCCACAGAGAACTGAACGAGCTTCGACGACCAGTCTCCGACAACCCTGAAATCCTGAGGTTCTTCAAATATATGAAGGCTGCAAGACGAGGACAAGAAGCTTCTGACTGCATGTACTCCTACCCGACTTGTACTGCCACTGCCCCTAAGACCCATACTATGGTCGCAGCCTACCATGATATCAACAAACTGGTCACTGCTAGGAAACTGCACTAAGAAGCTGCAAAACAACTGATGATACTACAGGCGGAGGAACCAATTTTAAGAAGTCTGGAAATGCAACTGCATTGCGGTCGACTGGCATCAAGCAATTCATCATCACCTCAAATGATATTGCTGGGGTCTATCGAAGAACGTAATCCAGCTGCCATGTACCATACTGTATTATTTGAGAGGATGATATCATTAGTGGGATGCAATTTAGTGCACTTGGATTCCAAAAAGGATTTATTGACATAATTTTTCTGACTGACAGTGTATTCCACTAACTTTGCAAGAAAGGTGTCGCCTGCAGTACTTATAAGGTCCTTTACTGACCTATATGTAAAGTGTGTGAATAATAAAAGTGGACTCATTTTTGGTGCGTGATCGTCTAAATTCTTTATGTGGTGTTCATCAATTTTCCTTCATGCAATCCCAGAAATACCTACTTAAATCATGTTCTTTATAAATTATTTCTTAATTATGAGTTCTCTAAAAAGTTATTAAGTATATTCAATTCATATCTTTTTGTATATATTTCAATGGAGCGTCTGATTCAAAACAGACCCTCCATTGAAATTTTCGGATATACTCACTTTCCATCACCATTATGATTGTAAACGTAACTTTGAAACTTTCGAGGCATATATCTTTGTTTCTGAACTGAGAACAAATAAGTATGAAGAATTTGTTCGCAGTTCTGCGAAGAATAACTTTATATTAACTGGAGTAGGTGCTTCACAGATGGCTTTTGTAAATTATTATTTGAGTTTTGTGGCAAAATTGGTCGGTTATAAATATGAAGTCTGATGTAGTATCCAGTATCTGTACGGTGTACCCCTCTGAAGAAAGTTAGGACATAATATTATTAAAAAAACTTAAAATATTGATCCATAGATATTGAGATTTCTAGTTGCATTTGAATAAGCAACCTTCCTGATGCTTGACGCGATACGGTTTTAATCGCGTCAAGCATCAGGAAGGAAAGAAAATATAATTATCACACCGGCGATTTTTACAAAGCGAAATTACAAGTACGTTCGATGCGATGAAATTCGACTGATTTGCACTTGAAATTGTCTTATCAAATACGTGCGGATATCGCTTAACAACGCAATCGCCTTCAGCTCACAATTGTTGAGAAAGAATTACGATTTAAAAAATCTATTATTCTTGTTAGTATATTAATTTATTTGAAGCGTGAATGTAATTTATTGAATGATTGTTTTAAGTGTGTGTAAAAAGTATGTTATTAAGTATCATACCTATTTATTACCTAATCTAGTAACTTATTATCCCAAAAGATTATTATTTATTTAACTTTTTTTTTACATAATATGGTCATTTATTAACTAGTTGAGCTGTTTTACCACCGTAGTCTGTTCAGAAAACTTAAGTAAGAAAATGTTTCGTATAATAAATGTATGTCCCGTAAAATAAACCAAACATTTTAATTGTACTTTTTTATACTTAAAATTGGAAATAAATGTCATCTTTATTTTGATCTAATACTTTTGTATAAAACGAAATCTATTTTTGTAAATTAAGTTTATTTGTATTTATTATTTCTAATTTTATTGCTTGGAATTAAAATATTACTAACAAAAAATCTAGGTACTCTAATATGCGCATACACATCGAACATTTCAAATCTAGCTAATGACGACGAACGCTAGATTTCTCAAAATGGCCTCTTCGGCAAGCGATGATGCACATATTACAGAATGATTTAATCGCGTATTCTATCACTGTGTGATTGATTAAAAAATAATGGCGACTGACTTTATTAATAAAATAATTATACAAATACTTGCAAAAAATTGCCAGCAAAATTCGCTTTTTCAAAGTGCAAGATGGCGTGTACTTGCGTAATGAAAAACATTTCAATATACAAGTTATGCACTTACAAAGACTTGCATACAAAGTTTTGCATATTCTAAATGCAAATGCAACAATCCAAAAAAAATATATAGTCAATGCATAAATAAATTAATAAATATATTTTTTGTTGTAGTATATTTTATTAATAAAGTCAGTGAGAGGGACTAAAACCATGGTGTTGTGTTTATTATTTATTTTTGTAGTCATAATCAAGTAAAATGTAGATTCAAATAAAAATTGTTGATCAAAATAATATACTAACTTTTATTTCTTAGTCGATAAATATGTCTTAACTGCCCCTTTTTTTCTATTCCCGCGTCGGGCATGTTTTAAATGCTATTTTTCCATCAGAATGTTCACAACAGCAGCCCGTAGTTACCAATTGTGCCCTATAAGCTCAAATGCGGTGAGCATTAGTCCCTTATTACATTGGTTTTAATCAATAATCAAGATTGCAAGATGCAAGAGTTGTTAAAAAAAACAGTGCATCAAGCTTGCCTTTGACTTCAACATAATTGACGAAATGTGGTGTAGGTACACTTCTGCCTAATCTTCTTGAGAATACAGGCATTGTGTTATGTAATGTGCCTACAGTGAGAATAAACATAACTCAGTATGGCCAATATCATTTCCAGCTTTTTACGATACCCAAGGGTAAAGATGAGGCTTATCTGAACATCCGCTTGCCAAAATAGGGATATAAAAGCATTAAAAAGTAATTAAAACTTTTACTGGTTATGTACGGTTCGTACACTTGCAGAGTTGTTGTTGTTGAGGTTGAAGCACGAAGAGAAAAGATCACTCAGTTTTCGTTAGATTTATTACGTATTTTTGTGTTTACAAGTAATACTGTTGACGATTCCTTTCTCTAATGTTAGTCACCGCGTAGCAGTTATCGTACTCATTGATTTAAAGTGTTTCATGTGTATTTATAATATTATTGGAATGACGCACGTATGGTGCACGGCACCGCGTCAGCAAAATATGTACAGTTTTAGACTGTACATCTTGGCAACCCAAAAAGAAGAAACCAACGAGAAGAGAAAGGAAAAGTCATCACAAAGCTAGTTAAGTAATTAATCAATCAAATAGAAAGGCGATGTTCCTGTTCCCAGGTTGAGGCTCCCGCCGCAAGTCCTTTGTTGTTTGTGCTGCGACGGTTTCATGCTGCTGGCACTCTGTTTTGCGGAAAACTTGAAGTTCAATATCTTCAGGTTGACTCGAAGTTTTGTTCTTAGCGTTGTGTGTGCAATAGTGTGGACAACGATTTCTCCCAACCACGACAAGTACGACTATGATGGCGATCGCCAGCAAAGAGTAACTTATGGCATATTGATGAATGTCGTGACTTGTTAGTGTTGGTAGTGAAGCTTCATTTTGCCGTTGAGTTGCAATTTTCTGATCAATTGTTACAATTTCCTGATCCGTAGCCTTTGACTGAAGGATATTTGGAGCATAACGATATGTTAAGTTCACTATCTTGTTAATAGATGTATCAAATGTTGGAGCTGTAAACTCATAATCCATCTTCATATGACTGCTGTATCGGCGTTGAGCGTAGATGGTTAAGTCGTTGGATTGCAGTACGCATCCCTGAGATAATGTCACTATGCTCGATAATGCAATGGTTTGTGATGTGACGTCGTTGCTACATATGATTCGTAATGCACACGTTTCGCAGCAAATCGCCAGCCAGCTGTTTTGAGTTTGTAACTCTATCCAAGTGTCTTTGCATGACGCGCGTTCGACGTCACAAGGTTCATTGTTTTGATGCGATAGCAGTTTTGCCTCACAAGGAGCGTTTTTGCTATGTAGGTCAAATGATGGCAGGTTTTTCTTGCATAAGAAATTCTGCGATTTTTGTTGCATGCAGTGTTTCAAGTCATCTTTGGACATAGACACGTAAATGTTCTTCTTGAAGTTGACAGCGATGTACTCGTTTGATAACTGCACATATGTAGTTTCCTTAGCATTGTTAACCGGTAAAGGTATCGCTTGGTATATTACGAAATCTTCGTTAGCTACAAGTGGAATATGTGCTTCGAAAAGAAAGTAATTTTCAGTAACTCGTGCTTTCACATTGATCAGCTTGTAGATATCTTTAATGTTTTCTTTGTAGTTCTCAACTGGTAGCGATAAAGATTTCGGAAGGCTTCCGGATATTTCCGTTAATTTTTGAATCAGACGCACCGGACTTATCAGATGGACATCTACATGACCTTGGTAGACGTTAGTTAGAGTATTAAACAGCATATCCTGGAACGTCCTCAAGCTGTTGATCAATAGGTACGTCGTTAACGAAGCAGAGTTGAGGTAGGTAGTAGCCGAAAGTATTTCCATTTCCGTTTCGATGGATGCTATATTTTTATTGGTCTGATTGATAAAGTTATCAATGGAGTTGAATTGACGCTGAATATTGTCTTCAGTTTGTTTCAATACTTGATTCTCAAGCTCCACAATCGTTGTTTGATTTTTTAATAACTCAAGTAAGTAGTTCTCATTGGTTTGCAGAGATTGAATATCGTTTTGATATTTCTTAGCGAATTGTTGGTCCAATATCCCAAACAGACTGTTAGCTATGTAGCCGACTCCGTCGATTAGACCCCGTTTCTTCCTGTTGCTCAGGTGTTTGTGGGGATTTATAAGTATAGAGTTGTAGTAGTTTAGAAGTTCTAGTTCATGATTTAATTGTTCCATGGTTGATCTGCAGTGTTGTAGATTCGTTTTTTGGCATAAGTTGTGAATATTCTCGAAGTAAGTTTGAGTACGACGAGTCCCATCCCAATAGTTTGTTAGGTTGTAGTACATCATTAGTATCCATTCATCGTGCACTACTTGCATTTTGCCGACGGTGTCATAGTATATGGGCCGCTCGCGTTCCAGACTTGTAATCTGAGTGGTCGCCGCCGGCGCTCCGCGCGTGCCATCGGTGGCGGTATAAGATCCCGTTACAAATGTAAACAATGATAACATTGTTATTAGTAACGTTGAGATAAGATTCTTTGACTTCTTCCGCTGTTCGTTTTTCGATTTCTGTGGAGGCTTATTTTTCATTTCGTTTTCTTTGGTTTCCTCAGTTTCAGAGTTCAATGGTAATGGCGACAGTTTTGTTATTGGGCGCTTTATGATTCCTGCTTGAGTTTTAACAGTAGTTACTCGAACATATCCATCAGATCCTGGATGTGTTTCCAGAATCCGACCTAGGGCCCATTTTCCCGGCGGTAGATTGTTTTCTTTCACCAGTACTACATCGCCTTCTTTAACGTTTCTAGAAGGCTTGTTCCACTTACTACGTGTTTGTAGAGTGGTAAGGTAATCGTTTGACCAGCTTTTCCAATATTGTTGAAACATATGCTCGGTAAGCTGCCATCTACGGCGTAAATCAATGTTTTTTACGTCACTGTAATCCGAGAGTGGCATGGACAATATTGGGCTTCCTGTAAGGAAATGTCCAGGCGTTAGGCAGTTGTAGAACTCTTCTGGATCTTCAGTTAGCGGGCACAGAGGTCTTGAATTCATGCAGGCTTCTATTTTTGCTAAAATCGTTATGAACTCCTCGTACGTTAGTTTTTGGTCCCCCAGTACTCGTCGCAGATGGTGCTTCATAGACTTGACGGCAGCTTCCCACAGACCGCCAGCAGTTGGCCAGGCGGGGGCGTTGAAATGCCACTCCACCTCCAATTTGGCCAGTTCGTTGAAAACATCTGGTTTCAGTAGTTGTTTGAACTCTTCGAATTCCTGACGAAGCACCTTTGCAGCGCCGATAAAGTTTGTACCACAGTCAGAGTACATGTGTTTCGGGGTGCCGCGTCTCGCACATAGTCTTTGGAAGGCCGCCATAAACGTTTCTGTGCTAAGGTCTGATACGAGTTCAATATGAACAGCTTTCGTCGCCATACATATAAATATGGCTATGTATCCCTTTGAAGTTTTTACGCCTCTACCCTTGTTGTGTTTAACATCCACATGACCGGTAAAGTCTACTCCTGTGTGCGTGAAAGGGCGGCACGGAGTGATCCTTTGCGGTGGTAGGTCACCCATCAGTTGATAGCTATCTGTCTTGTTGAAGCGATGGCAGCGTACACATCTTCGAAGTTGGTTCTTGACAGCCCGGTTGCCGCCAACGATCCAGTAACGCTGTCTAATATAAGTCAGCGTTAGCCGAGCTCCTCCATGTAATGTGGCTGAATGTGCTTGTTCTATAAGAAGTTGTGTAAATCTTCCTTTATGTGGTACGATTATTGGATTCTTCATATCCCCAGTTAATCTTGAGTGTTTAAGACGACCTCCGACACAGATGATGCCCGCTTTGTTTACATAAGGATTCAATTTGCAAATTGCGCTTTTCTTTGATACTGTTTCGTTGTTAACGATTTGTTTGTATTCAGAATTGAACTGCAATCGCTGCGCTTGAATTATGATACTAATGCGCGCTGCGCTTAGTTCACTTGTTGTTAGGTACGTAGTTTCCGATTTCGTCCTATTGCGCACATTTGTAATGAAGCGTAATATCCATGCGATGACCCTGTTTGCTTGTGTCAATGAGCTGCATTTGCTCAGTAAATTGATAATTATATTATGATCGATATTTTCTTGCGTGATTTTAGCGTGGTTTAAGCCGCCAAAATTCGTTTGGAAAGTGCAAGGCATATCTGCCGGCGGATCTTGTTTTGTTAAGAACTCTGGGCCTTGCCACCACAGGTTGAAGTTTACTAGTTTGCTTGGCAAAAGACCTCTTGAGGCGCAGTCTGCTGGATTTTGCTCTGATTTGACATAATGCCACTGAGCTGCAGGAATGACGTTTTTGATCTTTGTAACTCTGTTGGCTACGTAAGTTTCCCATCTTGATGTTTCGCCTTGAATCCACGCGAGGACCACTTGAGAATCCGACCAAGCCCGTGTTGATATGTTATATCCACAGAATGTTTCCTTGGTTTTCTCCATCAAGTCAGCTAGTAGCTGAGCACCACACAGTTCCAGTCTTGGTAGTGTTGTTTTCTGAGTCAGTGGAGCCACCCTTGTTCGAGCAGCAAGTAGAGTTACGATGGGTTGGCCATGTTCGTTGAACGCCTTGCTGTAAATAACGCAAGCGTACGCCTTTACACTTGCGTCGCAGAAGCCTAGCAATTCGACACATTGTTGTGTGTCGCCAATCCATCTATTTATCGTTATTTTATTAATGAACGGCAGTTCTGTTTTTAGGTTCAGCCACTCAGATTCAATGTTGCTGGGCACTATGTCATCCCAGCTAAGTTTACTCATCCAGACTTTCTGGAATAGTAGTTTGGCCTTGACCGTTACTGGGGAGAGCCAACCCAATGGGTCGTAAAATCTTGATATGGCTGAGAGTAAAGATCTCTTTGTTAGTTGTTTGGAGTTTTCCACAGGCCAGTTAAAGTGGAAGTTGTCGCTGTTTGGATTCCAACCGAGGCCTAACGTTTTGCTTGATTCTTCCCCTTTAAAATCAAACATGGTTTGAGTTGAAATTTGATCCTTGCGTAAGTCTTCCAGTATAGCGCGGTCATTGGCTGTCCACTTCCGTAAATTCATACCTCCTCCTTTTAACAGTTGGATCAAGGAGTTTTGCAGTTTTTTCGCTTCTGTGAGGTTGTTATGGCCGCTAATGACGTCATCTACGTAGCATTCTTCTATGAGTGTCTTGGCAGCTGCCGGATGTTTGTGACCGTCGTCAATGGCTAGTTGCTTCAATGTTCGCATAGCTAGCCATGGTGCGCATTTGGTCCCGTAGGTTACTGTGCAGAGCTGGTAATCGCGAAGATGTTGATCTCGTGAGTCCCGCCATACAATTCTCTGTAGATGTTGTTGTTCTTTTGAAATCCAAATGCAGCGGTACATCTTTTCAATGTCAGCCGTAAATGCGTATTTATACGTTCGCCATTTCAGTATAAGGGCCTGAATGTCCTTTTGTAAGTTGGCGCCTTTTTCCATGACGTTGTTCAGGCTGACGCCAGTCGTAGTTTTTTGAGAGGCGTTAAATACGACCCTCAACTTTGTTGTTGTCGAGTTTTCTCTCAAGACCCCGTGGTGCGGTAAGAAGTAGACGTCAGTAGGTATCTGAGGTGCTAATTTCATGTGACCCAGATCCGCGTACTCTTCCATGAATTTTTTGTACATGGAGGAAAGCTTTTCGTTCTTCTCTAGCCGTTTTTCCAACTGTAGAAACTGCGAAACCGCAATTGTTCTAGACTTGCCTAGTTTCTCTTTGTAGTCTGGAACTAGAGGCATTTTGACGATGTACTTTCCGTCAAATGATCTTCTTACAGTTTCGTTATAAAATTGTTCACACTGGTCATCTTTGGGGATATCTTTAGTTTTTTGAATTTCTTCATTCTCCCAAAATTTTGTTAAATCCTCTAAGTTGACTACAGTAACGTGGCAGTTAAACGTTTGTTTCATCTTTCCGCATAAAATCCACCCAATTTGCGTTTGTTGTGCAACTGGGGAGCTGTTATTGCCTTTCAATACACCTCCTAGGATAATTTCGGAGTATACGTCGGCTCCTAGTAATAGGTCGATTTGCCGAGATACGTTGAAGTCAGGATCTGCAAGTTTCAAGTTTTTCATGTGACTCCATGCACCTTTCTCGAACGTTTTCATAGGCAGGTTGTTTGTTAGCTTCGTCATAATAAGTGCTTGAGTTTCAAAGTTATAATCGGAGTGAATCGATTGACAGGTAAGTTTCAGTTTTCCCCTGCATTCTCTGGAAACAGAGCCGATTCCCGATACTGATGCGTTGATCCCGCGCCGAGGAAGACGTAATATTTGTGCAGCGTTTTCTGTTATCAAGTTCACCTGTGAGCCTTGATCGAGCAACGCACGTAGTGTTACATAAATCCCATCTGCAGATTTTATTCTCAGCTGGACCGTAGTCAGTAGAACCTCCATGTTGTCTTTAGACAAATGGTTAGATGTTGGTTGTTGAGATGAAGGGCGTTGTTCAACATTGTTTTTTCTAGTCGCTGACGTTATGGTTTGGTTGTCCGGATTGTGCAATAGTGTGTTGTGTTTCAAGTTACATTCTTTGCACATTTTCGTGGATTTGCACTCGTCATTTCCGTGGCTGAATAAACAGTTTTTGCACAGCTGCAGTTTCGACACGGTGTCATTTCGCTTGCCAAAGTCCATTTGTAGGAATTTGTCACATTGGCGCAGAACGTGACTTCCGTTGCAGAATGGGCATTTACCGTAAATAGCATGATAGTTGTTTGTTTTATTTTGATTGAAGTTATAGTTATGTTTCTTCATCTGGGTTTGCTTGTTGAATGTTTTCCAGTTGGATGATTTTTCTGTGGCTGTAGGGTTCGCCCTTTTAGCTGATTTCATCGTTTCGTATGCCATGAACTGTGTTTCGAGGAAATACAGGAAGTCGTGGAGGTTCTGTAGTTCTCTGTGATCTTGAAGTTCTTTCATGTAGTCACTCAAAGTACTGGAGTCCAGTTTTTGTGACATGATGTGCACAATGATCGGGTCCCAAGTTGAAGTATCAATACCGATGTTAGAGATGCCGTTCAGGCATTCGGTAATGACGTCATGCATCTTCTTCAAATTGTATGAGTCTGCATGTTGTATGATCGGCAGATTTAGCATGTTGTTCATAAATGAAGTAAACTGGAGGCGACGATTGTCGTAGCGCTGAATTAATATATCCCAGCATGAGTTATAGTTTTCAGTGCTAATGGTCAGATGCTGCACTAAGCGTTCAGCTTCTCCTCGCAGCTTGGTCTTTAAGTGTTGCATTTTCTGCGCGTTGTTGATCATAGGGTTTTTGTGAATAGCTTCCAGAAATAGGTCTTTGAAGGAGATCCACTGACTGTAGTTGCCGGAGAACTCAGGGATTTCGATCTTAGGTGTCGATTTCTGGTAGTGGACGGTGGACCAGATTTTGGCATGGATTTTCCTCTTTAGCTCATCATATTGTTGTTCAATGTCCGTGAACATTTTGTAGTAATGTTCGTTGGATCCTTTCAGTTGAAAGTCTATTTCCCAATGAAGTTTATCGATGGGTTCCCATTTCGATTTCAAGGTTGCGAAGTGGTCTTCCAGTTCCCATCTTTCCGATATAGTGATTAAGTCAATCTTGGAGATGACACGGTGAATCGCGTTGAAATTGCATTCTTGCTTGTTAAGCAAGAGTTGTATGTTGCTGTCGTCATCTTCTGAAGTCCCACCTAGGTCGAACTTCACGTTTTGTTTGCTCAAAGTCGTCAGTTTGCTAGTTATGTCTGTTTTAGTTGATAAGAACATTTCTTTAGTTTTTTCGTAGACGTCGTCCTTGAAATATGCTATGTTCTTATCTTCTAGTTCGAGCAACAGTTGGGCATGCCTGCCTTCGAAGTCTTGCCATTGGTTTTCTAGCGACGACAAGCGTTTCTTCAGGTATTCCACAGATTTTCGTGATGATGAATCCTTGCGATAGTTGACACATAATGCTTTGATGTTATCGAAGCACGTTGACTGCAATTCTAGCATATCCATGTTGATGCTTGCTGACACGTCGTTGACTGTGGCAGGAGAGCGTTGCGTTGTATTGCGAAGGCTACTGCGTTGCTTGTAGTCTTCTCCGTTTCAAATCTTGAAATCGTTGACTTACTTGATTTGAAATGGTCAGTGGAACTCAGCACCCTTGCACCTCTGTCACGATATTATGCGACTTCTCAATCTAGCTGGGGCGACCCGCTTCTGGGAGACCAGCTAAACCGATTCGCTACCGTAAAGAGACACAGTGGCACCAAATATCCGGCTCGAAGGACCAAAAAATGTACGGTTCGTACACTTGCAGAGTTGTTGTTGTTGAGGTTGAAGCACGAAGAGAAAAGATCACTCAGTTTTCGTTAGATTTATTACGTATTTTTGTGTTTACAAGTAATACTGTTGACGATTCCTTTCTCTAATGTTAGTCACCGCGTAGCAGTTATCGTACTCATTGATTTAAAGTGTTTCATGTGTATTTATAATATTATTGGAATGACGCACGTATGGTGCACGGCACCGCGTCAGCAAAATATGTACAGTTTTAGACTGTACAGGTTAATAAAAATATGTGAATATATCACCGGTTTCATGTAGGTATGTGGATAGAAGAGGTAATATATCTCGGTTAATATTTTGTCACTTTAGTATAAAAGCTTTTTAATGAGGATGATAAAGAATATCAAAATAAGCAAGCTGAAATGGTAATGGCTCGGCAATATTAGCCAAAGAATCGATAACCTTTGGGGTTGACGTGGTCTTAAGTGGAGACCACGAACTGGTTAATAAAAGGTGGGAGACCCTCGAGCCAGTTGACACGGCAATATTCGCAGGCTGGCAGCTGGATGAGAGTAGCTGAAATTCGAAATAAATGGCGTGCAATTGGAGCAGTGGACTGCTGAAGGCAGGTGATGATGATGATAAAATTTGTATAATTAATTTTGAGATATTATTATTATATTTAATTAAGAGTCTGTTGTGTCCCACTGCAGGACAAAAGCCTCCCTTTTTTGCTCCCTCCCACCTCTCTTCTTTTCATTTTGCTTTGTCTTGCTACGGCCAATCCCACAGATAAGAGTCTAAGGCCCAGTTTTTTGATCGATAGTTAACCCAAGTAATGGTTAAATGCTAACCTACGGTTTTAAATTTCGGTAAAACGCGTTTATTCATCAATTTTCGGCATCACAAATGGTGAAATAAATTGAAGAGTTAATTATTCGATCATTTGTTAGACTAAAAATATATGTATAACCATTGGTTAAGTTAACCACGGATCAAAAAACAGGACCTTATTCGTAACGACATCTATTTCTGAGTCGACCGCGTCGCCGACGCCAGTTCCTGTTATTCGGTATACAATTAGTGGCTACTTTTACCCAATTCTATTTATTTTAGTACCTATATGTAAAACTATTATTTATTTCGTGTTAAGATGTCGATTACGCTTGATGAAAAGCGATGAATGGGGTCTAAGCTGAAACGAGCAAACCCAGAATAACACACAAACAAAAAAATAACACTCTTTCTGTAAAAACTGGTGGGTTATAGGTAATAAGGAACACAGACGCTGGCAAAAAGTTCCACAATTTTGCTGCGCGCATATTAAATGTGGTTGAAAAGCACAATTTTAACTTCTGTACTTTTTTAGTATTACAAAAAAAAACATAAAAAAAAATCCGAGTCTCATTATGATATTTTGTTACACCGAATAATCAATATCATCATTTCAGCCGAAAGACGTCCACTACTGAATATAGGCCTCACCAAGTCTCGCTACATCGACCGTTTCACCGAACGAGTAACCAATGCGAACGTCAGAGAGACATTGACAGCTTCAAAGAGCACAGTTATTATGAGTTTTTTGTAGGAACTAAACGTGCGTCATTATAGTATACTACTGTACTCAATTTTGATCCATCTGCCCACTTCAACAAAACAAACGGTTCCCTTCAGCACCACATATCAAAACAAACATAGGTACCTAAAATTAATATATTTATCAAACATTACCTTCATACAATATCACACGTACCCAAACTTAATAAATAGACCGTGTCTAAACATGTTTGCTGGGATAATTTAATATGGAGGGATCACAATGGAATTAACATACCCTGGTAGATTAAATTGTCGAAGGAGCCGTTGAGGGATCAGAATTAAATAGATTACAATATGTGTTTTCAAAAATATTATAATATGAAGATTTTTTTATTGGGTGGAAATTATTTGGTAACGGAAATTGAGGATTACAGTAAAAAGCATTGTGAGACTCGAGACAAGTGGCAATCTATCAATAGTGTGGCGATAGCTATTGGAACAAGTAAAATTTTAAAATTTAAAAAAGCGTCACTATTTTATTTAATGCTACATAATTTATCTAGTAGTAGCCACGCTTCAATCGACAATCAATTTTAATTCAATTGAACACGTAATTATGAAACGATACTCGTATCTTGCGAAAACCCCCTATTCAAACAGTAAAACTCCCTTATTTTTTGAACAGCTGAACCGATTTTCATCAAACATAGCTATACGATCAAGACATCAATCAAACGAAAAAAAAAAACTAAATAAAAATCATCTATATCAATCATCCGTTTAGGAGCTATGATGCCACCAGACAGATACACAAATACACAACAAAATCAAATAGTTTATTTCAAATAAACCTTATGGGTACTTTTGAATTGTCAAAAAATATAATGAATCTAGTTGCACATTCGCAAGCATCAGTCACAATTATTTGGTTACATCATTAATGTTGGAACGAAAACTAGTCTCAGTTGTTAAATAATTCAAACACATGTCTAACTTCACTTTTGCTGGTACAGCATCGCGCATGAATGTGTCTTGTCGTTGTATTACCGGACTGATGAGGTGCAATGCTTCATAATTTTCGATTATTATACACATAATCAATCTATACTCTTTGAGATCTTCAATCCTTATTTCTTCTACAACTTGAACTGAACAACTAAGCTGGTCGTGGACTGTCCTATTATTTAGCCCTATATTTGAACGCCACTGTCCTTCTAAACTAGTCTGTCCTACTGTTCTGCCCTAGTGTGAAACTAGCTCATGGTCTTCACATGTATAGGTCAGGACATATATCAGCAATAACGATTGTCTGATAGTCAAAATGTGTGTCAATGCTGGTTGATCCACTGGTGATTGCCGATACTCGGGGGGTCTCAATTTTTTAAATGTGTAAATGGTCATCCATGCAAGGACCAGTTTTAACTGCCGGAGGGGTCGCATTTTAGGTGCGACAACAAATTACTTTTTCTCATTTTTCAACTGAAAACTTACCCAATTTACAATGAGGCGAATATGTTCTACCGATCTTAATCGTAGCATTAATTTTGTCACTCACCTCACCATTTTCGGGCATACAATACAAACTGTTAACACTGCATTGATAGGCTCTCGTTTGATCACTATCTCACCTGATGGTAAGCGATGATTTGGTTGATGGTGAAGCATGCTTGCCTAGAAGCAACCTATTCACTTTTGTCTAAAGACGGCTGTAGCTACCAGAAAACACAGACTCCGCCTGGGAATTTCTCTCTTTAGCTGAACAATTATACAAGTATTCGCAAAAAGTTTTGTGCATATGGGTGGGCTGTCCACAATGTACCGATGGGACATCACCGTGCGTCTTGTAGTTCGATGATGTAATGGGCTTCGTCATCATCATCGTCATCATTACGGCTGAAAGACGTCCGCTGCGGGACATAGGCCTCCCCCATGTGACATCATATCGATCGGTCTTGTGTGTTGAGACACATGATGACGATGGCCTGGGTAAGACTGCATGAATTGGTTGAATAGTCATCCAACCATTTCTCGCAGTCTTCACCAGGTCTTCGATCCAGGGAGTCATTCGTACGCGGACGCCACTCCAGCACGTTTCAGCCCCATACGAAATCCGTTCTGAGAGCAACGTGCCCACTTCGACTTCAGTCGGGCAATTCTTCGGGCTATGACGGTAATCCTGAAGCTCCCGCGGATGTTTCATTTCTGATTCGGTCACGCAAGGAAACGCTGAGAATAGCTCTCTCCATTGCCATTTGGGTGACTTTTAGCCTTCTAATATGGCCATTGTGAGCGACCACGTTTCGGGTCCGTATGTCATGGTACGGGCTCAGCGGAATTAAATTATGTATGATTGTTTACACGAGTTCTCAGTCAAGTGAAACGAGTAAATACCCTCTTATATATTTATTTCACTATGACATTTATTCCTCTTCTATCTCCTACTCATCCTGTCAGAAAAAATAACAGTAATATTATTTACTTTGGCGTCTTTACTAAAGCTGCTTGTCAGTTCTCTGTTCTCTGATTGACAGCCATTCATAAAACGGCTTTTCCCGTAGCCAGGAGGCATTGCCTGCCAAACAGGAAAACAATAAAAATATTCTTGATATTTGTTGTTTATTTATTTTCTATTTGTAGAGGACGATACCATGAAATCCATCCATCTATTAATAATAAATATTTGTTTAGTTCGCTACAGGCCCTGCGTTCGATTTCCGCGTCGGAAAAGTGTTATTGTGTTTATCTACCTGGGATTTCTCAGTAGCAGCTTGGAACCTGGATTTGTGCTCGGTTGCTAGCAACAGGATTACTCCCTATTACACCAGCGTGTAACTCGCATTTAAATTTGTTGTATATCATTTGAGTTTTATGAAACATCAATAGATCTCAAATTGAATTTATGAAGTCCAACCGCACACGTCAAGCGCCCGCCACGCGCCCGCCTCGCCCCCGCCACGTCAAACCCGAGCTCACTCCACACCATAAGACTCAAGTTATTTATACAAAATATTTCCACGCGGGTGCTGACGCGCGTGGCGTGTGCTTAGCGGGCGCGTTTTGTTATAGTGCGCGTGGAACAAGTTGGCCGCGCCTTAGGTGGCGCGTCATCTCGCTATTGCAATCTCATGTTCGTTTTGTCTAAACTAGCCGGAACTTTCAACGCGTGTTGCCGTCGCAAAGTACGGCGCTGCACTAGTTTAGACAAAACGCACATGAGATTGCAATAGCGAGATGACGCGCCACATAAAGCGCGGCCAACTAGTACCGCGCGCACTATAACGTAACATACCTACATAACAGGAGAAATGTGGGTGTATCGTATGTAGAGTAATTCTTCTCCTATCATTTAGTCCATCCAAAGGTTGTCTGTAAGTGATTGCCTAGTGCGATAAGACCGCCCATTGTACACTTGTATATGTGAACGTTTGTCCTCTATGTTTTTTGTGGTGTACGTGGGACACTCAGAAAGTTTTGCGAAACTAAAAAAAATTGTTCTATACGTACATATATTTTTATTAAATCTTTTCAAAGTACTTTCCACCAGCCTCTATACAAAGATTCATGCGCCTAAACCAGTTTTCAAAACACTTTTTCCAGTCCGCCGCAGACACCTCGTTTACAGCCTGCTCGAACGCAGCCAGCGCATCTTCCGGCGACGAAAATTGTATCCCTTTGAGCTGATTTTTTATTTTTGGGAATAAAAAGAAGTCACACGGTGCTAGATCAGGGCTGTAAGGAGGGTGACCCAGGAGTTTGACTGGCGTGCTGTCCAGGAAGTCCCTCGTTTTGAGTGCGGTGTGCGCAGGTGCATTGTCGTGGTGGAGCAGTAGCCCGCGGAGCCCTGTGTTTGGTCGCTTGTTGCTTATAACAGAGAAAACTTCTGGCAAACATTTGGTAGTATACCATTCGGCATTAATGCTTCTTTGATCCCGTAAGGGAATTGATACCAAGTGGCCAGTCAAATTAAAAAAGCTAGCGATCAAAATCTTACCCCCGCTTCTAGATCGCTTCACTTTGGTAGGCGTTGGCTCATTTTGAAACACCCAAACAGTCGACTGGCGCTTGGTTTCTGGGTCGTATTGATAAATCCAGGACTCATCACCTGTAACGATGTCGTAAACACGCCGAGACGAGCCTGCTTCAAATTTGTTAAGCATATCACGGCACCATTCCACCCGGGCCTGCTTCTGAGCATCGGTGAGGTTGTGCGGCACCCAGCGTGATACTATCCTCCTCACGCGAAGATGGCTGTGTAGAATCTCGTGAACGCTTCCCGATCCAATCTTCAATATGTGTTGAATCTCCTGATATGTAATTCGCCTATTGTCTTGGATTAAATTTTTCACTGCTAGCACGTTTTCTTCGGTAACAGCCGTCAAAGGGCGACCGCTTCTTTCGTCATCCCCCAAAGTTGGTCGACCGCGCTTGAATTCGTTATACCAACGATACACGGTTGCCTTGGAAGGGCCTTCATCCATGAATGCCATTTGAAGTCTATCGTACGATTCATCCGGTTTCAGGCGACACTTGAAATCGTATAAAATCATAGCTCTAAAATGTTCCCGGCGCAGATCCATATTTCAGTGAGACACAATACTTTGAATTAACTCGCAAAAAATGTGGAGGGAAATTTTGAAATTGGAACTTACTTATTTTTACTTATAAATAATCATATTTTCGAAAAACATTATAACTGGCCAGTCTCCCATATATAAAAACTTTTTTTCGCAATACTTTCTGAGGGGCCTGGTACAATAAAGAATATTCGAATAGTTAGTCGTAATATTTCGATAGAGACTGGAAAAGTACCGAGGGCTTGGAAGCAAGCCAACGTACAGCCTGTGCCCAAGAAGGGCAGTCGAGCTGAACCGGCAAACTACAGACCCATCTCTGTAACGTCCATCCTCTGTAAAAGTATGGAACGTGTGCTTAACGGAAAGCTCCTGGCATACCTAGAAGCGAACGACATTCTCAGTGACCGCCAATACGGCTTCCGCCGAAATCGGTCCACTGGGGATCTTCTAGCGTATGCCATTCACATCTGGAGTGAGGCCATCAAGAAACACGGGGAAGCGCTAGCCGTCTCCCTCGACATCTCGAAGGCTTTCGACAGGGTCTGGCACGAAAGCCTCATTGGTAAGCTTCCCACCTTCGGACTGCCTAGTGGTCTGTGTAATTGGATTGCGGACTTTCTGAGGGATCGATCCATCCGAGTGGTTATCGATGGCTGCTCGTCCGGTCAGTTAGATATCAACGCCGGAGTCCCTCAGGGGTCAGTGCTCTCGGCAACATTATTCTTGCTGCACATTAATGATCTGCTAAAACCCGGCACCTTTGGGTACGCAGATGACAGCACTGTTGCTGAGAGATACGTGTCCGACGCACGAACTACTGGGCCTCAGATTCGGTCTCTCCGGGAGGACATGGTCGAACGCTTGAATCTGTCCTTGAAGGCGGTCTCCGAATGGGGTGATGCCAATCTGGTCAGTTTCAATGCTACTAAGACCCAGGCGTGTCTTTTTTCTGCTAAGAAGAGCCAATTTCACCCGGCTCCATCTTTCCGTGGTGTAACCGTGCCGTTAACGGACCATCTCGAACTTCTTGGTATTACGTTGACATCAACCCTTAATTTTGGTCCATTCATAGAGGCGAAAGCTCAGTTGGCTGCAAAAAAGTTGGGGATTCTTGCAAAGGTGAGACGGTACTTCACACCTGAACAGCTGCTTAACTTGTATAAAGCGCAAGTTCGATCGTGCATGGAGTACTGCTCTCACCTCTGGGATGGATCTGCCAAATACCAGCTTGATGCACTTGAGTCGATTGACAAACGGGCCAAGAAGCTTATTGGCAATGATGCACTGGTCGCGTCAAAGCTCCAGAGCCTCGAACATCGACGCCGAGTTGCCAGCCTGTCGGTTTTTTATCGGTTACATTTCGGGGAGTGTGCGACGGAACTGCACAATTTGATTCCGCCTAGCCCTTTCCATCATCGGACTACAAGACGTACGGCCATGCGCCATCGGTACATGGTGGACATCCCACCCATACGCACAAAGCGTTTTGCTAATACTTTCATTGTGCGCACAGCTAAGGAGTGGAATTCCCTTCCGGAGTCTTTGTTTCCTGATAGCTACAACCTTGGGATCTTTAAGTCAAGAGTGAATAGGTTTCTACTAGGCAAGCGAGCTTCACCGTAGGCCACATCATCGCTTACCATCAGGCGAGGTAGTGATCAAACGCGAGCCTATCAATAATAAAAAATAAAAATATAATAGAGCGCCTCTGCCTAGCCCTTCTGGAAGTACTAGGCGTGATGTTATTTCGTGTGTTTATTAAATCTTAATGTACAAAACTGGTAACTCCGGTGTCACGTGTGCTCAGAGTGGGGACTGTCCGCCCACCGAGTGATCTCACACAAGCCGGGGCCACGAGGAAAACGTGCTGCCGTGTACAACGAAGCTCAGGGAACACCCTTTTATTCTCTCCCCGGGAATCAGAGCTAACAGCCACGCACAGAGGGGGTTCCGGGTGGTTTTAAGAGGTCACAGAGTTTCATGTGCTCATGGTAATCACCGGGGTTTTAGTGATGTTAAAATCTTACACTCCCTTCATACATTCATCACATATAATAATTTCAGATTTTTTCCTAAGCAAACTTCGGAGATATTCGGGGGGGGGGGGCGGTATGTCTTTTTACATTTTTTGTCAAAGCTCGAAAATTATAGGGCAAAAAATTTATTTTTTGAGAATGTTCAATGTGATGTGCGCTATTTAGCGCTCTTCATATGATACCCCACATGCCCCAGTTATCCCACTTAACCTTATTTGCAAAGTAGGTGGGCAAACGTCATCTAAAACGATTCCAAATTTCAAGTTAGATAGTATTAGTATTTCTTGAGATATCCAGCTGTGACAGACAGACTGAGTCACACCATAAGGGTTCCTTTTTACCATTTTGGTATGAACCCTAAAAGTAAAAACACAAAATGTTATGGTTTACAATAAAAAATAAGCCAAAGGTAAGTAAAGTTGTAAGTTAAAGTTGCAGCCAATACCTAAACTAAGATAAGTTAATATCTTGTAATTATAGGTGATGAAGTATTGGGTTATTTGATATTCTTGAAAGATAATGGTGACATCTGACAATTACCAGGCCCCTCAGAAAGTATTGCGAAAAAAAGTTTTTATATATGGGAGACTGGCCAGTTATAATGTTTTTCGAAAATATGATTATTTATAAGTAAAAATAAGTAAGTTCCAATTTCAAAATTTCCCTCCACATTTTTTGCGAGTTAATTCAAAGTATTGTGTCTCACTGAAATATGGATCTGCGCCGGGAACATTTTAGAGCTATGATTTTATACGATTTCAAGTGTCGCCTGAAACCGGATGAATCGTACGATAGACTTCAAATGGCATTCATGGATGAAGGCCCTTCCAAGGCAACCGTGTATCGTTGGTATAACGAATTCATGCGCGGTCGACCAACTTTGGGGGATGACGAAAGAAGCGGTCGCCCTTTGACGGCTGTTACCGAAGAAAACGTGCTAGCAGTGAAAAATTTAATCCAAGACAATAGGCGAATTACATATCAGGAGATTCAACACATATTGAAGATTGGATCGGGAAGCGTTCACGAGATTCTACACAGCCATCTTCGCGTGAGGAGGATAGTATCACGCTGGGTGCCGCACAACCTCACCGATGCTCAGAAGCAGGCCCGGGTGGAATGGTGCCGTGATATGAATAATTTGAAGCAGGCTCGTCTCGGCGTGTTTACGACATCGTTACAGGTGATGAGTCCTGGATTTATCAATACGACCCAGAAACCAAGCGCCAGTCGACTGTTTGGGTGTTTCAAAATGAGCCAACGCCTACCAAAGTGAAGCGATCTAGAAGCGGGGGTAAGATTTTGATCGCTAGCTTTTTTAATTTGACTGGCCACTTGGTATCAATTCCCTTACGGGATCAAAGAAGCATTAATGCCGAATGGTATACTACCAAATGTTTGCCAGAAGTTTTCTCTGTTATAAGCAACAAGCGACCAAACACAGGGCTTCGCGGGCTACTGCTCCACCACGACAATGCACCTGCGCACACCGCACTCAAAACGAGGGACTTCCTGGACAGCACGCCAGTCAAACTCCTGGGTCACCCTCCTTACAGCCCTGATCTAGCACCGTGTGACTTCTTTTTATTCCCAAAAATAAAAAATCAGCTCAAAGGGATACAATTTTCGTCGCCGGAAGATGCGCTGGCTGCGTTCGAGCAGGCTGTAAACGAGGTGTCTGCGGCGGACTGGAAAAAGTGTTTTGAAAACTGGTTTAGGCGCATGAATCTTTGTATAGAGGCTGGTGGAAAGTACTTTGAAAAGATTTAATAAAAATATATGTACGTATAGAACAATTTTTTTTAGTTTCGCAAAACTTTCTGAGTGTCCCACGTACTTTGACTTGGGAAAAGGGTTGTAAGCCACCTTTGGGAACCCCACAGGCCTCTGACGTGGCTATTTCAGACTCACATTAACTATAAACGTCCAAGTTGCCTCGTGATCTTTTCCTTTACCGTTGCTTGTGATGTCCAAGATTAACTTAGAAAGTGTATATGAATTTGAAAAAGTTTATTGGTACTTGAACCCCGACCTCAAACAACGACATGAAATAATTAACTCTGTATAATTTTGTGACAGACTCATAGATACTTTTATTACTATTATGTTTTTTAAGTATCGCCGACGAATCTTACAAAACAATAGCATCTTACACAAAATGTAAAAATTCTTACTAAATATCATTTTCCTGTAATGCACACCCAATTACAGGCAACCACAGCTTACACATAATTGTATGATTCATTACATTTGTCATATTTTAAGCCTCTTGTAATAGGAGGCGAGTTTTTTTTGGGACATTCCCACCGCACTATTCCCAAACCACTGCAACTCCTGAAATCCAGAATCAATAGCGGTGACAAAGTCCCGGAGATTGAATTTAACTGTCTTGGATCCCGCAACGAAAATAATCAGAGAAGAAGAAGAGGAAGAGGAGGAGTTGGAAAACAAAAACATAATTGCCACTTCCCTCCATATCAAGCAGGATTCGAGCCTGTTGCCATCGACCGGGCACAAATGCAGACTCCGGTCTGCTACACACCTGGGAAATTCCAGATGGAAAACCAAATAACAATTTGCCCGATCCGGGAATCGAACTCAGGACTTCAAGCTCACCAGTAGCGTTTGCGACCAACGAGGCAATGATGCTCGAAATTTAAATATAGTACACAGTACAATGTCGTGACAAACTCGCATCATCATCATCAGCCTATTAATGTTCCCACTGTTGGGACACAGGCCTCCTCTCTGTGGGAGGAAATGGGCCGTAATCCACCATTCGGGCCCAGTGCGGGTTGGTGGATGTCACATGTCTTCAAATTTTTGGTTCAAGGACATGAGAGCAGTAGTGATGAAATAATTAACATAAAGTAAAGCGCCTGCCTGGTTTCGAACCCACGACTCGCAAGATATAAGTTGTGGCCAAAACCAAAAAAACTGGGTCCCAAATCCTAAAAAATCATAAAACGACAAACTCTTAGGTACTTTAAAAATATATAATTGCTCTTTCTCTATTTTATTACAGTATTCATTACTTAATTATTTTTCCGATAGATCATAAAAGCCGGCACAAAAAAAAACATGTTTATATTTTACTTTGTCGTTTTAAGTCTTTCGGAACATATAAATTCCTTTAAGTATTTGCCTTTTTAGAACAAGAATATTAAAATCTTTGTAGTTCTTTGCGTAACAAAATAGTACAAAAATAATAATAAAGAACTAAGTAATGAAAACAGCAGTTCTTTAGTCTCTTAGTCACAAAGAAAACATAGGAATTTGTTTGTATAACTATTCATTTTTAAGGCTTATTACTCTCTTAATACGAAATGTTTCGTCAGTAGTATAATGTAGAAAAAAACTACAATATATTTTATTATTTTACTACATTACTTATATTATATTTTATATTGTGAATTCAGATTTTTCCATCTGTTTTGACTGGCAAACTTGTAAATGAGAGAACTTTGATTTTGCTACACTCCAAATTTAGTTTAATATCTGTCTATCTACGTGTGTTTTAAGTCTTCTATGTTTTGAAGTGGCATTCAATATGTAATATCGGCAAAGGTTTATTAACCTAAGTATATTAGTGAGTGTCTTCCAAAACCGTGTGCATTACTGCTTTGAAGAATACAATTATTTCTAGTCAGTACAGATTCAGATTTCTCCCCGGCGACATACCAAAACTCACCCTGTTGTTTTATTTTTATCAAGCCATGTAAAGTTCTTCTATTTGTTTTATCTTTCTTTTCCACTATATCATTGACAGTTCTTTATATTAGGCTCAGAACAAAGTGATATTATATCATAGTATAACGACAGTCAAAAATTTTTGGGATGGTCACAGGCTCTATCGAAATATCATTGTGGTCCTTCCCAACCATGGATTTTGACAATTGTTATCAAGGATGGGCCATAATATACCACGCGGGCCCGGTGTGGATTGGTAGTTGACACATACATGTCTTTGAATTTTTAGTTCTAGGTCATGCCAGTTACCTCACAATGTTTTGCTACACTGTTTGATTAACAGCTTAGGGACAATATACGCAAACGTGTGTCCTAGTTTGAAAATAATCCGGATCGTTCCACTCATAGCTCATAGACCTGTGTCCAGTTTTATGATACATTATGCAGATAGTCCGCCCACAGTCTTTTGTTTTGTGTACTTGACTATACGCGTGGGTTGGTACTTGTGGGCTGAAGTCGAGTTTTGTTTCGGCCTTGTAGAGTTTTGGTTATGTAAAAGAAGGTTGGGATATTTCAGGCATTCTAACATAAAGGCGTGGTTCCATCAAGATCTATCAACTATTTTCCCTATTTTTAATCTAACTAATAGTAAACGTTTGTAATGATGATACGAAATGTTGCCATTTCTGTTTAAGCTTTGTTAAGTGATATGCTGAAATGTTCAGAATTAATTAAGTTTAATAAATAAAGTTCTTATTTCAGCGAATAGTTAGCTTTCGAGGATTTCTTTTAGGTTAATGAATTCGCTATTGAAAAATAAAGTACAATAGTCTATATTAGAGTACGATTGGAGACTCAATCCATACCTGCCAAGCTGGAACACAGCGACGCCTGAGAAATAAGTATTCTTCCCGCATGGCTTAGTTCAAAAGCGCCGAGACAATGAAGCTCAACGAGTCTTAGAGAAACAATTCAACTGTCTTGGGTTAAATCGTTGGGTTGGGTTAAATAAAAATATATTAATTTTCACTTCCCTCCAAATCAAGCCAGATGGCACAGTCAATACCTTGCATATATAAGAATGTATTTTATCAGTAGTAACATTATCTATATATTTTTTAAAGTTACGTCTTCCGCAACACAAATCTACCATCCGCATGAAAGTAACAAAACTATTAATGACTCACTGTCAAGTCTCAACATTTTTCGCAAAAACAATTGTTGAGAAATATCAAGTCTTATGAGTCACGCTATACAAGACGGATCCAGTTTGAGACTATCCCTACTACTTTCTTGCTAGAAAGTTGACCTGTCTCGTAACGAACAAAACCATACAATTATAAACTCTACCTCTTGAAAACAAAGTTGTAATTCCTTTGAAAGAAAAAGAAAAGTGACGTATTAATCATCATTAGCATCAACAAAAGATTTTTAACTTTGTCGTTTATAGAATAGAGTAGGAATTAGCTTGGTCTTGACCAGAATCGGTATTAATCATCGGTGTATATTATTTTGTAATACGAATGTATGTTTTTCGGTTAGTAGTGCCGGATTAATGTGATTGCTCCGGGCATTAGGTCCGATAAAGGTTGTTGACTTTGTTATGGTCAAGTAGATTTGCAATGCTAACTGCAAAAGTAAAAGGCTATAATGCTATGAATTTTGTAGAAAACATTATCATTGGTACTATTGGGTGAAAAAATCTCTCTAATCTAATACCTTCAAACAAAAATTTTTGTATATTTGTAGATATATAATATAATAATATAATCTCGAAAACGGCTCCAACGATTTTCATGAAATTTAGTACGCAGGTGGTTTCGGAGGAGATCACTCGATAAAACTAGGTTTAATTTTTAGGAAACGTAGCTTTCTCTATTTTCTCCCGAGCAGAGCTCGGTCGCCTAGGTACTTAATATAATATGTTATTATGTCATTTGGGACGTTGGCTCTACAAATATCATACATTGCCTTGGCCTTTGGATGGAAAGTAGATACAATCATCTGATATAAGGATGGAGCAAGGTAGAAGAACAAAAGATCATTCATTTTTCCAAATTAAAGCTTCTGTCTGGGTTCGAACCCACGACCTACGACACGTAATTCGGGGCTGTTGCCACTGGGCCACTCTTGGCCACTCTGGGCTGCTCTTCTTCAACTATCATAGTCATATTTTTTGAGCCAATTTACAGACAGCCTCAATTAATACACTTAAGGCGGTACCCCGAGCAAAACGCCGCGCAAGCCGTTTTTTGTGCTGTTTTTAGGAGCTATCTACTCGTTATTTAAAAAGAAATATCAAATAATAAAAATACATTAAATTTCTACATAATATTGATTCTAAAATGGTAGATTTAGTTTTTTTTTAATGTAATATTTCACTAATCTACTTCTAAAAAAAAAAAAAAAATGAGAAATAATTATTGATATTATGCATCTCCTCGTAAAGTGTTCATTGATTATTTTTTGTACTAACACTAATGGATAGACAATTTAATAACGAACATTTTTGTAGAATTATTTTTTTCATAAGACCATAATTCGATTGTATAAAGATTTTATTCTAAAATCTGGGCGTATTCACTACTGTAATTCATGCGCCACCAGTGCCGCTAGACCAATAGGAACGCTCATATCCCATGCCGATTTTTTGGTCAGGGTACCATCTTAACAGACCAGAATTTCCGTCATAATTTTGTGTTATCGTAACAAAAGAATAAATACGTGTCCTATACTTTTTGGAAATCTAACTGACGGACAAAAATAAGAAAATATAAAAAAACAATTTAACCGTCTGTTTTATTTGGTATATTTTTTGTCATTCTCCCTATTTCGAAGAGCCTAGAAGTTACACTGGGGTAAACATCGTGATATTTGGTTCTGGAATTTCTAAGAAACTACTTCATTTCGCGAGTTATGTTTAAGTCCCATGTAGTAAGGGGCGAGCCTTTTGTCATCAACCGGGCCAAAATGCAGACTCTGGGCTGCATTAATGAAGTAATGAAATTGATATCTCGTCGAATGTGCAAAGCAACAAATATAATAAAGTTCATCTATAACTATAGATATAGTATTTTTCTAGATATAGCAACGAACAATGTTCAGAACCAGTTAACTTAAATATTGGTGAAAATGGTAAAATTGAGGACCTTGAATGCCGTTGACAATATAGATGAAAATAATAACAAGAGCACAAAATTCAGAAAATAGACACTAGGCATAAAAGCCGCCTATGTTGTGTTTTATTAAATAAATACTAAATGTAGATACAGTATCTGTATATGTACATAATGTATGGTAAAGTAAAGGTTGATCCGAAATTGCAGAAACTATATAACATGCGGGACGCCATCGGAAACGGAAAGTACGCCGCATTAAACTGCATCAAACGAGGTCTCAGTAACCGCTCACCGCTTCCTTAAGTTACATTAATTACTGAAAGTAGAACAGTACGTTCCAATATTACACGACAAAAGGTTAAGTTAATTCATACTTTAGGGAAAAGAGATTTGTCATACACTATGCAAATAGTTTGGAGTGACATGACGCTAGTGGCTTACGGATCTGCTTGTAAGGTAACCTGTTGTAAGGTTAAAACGTTATATGGCATGGTTGCCTTCCCGACGCCTTATACTCCGAGTGAGATCTGCACCTGGACCATCAAGGTTTTACTGCTGGTTGTCAACAAGTCTTGCCTGATTCTGTCAACCAAGACACACCGCTCATGGCACACGCAAGGCAATCCTGAAGCGTTTGTAGTGCAGAATCCAGGTCGGTAACGCAACGGTAGCAATTCGCTTTGGTCTCACTCCCAACCCAATTTAAACATACAAATTAGAACTGCAAACAGGTATACTCGTACTCGTGTTTGCGGTGCCAGCTCATGTGGCAGCAATTGGAACGAAAATTGGAATCGATATTGCTTTGTGAGAGTAACTGAGTTAACTATAAAGTGCCTGTACATGAAGGCTTCGTTAGGATCATTCCAAGCAAAAATAATATGATATCGAACGTGGCGATTAGTGAACGTATGAAATATTTTACACATGCTTCAGTTTACGGGTTGCCCAAGCTTTACACCTATTTGAATACAATCTACAACAAATACAAGCCCTAAATATTAATGGTCTATTTAGCTGTTCAACCTCTTATGGGTGTAGTGGTTAAGTATTACGATTTCTGAATTAAAATTTAAAGAAAGAACCTATGAAACTCTACTAATAAGCTTAATAGGTTCTTAGTCCCAAGTGAGGATTAAATTTGCCTTTACTACGAATTTTCAGAGTAGTCGGATAATAGTGATAATATTACCAACCTGTCCAATACACAGAAAACATAAATTAGAACCACGCTTGCCTCAACTCATTATCATCTTCCTGCCCTTGTCCCATGACAGCATTTTTTTAAATATAGCAACGATCTATTTTCAGAAACTGTAAACTTAAATATTGGTGCAAATAGTAAAATCATCTTCCTCCCCTTTACTTGGAGTCGGTGCAACACGTTTTGTACTTCCATACCGTCCCGTCAACCGTCACGCTATCACTGATTACCTTTTCTTTCATATCACTCCTCACACAGTCCATCCATATTTTCTTTGTCCTCCCCATCCCTCTCCATCCATCCACATTTATGTTCATTACTCTTGCCTCAGCTAATTCACCAAAGTCTCGACAGGAAAACCCACATCAACAAATTGGCACATAACCATAACACTTGGCTACCAAGGTCGAGACTGACAAACAAATGGTCATTACAAAACTATCAAGCAATACTAAAGGGAATTCCTGATGCGATCCATGAACTGAATTATGAAAGCGCACCAGGATACACAGCGCACAACAGTAGAGTGTGCGGTGAACTTAGTATGGAGACGGCTTTTTGAGAAAACATTGCGAGTTTAACTGGATCGATTTATCAAGAAGATGATTTTATAGTAACGATGAGGTGAAGTTATCTTTAAGACGCATTTGTGTAGCTTGTATCCCAGAAATTTAAATGAAACTTCGAAATTTAATTATGTACCTACTAGCAAAATTACTATGCTAAATAGATGCTTCTAAGAGTAATTCTTCAAACAAAAAATAAATAAAATAAAAAACATAAAATTATGTATTCATTTTTCTTTAACATGTACAGGCTTGGATTAAAAAAATTAAAATAATAATAATATGTTGATACGTCCAGAAATAAGAAAGATGACCTATCTCAAGAGAAACAAATACAACATAAGGATTGTTTTAACAAACTTATTCTATAGAGATAATGTTTTCAGGAAAACATCCTTTCGCTAAAGTACCTACTTTTATTTAACACATTCCTGAAAGGGATACAATTAAATAAAAAGTAACGATAAAAGTGCTCTCCATACTTGTCAACTCACGGCAATATTCGCTGGGATATCCCACGTTACGCTAACTTCATTCAAACTCCGGTTTGCAAGTTCGTTACGAGCTAACTTATCAAAAATCAACCTTAACACACTCAATTATGGTTCAACTTTGTTTGACGTTAAAATTTTGCTCAGTGTTAAACTTAAATTTGCTAAAACTTCTGCAAGTTTTTGGAAAATAGACTTTATTTCTATTAAGTTAAAGTTGAAACTGTATTATGTAAGTGGGTATAATCAAGCAAAAGATAAAGTCGTGTTCAGGCGCGAAAAGTTTTGGTTGCTGGTAACAGCTGTCTTCATGTAAATTACGAGTGTTAGTTTTAGAAAATATGCTAAAATTTTCAGTTGGAATATGTTAAAGCAAAATTAGAACGGAGAATATTTTCAGAGAAAAGTGGACAAACAATTAATAATCCTACAAACCGCAGCTGTGCAGCTTTCCTACGTCTAGTGGTAATATTTTATCAAATAACCATCGAAAGTTACTGTATTAGTTGAAATAAGTTTTATTATTTTTTTAATGAAGCAATACACCGTAGGCTACCCCCTGTTTTATATTAAGTTCTTTAGTTCATCCAAAGGTTGTCTGGTAGATATTGTTGTCAGCGATAAGACCGCCTTTGTACTCATATTATTAACTTGCTGTAAAATATACGTATATGTGTAATTTCTTTTTTTGGTGTAAAATAAAGTATATTCTATTCTAAATCTCGTACTTTCCTAAAAGGTACTTAATTCCTAGATAACGAATGTGAATCCTTTAAGTACTCCGCGCCACGTCTCGTTGGTCAAGTATTCGAAAGCGCTACCGCTGAGCGCTACCTCAAACTATTTGAGACGCGTGATGATGCCAAACGAGCCGACCTCAATGCCCAATACCGCCAGAAGTGCAAGGCGATTTATCGCAGTACGCGTGCAGATAGAAGGCGTTGGGCTGATAATATTGCTGATCGTGCTCAACAGGCTGCGAACACTGTCTTCTTCTTTATACAGATCTTGAAAGAGCTGTATAAAGCCACGAAGACCTTGGCAGGAAACAGAAGGCTCAAGAAGAAGAAGCCGCTTAAATCCAAAGAGGGGCAGATTATTGTGACGTTGGAAGGGCGGCTGCAGCGCTGGCGCCAGCACTTTGAGGAGGTCTTCCGATTTTCAGCATCTCTGACGCCTGACGCGCTGCAGGTGGGTTCTGCTCCACCTCGACCTGATAACTGCGGCAATGTTACAAGCCGACTTAGCATCCGCCGTCGAAGTGCTGACGCCTTTAATTGAAAGGATATGGTCTGCTGAAGAACTCCCGGATGACTGGAACAAGGGACTTTTAATAACCGTGCCCAAGAAAGGTGATCTCAGCAGTTGCGATAACAGAAGGGGCATTACGTTGCTGTCGACTCCCTCTGAGGTCTTCTGTAAGGTACTACTTGATAGGCTGTCGAAGGCCGTTGAGCCTCTTCTGCGCGGGGAACAGGCGGGTTTCCGTTCGAGCTGCTCATGCACGGACCAGATCAACACTCTTCATATCATTCTCGAGCAGGCAGCATAATGGCAAAGGGAAATTTATCTCACTTTTGTCGACTTCGAAAAGGCCTTTGATACACTGAAGTGGTCCAGCATCTGGTCCCGCCTGTTAGACATAGGAGTGCCGCCAAAAATAGTCCGCCTGTTGGACTCACGAAGGCCTAATTTTGGAGGAAATCGCAGTGCACACTGGCGTCCGCCAGGGCTGTCTTCTTTCGCCCCTCCTTTTTATAATCGTTCTCGACGGAATCATGTTGCGCATTAACGAAAGCACCTGGACTATGCTGATGATCTATGCCTGCTGAGTCATACACATGCCGACATGCAAGCGAAACTGAACGACCTGCGCCAGGAGGCGGCGAAAACTGGGTTCAAAATTAACATCCGGAAGACCCAGGAGATGCGTACAGGTGTGAGGAATTCATCTCCGATGTTAATCGGCACAGAGGTTGTGGAACAGGTCCACAAATTCACGTACCTCAGGAGCGTCGTGTCAGAGACTGGAAGAACTGAAGAGGATATCACTTCACGGATCGCCAAAGCGCGAGCAACCTTCGCTCTGCTGAGACCTGTGTGGCAATCACGGAAACTAACCCGAAGGGTTAAACTCAAAATCTTCGGGTCCAATGTCAAATCCGTGCTGCTCTACGGGAGCGAAACGTGGAAGGTAACAAAGGACATCTCACGCCAAATCCAGGTCTTCGTGAACTGATGTCTTCGTCGCATCCTCGGAATTTACTGGCCCGAGATCATCTCTAATGAAGACCTGTTGGAGAGATGCCACGAGACCCCGATCGACCGCAGATCAAGCGGCGTAAATGGTGTTGGATTGGTCACACGCTCCGGAGGGATTCCGATCACATTCCTAAACAGGCCTTAGATTGGCATCCTCAAGGAAAAAGGAAGCGAGGCCGTCCCCGTCAAACCTGGCGACGCACCATATTGGCTGAAACGACGAGTATCGGAATGGCGTGGAGCGAGGTAAAGCGCGAAGCTCAAGACCGGACTAGATGGAGGACTACTGTGGAAACCCTCTGCCCCAGCTAAGGGTCATAGGATCTTAAGTCAAGTAAGTCACCGCTGAGCAGGAGGTCCTGGGTCCGACTCCTGGGTGTTATTGGGTTTTCCCTTCTGGAATTTCTCAGTAGCAACTCGAAGTCTGGAATCCCGGTTGGCAAAACGCTTGCCACCTATTACAAGCGACTTAAAAACAGAACTTGCGAAATGTGGTAGTGCCTCTGCCAAACCCTTCTGGTAATACAGGCGTGATGTTCTGTAAATTGAAAAATTAAAAAGGATCTTTATTTATAGAAGCGCTCAAAGCTGTACTATAATTTAATTTATATTTATCAACAAGAAATGCTTCATACTTGTCATAGGCAACTAAAAGTGGCTCAGTCTGAACAAAGCCTCTCCGATGTTTATGCAATTCTTATGTTTTGTTATTATATAAGGTTGTTTGGCGTTAACCGAGCCACTCTCGTCTGCATCGCTCAGTGCATTGAACGTGATCTAGATATTTGGATCACTAAGTTTCGTGATAATTAGTTTTCTGGTAAGTTCCGAATTTTTATTATCGTTATCTAATTTTGGTGATTGATTATTACCGTGAATCAATAAATAATTAAATTTATTCATAACAAAATATACAAAGCTTATAGTGTGCTTAAAAAGTTTAAATCAAAACATAAAAGTTTAGTCTGCTGAGAGCCTTTGTGTATAATATAATTACACAAGTTCAAAAGAATTCAGCCATAACTAGATGAGATGGAAGTCTAAAAATATTTATCAAAATATAAAATATAGTTGACAAAAATACAAACCTAAATGAAATTTAAGTAGTCACTCCAAGAGCATAACATAAAAATTATAAAACAAATAATATTGACATAAAATATACTAAACATAGCAATATTTACATAACTCCTTTTAACAGCACAAGTCAGTGAACTATATCTTAAAGGATAGTGAAAGTAGTTCATGTAACCATTGTTATCGAAGAGACTGCGATCTCAGTGTTCTCATTGAAAATCTTAAATAAATCTATTGTTTTGAAGCGGTAATTAAAAGGTCTTTTATAACTTAATTAACAGTTGAAGCTAAACTAATAATTAGGTGCTCATCTGTGTCTTAATTAGAGAGGTTATCTTTGGCAGTTTACATTTGGAGATTGGTATTATCATCATCGTTTTTAGAATTTGCCTCAACTTTTCAAAATGTTTCCAAAATTTTATTTATTTTTGAAAACTCTCGTGTCAAAAATATTGTTGTCGAAAGAAAGTGCGACTGTTGTGGCAGTAGCTTATTGGCTTCTCCGCAATTGGGTCATAGGTTCGATTCGCACGCGGAACAAATATTGAAGCATACGATCAACAGATAGTTATATAAGATTTGCGATTAAAAAGGATTTTTTCGTGAACAAATACCAGAATGTTACTGTCCCACTGCAGAGCCTCTTCTCATAAAGATAATGCACAAGCATAAAACACTTGAATGCCATAATTACAAAAACATTTAAAAAGCCGTTTCGAGCACTCGAGAAGTTAACACCACGTTTTCAAACATATATTAGTTATAAGTCCAGGTTTCCGCGACATTCCAGAAATATCAGCGATGTCCGAGATAAACATAACAAAAAAAAACTGGCCATCACAATGACAATCAACCTACTTCAATTTCTGCCAGCTCCAAAAGATGACTCACACTGCCATGACAGGACACTGGCCCACTTGATGACCAGTAGAAAGTTATCCTGCGTCACTCGTATAGTGGGTCAAGAACATGGATGTGTAGTGTAACGCAATTTTGTATGTGACATAACCGTGTCATAAGCTTCTTGGGCCTGAATACATTTTATGCATAATATATGTGTAAAGAAGTTGGGCATTTAAATACAATAAAAAATAACAATGGCTATTGGTTGTTAGTTTTTAGGGCATAGGTCGAAAAACAGTTTTTAAACCAAAGGCCAAAAAACTGTTTGTGAGATATAAAAAAATCTTTACGTTGACAACGGAAATAATTTACTAACTGTATATACGAAGGAAAAAAACAGAAGAAATATGAATTTATTTATACTAAATACCCTATCACAGAATTTTCTGTAAACCTATAAAAGAGGAATATCCCACTATACATTATTTGGTTAAATCTCAAGGGGCAGCGTTTTCAATGAAAGCTTCCAGGTGGCATGACTTTTGCTGACATTTTCAACAATTATCTTCATATTTAAGGGGGTGACATTATCACTCAGTGATTAAGCCCCAAACAGATAAAGATTTAAAACAAAAATCATTTTTCAAGAATTTACACAACATTTTACAAATTATACACCTTTACCTTTCCCATGAATCACTCTGTCTATTGGTGGAAACCGCATGAAAATCAGTTCGGTAGTTTTTGAGTTTATCGCGAACAGACAGATAGACATACGCGGCGAGGGACTTTGTTTTATAATATGTACTGATAGTGATGTAATGATAAGTACTAAACCACCAACCCGTCTTGAGCAAGTTTGGTGATTAAAACTCGTGCCTTCTCTGTATGAGAAGAGACCTTTTACCTGCAGTAGGACAGTAACAGGTTGTTATTATAAATATCAGCTTTTTCTTCATTACTTGTGGTAGTCACACCGTTTTATATAAGTTTCGTGAATTCTATTCCCCTAATGTTCTCAAAAAGATCTCTGTAAATGTTTATAACATAGTATGTAAACATTTAATGATTTTTCCTTTGACCTTTTAGATGGTTTGATCTGACAAAAGTAATTGTAAAACTTTATTTCTGCTATTTTATTAGGATTCGCGTTTCTATTGTTGGAATGTTTTCTATTTGACTTTAGTGGGTTAGTCTTGGTCTTTATAACAGTAACTATTTACGGATGTTTCTTTTCACGAGATTTTGGTTTCTTTTAGCCAATGTTGTCCGTTGTTTTGTCATTATTAAAGCTAGCTGTGACTAAAGCTTTTCCAGTATTCAGTTTAATAAACACGTTTCTTAAAAGTTCATCTTTATTTGTATTCAACCAAAGAGAAAAAGTTTCTCTTAATTACGCCAGTATTTCTCCAAAGGCTAGGCAGAGTTTTATTTACACCATATTTTGCCACTCTTATGTAATCAACCAGGCACAATACTAGATTTCGGACTGCCCTCAAGAAATTACATATAGAAAAACGCAATAACATTTTGCCCAAGTTATCGAACCCATAGCCTCATATTCAGCAGAATCACCTGTGACCACAAGAGCGACAAAGCAGTAAATTTTATTAAATATTTCAATAAGAATTATATACCGCATCTATTCCACAAGTACTACTAACGCCTCTGTCTCTGCAACTTTAGTATGCGAGACACATAGCAACAGTGTCGAGCGCACTATAACTTTTTTGTTTCACGTCGAGTCCAAATGATTAAGTTCCTTTACTTACACTATGGACCCCGAATTAGGGTCAACGAGGCCAGAATTGAGATGTAAATGGTAAAAGAAATATAAGGTGGATTCTAAGTAGCGCGTTTGTTCTACTTTTGTCATGTTTGTTGGCAATGTTGCAATGCCCTTATTTGTACAGTAGCTAGATCTAATGTATGGTCATACATCATTGTTTTATTATGCTCTTCTTCATCCTTTCCTGATTCTATTATTTTGAGGCAGGGTCACCTCACTTTCCTGCTCCAAATATTTTGCTTTAGGCTTGTCTGTATTGGCTAAGAAATTTACATAAGTACTTATTTTGCTTTATTTACTTTCATACATGCAAGCTAGTTTTGAGTATTACGCATCTGACATCACGAAAAAGATCCACGTATGGTACGTTCTAAGGCTACCCTTTGCGGTGTTAGTGTACCTATTGTTTGCCAATATTCATTGCAATTAATGGAATCTTTAGTACCTACCTACCTATAGTAGGTATATTTTTACTGTTTCGTCATGTGGATGCCCCACCTTTTGTATTCAGGCCAAGTATGGACATTGTAGGAGTAGACTGTAGCAAAATATATAATTTAGCTACTTTCACTTAATAAAATTTCGCTTTAATTTAAAAAAAAAATATAAGACGACATAAAGTCTTACGCGAGAATTTACCAAAACATCTTTTTTTAGCTGTAGGCTTGCGTTTATAATTATATAGATTTGTACGTACGAGTATATTATCTTGAAACTAGCTTCTGCCAACGTCTTCAACCCGTGTAAAATTATCCCAAGTAAACATACTATCGAGATAAAAATATCCTATGTCCTAATCCAGGATAAAGTCTATCCATATGCCACGTTTCATCTAAATCTATTCCGGCAATAAGACGTGAAAAGGCAAAAAACTGACATACAGAGTATCGCAATTACAATATTTATTCATCCATGCTATGTTTGGATGGATGAATTTAATCATACCCTAAAACGGCAGATGGAGAGAAAATGGATAATGTAGTTTCTCCTTCAATTCCAATAGCATGTGTGTAAGTAGGCATTATTCAGCCTGAGTGCCTAAACCCTTATTACTTAATTTAAGCCTATTAATATATGTAATACACTGAAGAGTATTCCTACAGAATTGAAACCAACAGACATGTTATTAGGCACGCTGTTTGAATATATATCAAGAGATCTGTCAACATTCGACCTTTTGATATCTTCTTGTTAGACAGTAACTATCTTTGCTTCCAAATTACCAAGACCATACAATTATAGCCTAATTCTCCAAAGAAATATACCATCTCATTACTTCGTAACTTTTTTCAACTTAAATATGGCGACCGTTATTTCCCGCCAGCGCGGACGCAGTCTACCGTCGCACTTGGTGTATCTCGCTCGCTCTTACCATGTATTTTGAACTGAACGTGTTCCATTTACAAACTGTGACGTTACCGTGTTGAGTTTCGCTATGTGAAAATTATTTTGTGTGTTGAAAAGTAAGCACTGTGTTCTTGTGTTCTTCGTTTTTGTTGGTTTTGGTTATTGGAGTGTGAAACGGCTAAATAAATATTTTTCTATGAGATTCTTCTTGTGCTGATTAGAACAAGGTTCATTTCTTACTTACTGTGTATTACTTTGCTTTCAATATATTTGAAGATGCCTTCAAATTGTCCTTTACAGAATTATCTTCCAATTTTACGGATTCCAACAATTATATTTCATGCATGTTACTAAAACCGCTAGCAATATAGTCAATCACAATACATGAATTCAATCTAATGCAAAACTAATTTCTCGCATGACTTGATCAAAATAAGCAACTTTCTTAAAATCTGCTGCGGTCACAGTCCCGCACTTTAACCACTTGCGTTCCTTCTCAATTTGATTAATTTTCTCCTATAATTTCCAACCTGTTTTGTTTGTTTTACCTATGTATTTGCCATTATTTTTGATCTGCCTTATTTCCTTGCGTTGCTATGTGCTTTATTAGTAGTGATTTTTTTCGGCCATCGAATTTAACAGTAATTTTATTTACTCAATCATATCTTGCTACTGTCCGACCCGAAATATTTATATATTCATTCCATATTTTACGTCCATTATTGGTATCCTAAATACTATCACATACGAAAAAGTTAATATGAGAACAATTTGTCGCATGCCTTGATCGAAATAAGCCTTTTTCTTCAAATTCAGTACACCCGCTATGTCACGTACACAATTGTTATTAACTGCAGGTATTCATAACTGGCCCAAAGAAGTTTATCGGGTTCTTGACCTCTGTCCAGTTTTGGAAGATATTGTTATGACTGTTCATCCATCCTACACATTTATTTTAGGCGTTGGAAAGTCTTCCACAAGGTGGAACGATGACCTGGTGAAACTGCGCGAGAATCCGCTATAGGCCAGACGCAGATTACCGGTCTGTTAACAGTTGGGAGGGGGCTATGTTCAGCAGTGGATGTCTTTTAGCTGAAATGATGATGACATCCTAGGTCACAAATAACTTTAGCAATATATATGATTGCAAAAGATGGAAACTGCGCCCCTAAGACCACCCACTAAGCGAAATGTTTGGTACTCTTTCACGAAAAAACTACTGAACGGACATTGATAAAAATTTACAGTTTTATACCCAATACATATTATATATATACCAATAATATACCTATAATTTATAAAAAATATAGACTATACACTGACTATATATACTGGAACCCAGGCTGCGGCTACACAATAAATCGACATCACTCTGAACAAAAACATCATGCCTTCATCTAATTTTGTCAATAAGTAACTAGTCCCTTCACCAAACTTATAACACACAAGAAGGAGTTCAAGCTAGGGATGTTACGAAGGTTTGAATCCGATTTCAAAATAAAAATAAAAACACCTCTGTAACATCCCTAGTTCACACGAGTTAGACCACCGACACGAGTTCGAACAAGTAAGTGCAGTGTCGATGTCGTGCTATACTTAACTAATAATAAGTAGAAAGCACTGCGGAATACGACCGGGAAAAGGAAGAAAGCGACATCGTGTATAATATTATGTTCCGAGGTTTCAGTATTGATATTAGCTAGTAATATATACTAATAGTACTAATAATTTGTTTGTTTTTTTTTTGTTTGTTTCAACGTTCTAGTCTCAGGAATTACTGGTTGGAATTAAAATATCTTTTTGTGTTGTGTAGTCCATTTATCGAGGAAAGTTATAGGCTATATAACATTACACTACGACCAATAGGAGCGGAGCATTAATAAAAAATGTTCTAAAACGGGGCAAATTTCATCTTTTGAGAGCTTCCGTTGCGTTCGCTGCGTAAACGGTTAAAGTTACGCAACAATCATTTATGTAGGGTAAGTAGGGTAGATGGGTAGGTAGCCAGTTGACAGGAGCGAATCCGCGTGGGACAGCTAGTAGAACATAATTAGATGCAGAACAAGTTTACACGTTACCTTTATATGAGGCAATTTGGTGTCTATCCGTTTTACCCGCTTATGTACCCAACTCTCTTTGTAATAGGGATGGTTGGGTACTATAAGTTGGAAGTAAGGCGCAATCTTGCTCTGGTCAAATATGTCTTTATGGTTTTTCGTGGGATGCTAAACAATCCACAAATCTTGGAATCGTTGGGATTACTCGTTCCAAACAGTAGGCTACGGTTGGGGCCGCGGCAGAGTCTCTTTGAAACTCCGGTAGCCCGTACAAACATATTAAAGTTTGCTCCCGTGTGTCGGGCAATTACGATTATTAATAACATCTCTCAGCGATTGGACATTTTTTCCTGCTCTTTGGCGGAATTCCAGAGGGTGACAGTGAATGTATTGTCCTCTATGTAACTTGTCGTCACTGTATGTAACAGTGCCATTGTATGACTACTTTTATTATCTTGGGGTTTACCTGTAAAAATAAATGTATGTGTAAATGAATAAATAAATAAATAAATAATTACAATGCCGTGGTGGCCCAGAGGCTAAGAACTAGCTTACCGTGCTTGTGGACTTGGATTCAAAACCATACCAAGGTGACTTTTTTTTGTTAAATGTTATTTATAAGTTTATCTTGAACATCACTGATTACCATCAGATGAGATAGTGGTCAAGCGCAAGCCTATAGACGATAAAAAAAAACACTGATATTGGTGCAAGAAAATATCTACTGCTCAAACTACCGTGGGTAGTTCCGCTTTCATAACAAGCTACTTTTCCAAAAGGACGGTAGAATCAATTTTTAAATCTTGTAAATTTTAATTGTTGACGTTCAAAAGTGGCCTAGTTGAAATAAATATTATTTATTTATTATTAAAATCTCCCTTACAACTATCATTACAGGTAGGTATACCTAATGCGATAGCGCGGTCTTAAGATTAACTTGTATACAATATACTATGAAAACGTAAAAATCTAGTAGTCCTTATAATAACATCTAATAAAAATAACTTATAAACGAATTTTCCTAAATTTAAAAACACAATATTTAAAAACAAAACAAAAACATAACCTACTGTAATCTTCATTATAACATAAAATAAACAACAGTATTTTGGCGAATTCACTCAAATGGCATGTAAATACAACAACATATCATATCTTCATCATATATTTGACTTTGACTTCAGGAATCCTGAACTTAAAGTTAAAATAAGTTTAAATCGCCAATCCGCATGATGATTTATGTATAAGGACACAGATAATATAATCAGATAATATAATACTAGCATACAGATGCCTCATCCCATACAAATAAACCGTGCCGAGGTAACTAGCGTTTTTCGTCTTATTAATCTGATATTTTTTAGTACATCGAACGCGTTCGGTTCTATTTCACGGTGATAGATAGATGGTGTTAGCAGCGACTTGCAAGTAAAAGGGTTTACTAGGTTCGTGAATATTTTTTTCTTTAAATACAGTGAAGGTTCGTTTTATAGTATTTTTTTGCTCGTATTTACAGTTTTTTTTGCACCAAAATGTGTTACAATGCAAATTTTAACAATAGAGTGGAATGCCTCAGAAATTTAAAAATGCGCCGTCTATTGGCATCAATTTTAAATGATCCGTTCAAATAATCATTGAAATGTGAATTAAGAGCCCAATATACCATAATTGTGTACTTAGGAGAGTTGATTAAACACGTACATACCATCTTTATGTTAAATTTCAGAAAATGTTAATTTTACACACATTCAATAACAGATAGGTGCATATCCCGCCATCTAGTGAAATTTATTTGAATTAAATTTTCTTTCTTATCAATGACACCCCGTGCTAGCATAATAAGGAGAAAGAAGCCTTTGCTCTGCAGTGGGCTGTCGTTTAATCTTTAATTGCGTAGCTTAACATAGTGGGCCTTGGATTCAGGCGTCCTTATTTTGTAAGAAGGACCGGGCTTTACCTAATCCACCATGTGGGGCCAGTGCGGATTGAAGGATTGCACGATGTCTTCGAAGTTTTGCTTCTAGGTCATGTCGCTTTTAATTTTCATGAAAATCTAGGCTTTTATATAAAATTTACTATCTCGTTTATTTTACTAACTATCTCTTATAGGTATGTTTTACAAAGCAAATTAAAATATTTTTGCTAGGTAAAAAAAGTAAGTATTTGAGTATGTTCTGGGAAAATATATTGAACTGGTATTTAATATTCCATTAATAATTGGTACAAAATTTACAATATCTGTGTACTTATTAAAAACAGAAAATATAATTTTCATGTTTTATCGTTACGTCGATCCAGCCATTTGGTTAATTGGGCTCCTTCACCTAAATTCTCGTCACCATATTTGTTTATATTATTTTCTCCTCACATGAGAACATCAAAGGACGTCCTTCAATATTATGAGCAATCAAGAGAACTTTTTTGTGGAACTAATGGACGAAATAATTGGTATTCAAAGAATATTCAAGGGTAAGAGAAAAATGTGGACGAATATATCTGTCCTATTTGGCAGGTGCTTTTTGGTAATTAATTTTCTGTCTCTCACGCATTCACATTTATTTAATTAAATATACATGTATAACTTTAAAGGTCACACCTAAGGCGTTATACAAATGAAACACATGCCAAATATTTACTGTGTTGTCAAGATTATCACTACCTATTGCATATCTATACTATCTATACTAATATTATAAAGCTGAAGAGTTTGTTTGTTTGTTTGAACGCACTAATCTCACGAACTACTGGTGGGAATTGAAAAATCCTTTTTGTGTTGGATAGTCCATTTATCGAGGAAGGTTATAGGCTATATAACATCACGCTACGACCAATAGGAGCGGAGTAAAAATGAAAAATGTTGCATAAACGGGCCAAATTATTCCTTTTTGAGAGCTTCCGTAAACGGTTTAAGTTATGCAACAATCATGTATGTAGGGTAGGTAGGTTAGATGGGTAGGTAGGTAGCCAGTTGACGGGAGTGAAGTCGCGTGGGACAGCTAGTATTGATTATAATGTTATTGGGTTTTTTGATCTGGAGTTTCTCAATAGCAGCTTGAAGGCTGGACTTGTAACCGGTCGATGGCAATTTAAACATAACTGGTGAATGTCACACCTCTGCTTAACCCTTCTGTGTACACAGACGTTATGTTATATTAACACGAAGTGGAATTCCCTACCGGAGTCTGTTTCCCGATAGCTATTGTCTAGGGATCTTTATGTCAAGAGTGAATAGGTTACTTCTAGGCAAGCGTGCTTTACCGTCGATCTCATGATCGCTTACCGTTAGATGATATAGTGGGCAAGCGTGAGACAATTTTGAATTTTAAAAAGTGACAATGTTCAAACATTTTAATAAATATCATGTCTTAAAGATAAGAATATAACTACAATGTACTAATAGCTGCTGCAGACATGAAACCAATTTGTTAAGTACTAATGAAATTGAACATTTTCAGTAAGCCAACCTTTCATGTAGGAATGTTCGCCTCTCGAGATCAAATGGAACACGCAACCCCTAACCCCTTAGGAAATAAGTGGTAAAACACAGACCTAATTCTAACTTCAATAAATTGGAGACTAGGTACTCAATAAAGGTAGACTTCTGGGCAAAGCGGCTTCCGCGTCACTTAAGCTTCGATACTAGTAATATATGGGGCACCATTCGGGCACAGCCAGCGCGAGGCCTTGTTTCTGGCGATGCGGGGCGTTGCGCATCACGTTGGGCGCAATTCAAACATAATATAGCGCTGTATGAGAGTATTTACGGAGATGCGTTGGCGTCTCCGAAGAAGCGACGTGCAGCGAGATGCCACTCTTTACGCGACGCGCTGCCCCGCGTCGCCGTGAACGAGGCCTGAGGGCGCTCAGAAAATAACCGGAGCTACGCAAGAATTCTTATCGTTTCTACACACGAACTGTGCACACTGATACGGTACTTATCCTTTATGCGCTAGACAAAATTCGTACCTAGGTCCAACAAAATTCTTGTGTGCACATGATGAATTGGTCGTGCATGGCTCGAATTCTGTCGTATGACGTGGTGAATTTTCTTAGCGTTTACAAACGGTCTCACTGTCGCAGACAATAACAGCGGTTTGTCTTGAACGCGTAAGCGACGCGTATTACACGGTGCTTATATATATATGTAGGACCTTATTACCGCGACTTTCCAGTATCACTGCTTTAATACTGCCGGAGCAGCTTTGCTCGGAAGTCTACCATAACCCAGTCCAATACAATTTAAAACAAAACACAATCTGGTTCTCTAGAGTTTTATGAAATCAGACCCAAAAAAAATAGCTAAAGCTACCTTTGCCACGAGTACCTACGTGAACCCGGCATTTTGAAACCTCTCTTGAGACCTAAGTACGTAGACCTCTGATCTCACGTTACAGAAATACCAAACCGAGTAGGGATGATTTGTAAGTTCGTGCTACAGAAATATTTGACATGATAATTACATTACACATTGTTATATTTTGTTCTGGGTTGTTTTGTTATGGGTGGCAGAAAAGTGATCTGGAATTTGTCAAAAACAACCCTGGGTCTGGATTTGTGTCCGGAGGCAGGGCACTTAAATATAACTGGCGAAATGCACTGTATGTGCTCCTTTACCTAAACCCTTCAGAGAATACAGACACGATGGCATGCTATTTTTAAATTCTTACTAAAACGTCAATATACTAACGGAAACCCTTCTCTTCCTTCATCAGATCATAGTTCAAGATGCTGAGTCAAGCTCGATGGCTGATGCTGTTGATAGCAGCCGTGCTGACGCTGCAGTCGAGAGGAGAAGGTGGCATTAGGCTACCTGACCAGCCACCTAAGCAGGAAGGCGAGGGAAGGAATTTAAACTTCGGTGGAGGAAGTGATCATGGGCGCTCGGTAAGTAATATTTTGATACATTATCATGTAATGTACATATGTTTAGATTTAGAAATGGGAAAAGAGTATAACTTAGTTAAATGTTTTGGTCAAGGTAAGAGGATGAGTGAAGATAGACGGTAGACGTGAGTTGAATCCCCGGGATAGGGCGCCCTAGAAGGACAAACACGAATCTTATTGGTGATGTTCTTCAGAAAGGCCATAATGGCGTAGTGTGAGTTTTTACTCACGCTCATTCGTGTTAATGTAAACGCCATTTGTATTGGAACTGGATAAGCGTCGTCGTGATAGTAAAGAGAAACCACTTTATGTTGTATACTTGACTTATAAGATCGTTTACGTTATCACGATCGAGTGCGTTAAAAAACTCGGCATAAGCACACAGGTGGCGTGTTGTAGTTTCTGCCAACTCCCATGAGCAAAAGATATGAGTTTATGTTTACGTAATTAATTTAACTGTCGTCTCGCATCGGTTATTATGTTTACTCGTATGTTTCCCAATTGATAGATTATCTCAAAAAGTAGGATATTTTAACCTTCATGATAATTTTCAGATATGCACGGCATTTTTCTAGAAGTTGCATGAGTTAGTCATCGAAATTCTTGTGGCAGGCTTGTCCTTAAAAACAATAAATATCCCATCTCCCTAATTTCTTTAATTACACCTTCCAGCCACAAGCGCAAGGCCGTGGTCTTCTGGACTGGCTTGGTTTCGGAGAAGACCAGGACCCTTACATTCAGCAGTCTACGCAACAATGCCTCAACGGAGATTTGGCTGACTGCTTCAAGGCCCAAGCTCTGCGGTCTTTTGATGACTTCTTTGATAAACAGGCTTACCAGTGAGTACTATATAATCATTATGTTCTTTCGAGGACCTTCACGTTCTGCAATTAATGGAGGCTTAAAATTTTCGGACTAATATGAAAAACTTTGAAAGTTTCATAAAATTCGATCAGAAATCCCTGAAAATTTGAGGGGTTTCAGTTCAAAATTGTAGATGAAGATGTACATGTTGAAGATTACATCAACCTTTATTTACAAAAATAGGCCTGTTTTGGTTTCTTGGAAACATACGTCAAAAAGAACATCACTAGAATTAAACGTGGGTCATGGTAGCCTCTTGTGCTTGAGGTCTTGGGTTCAAATCCGAGCAAGTATCATTGTGACTTTTTTAATTAACCTCATACCTGAATTTAATTGGAACCCTAATAAATATCTGCCACTGCTTCGTTCGTAGTTAAGTTAATTGAATTGCAATTAAGAGCCTCAAGACTTAATAATTCGACTTAATAACAGTAAGTCGAAATTAATAGTGAGTTATTCAATCGCCATTTTTGAGTATTCATCTTTATATTTATGATTCATCATTCTTCATATTTATCTATATGTAAAAATAATACCGAAGTTTAATTTGGTATCCATACGTTACAACGTAAAGTAACTCTGATTGTAATTTTGTCTGTTTGTTAACTTTTCACGTCTTAATAGCTGAACGGATTTCTATCATACTTTTTATCCCGTGCATGTATGCCCGATATAGATGATATATATATAGATGATGTCTGACTCTCGTGAGATCGAAGTGTAAAAGTTGTTTGTGATTCAATCACGCTAAAATTACTGAACGGATTTGGATGAAATTTTGCACCCGGGTTCACAATTTTATCTCGATAAACTCGGTATAATGATCCCTTGGGATAATAAAACATTTCTCTCGCCGGCGAAACCACTAGCAAATGTATTAAAACCTCATTCAATAATTTCCAGGCTATCGGAAAACGCAGTACTACTGAAAGTGGACTCTCAAGCACGCGCCTTGACTCGAGAGCCCCCTCAACTTGAGTCACAACCCCGCAGCGAGGACTCCGACTGGGAAGCGCTCGTCAAATACGGCATGAGGAAGATTGAAAGGTAAATATTATACAATGGTTTATTGTAAACGTTTTGGGAATAGTCTCATTTTGCGTACAGCTAAGGAGTGGCATTCTCTGCCGGAGTCTGTGTTTCCTGAAAGCTTTAAGGGTTCTTTAAGTCAAGAGTGTAGGTTACTTCTAGGCAAGCGTGCTTCACCGCCGACCATATCATGGCTTACCATCAGGCGAGATAGTGTTCAAACGCGAGCCTATCATAAATGAAAAAATATTTGCTTTGCAAATGGACGGTAGAATCAATTACTATTATTAACTGAAAATACATATTGACATTCAACGTTAAATGCCTTAATTGAAATAAATTATTAAACTTTGATTTTTTAAACGTCTAAAAAAGAGTCTGTGCAAAGAACTTGACATTAGTTGTATTACTACAAGTCAGTAGACGACTTTTACTTTTGAGTTAAGAACATGTCAATCCGTACTTTAATGCCACTAAAAAAGATTTTGATAAATACTTAAGGCGCTATATACACCCCAATGATAACGCAGTACTGGCAGTGCGCCCGCTCGATGCCAAAATATCAATATTGAACCTCCTTTGAACAGTTTTGTTTGCAAAATATTATTTGATTATGCTATATTAATTATGAAGAAATGCCAGCCATCAATTTTTCTGTGTAAAATTATTTTTAAACATCCAAGTCGTTTTGGAGGAGTTTCCAAAAGTTGCGAAAAAATATCGTGTTGTTAATTATTTTTTTAAAGCAAAAATATTAGTTACACGGAAAAAACCTTGTGTTCAAAGTTATGTAAATGAATCAGTAATAAATATATATTTTAACCAAACCTTGTAACTTAGCCGTGACTAAGCTAAGCTATGCTTTAGAAAGTTACCGTTTTACGGCACTAAAGGGTATGTAGGCCCTTAAGTTCTAACTGTTAATTCAGAAATTGGGCATAACTAATAATACATAAGTAGCGACATCCAATCCTAATAATCTTAGAATTTCAGTATTATTAAGTTACAGCTTAGGTACTTCAAATGTAATCCTTGTTTCAAAATTAATTTTCTTAGTACAGAGAACACTATAATCCCCAATACAACTCCAAATATAGCTTAAAATCCTATTAAATCTAGTCTAATAACGGGATCAATAACCACTAACGAACCGAACCTTATTCAGATTTCTATATGTATTATAGTATACGGTTATATTCCAAATATACGATCGGCAAACACGGTCCGTCTCATTGCCAAAATTATATAACAAACTACAACTTCATTTGCACGTTACAAGCTCCAAATATAATTTAAATATTATTAAATACAATTCGTTAAATTTTAAAATGAAAAAGAAAACTTATTCTGTGCGTGTTTTGAAATCAAAAAGGTTGTATCATTTGTTTGTTTGAGTAATTTGCTTTAGGATGAACAACAGCAAAATGAATATTCAAAATCATGTGATCGTTTTTTGGTTGTGAGTTGTTTTTAATCCGTCTTTTATACTGCGTGTTTGTCGCAATCATCCACTATATTACTCGTATTTAAATGAAATCGTGAATAACTGTTACATTAGCTGCTGTAGACATGTTGATGCAATTAATAGTCCAGAGGCTGAGGATGTAATACGACGGTGATAGTCGCAATATCAAAATGTAAGGGATCAGTGATGTTTGGATAGAATTGTCAATCCCATACAATTTTGCCTATTTGACAATCGCTATCGCCACGCTTTCGAAGATAGAATGTCGCGATATATGATGGAAACCTCAAAAATTGTATTGGATTCGTATGCGCTATCCAAATTTTACGTGATCAATACCATTTTGATATTTCGACAATTGCCATCGGTGATAGAAAGATACTTTGTCTAACTTCTGCACTTTCTAGATTTCGTTCGTTTGCCATTCTTCCCTTCAATTATCTTTTATTTTAGCCAAAAATGGAATTCTAGCCGTTATCTTCCTATTACATTCGAATTTCATCAAATCTTAACTAACATTTCAGGTTCCTGAGGTCAACTGCCTTGGAAATGCAATTAGATGAGGAGGTGACATCCCGTGGAATCATTGCTCCCCGCTTCATTGAACAGATTGCTGATGAAGTAGACATCATTGAGGACAAGAAAGCTCCATTCCGTGAGTACCAAATACTATGAAGATTTTTTTGATGTACCCTGAAACCCTTGGTAGTCTTTTGGACGTATGCGGAACTGGGTGAAAAGTCCCGCAACCCCCATTGCAAAGACGAATATTGTATCTGGTCCGGGCAACTGTCAAACGGTTATTTTCGGACTGTTCTGTCTGTTCAAAATGCGCCGAAATCTCTGCTTAAGTGATGCAGGATTCTTTTGTGTGGATTCTCCGTACTCGATGGTGTTTGTGTGACCGAATTTTGTAGGATGTCTACGTTGGATTATTGAATGCTATAAGAACCGATATTTTAAGGATTGTATTATTTGAACGTTTGCGCTCTTCCTATAAAAATTCAACAGCTGTAAACCAGATGGTATTGAGGATTTCAAACTTTTATTTTCGGCAGCTTATTTAGTTTTGCCATTCGATTCTTTCAAAAAAAAATCACGACCTTTGAGGTTTTAATACATATTCTTTACACCGAGCGAAAGAAACAATTAAATTGAGCTTCTTTTCTGAGAAACAATTTTGAACTCTGTCAAAGTAACCTTTTATGCTCACAAGATCACAGGTGTGGTTTTGTTACACACTTAATCACAGTCTTTACTCATAGATCCCCTAAATAAGCTCTCGTCTCGTAAAAGTATTCAATTTTAGTAAATACAAAGCATTTGTAATTGACTGCAATTTACATTAATTAAAAACCTCGACTTTAATTTAGAAGCCTGATTAATTAAAGTAGCACTTAAAACGCTTTCAGTACTAAAACAAAACAAATCCTTAGGCTTTTAGTGGGAATATAGTATGCTGTGGTGTTCCTTAGAGTTCGAGACGACTCAAGTATGATTAAATTCTATTAATATAAAGTATAAGGTAAATGTTTGTGTTCTATTTTTAATTTTAATCATATTAATCATGCGTTAAATAAGGAGACACTGCTGGTTAAATGGTTTGTACGCGTCTCAGTCGGCAGTCAACTCACGAACAAACTGTTTTTTTTTTTTTTCCGTTAGTGTCTGCTTTTTTTAGTTTCACTGCCACGGCCATTGACCAAACAGCATTGAGCTCGCATGGTGTATTACTTACGGCCCCAACTCTCTCACAGAACTCTCACAAAGACCTCAATTGAGAGAAAACAATTGTACACCAAAAATTTCGTCGGTGCTCCGTAGACCAATTCAAATTTGACCAATTGGTCTATGGGGAAAATGACATGTTTCCATCGTCCAATTACCAACTGGGCTACGGAGAACACTGGACGTAAACCAAAACTATGATCCATTATAACATTATAACCCCGAGTTCACACCATTTTCCTATACTTTGGGTTCAAAGAAGCCTTTGTTATATTTTTTGGGTCACATCAAACTGAATTCAAAAATATAATAAATCAATAAAAAAACTTTATCTTTTTTTTTTCTCAAATAGGTCATTACGCGACGATTTCGAACGTCAAAAAAATTATTTAAAAGTAATAATAGTTGATTCGACCGTCGTAAATAAATACAATATAATTTTCTTTAATTATAGTTAATTTAAATAGAATCTTCAATGAAAAGATAGAAAAGCATGTCATCATCATCATATCAGCCGGAAGACGTCCACTGCTGGACATAGGCCTCACTCAAGCGTCGCCATTTGATCGGTCCCGTGGGTCTCGCATCCAGCGGATCCCTGCAACCTTCACCAGGTCCACCTGGTACTCGTAGGAGGCCATCCAATGCAACGTCTTCCGGTTCGCGGTCGTCACTCCAGAACCTTTCTACATAATCGGCCATCCGTTCTGCGAGCAATCTGATCTGCCCACTGCTACTTAAGTTGAGCAATCCTTCGGGCTATGTCGGTAGCCCTGGTTCTCTTAAAAAGTATGTATAAACTGTTTGAAATGGCCACCTCACCTAAAATTTTGTCAGTATGTATGGTGTCAATTGGTTGCCAAATGACAGTATGTCTTCGGGATGAGGGTATTGCGAAGACTGTTGTCGCCAATTCTAGGATCCCAACGGACTCAATGAGATAGATGTTCACATTGATTTGTATTGTAATCTTTGTACAAATGAATTGATATGTCGTGATTATTCAGTAAATGATTATTGTTTCAAAAATTGATCTTGATATTTTTTTTAAATACTTGTGGACAAGGCTTTATATACTATTAAACTGGGCAGCGGGACATTTCACAATTCTCCATAGCCCATGATGGAAACATGTAATTTTCCCCATAGACCGATTGGTCAAATTTCAATTGGTCCATGGAGCACCGACGAAAAATTTATATTTTAGGTTGATTTTTTTAATGCTTGCTATACAAAGTACGAAACCGCATGACACCTATTTTTATCCTCTATTTTACCCACTGCGGGGACCAGGAGGAAATTTTCCTTCTGGTCCTTAGTTTATATCACAAACAAATTAAGAATTCTCTATTTATACTTTGCAGGCCAACACAAGCTAAAGAAGCTGATCATCCCCATGTTGCTGATCCTGAAGCTGTTCAAGCTGAAGCTGCTTCTGTTCCTGCCTCTGATCCTCGGACTCGCCAGCTTTAAGAAGTTCCTCGGATTCATGGCTCTCATCATTCCTGGTATGTTTTGTGTCTTTTAGATTACCCTTATAAGGCATTTGCCGATTTTAAACTTGCAGCATGCAGAACAGTCAGATTTGCTTTCTTAAATGTAAACTTTTGAAAGTACACTTTTGCTAATATTATGTGATTGAAGTCAGTTTGACTGAAAGTTAACCTCAATTTCGATTCTATGATATAGTCTGATATTATTGACGTAAGAAAAATCAAAGAAGACTAAAGTAGTACTAGTTGTTGATATCAAAAATAAATACAAAAAGCTAAGAGATTAATTTCAATATCTCTCCCATTTCACTTTTTATTTCAACTTCTAACCATGACTTATTTCCATATTCCAGGTGTGATCGGCTACTTCAAGTTCTGCAAGCCCAACTCCTCACCATTCTCCTCCAGTCACTTCTCAGGTCCTCAGTACAGCCCCGCTGGAATCGGTCTTGGACCCTACAGGGAGTCTCCACCTCAGTCACATTATGCTCCGTCGCACTATTCTGAGAGTTACCCTGTAAGTGATATTGTGGTTTGTTTATCATCTTTATTCTCCCTCATATCATCCACACCCTTATCTTTCTTACTATTTTCATGAGGCTCTCATATAAGTTGGTCCATGAATGAGTGGGCATCCATTAGGTATATACCAAGACTTCTCCGTGTCTCACAAAACGCGTTTACCCGTTGGTTCCGTCTGCCATTTGAATTATATCATTGATAGTCTTTACGGAAGTCGTAAGCCAATCTGATACCAGTCCTGCCAAGGGGTATCGTGTTACCCAGTTACTGGGTTGTTGGAGGTCAAATAGGCAGTCGTTCCATTTAAAATATTAGTACTCAGCTGAATCCGGTTAGACTAGAAGACAACTCCAATATATTTGGTAAAAAACCAGGCAGATTGATTCTTACCCGACTTTATATTTTTGTCTATAGTCCCACTATTACCTTCGTTTTTTAGGGTTCCTTATCCGACAGGAACCCTGTCACTAAGACTCCTCTGTCCGTCTGTCTATCTGTCTATCACCAGTCTGTATCTATGAACCGTGACAGCTAGACAGTTGAAATTTTAACAAATGATGTATTTTGGTTGCCTCTATAACAACAAATACTAAAAACAGAATAAAATAAATATTCCCATATAACAACCGTGATTTTTTTGCCGTTTTTTTCGATAATGTTACGGAACCCTTCGTGCGCGAGGCCGACTCGCACTTAGCCTTTTTTTTTTCTTTTGTTGCCATGCCAAAGTTGAAATTATTGGAAGATAATTAATTTCAAGACACTACTATGTCTCCTGCTGTCTTGGTCACTTAAATGACTATCGTAGCGAAAAATAAAAGGACTCTTCCTCAAAATATCGTTTGAGAATTCAGAGGTTGTAACTTGTAATTTAGTTTCTTGATTTCTGTTTTTTATCGGCACAGAAAATAATAAAAAAACAAGTATAGGTATAGAAAGAGGTTTTAATTAACTTGTTAGATGACAGCTGAGCAACTCACAAAACGGTTCATTTCGACGAAAAATTATTTCGCGAGATTAAAACGTGTTCTTTACGAAAATACTCGAAACTTTTCTTATAAAACTGTCTTCACAAAAGACTAACTGAAACAGATGACAGGTTATTAAAAGTTCAGCAATTTTATTGAGATGTTTTCTATCATAAATCAGGCTAAAGGTCGTTGGGCTAAATCAACTCTATATATAAAAAATAGGTCTTACCAACGGCTTCAATCGAGATAAAAAAAAACTGATACGGTAAAATCACATAATTTTATATCAGGAAATAATAAAATAATTTTGATAATTAATTAAAGCAAGATTCAATATGACAAGACCAGGATTTGAAACCACGACGTGTTAAAACATTAATAGTGCGACGGTGAAAAAGGGACAGAGCTATTTGTCTTGTATAGCTCCGTCCTGCTCCTGTTTCTATGATCATAACTAACAACAAATTTCAAAAATCTTTTATCAAAGACGATTATGATTAATAAAGTTTATATTACATAAATATGACTCATAGATCTGTGATAGTACAACCCCCCCCCCCCCCTTTACTAACATTTCATCCTCTTTATTGATACTCAAATTTTAATATTTTTTGTTGTCATCATCACTTTTATAAAAGTCCGTCGTAATACGTCAATTACCTCCCTAAAGATTGCCACAATATTCTTTCGATACGTATTTAGTCTGTATCCATATTTTAACTTTTTAATGATTATCTAAACCATAAAATCTAATTCATCAAATTATAATTTCAGGGCGGTCACAAGTATGGTTCCGGCGGCATTTCCTTCAGGGAGCATGACGTGAGTCCTCAAGACCTGGCTTACCAGGGTTGGGAGTACAGGAGCAAACAGGGTGCTGAGGACATCAAGGCTGAGCAAGCTTAAGACTGAATGTTTTGTTGTTATTTTTAGTACTTCCGACTGTATTGAGGTCAGCTTCCAGTCTATTTTGATGCTGCAAAAAAAATGTATTTTGTATTGATTGACTGTCATCCATACTCCATAATTTAGTTCTTACGATATCATATTTAACAATCTTTAAGACAAGACTCATAAAATCAGCATAGAATTTACAGTTGGAAAAGTAATTTAAAGTAATAATAAACAATGGTGTAAAAAAATTGCTACAAAAATATCAAGAAACCAAAATGAACAAAACATTGGTTAAAACAAAAATATTTAAGACAAGCGTACGTACTTTTATGAGCCCAAACTCATATTTTAAGACAGACAGCAGTGTATAAATTAAAAAACGAAGGCCAATTTTAGAACTCATATCTTACTGTAAAACCTGCGAACAAGCTATTTAATTTAATTAAGTTTTCTTAATTAACTATACTTCTAAGAAGCTTTGTATGAAAAGGTATTTCACAAAGGTTTTGTGGTTTCTCATTCGTACACGAACGAAGTTCTTGTGGAATTAAATAATTTTAAGCCTACGCTATATGCTACAGACATTGAATCCTCTTGTATTTTATTACTCTGTTAACTTGTAACTTACACAATTTAGGTTTCAAACAAGCTATAAATTTTCCACACAGTTGCAGTTTGCAGTTCATGTAAGGCTTAGAGTGTATATTAATTGCGTACAATTTGTAGCTCACTGTCAAGACACCCTGTGTTAAGATGAATTCGCTAGTTGGGGTTGCTCTTTGTCAGAAGGTTGGTAATCTTTCTTAGGAATGTGTCATGATTTTTAATCTTTTTCATAAGTTCCTTATATATTTTCTTTGATCTACTAAGTCATCACAATTATTGCAGTTGTCACTTTCCTTTGTATCATCACTTATTCATTTAACGTTCAATCATCACTGAATCAATCATTCTTTTTACATCGTGCCATTACTATATACAAGTAAGTATACACTTCTTACATCTTCATGTATTTTAACGTTGAACCGATCTTACTTAGTACTAAATCAGTGTTTTACTTTGATTTATTGTGTGTCGGTTTAAATTGATGATCATGCTTTATACTCAATTCAGGAATGAATTGAAACGCTGCCAGATTCTAAATGTTGTCGAGGTTACTCGATTCTGAAATATGGAGCAGGTTTTTAGATCAGGTATTTCAGAAGTTAAATTTTTGGTTAAAATCTTGCTTTTAACGATGCTAAAGAAGCCAATAGGATTCATAATTGTAAACGTAGCCATCATGACAATTTTAACTTCATCCATATAAGTTTTGCTCTATTCATTTTATTTGTTTGTTTCTTTTTAAGTCATTGGAGGGAGATTTGTCAATATAATTATTTACAATATACATACATTGCTAATATTTTTAGTTTCCACACAAGTATGCTGTGGTTTTTTATTGTAAAAGTTAAAAAGATAGTATCTATCTTTGCGTGTGTCAAGTTTGACATTGTAGCAATAATTTTAAAATATTAATTTAATATTTTAACTGTATACTTTATAGTCAGTAAGCGATGTAAATTATTTTTGTTTATATGTGAATAAAGATTTTTTTAATAAAATATGGTTTTACTTTTAAAGTGGCCGCAGATGCCATTGCTTGAGTTGTTGTTCAGAGTTTTGAGTGACTAAGTCTGCCCTTGTACTTGTGCATATATGTATTTTTAATAAACGAATAAATATGTTTCCAATGTTTAACGAATCTTTAGATAATAACATACAGCAGCTAGAATATAATAGTCAAATATAAGGTAGTGAAGGTCTGGTCGAAGCTACACGATAACTGAAAAATGCTTGCACTGTCTGGACAGAATCACTCAATCTGTGTGGTGTTTTCTTCAAATTAAAGACAAACTCAAACATTAACCACAAGGTTCTTATTTGAGCTGATGAATTTGTCCAGCATTTTCCCAACTATATTGGGTCTAACCAGATTCATCTGGATACCAATATTTTATATGGGTCTTCTGCCTGTCTGACCTCCACAACCTAGAAAACGAGTAACAAGTTTTTTTTTAGAAAATCATGCCCCGCACTAGGAATTTCTTCCTGTATCATGGTTACGTTTAGAAATATATAAACTCACATACACAACACCCAAAATCTCTTGATAATACCGCGTGTTAAATTTCAGCCTTCTGAGTGCCCGTAACAACTATCAAAAATCTACGAACGTGTCAAATAAGAGTCAAGATCAACCGTCTAACAGGCTTGCCGAGGCACGGAGGATTTTCAGTATAATCACCTATCTGCATTTGAACCTCGGCAAGCGTTACTTAACTTTGAAGATCGACCCGTTTGGTTATTATTACTCAGTTACGAGCTCTGGATCCACTTTGGATGTTCTATTTTCATATTAATCAGCTAAGCACTTTAATTTCTGCTATATTAATTAAAAGGGCACAAAATCTCATTACATGCCTAGAAAATCCATCACGAATCATAATTCCAATTAATTTGAATAAATACATAATTGACAATTTGCGTTATATTGCCCCGTTTCGTTGAGACTGCTAATTTTACTGAAATGTGTCATCATATAAAATTAATATTTAATATGAAGTAGCAACGCTTCTATTTCATGAGAGCACGAGAGAACAAAAGTGGTTCACGAAGGTAAACTGATATATCTAATATACATTATGTGTACAGGGTGACTGCCAATTGAGTGCATGATTTGAAATACTAGTTTGCGACGATTTTCACTCGGTAACTTGGGGCCCAAAATAGGATGTGTTCAAGTTAGAGTAGAAAAATTCTAGTTATGAAATTTTCTTGAAACTTCTCTTGCTTATCGCGGTAGTTAAGGTACTCAAAATAAATGTATGGCACTTGTCGTACCAACGCCCGACTCATAAAACATCAGTTCTTAGTAAATTTGCGTTAAGATGTTAGGCCCCATTTACTACCGATGAATGTAACTTAGCACAAGACAGAGAATTACCAAAATACCGGCCAAGTGCGAGTTGGACTCGCGCACGAAGGGTTCCGTACCCAGGGTGGCGTCAACTATGTATGTATGGGGACACCCTATAATTTTCAAAATTTTAATATTTTGGAATTTTCCTTTATTTGTGCTGTAGACCTTACTTTTTGCCAAATTTCGTGATTCTAGAGCAACGGGATCTACCATATAGGTTTTCCACCCAAAACCTATAGGGTTCTGCCGGTTTACCTAGAAATGTCAATTTTGGTTAAAAGCAAAGTCTTACAGAACAACTAAAGGAAAAATTCCGAAAAATTAAAAAGTTGAAAATTAAGGTAAAAAATCTAAATTTACCCAAATCTTTTTATAGTGTTGACTCAGGCCCTTGATTTTTACTCACCTAATAGGGACTATAGACTTCAGTATCTGGTATAAATTTCACCTTGCCACGTCCACTCGTTTCTGAGAAAATCGGTGGTGACCCGCGGACCGACAGACGGGCAAGAGAGTGATCTTATAAGGGTCCATTTTTACTTTTTGAGGTACGGAACCTTAAAAACTAACGGAGTGGTGACAAGAGGGATTAACAAGTAGCTAAGGACGACCAGCGGAACGTTTCGAAAGAAACGTCAAAACAGTAGCTGATCCAACGTGGAGTCGGAGGGTGAGCAGACAGACTGTCCCACTCTCTGCCTCTTTCTGTCGGTCTCTTAAAAGCTTTACTCGAAGAATAATCTGTTTCAAAAAGTCCCCAGTAGTGGTACCGTATAAGCTAATAAAAAACGTGACAGAATTAACTAGAACCTGGCTAAAAGTTTGCAGAAACGGCAATAAAGCTAATATTAGTTTAAATAAAAATATTTACTCTACTAATAATACATAATTTCTAATTATACTAAATACTTATTTATTCTAAACATTCGAAAGCTACTCTTTTATCGTTTAACAATAGAATAGTAGATTCAAAAACCAACAAAAAATATTAAACAACGTTGTCACCATTCACCAATAGTTCTTAAATCTAGCATCAACTACATTATAATCTTCATCATCTTTCTTGTTTTCATGAAACTTCATCGAATCCAAATCTTGGAATATAAAAATGTCTCGTGCATCTCTTTTTGGCCTCTTGTTCTTTTTTGTCTGCATTTGTCGATATAAAGGCATTGGATTACGGGGTAACTTGAATTGCTTAACAGTATATTTTTTCAACATCTTTTTCTGCTGATTCGGTCTCGTTGTCACTTCAGCGTTCCGGGGTGAATATTCGTCTTGGTCATTCTCTAAGTCATAATTCGGGATTTTAGTTGGCCTTGAAGTCATCTTTACAACGTACAACTTCTTCATCTTGGACCTGCTGTTCTTCTTTATAATCTTCTGTATTGTTCTTTTTGGGGTCTTTTTGTATGTTTTTCTCTTGCCTTTCTTCTCTTCGAATTTTTTCATCGCTGGTACCCTGATCAAGTTTTCTGCTCTGTCTATGTATGTAAGGTTGTAGGGAGTCTGCAACGGAAATATTAAAAATAAGTGCTGAGTATTAATATCTAAAACAAAGTAGGATTTTAGTATGTCTTTGAATACAATCTTAGATTTCGAAACTTTACTTTACGAAAATTAAATCCTTCTAATTGTGGAGCAGTCAGCAAACTTGACGAAGTAAGTCGGGAACAAAACTCTGTCACTGCGAAGGCCTCACGTAACGTAATTAATTAAAATAAATCTTGTTTTCTCGGCAATGCGACTAATTGGACAATTACGGAACATTGGACAGATACGGAACGATCTCTTCGGGAATTCGAGAACAGACAGGCTACAGTTTGGCAACCGGATGGTCTTGAATGTTTCTTAGCATTCACGACTATCCTGAATACGGACGTTCATAATTTGGAATTTTATTAAAAACTTAGCTCTCAGTTATGATAGAATTTCTAAAAATTTGTATAAAAAGTAATTTTTCAGACAGCTTTGCAGATTTGCAAACAGCACCACTGCGCCTGGTGCTTATGCTAATAAACTGATGTTAATATAGAAATAGAATACGAAATCTTTGAAACACAAACACACAACAACCAAATAAACGAAACCCTACGAAATAAGAAAAGCCTAAAACGTGTCGTGCTGACCCCAAGTAAAATACCACAAGCCAGGCCGATTTAAAAAAAAACAAAAAAAAATCTTCTGATTCGTTAATGTTTGTTCGCATACTTCGAGAAAACAAAGGGAACAACAAATTATTTTAGACTTGAATTTTGAATTAACCGTGTCTTAAAATGATATCAAGTTATAGAAATAAATAGTAGAAAAAAATAAAATAATGAAATCAATATTATGAAAAAACCAAACCAAGTAAAACCATCCCATAGAAACATACATAATATAGCTAGAAGAGAAACATACAGAATATAGCCAGAAGAAGTGTTAGTTACAAATAAAACAAACTTAGTATTAAATTATAAATTACTCCTTTATGAGGTTTCCAGAACTGACGATTCCATAGGTGGTACGTAGGTGTCTTCCTTCCCTAAGAGACAAAGAGTGCGAAAGATAAGGTTAATAACAGCTTTACACTTACTGCCTTTTATAAAAATCTATGAACTGTTTACCAATTGATGCAGATTCTAAATTTAAACACACAAAAAAAGAATAGAAAATCTGCCAATCAGTTGCTAAACATTACCGAAATTTTATAAATAAGGCCCATAACATACAAAGCGCAACTGTGGCCTAACTAACAAGAGTCCCGTCTGCAAAAAAAAACTAGGTAAATTTATTTACCGCATTTGTCTTTCCATTATAACCCATGAGCGCGTTGTTCTCTTTGCCATCTTTATTGAGTATGTTCTGAAATTAATAAGAAGAATTCATTAATGTTTTGTACCCTCACCAATACTGTATTTGTGCGTTCAGCTTAGGAGTAAATTTTCCTGTTGTTTTTCAGCTATCAAAGCCATCGTCACAATAAGGATGATTGGATAAAAATAAATATTAATTTTATTTAGTCTGTCAGTAGGACAATACAAATAAAATTGACAAGTATTTTTACGACTATGCGATCTTCAGCAGTCGGCCGCCGAGTTGTATCTGTGCCCTGTTTTCAGCATTTCAAGCCTTCACTTGTCAGAACTTAGAACTAAGTGAAACATTAGACTTTAGATGAAGAGCTTTACACAACATTAACTACTACAAACAAAAGCACTATTATACAAATGTCTAGTTACACAGTACATTACGTTAGTATTTCACGAAATGCTCATTTCCAGTGTTACATAATGTGATAACATTATTGTTTTGAACATGCGTGCTAATACAGTTGCTTACATAACATACATTTGTGTACATTTGTTACATGCAACATAGCCTCACGCCTTTTCCCCTTGATGATAGGCAGAGACTAAAATACGCCTCCAGCGACAGCAACCTTGCATGTCATAGTTAAATTCACTAAACATTGAATCCCCGCCGAGTCTCGGCAAGCACGTTAAGGCCCTTACTCCGCTTTAGTGCCGTAAAACGATTACTTTCTAAAGCATACTCCTTCGTAACGGCTAGATTAAAAGGTTTCAATAAAAATAAAAATAAATATTATTAAATAAATATGATTCATGTACATCATTTGTGAAACATGATTTTTTCATGAATCTAATAGTTTGCTTTAAATAAAAAATAACAACACGATATTTTGTTGTTTTTTTTGGATACTCCTCCAAAACATCCAAATGTAAAAAAATATTTTTACACAGAATAAAATATGTTTAAAATTTCTTCATAACTGAAAAAGCTATTATGCAAATAAAAAAAAAAAACAAACTAAACTGTCCAAAAGGAGGTCCAATATTGATATTCTGGCACTGAGCGGGTGCACAGCCAGTACCGCGTTAACATTGGGAAATATATACTCGTAATACGCCCTATGCTGTTGTCCCGGCTGTCATTTGAAGATCTTTGACAGTCGTTACGGGTAGACTGAAGCCTGAGATCTGACACTAGTCTAGCCAAGAGGTATCGTATTACCCTGTTTCTGGGTTTTGGAGGTCTTAAGGCAGTCGCTCCATGTAAAATACTGATATTTAGCTTCATCTGGTTAGAGTGAAAGTTGACCCCAACATCTCAGCCTATGACGATTTTGTTCAATGGAGAACCACAAAAGGAGGAGTCAAGACTGTGTTTGAATCCGTCCTTTTAGTTTATTTCCAAGATTTTGCAGAAACTCTAAAGTCAAGCAGCCTATGGCGCATTTATTCAATGCTCAGATCTACAATAAGCATCAAACACAATAACTGAATCAATACATATAGCAGATTTTTATTGTCTCGCAGAAGGTGTGAAAATAGCGTATGTCTGTCTTCATCTTGGGCAGCTTGAACCCCTCGCTTCACTCAGGACTCAGGACAGGCCTCGCTACGCTCAGGAGTTAACTGAGTCACGAGTAGTATACGCTCAGGGTTCAGTATGCCACCCGTGAATTAAGGCACTGCTTTATGCCCTTGGTACATAATCTACTATTAAACATCCAAATCGTTTTGAAGGAGTATGCAAAAGGAGCAAAAAATATCTTGTTGTTGATTATATTTTTAAATCAAAAGTATTAGTCATACAAAAAAACCATGTTCAACAAATAATGAACATGAATCAATAATAAATATATATTTTTTCAAACCTTTTAACCTAGCCGTTACTAATTAGGTATTCCGTTTGTTCTCAATCAGCGAAACATGTTGATGACTGCTTGTTTCAAATATGTTATTAGAATTTATCATAGAAATTACAACCGTAAGCGTTCTGACTTATCATTAGTCAATGTCTACTGCAGTGCTTCCTCGAAAGGTTTTTGAGCCTTTTGGTGTCCGTTTCTTTCGAAAGATCTTTTTATTAGAATCTGAGTTTTCAGAAATGCGCTATTTAAGTATTATACTAATCTCAACGGAGATATATGAAGGTAAAAGAAAATTTAAGTACTTTGGGTAAATTATTTCATCACCATTGCTCTAAAAACGGTAAAGGAAAACATTGTGAAGAAACCGTCTTAGAACCTATAATTCGAAGACATGTGACATCCCCCAACTCTCACAAAGATAAGGTCTGTGTCCCATCGGTGGGAAGGTGTTGCTGTGGCTGAATAATGGATCAGGCAAGGTATTTATCTAAAAGTCTGTTTGTCGTCGACACGCTGAAAAGAAGAGCGGCGATTTACCAAGTACGCTGCAGATAATTTATAGTGCACAAGTGTGTGCTTAAACACAGATGCGCTCTCGGGTGGTTACGCTCTACATCCGATCCGATCCGAGATCAAAGTGTTCTGAATTATGACCGATAGAGTTCGGATGTAGTGCTTAAGCTTCCCTACAAAAAGTACTATCTCTACTGCGGATCCGAAATTTCACATGGCGATAAAATCTCAAATGGCAATCCGACACGACCGGAGAGAGATCAGCCGCAGGACCAATGGGTTTACACGACATCCGAGACACGGGGGTGTCACACCACCAACTTCAAACTCCAAGCAGTTCCTAATAAAAAACCCATTACTGCTTTTTTCGAGCTAGGAGTCGAAACCAGGACCCCAGGATCAGCAGTCGCGATTACGACCAAGAGGGCTGTGAAAAGGTATTATACCGAAGTACTAATACAGAGGTTACTCACCTATCCAAAAAAACCCCAGACCAAATCACCTTACACGCAAAACACTATAGTAACAACTAAACGGTGAATCTATGATTGTTTTGTAAAATAGTTGAAACAAATTCCAGTTTATTTGTTTGTGTTTATAACATAATAATTGATAGGTTTACGTTCAAGAGTGCACGTTGTGCCGACTCTAAATAAATTCAGTTTGCAAGATAATGATGAAGAAGATATTTACGTTTGATCATTATATTTTTCTAATATGTTAACTAAATTTGATTCTAAATTGTTGCTAAGACTAAAATAAGGGAAAGAGCGAGTCAGGCCTAACACAAGTATTGTTAGATACTTACTAGGTCTGCCTTATTTTTATATGTACTGCAATAATTTTAAACACAACAAATTATTTTATTGCAGCGATCACAGCAGACGTACAGGAAATGTTCCTAAGGATCAGGATCCGGCTCAAAGGACCAGACTGTATGCTTGGTCTGGAGGCTGCAGAGAAGCTAGCAGCCATCCGAACCAAGCATACAGTCCACTACAGTCTGTTATCTTACTGCCTCGGTAGTTTATTGGTCGCAAGCGTTACCTGCTGAGCTGTCCTGGGATCAGGGCAAGTAATATTAGGCTTTTCTATTTGGCGTTCTTAGTAGCAGCCCGCAGTTTGGACTTGTACCCGGTTTACGGCAATAGGTTCGCCCCTTGTTACATGGGACTTAAATATATCAGGCGAAATGTGGATTTAGTATAGGTGCACCTATACTAAATCCACATTTTGCCTCTATTCCAGGCTTCGATCAATAATACACCAGATGCCCGGTCAGCGTTTAAAAAGGGCCCGAACAATATTACCACAAATACGGTTGTGGTCTTATTTCAAATTAGTATGGTCCAATCATAGCCAACATTATTACGTTAAACATGCCGCAACGTAGGTTCAAAAATTGTGCAAATAACCTCCGTAACACCTTTATTTTAGAAGGAATACCTTTTTTCGGTAATTTTATATCGTGTTTATTTAAGTGTTTTTCATAAAGTAAAAACCGAATTAAATAGTAAATATTAATCAATTACCAAATATTATGATTGTTTGACGTTTGTGTTGACAACGCGCCAACTATTATTACAAACATCGATTGTTCTGACACTTTGTAATTTAAAACATGCGTGTAAGACTAAATTTGTTTTGATGTATGCTGAGCAGCGAAGCAAGCTCATAATTTTATTATAGATTTTTGTACATAATTTTGTAAATGCAACTTTAAACATTGCATTTTAAGAATGAATTTGTATTGTAAGTAATGTTTGTATTGTAAAGTTGTAGATTTATTTCAACTAGAATTCTTAGAATTACTTAAACACAATTGGCGTCAGTTTTAAAGAGAAGTTTTGTATGTTTTGTATGGGATTGTTTATCTAGTATAATTTTGATCGAAAAATCCAGGCCATAGAGAAATTATTGTGATTTTATATAATAATATAAAATCACAAACTGGATTATCTTAATTCAAATAATTTAATTTCATAAAACATGGTTTAAAACGGTGTTAAATATAATGGAAAAGGTACAAACATGTTTAGTCAAATTATGACATAGCATGCAATTTTTGGGTAGCACACAAACTAGTTACAAGCAAAAAAAATGTGTAAAATTAATAATTAAAATAATAAAAAATATAAATAATATTAAATAATCAAACAAGACCAAATAAATCATTAGTTATTGAGTCTTGCAGAAGGTTTCATAGCCATAAATTATTTTATGTTATAAAAATTACATTCACCTAACCACTTGTACAATTTAATCTTTTACAATCTTGTACCCATTGTCTTAAAGTGGTTTGGTATCATGTAATAGATATATAACTTACTAAAGAATAAACGTCAATAAACATGAGGTCGACGATGGTGAGAGTTTTCAAAAATAATCTATCCAAACTCGAAGATAATAGCAATAGAGAAACACAGATTCGGAAGAAGCGTTCCTCATAGCTTAATTTCTTCCACCCGACTTTCCTGAATTGGGAATTTGAAGTTGAAATCTTCGTCTCATGGTATGCTAAGAAGAGTTTGACAAGTGAGTGATGTCGGCGTGTTGCATTCAGAAACCTGAGGCTATAGAAGTATAGACCATCGATATAATATACGATGATGGTTGAGCTGAGTGGTGCCGATCCATGAGTCATGTTCGTGAACGGGTGCCATCAGTTGGGATTGGTCATAACATAGCTGCCTCGGCCTGTTAATGTTTTTTTTTTTATTGTTTGTTACCCTAGGCGCTTTTACGTGCATATATGTATTTTTCAACAAGAATGATGTAACCAAAAACTTGTAATTAAAACGGATGGAAAAGAATGTCCGTGAAGTTTCTTTTAAATTTTTCTCCATTGAGACCTACTGACGCTTGCAAAATTGCAACTAGCGTCATCTTTTTCTTTTTATTGTTTGACAATTCAAAAGTACCTCTAATATTTATATATACTATAATATTATGAAGAGGAAAGATTTGTATTTTTGTATGTAACGAATAAACTTATAAACTACTGGACCGATTTCAAAAATACTTTCACCGTTAGGAAGCTACATTATCCCCAGGTAACATAGGCTTTAGGGCTTTTTATCCCTGTATTCCCACGGAAACGGGCACTACGCGGGTGAAACCGCGAGGCGTCCGCTAGGTTGAAATAAACTATTTGATGTTGATTTTGATATGTACTAGAATGTATGTCAATGCTCTAGACAAAGTATCATTCCATCAGCAATGGCGATGGTCTTAATACCAAAAAATTAAGAGATTAATCATGTGACATTTCTATAGCGCATGGCCATCCCATACATTTAAGACATTTAATTTTTTTTGCTTTCGTTCTCAGAAAGTCACTTCTAGTCTTTCAAGTCTAGCTAGAGCCTCTGGCAATTGCGTTAGATCGAGCGATTGGTCGAAAAGAGCAACTTCAAAAAAATCTTTATTGTAGATAATATCCTCTTTAAATTTCAGCACAGGGATAAGAAAATAAAATTCTAGCAATATCAAATAGCAATAAAATCATTAAGAAAGAAAGTACAGAAGCAACTTACATGCAAATCAGTGGCTGATACAAAATTGATGAAAACCGAACAAACTATCAATTGAAAGTACATTATACACATCTAAACTTTCTAATGACTGCTCGGCTACTAATGAAGAACTTTTATAAATATCCTAGTCGATACTACCGTAGGAAAAGTAAACATCATTGTTCTATTCGCCATGTTTTAAAAAATAGGTTGGTATTGAAAAATGGCGGATACTTAGTAGGTTTTCTGTGCTCCATTGCCGGTTTTTTTGTTTTATTTGACTAAACATAGTGTATTGCATGGAAACATACATTTTTGAAATGTTTATAGTTCATTAAGGGTCGTCTGATATAAATAATCAGATTCACTTTTTCTGAAAACTTCATAATCGTTTGAATTTTTTTTTATGAAATAAGTCTTGACTTGAAATTGGAATGAAGAATTTATGCTTATTTATTCATTATCTATAGTAAGTTTTTACTATAAAACAGTGTATTTTTGTTTGTGTTAAAATACCCTCGAATGTGCGAACTATTTTTGATAAAATCTGTGAAAAAAATATTCCTAAGAAGACCTACTGACCATACTGACCTACCTACTGATCAGTTATGAAACTCTTTAAGTATTAAGTAAACATTTTCGTAAAATATAAAAGAATATGTGAAATACGCTAAGAAAATACAACATTAACATCAACTAAAATAAAAAAAGTATTTGGTGTGAAAACATCAAACTGCTTTTTCATAGAGTTCAAAATGAAAGGAAAATAGTGTTTCATTGTGATAAGTGTTTGAAACTCGTGAAGACGGATAAAATTGCTTCAAAGTGGAAACCTCTTGTAAATCATGTTTTAAAAGGACAGCGATGTGTTGTATACATAAACAATTAAGGAGGAAATAATGTGCTTCGTCATATCATGGACATGAAAATGATTGTAAAGGTGAGTTGACTTTCATTTTTCTCAACTATGTTGGGGAAAATACTGATTTTACATAGACCGACTGCCTATCACACATACAACTCCATGAAAAGACTGTTCGTCAGACTTTTGGGCAACCTGCAAATATACCTGTAAGAGCAGTTTCGCACTGCATCCAGTCCCAGTCCGGATTTGAGTGCCGAGTTGTATCCAAATTGAAAATATAAGTTTTTAAGCTGACATGGTCACAATCATTAGAATTAATATTTGTTTTCCAAATTCATAACATACATGGTAAATATCCCGAAACAAATATTAATTCAAATTGAAAATGTCCTGAATTCGGTCGAACAAAGTTCGGATCTAGTGCGTAACACGTACCTCTTACAAGTATTACTAGGGCTACTTCTGACCGCAATTTCACGGACTCGGATCGGATGCAGGACGAAACTGCCCTAAGGGTGATGTCATGGATTGTTAATTGTTGTCATTGTCATTGTACATCTTTGACAATTTGATCCGTTTCATCGGAAGCGAAAAAATCTGTCACCAGTATTGCCAAGAGATATCGTGTTACCCAGATACTGGTTTGTGGAGGTCAGATAGTAGATAGAGGTAGTCACTCCGTGTAAAATACGCTTAGACTGGAAGCTGACCACAAAATGGTTACCAAGATCCCTTTTAACTATTCCGTCACCGGTGCCATTTTGAAACTTCTTAGAGCAAGGTCACAGCCTATAACATTTCTATACAAGTTCAAATGCCCACATCTACCCAAAACTATTTAATTCAATTTCAGTAGTGCGTGGCCGTTCCACACTCATACAGAAACTTCGGCACATTAGACTTAGAATGTTAGAGTAATGAACGTCTCTATTATATTCATGTAGTGTGTTTATGGGAACAACCATCAGGATTAAATGGGCTCACCAAGACTTTAGATTAAAAACCATTTCCGCTTTTATATTTGGATCTAATTTATTTTATCATTATTCAATTATTATTTTGTCCCTTCTTTCTTTGAATTTGTTAACATATAATATTATGTATGTATATATATAAGTACATACCAGGCCCCTCAGAAAGTATTGCGAAAAAAAGTTTTTATATATGGGAGACTGGCCAGTTATAATGTTTTTCGAAAATATGATTATTTATAAGTAAAAATAAGTAAGTTCCAATTTCAAAATTTCCCTCCACATTTTTTGCGAGTTAATTCAAAGTATTGTGTCTCACTGAAATATGGATCTGCGCCGGGAACATTTTAGAGCTATGATTTTATACGATTTCAAGTGTCGCCTGAAACCGGATGAATCGTACGATAGACTTCAAATGGCATTCATGGATGAAGGCCCTTCCAAGGCAACCGTGTATCGTTGGTATAACGAATTCAAGCGCGGTCGACCAACTTTGGGGGATGACGAAAGAAGCGGTCGCCCTTTGACGGCTGTTACCGAAGAAAACGTGCTAGCAGTGAAAAATTTAATCCAAGACAATAGGCGAATTACATATCAGGAGATTCAACACATATTGAAGATTGGATCGGGAAGCGTTCACGAGATTCTACACAGACATCTTCGCGTGAGGAGGATAGTATCACGCTGGGTGCCGCACAACCTCACCGATGCTCAGAAGCAGGCCCGGGTGGAATGGTGCCGTGATATGCTTAACAAATTTGAAGCAGGCTCGTCTCGGCGTGTTTACGACATCGTTACAGGTGATGAGTCCTGGATTTATCAATACGACCCAGAAACCAAGCGCCAGTCGACTGTTTGGGTGTTTCAAAATGAGCCAACGCCTACCAAAGTGAAGCGATCTAGAAGCGGGGGTAAGATTTTGATCGCTAGCTTTTTTAATTTGACTGGCCACTTGGTATCAATTCCCTTACGGGATCAAAGAAGCATTAATGCCGAATGGTATACTACCAAATGTTTGCCAGAAGTTTTCTCTGTTATAAGCAACAAGCGACCAAACACAGGGCTCCGCGGGCTACTGCTCCACCACGACAATGCACCTGCGCACACCGCACTCAAAACGAGGGACTTCCTGGACAGCACGCCAGTCAAACTCTTGGGTCACCCTCCTTACAGCCCTGATCTAGCACCGTGTGACTTCTTTTTATTCCCAAAAATAAAAAATCAGCTCAAAGGGATACAATTTTCGTCGCCGGAAGATGCGCTGGCTGCGTTCGAGCAGGCTGTAAACGAGGTGTCTGCGGCGGACTGGAAAAAGTGTTTTGAAAACTGGTTTAGGCGCATGAATCTTTGTATAGAGGCTGGTGGAAAGTACTTTGAAAAGATTTAATAAAAATATATGTACGTATAGAACAATTTTTTTTAGTTTCGCAAAACTTTCTGAGTGTCCCACGTATGTGTGTAGGTATATGTTTATATAAGTTTATGGATAGTATTTATTATTTTGTATATATTTATGGGTAAATGTAATAGCAGTAAACCACAGACTACCCCCTTTTTCATTCAAGTTCTTTCAGTCCGTCTAAAGGTTGTCTGGTAGATATCGCGGTCAGCGATAAGAACGCCTTTGTACCCGTATAATTAAGTTTTTCTTATATAAGTGACTAGCTGTCCCGCGCGGCTTCGCTCCTTTCAACTGGCTACCTACCTACCCTACCCTACTCTACCCACCTACCTACCCTATCCTACCTGCCCTACCCTACCTACCAACTTACCTACCCTACCCTACCCTAGCCTACATACCTACCTACCATACCCTACCCTACCCTAGCCTACATACCTACCTACCATACCCTACCCTACCCTACCTACCGTACCCTACCTACTCAACCCTACCTAGGATAACATCTATCTCCTTGCCAAATTTCATTGAATTCCGTTCAGTAGTTTAGGCGTGAAAAGGTAACAGACAGACAGACAGATAGACAGAGTTACTTTCGAATTTATAATATTAGTATGGATGTGTAACTTTTATGGTGTTCAATAAAGTATATTCTATTCTATTAGATGCTAGTATAGTAATGTAAGTATGTTTTGAATTTCTAAGGACCACAGGCTAAGCTTTTTTGAACGTCGTTGGTCCGCTTTCGCCTCATGCACCAATAGCGAGACTCACGTGCTCTTTTATTTTTACCAGTACTATTTTGTATTTAAAATAGTAGCACAGATTTCAATGCGATATTTTCTCTTTCCAGCTGCTTCCACTGCTCTTGCTCATAACAGTGAATCCCTCTAGCTGTTCGTTGGTGATCGACAGCGCGCGTCAGGCGGGGGTGTACGTTTCAGACTACTGCCCCAACATGCGGTTCTGCAGGGAAGGAACCCATGTCATGTGCATGTACTACAATCCAGTAAGTATAATTGTCATTTAAACAAAAAAGAAAGAGAGAAAGAAGAAATCGACCATTTCACGGGTTCTCAGCGCTATGAAAAAAAAGTTTAGTTCAAATAAATCTCACCAGATGGCGCGATATGCATGATCTGTTAATTGTGTGTAAAATTAACATTTTCTGGAATTAAACATAAAAATTGTATATTATTGTTTAATCGACTCTCCTAAGCACACAATTATGGAATATTGGGCTCTTAATTCACATTTCAAAGATTATTTGAACGGATCATTTAAAATTGATGCCAATAGATGGAGCGGTTTTAAATTTCTGAGACATTCCACTCGATTGTTTAAATTTGCATTGTAACACATTTTGGTGCAAATAAACTATAAAAACGTGCATAAAAATACTCTAAAACAAACGTAAACTGTATTAAAAGAAAGAAAAATCAGTAACCGAGTAAACCCTATTACTTACAAGTTGCTGCTAACACCATCTATCTATCGCCGTGAAACGGAACTGAACGCGATTATTGGACAAAAGAAAAATCGGTTTAATCAGACGAAAAACGCTAGTTACGTCAGCATGGTTTCTTTGTATGGGATGAGGCATCTGTATGCTAGTATTATATTATCTGTGGGGATTTATTTAAAAGCGTTCACATGTTTTTACTTATCAATCTCCTTACTCCATCATCATCACTTCAGCCGAAAGACGTCTATTGCTGAACATAGGGACCGGTCAATGTGACGACACTTTGGGGAGGCCGAAAGTGTCGTCACATTGACCGGTTCCGTGCGTCTCGCATCCAGCGGACTCCATAGCAAAATTATTTTTAATCACTTGAAAGAAGTCAAAATAAAAAACCTTTTTTCAAAAAAACGCTAATGCCCGGTTTCTGAAGTCCCCAGTTAAAGTCTCACTAACTATTGATTCATTAAAGTTAAGCAGAAGATAAACATCGATTAACTGTCACTGAATACGAAACAGACCATTCAATAACTATCTAACCGATAACTAGTTCCTTAGTTGCCGCTAGATGGCTCTGTTTAGAAGATCGCGTCTAAAATTGATTTTATTCTTTGAATTCGTCTTTAAAACGAGTTTTATTTATTACTAGCTGACCCGGCAAACTTTGTTTTGCCATAAAAACACCAAACATTTATCTACCCTACCTACCCTACCCTACACTACGCTACCCTACCCGACCCTACATTACCCTACCCTACACTACCCGACACTACCCTACCCTACCCTACACTACCTTCCCTACCCTACGCTACACTACCCTACCCTATCCTACACTACCCTACCCTACACTACCCTACACTACCCTACACTACCCTACACTACCCTACACTACCCTACACCACCCTACACCACCCTACACTACCCTACACTACCCTACACTACCCTACACTACCCTACACTGCCCTACACTACCCTACACTACCCTACACTACCCTACACTACCCTACACTACCCTACACTACCCTACACTACCCTACACTACCCTACACTACCCTACACTACCCTACACTACACTACCCTACACTACCCTACACTACCCTACACTACCCTACACTACACTACCCTACCCTACTCTACACTACCGTACCCTACACTACCCTACCCTACCCTACACTACCCTACCATACACTACCCTACCCTACCCTACACTACCCTACCATACACTACCCTACCCTACACAAAGCAAAAACAGCTTATACAATAGCAATAAAGCTCAAATTGACTCTACGTTTTAGTTAGAAAACTTTTGTATGGGAAAAAGAAAAGGGCTGTTTTTATTTTTTTCCGGCAATAATTAGAATTTTTCTCCCCGTAAAAACCATCTTTGAACTTCAACGAACATTTAAAAAAAAGAATTGGCCAAATTGGTCCAGTCGTTGTTGAGTTATGCGCTTACCAACACATTTTGCGATTCATTTTTATATTATATATAATATTTTTTTCGAAGTTATTTAAGTGGCTTAACACTATTTTAATAAAAAAATATGATAAGTGGTTGTTTATGGGCGGCTGTATGAACGGCATCATTGTCGGCTAATTTACAGTTATCTGTGGTCAATGTCAATCATTTTTGAAACGAAACAGTTTCTCCTTCTTTCTTTTCTGGTTTCACCTTGTTCGGCTTGTTTTTACTTTGTCGTTTGATTTGATTCTATAAGTTAAAAGTATATTTGTCTTTCCAATCGTTTTTGCTTTATTCATTCTATATACCTAACATAACATAATGGAATCTGGCAAACGCAGTAAAAAATTTACTGAAAGAGAGAAGCTTGCTTCTTATCGAAGTATTTGCGATGCGTAACGGGAGCTAGAGCAGGGCTGATAATATCACTTAGGTGTATCACAGTGTTCTTATCAAAGCGATATCTCAATTTAAATTCTTCATCCGTAAACATTTCGAAAGGGTTTCGTCTACGTCTTAGGTTTCTGGGTATAGATATATTAAAAATAAACTCCATCACTTCTAAATCAGACTCTGACGAGCTGCTCGTATTCATTATGTTAACACTGATGGTTTTCTCCTTTGTAATTATATTTTTAATATTTAGTTTTTACTGCCAAGTTATTTAAATAATACACACTTTACGTTACCAAGTATAACCTAAAAGTGCATGTAATTGACTTTTATATGAAACGTCAAATAGCTATGGAACCGATAACTGCCCATATTTGGTCAGTTAAGTTAACCTCACATTAAACGGAGTTTATCTTACATCGCGGTGTTCGGAAACGCACTTTCACAAGTTATCGAACCAATAGCGCTAATGAATAGATAAACCACCGATAAAAGTGCCTCAGAAACCGGGCATAAGTAAACTAATATTTTAGTAATACTACAAATTGCAAAATATCTTTAAGTTTGGAAGTCGCGCTCGAAAAAAAGAAAAAAACGAAAAACACTGACTTCCGAAGTATTGTTTAGCTCTTGTTAAGTTTGGGCCTTGTCATACAGGACTGCCTAGTACATGAGTCCTGGCTGCACTGATATTTCGAAGGCAGGAAATATCAAAAATACATCTGCAATTTTGTGTTTTTTTTTTATATATTTGAATTCAGAATTCTTTACTTTATCTAGTGATATTTTTTTTTACTTAATTTTTTTAAAACCTCAATTTATTTTTAAGCTGGCATGGTCACAAGCATTAGAATTGATATTTGTTTCGGGATATTTGCCAAATTCAAAATATACATGGTTAATATCCCGAAACAAATATTAATTCTCAATTTATTTAATTTACATTTCATAATAAGACATTACAATTAAGAAACATTGTTTAGTATAGGAAATAAATTATAGTAACAACGTTGCCTCACACTAGGAATATCTTCCTGTATCGTGGGTGCGTTTACAAACATTTAAACTCACATACACCTAGATCCGGAACAACTATCTGTAGGCCATACAAATAAATGTCCCGAGCCGGAATCGAACCAACGACAAGCAGCACAGCAGCCGATCGCTCAACCACTGTGCCAACCGTGTCGTCAGTTCATAGGTCAATGGAAAGTTAAAAAAAATAACGGAAAAAAATGTGTGACCATCGAAAATCATGCTGTGCAGTCAGAGGATACATATATCCTCCGACTGCACAGCATGATTTTCTTCTTGTTAACGTCTTTTTAGTCAGCTTTTTAAGCAGTCGGGTTTTTTGTTATTTTTAAATGTTTTTCGAGTTAGGTACATTTAAACATGTTATTAAATTAAAGTAAATTAAATTAATTTATTTCAGAATCACTTCCATATTTTGTTAGTAACAATGTATACTTATAAAATAGTGTTAGTAATTTTTAATCTATTTATTCTTAGCTGTGAGAGGCACGCCGAACCTGGGGCATGTCTATTTGACTGCGTGCAGTCGTATCCATCGCCCCAAGATCGGAGAGTCCCACCTATCAGCCAACGCTCTAAGAATAGTGTTGGGGCTGGCGCGAACACGGCGTAGTAGAGATGCGCATCTCTTGCGCATGATGGCCGCAAAACCATCAACGTCCGCGTCGGCAAACATGCCGGAAAAAAATTGGGCACCCACAATATGGCGCCCAAAATCGGCCATTTTTCTATTTTAAAATTATAATAGCTCACACTCACAAGGTTAAGATGAATCCATTGACGTACGAATCATCAAAATCGGCCAACGCGTTTGGTCTCTGGAACGCCACATAGGAACAAACATACATAATACATACATAGACTGATAAACACACTACCCTCCTTCGGCAGATGGGTAAATACAGACCTGCCTTCACCTCTCAATTAATTGACAAAACACCTACTTTTCATAAAAAAGATTGCTCATACAAAAATTGAACAGGTAGTCTGTATATGGTATATATAAATTTCTTTGTTATAGAATGTTTTGATTAAACAAAGATAGAAGTGTGCCAGGTTGTAGTGACTAACGTTAACTTAAACAAACTAGATGTTTTTATAGTAGAAGAGCACGCGGTGTCTCGGGTTTAACGTAATATAACATTATATACCATCACGCCTATATTACCCGAAGGGCTAATGAGAGTTGCACTATAGGTGCACCTGAAATGTGGTTGTGCTTTGGGGGACGACGAAAGAAGCGGTCGCCCTTTGACGGCTGTTACCGAAGAAAACGTGCTAGCAGTGAAAAATTTAATCCAAGACAATAGGCGAATTACATATCAGGAGATTCAATACATATTGAAGATTGGATCGGGAAGCGTTCACGAGATTCTACACAGCCATCTTCGCGTGAGGAGGATAGTATCACGCTGGGTGCCGCACAACCTCACCGATGCTCAGAAGCAGGCCCGGGTGGAATGGTGCCGTGATATGCTTAACAAATTTGAAGCAGGCTCGTCTCGGCGTGTTTACGACATCGTTACAGGTGATGAGTCCTGGATTTATCAATACGAACCAGAAACCAAGCGCCAGTCGACTGTTTGGGTGTTTCAAAATGAGCCAACGCCTACCAAAGTGAAGCGATCTAGAAGCGGGGGTAAGATTTTGATCGCTAGCTTTTTTAATTTGACTGGCCACTTGGTATCAATTCCCTTACGGGATCAAAGAAGCATTAATGCCGAATGGTATACTACCAAATGTTTGCCAGAAGTTTTCTCTGTTATAAGCAACAAGCGACCAAACACAGGGCTCCGCGGGCTACTGCTCCACCACGACAATGCACCTGCGCACACCGCACTCAAAACGAGGGACTTCCTGGACAGCACGCCAGTCAAACTCCTGGGTCACCCTCCTTACAGCCCTGATCTAGCACCGTGTGACTTCTTTTTATTCCCAAAAATAAAAAATCAGCTCAAAGGGATACAATTTTCGTCGCCGGAAGATGCGCTGGCTGCGTTCGAGCAGGCTGTAAACGAGGTGTCTGCGGCGGACTGGAAAAAGTGTTTTGAAAACTGGTTTAGGCGCATGAATCTTTGTATAGAGGCTGGTGGAAAGTACTTTGAAAAGATTTAATAAAAATATATGTACGTATAGAACAATTTTTTTTAGTTTCGCAAAACTTTCTGAGTGTCCCACGTATATAGCACAACCACATTTCAATAGTTATGTTTAAGACGATGACAGCCGCCAACGACCTTGAGGGAACCAAACGCGCACTAGTTTCACACCCTTTTTTTTTTTTTTTTTTTTGGGTGGGGAATCATCAATGACTTCTCCCGCTCTGGGTGAAGCGGGAGGGCGTGTCAGACTTTGACTGACTAAAACCCACCCGTGTTCCTTCAGTTGCTTGCGCCAGGGCCGCGGTAACTCTCTTTCAAATTTATCCGCGACCCAGACAGGCATCGGTCCTATCAGACCCCGTCACTTTGCTGACATCTCTTTGAGGCGCGCGTGGAACACTACGCGCCGTAAACTCGGGCTTGGTCCTTATCGGACGGTAAGCTACCCATAACTTGCCGTCCGCAAGCCCGTGCCTACGGTGGCCGGGAATCGGCTTGCGACTCCCTACGCCCGGGGCGTCTCCTGCGGTGGCTAGGGGCGTGAGGGCGTCTCCTTTGCGTCTCCCTCACGCGTTCCGCCTCCTCCTTTGCGAGCATTACTGCTTCGCAGAAGGAGGAGACAGCTTCCCATGCCCTCTCGCTCCGTACCATGGCCTGGACCAGGGCCGGACGCGAGAGGTCGCCACCACCGATCGCCTCTACGAGGACACGGCGGTGCTCCGCCCAAGCGGGGCAGATCTCCACCGTATGCTCCACCGTGTCCTCTGGGCGGTCCACACAATGGTGACACCCGGGCGTTTCCTCCCGCCTAATCCTGAACAGGAACCTCCCAAAACATCCGTGTCCAGTGAGGACCTGCGTCAGGCGGAAGGTGAGGACGCCGTGACGCCTCTCTAGCCACTCCTCAAAGAGGGGCCTTACCGCTGCAATTGTGGCGTGCCCAGCGCTGGGTTGCGACAATCGCCCACTCCATGTCACCATGAGATCCTGCCGGAGCTCTGTCCGCCGAGCCGCGATTTGTTGCGGTAACGGAGTTTCGCCCCGGCATTTGGCCTCCTCGCGCCCCTCCCATATTTGCGCGAGGACTTTTGCTTCCAGATCCCATGGCGGCAATCCGGCAAGGAGGCTCGCCGACCGTGCGGTATCCCCGGATCAGCCGGATGGCCATGGTCCTTTGGGACGCGCTCAACCGGCGGGCTGGTCGCCGCCTCAGGGAACGCGCCCATACCGGTGCCCCGTAAAGGGCCATGGACCGCACGACCCTCGCGTAGAGCCTCCGGCAGGAGGCGTTTGGACCCCCTAGATTGGGCAGCAGCCGCTTGAGGGCAGCCCCCGACTCGTTTCACACCCGCGCCACCTAAAATTCTGAAGTTTATTGTACTTTCCTTATTATTCTATGTCTCAAAAAAAAAAAAAGCCTTTGATCAAAATGTAGATAATTATATCTTTTAGATGGTGTCAATTTCATTAAAATACGCTCGGCGGTTTTGGTGCGATTGTCGTTTTTTGTCCGTGTTAGATATAAATTTACAAATTAATTACACTATGTTATACGAATAAAACTCCAAATTTTCTAAGATCAAATTATTAAGAAAATGGTCTAATGTAACATACCTATATTTTTCCAAAAAAAATACGAACAAAGGTTTAGACGTGATTCTCATTTTAAAATCAGCTACTCAGGGGTATCTGCGCCTTAAGACACTTGACCCACCGCCGACGATCAGCGAGTAGCGAGTAAAGCTAGAAACTAAAAATGAGTTAGCGAGCAGCGAGAAGCGATTGTACCGATAGTTACTCGACGGGCAATTACTCGCTCCACTCGCAATTACAGCAGGCTTATTACGTATCTTTTGCAAGAGCAAAACGACAGCGATTATTGCGCAATAATTGCTCTTCAATACAAAAGTTTTAAAGTTTTTGGCGGTTTGTTCTTGAATAAGTGCATTTGACAAACAGCGAGCGATTAGCAAATGATTGTGTAGGACCTACCATACCTACACTGCAGGTAATGCCGACTTTTATGACATAAAGCGTTTGATCGATATCGTTTTGCTCTTGCAAAAGATACGTAATAAGCTGCGGGTTTGTATGTACACAGGGTTATTTTACATTAAGAAAATAAAAATGTTTTACTATGGAAACAACTGCGACGTATGAAACTAAGGGTGCGTTTCTGAATTAAGTATTGGAGTTAAAAACGTGTCAAACTCTACTTTAATACTAAATTTTTACAGGTTTTTAGGATTAAGTAGAATTCAAACAGCGAGTTATAAGCTAATTGATTCTTTAATCTGTCCAATACCAAATAAGTCCTCAGTAACAAAATCGTTAGTGGAGGTAGCTGTTCCTGGCTCCCTCCGATCCCAAGACACTGTCGCAGGGCTAACCTAAGCCTAGAACTTAAACTAACTAAAACCTAACTTATATCTATATGCAGGCAATCGAATTTATCATAAATAAAATCTACAGTTCTACACTCACACTACTATACACATGAACGCACGCATACGCTCCCAGTATTACACACTCACTCAAAACCTACTCGCACAATTCGCACAAACGCGCTCCCGTTTGTATATTGTTGGCAAAGTTTTTTTTTTTATTAACAGAATAGTTTTTTATGTTATCCTGTTTACAATTGCATACACTGTATTAAGTGGAAGAGCGGAGTCACCTATCACAATCATCTTCTTGCTTAAAAGGTGATCACCATACCACGTATGTTAATGCTTTATGTAATTGAAATAAACATTTTATTGTATAGGACCTACCATACCTACACTGTAGGTAATTCTAATTTATGACGTAAAGCGTTTGTTTGCGTGATGATTGCTGATTGCTGTGTCTTACGTAATAAGCCCGCCGGAACAATGTATTTCTTGTAAAAATTCATTGTTTGCCTTTTCAGGAACGTTTTTACTCAATTAACAATTTTTTTGTAAAATGTCCCTGTATTTTTTTTTCTATTGATCTGGCATCAAAATACAGGCCTAAGTGATAATATGTTAAATGTATTGTTTTACTTAATGATATGGTAAAAAAGGAAGTTTGATTAGTTGTGTGTGTGTGTGGATTGAAATTATATTTAAATATGAATGTAATGTAATTGAAAATTTATGTAAGAATTTCATTAAATTGGAATTTGATTTTGCATTAAAACGGTGAGACTACGCAATGTTATGAAATAAACACCCTTGTAAACACCATGTTTCTTGCAAATAAATATTCTATTCTATTCTTATTCTATTCAGAACAAGGAGTTTGGCCCTCGTTGCATCAACCCAGTCCCGAAAACCACCATCACTGCTGAGATTGCGGGACAAATCATTGATGTAGTAAATACGTAAGTTTCAACATAGTAAAATAAGCCTATAATATTCCTAGAATATTCCACTTAATGACTCACATTTTGAGTTATGTCGGCTCTTATCCACTGATTTGATTATTTTCGCACTAAAAATACCGTTTATAAATATTCCAGTAGAAAAACAACCGAGTAGAAAACCTTAGTCTCATTGCTGTTTTTTATTTGGTTTACCTTAAGGCGCTATATTCACCCCAATGTTAACGCAGTACTGGCCGTGCGCCCGCTCGAAGCCAAAATATCAATATTGAAACTCCTTTTGAACAGTTTTGTTTGCAAAATATTATTTAATTTACAAATGCTATGATAGTTATGAAGAAATTCCAGCCATCAATTTTTCTGTGTAAAAATATTTTTAAACATCCAAGTCATTTTGGAGGAGTTTCCAAAAGTTGCGGAAAAATAACATATCATTAATTATTTTTTTAATGCAAAACTATTAGTTACACGAAAAAAACATGTTTACAAAATTATATGCATGAATTAATAATATTTTTTTTCAAACCTTTTAACCTAGCCGTTACTAAGGAGTATGCTTTGAAAAGTAACCGTTTTACGGCACTAAAGGGTATGTAGGCCCAGTGTCAGCGTATGTTTACCCTAATATTTCAGAACCGGGACACAGTTGACTTTAGCTTCTATAACATAAATAATGAAGAACATACATAATCTTTTCAGAAAATATATAAGCCCCATTGCTCTTTGTCACTTGTTTTATCTCAAATAATCGATTCGACCGATCGATTTACTATACCCAAATATAACAGAACTGGACATAATTGATCTTAATTTTTGTTGCACAAAATGTAGTAAATAGAATCCTTGTCCTTTCAGATAATATGAGTCTCATTACTGTTGGTTATCCGGTCTGTCTTAACTCATAGAATATAACATTTCATTAGACACATTCACCTCTATATTTGAGAACTGGGACACTATTAACATTAACATCTGTAATACAAAATGGAGTCCTTCAGCAGCCCTTTCAGAAAATACCTTACTTTTGGGTATGCAGACGTCAGCGCTGTTGCTGAAAGAAACGTATCAGACGCGCGCGCTACTAGGTCTCAGATCCGGTCTCTCCGGGATGCAATGGTTGGACGCGTGAATTTGTCCTGGAAGGTAGTCTCCGAGTGGGGCGATGCCAATCTGGTCAGGTTCAATGCTGCTAAGACCCAGGCGTGTCTTTTTTTCGATAAAAGTAGCCAATACCACCCGGCACCTTCTTTCCGTGGTGTGACCGTGCCGATAACGGACCATCTTGAGCTTCTTGGTGTTACGTTGAAATAAAAAAAGATTTATTGCAAAAACTTGTACACTTTTACAGTAAATCTTACATAAAGGAGGTCCCCTTTTAATTAAAAGATATACCTGTGCTAGAAGGACCCTGACATTGACCCATAATTTTGGTCCATTCATTGAGGCAAAAGCTCAACTGGCTGAAAAAAAGTTGGGGATCCTTGCAAAGGTGAGACGGTACTTCACGCCAGAACAGTTTGGTCATGCATGGAGAACTGCTCTCATCTCTGGGACGGATCTGCCATTACCAGCTGGATGCACTAGAGTCGATCGAAAAACTAAGAGGCTCATCGGCAATGAGATACTGGTTACCAATCTGTCGGTTTTTATCGGTTACATTTCAGGGAGTGTGCGTTGGAATTCCATGGACTAATTCATCCTAGCCCATTCCATCATCGGACTACAAGACGTACGGTGATACGTCATCGGTACATGGTGGCAATCCCACCCATACGCACCAAACGTTTTGGGAATATGTACTTTTATTATGCGTACAGCTAAGGAATGGAATTCCCTGCCGGAGTCTGTATTTCCTGATAGCTACAACCTGGGAGTCTTTAAGTCATGTGTGAATAGGTTTCTTCTAGGTGAGCGTACTACATCGTCGACCACATCATCGCTTACCATCAGGTGAGATAGTGGTCAAGCACGAGCCTATAAATAACAAATATATATATATATATATAAACCTTATTGCAGTTGGTTGGGCAGTTTGTCCTACGTAATTGTAAATTACACAGGTACGTTTACCTCTATATTTTAAAACTGGAACACAATTGACGTAAGCATCAACAACATGAATTAGAGTGCTTAAGAAGCCATTTCAGAAAATATAAACCACATTGATGTTGGCTAATTGGATCGTTATGACGCATCCTCTTTTGTTAGAGTTAATTTTTTTAACACCTTATTTAGACGGATTTGCAAAATTCTCCAGATGGCCATAGCCAGTGAGTCAGAATTTGATGTGGTGATCCCATGAAAATCGAGAGCTCTCCTTAAATATTCTAGGCAGACATAGCGATTTCAGTATTTTCATGGCAAGCAATCGCACGCAGAAAGTATCATTTGGTGAAGTGTAGCTGTTGAAGAAGACTACAGATGGTCACTGAAACTCCTTAATAAGTATGTCATGGGTATAAGATACGTATCTAAAGTTCAGTGACTATGATAAAGAAAATACATGAAAATAAATGGTACTGAAAACTGAAACCATTACCATCGAACTGATCTGATGATGAAACCGGAAGGTAGGCGCTGGAACTCCGTAATAAACCAATGTATCTTAGTTATGTTTGTATGCTTACAAATTATTTTCATGGTAATATGAGGTATACCAAAACTAAAAAAAATAAAAAACCTTTTAACAAAAACAAATAAAATGATTTCTATTTTTTTGTTAAAAAGTGTCAACATTATTATTACGATTTAACAATGTTTTATTTACAGGATAAGAAGTAAAATAGCCAATGGTAAAGAAAAGGGGAAGGACGGAGTATTGTTGCCGAGAGGTTACGGAATATTCCGAATGGTACCTACGCTTGTGTTTTACTATTTTTAGATCTCAGTAACCACACTGTATTTTCTTTTAAGAGCCAAAAAAAATTGTATTGTATCTTGTTTATTATTATTTAATAGACTTCCACCGTCCCTCCGTGGCTTAACCTGCGTGGACTACACGATTTTGGCTATTTTCAGTTCTGGCGGTATATTGCAAATTATTATTCAAACATAGCTCGCATAAAACATTATTCCGCCCGCGTCTTTCTTCGCGTAGACCACAAAATTTTCTTAACTTTACCGATAAAAATATCGATATAAATTACATGTAAATTGATATAAAATGAGCACAAACTGAACTACCTTCATGTTCTAATAGCTAGAGCGTTGGGCTTTCATTCCGGGGGTCTCGTGGGATCGATTTCCACGGGGAGGTACAAATAATGGAAGACCACTTTGCAATTTATAAATCCTACTACCAACACGATAGAAAAAGAATACAGAGTGGCGCAAAAGTTGTCACCTGATGTTCGTTGGCTGTATTTTTTTTAATGAATGAAAAACTTTGGTTCTGCTTTTGGATAATTAATTTACCTAATTGTTTTTTGAATTTACGTGACGTCGCCGGAATTGATAAACATTCGGGCCCGATTTAAAGCATTTGCCATCACTCTTGCCAGAACTTCCGACAGATATTAACTTTGAGGGTTTCAAGAATCTGAGGCTTGATGACAGACTCGTGAAAGAACAAACAGAAAGAAGCCTGGAACAGTTAAATCAGGCGACCTTTAGTGTAATGCAGCCCTCAGACTTTCGGTTGTAGCTCGTGCAGTAAGCGCCGTTGCACTAAGTATTCTGTTGGAACGACATGTTCTCAAGTTCCAGTTTATTCCTTTTAAGGATAGAGAAAGAACTTGATCATGGCTGTGTGACTCGCCGACCACAGTAGTCTTATATTACCTACCTAACTTATATTGGCTCTTCTTATTCGTTTCGCTCTTGACAGAGCGGTCGTGGTCACGATAAATTTTGTCCGATCACTGGTGTTCTTGTCACTCGCCTCACGATCTCTCTCCATTTGGCTCTGTTAGATGAAAGTTTATCGCACACTTAATTTGGTCGGTCCACCTCATCGGTGGCCTTCCGCGGGGCCTGTTACCGTCCACTCTACCCTGCACCACCAGGCGCTCATTAGAGTCGTTATTCCGCCTTGAGACATGGCCAAAGAATTTCAGTATGCAAGACTGTACTATTGCTGATAGACGCTGCTTGATACCGAGTTCTTGGAGTATGGAGACGTTAATGCGGAATTCTGTCCAAGAAATGCCAAGCATTCTTCTTCAACACCACATTTCTAGAGTATCTATCTTTTTCCGTTCCAGTTCTAGTAATGTCCATGTCTCAGCTGCGTACAAAAATATGGGGAAAACAAGCGTACGGACGAGCCTGATCTTAGTGGCTTTCGTTATACTGCGATTCCTCCATATCTTCCATAACTTATCCATTGCCCCTCTAGACATCGCCATTCGCCGTTTCACCTCATCCACGCAACTACGCTTAACACCTACTCCTTCTTAAAATTCAGAATCAATATAGTAGCAACCCTAATGAATCTATCAAGTTTAGGTTATAATTTACGAGGATGACGAGTATGGTCCTTCTGCAAACTTTCTATTCTGCCTCTAGTCACCGAATATCAAACTTTAATTAAAAGCTATAAACATATTTTGTGTATTTACAGCACTGGGACAGCGAACTGGCGACTTTCGCGCAAGTGACGGCAAATCAGTGTACGACTAAACACGACATGTGCAGAGCAACTAGTAAGTACTCTTAATAATATTGTTCTTCACATCTTTGCATACCCTTCGCGAAGTGTGTGCAATGTGTATATCACGTTAGGCCAATGGGTGGCTTGATTTAGAATACAGTTCTTCTGGTCATGGCTCGTTTTGTTAGGAGCTGCCTCTCTCTGGAGCCTTGGCTCAATTGCTTGGACCCTTTTCTCAATATCGGTAGGTCATTTTTTTATATTTTTATTCGATTTTTTTATTGAATGTGTCTGAAAATATTTAAAGTATTATAAGAAAAGCCAAATAAATTAATAAACGACATAATAATAAATGCTTTTTAAAGCTTTTTTAGAAGAAATATTTAAAAATGTATTAAATTAGTAAAGAAATTAAATAAAGGTCGCCCAGACACCCCGCGACCTGTGAGCGATGACGCGCAGAAAAGCCACGGCTTCTGAGTGGAGCCATTGGAGTTATTTCCTATTAAATGTATACAAAATATTGTTTTGTTAACGTAATGTTAATTTTTGTATTATTCCAGAAAGATTCCCGAGTCCCACTCAATCGACAGGTATGGTTATTTTCTCATACCCGGACTGGAAGGCCGCCGCCTTTAAAGATGACTCAATTCCTAAACTAACGACTGCTAAGCTAGTCTACACTGTCACTCGAGCATTGGAACGATGGTACGGATTAAAATCTGAAGTCACAGAAGACATGCTTAGAGTTTGTCCCGATTTCACTATGTGAGTATTTTTTTTCTCTTCTCATATTCGTAAATCTTTGACAGCCGTTATCGATAATCAGGAGTCAGACATCAATCTTGCTCAGTTACCCAGTTACTGGGTTGTGGAGGTCAGACCGGCAGTGGCTTCATGTAATACTGGTAGGTGCTCAACTGCATCCGGTTACACTGGGAACCGACCCCAAATGACCCTAAAATAGTTTGGAAAAGAAGAATCAAAAATCACAATTTTAAACATTTCAGAGTTATTAAGAGCCACAATTTTTTTAACTTGCCAACAATAAATAGTACTTGTATAAATAAAGTTTTTTGATAAATAAAAATATTTATTCTCAACAAAAATATATATTTATTCATATATAAGTGTGTTTTTTTTACAACAAATTAGATAATATATATATATGGTATTATTAGATAATCACATATTATTTAAGTAAAAAATTAAAACAATTAAACTTACAACACTAACTTGTACTTCAATAATAAACAACTGAGCAAACAAATTCAATGGGAGCGTTGGCTTTGCATGGTTATGAAACGTTAAATGTAGCAAACAAATTCAATGGGAGCGATGGCTTTGCATGGTTATGAAACGTTAAATATAGCAAACAAATTCAATGGGAGCTATGGCTTTGCATGGTTATGAAACGTTAAATGTAGCAAACAAATTCAATGGGAGCGTTGGCTTTGCATGGTTATGAAACGTTAAATGAAGCAAACAAATTAAATGGGAGCGATGGCTTTGCATGGTTATGAAACGTTAAATATAGCAAACAAATTCAATGGAAGCGATGGCTTTGCATGGTTATGAAACGTTTAATGTAGTAAACAAATTCAATGGGAGCGATGGCTTTGCATGGTTATGAAACGTTAAATGTAGCAAACAAATTCAATGGGAGCGTTGGCTTTGCATGGTTATGAAACGTTAAATGTAGCAAACAAATTCAATGGGAGCGATGGCTTTGCATGGTTATGAAACGTTAAATGTAGCAAACAAATTCAATGGCAGCGATGGCTTTGCATGGTTATGAAACGTTAAATATAGCAAACAAATTCAATGGGAGCGATGGCTTTGCATGGTTATGAAACGTTAAATGTAGCAAACAAATTCAATGGGAGCGATGGCTTTGCATGGTTATGAAACGTTAAATGTAACAAACAAATTCAATGGGAGCGTTGGCTTTGCATGGTTATGAAACGTTAAATGTAGCAAACAAATTCAATGGGTGCGTTGGCTTAGCCGCTAGCCGCTAGGCAGATTGTATTTTTCTTATTGTTATTATAGATAGGCACGCGCTTGACCACTAACTCACCTGATGGTAAGCGAGGATGTGGTCGACGATGTAGCACGCTTCACTGTCGCGCATATAATTGCAGGCAGATTGTTTGTAAGTGGTAATCTTAGAAAGAACTGCAGCTTATTTGAGAAAGTAAATTCAGAAAAGAACACGTACAGGTTAGTGTGGCGAAACCTTTAAAATAACGACATTCGAATTGTGTATTACACTCAAAAGAGGATAGGTCCTGGAAAGGGTATGTGAAAGAAATAAAAAGAAGAAAGAAATAAAGAAAATAGGTCAATATGTGCGCCAGGCACGACACACGCCATAAAAAACAAAAGGAAAAACTTAAATACAAAGCATGTTTATATTTTGTTAGTATTACATTATCTTAAAACTATGTTACACATGAAGATCAATTTATGTATTTAAGTAGGTAACATAAAAATCGAAACAAATGATTGAATATAAATTAAAATTATATTTATATAAATAATTGAAAATAAATTTAAATTAAAACATGTACGAAATAACGTATATTTACGTTATTTCGTACATGTTTTAATTTGCCCTTGATAAAATATTTATTGATTGTACGTGTCTACAATAGAACGGTCAAAAGTGTACTCAACAATATAAGTAAGAATATCGATTTACATAAAGTAAAAATGGTTATGCTAGCGTGCTAAATAAATGTGCAATGTAATGGTACATATTCCCGATATGGAAGGATGAAGAACATCTAGATTTACAAAATAATAATGAAAGTTTTGAGCTATTAATTCTACAAACTTATTTGCTATTAGTTCCTATATGGACGCTAGGGTTGTGAGGAACATGGACGCGCACGAAGTCGAGGTGTCCACTTGTTTCCCTTGTATCGCTGTTGCTCCCGCGTTGCTGCGCAGCAGGCCCTGTTCTTGATTCCTCAGCACCGGACGGTGGTGGTGATAGTGGAACTCGCCATCGACATCGCGTACGGCGAGCTATAATGACAATTACAGCGATGCCCAATAATTCAACTACAGTGTAGATCACAGCATAGTGATGAATACCATGATAAGATAGATCATCAGGTAACATCACATCTGCCGCTTTCATAGACTGTATGCTTTTGTCTACTTCGCTGATTTCTTGTTCTAAATCTTGAGTTTTGTTGTCCAAAACTAGTTTAGGTATGCTGATGTTGATGATATGGTTGATAATAAAATAATAAATATAGTGTCGTATTTGTTGACTCGTTACATAGCACGCAGTGAAGCAGTAGAAAATACTCTGATTTCTTCGCCGGTTTTATGTGCCCGAGATAAATATTCATCAATAAATATTTTGTATTGTTTTGCGATACATTTGTTTTTTGCAAGCTTTCGTTCTATCTGATACAGCTGAGCGACTGCCTTGTGTTTAGATTCTCCAATATCCTTGTTGAAAGTTGACTTTAATGGCAGTCTCACTTGATATCTTCCGTCTTCTAACCTTGTCGTGGTCGACTTCTAAAATTGAATGCATTCATCGTCTTCAAATGATATTTAATCATCTTCAGGAATATCTTCGATCTCCCAAAGTCGTTTTTTTTATTTTTTTTTTATTATATAATCTACCGCGAACATGTGTGGTCCGCGCTCTTTTTTACCTTGTTATATTTTGTTTGTTTTTTTTTTTTTCATGAAAAATTGCAATTGTTTGACTCCTACGTCGAACATTATTTTTAGGCTTACTTAACTAACTTAAGACTACGTGAGTTCATCCCTCACTAAATACTATCTATATTACACACTGGCATTACAATTTTATGTTTCTATTTGCTACTTATCTTTATGTTATTAATGTTTTGTTTACTTATTTCTATTGATACACTGCTTATGTTATTTGCTATTTTGTTTACTTATAATCTATTGGTACACTTTCGGGGGAAGATGCATGGTAGTGCGAGCAAACCAGTCCCGGCCGACGGTTCCGGTTAAAGAAACCCCGTCGTTAGGACGTTGAGGTAAGTATGATTTACTCGCTCCACCATGCAGCTTTACAATATATAGACAGATTGATGGTTTGGGTATGTGTTTAGCGTGGAGTTTTTGGATGGGACTTGTTAGGTGGTGTTTTGGTGATGTCTGCTGACCAGGGACTTCGCTAGCGTGGGCAAGGCCTCTATGACGACTACGTCTCGATGCTGCATGGCCGTCTTAAGATTGTAGTTGACGACCGTTTTAGTCGGCGCATCCATCGCCCTCTTAGCCAGTCGGCCTGCGGCGTCATCGGCGTCGTCGGTGTTATAAACGCAACTGACTGTATGTCTGGACAACGCCACTACCGCGTGGGATATGCTGTCGTGAACCTGAAGCCTCCTGGACTTGGTGTTGATGATGATGACACTGTCGTAGGTCGACCCCTGAGCCTCGTGTACGGTTAGCAGGCGTGACCCTTCGCCGGACCCAAATCCCTGGCTCGCAAGAGAAGCTTTCTCCCCCTGCGTATGAACCAGGAACAGGGTGTTTTGGGCAGTGCTCGGTATTTGCGCCCCTGTGTAACCTTTCACCTTCAGGGAGTGGACCCGCGACAGCGACGACTTGGAGGAGTATATACCGGGGTATATCTCACTCAGTGCAAACGCCACGTCCATTGGATTGCGGTGTGTGCAGAGAAACTCCTGGTTGATGCCAGCAACCAGGTCTGGACCGATATACCTGAGCTCGAAAAGGTTCTCTCTGTCCAAAAATGGAAGCTGGTTAACGTCTCCGACGAGGACAAGCTCGCTTGCTCCAGACAACTTTACTGCCATGACTATGGCACCAAAGTGGTTCATAAGAGCCTCGTCTACCGTAAGACGGTAACATTTGTCTTGGCTCTTGAAACCGTTTGCTAGGATTGAAGTCATAGTGCGCACCTTGGCCTTTGCTCGGTCTCCTAAGCGGTGCACAAGCTTTTCCCTAAGATCTTTGGCAGCTTCTGTTGTCGTGGTGGCTATCACGTCCCTGTCCTCGTCGTGTGTGGTGCTTTACCAGCCAGGTGGTCTTACCGCAACCCGGAACTCCGTTTATCCACCTGATATTGGGTACCGCCCAACTTGCCTGCGATGCCGGGATATCTGAGGTCTCTGAAATGGACTGTGCCATTTCTAGGATCTTATCATCCGGCATGATTTTGGTACATTTGGCGGTAACCACTATCGGGTCGTCATTTGGCACACTGAACTTGAGTTTGCCCGAGCGCTCCGTCTCCTCCTTGTCCAGGGCCACAAAACCACTCCTCGCGCTGTAGGCTGCCATATACGACCCCGTCATTTCCCCTTTGATGACTTGGGATGTGACGTTGTCGTACACCGCTGCACCAGCTTCCTCGAGCATTACCCTTAACAGACCCTCTGTGTCTCTCTGGAAGGTCTGCAGGATCTTCCTGCATGTCATAAGATTGACCTCTCTGGTCGCTCTTACGATTGCTACGTACTCGAGGAACGCGCTTTTTACGTGGTCCGTAGTACCCGACTTTACTGCGAGGTTCGGCGGGCTGACTTGCCCTTTGTCGGCTCGTGTTAGCTCAGGCTTTTGCTGGGTTGGTTCCTTTGGTGTTTTTCTGAAAAACCTCTCCAGTGCTGTCTCCTGCTTATGAGATGGTGATGCGTGGCTGGTGCTTGGGAGCAGTGCACTGAGGAAAGTGCCAAACGCTTTCAGGCGACTCCTCGACCGGGCCCGGTCCTCTGGGTTTATGGTGTTGCACTGCTCCTTAGCGGCTTTTTCGGCTGCTGCCTTCTGCTGGGCCTTTTCCGATCCGCTTTGAGTGGCGGGGCTTGTTGTGGGGCTCATCACGCTGGCTGTTGGTTGTCTGGGGGCTTTGAGGAAACTCAGGGTTTCTCCTCTGTCCTCGTAGACAACGACCTCATGATGTTCTGAGGCTTTTAGACAGCCAATGCGGTCTGCGACGTCTCCTCTCTCCCCTCCCACCACCATTGCGTCCACATTTATGGTTCGGGCTGCGGCTGACGTGTAGTCTCCTGCCAAAGTCGTTGAATATCATTCAGTTAAGGACTAGGTTGCATTGAAGACTTTGGACACCGCCGAACAGGATCCACCCACTGCGTGTTGACTTTACTTTTCCAATTCATATGTACTTTCTAAGTTTATCTTGGACATCGCTGACAACGGTGAAAGCAAACTCTCTCTGCTCCATTGGTGTAATTGCTGCAACGTGTTCCAGTGTGAGGACAAAAGAAAAAGTCTTACTAATATTATAAATGCGAAAAAATGGATGGATGTATGTTTGTTACTCAATCAGGCTGGAATGGCTTGTTAAGTACGAGTCCCTAACCAATAGCGCTGACATGCAGATTCCTTCGTGTTTACGTCAAGCGCATAGAAACTGCACCGATGACGTCAATCCAGCCACGAGCCGCCGACGCAGCAAAATTGAACATTAGCGTTAAGTTATTTTTAATAAGTAGACATTCATTCCATATTCTAACTTCGAATAGGTTTCACTAATTATATTGTAATAATTTCTTTTTTAATTAAATTAGTATAAAATCATTTTGGTTTTTTTTCGATCCACCGTCTGCAGCTTACGTAATTGGCGCAGTCGGTAGGATACTCGCGGGCCGGTTCGCGAATTGCGTTAGAATCAGTTCATCACGATCGCGAGTCATCCGGGTGACTATCAAGTCGCATCACGAGTATCCTGAATCTACGGGAAGCTGCGGAGCCGTGTGGAGAATCCAGCCATCGATTCACGAAGCAAGACCAGAGATGAAATACATGTGAGTGCACCAGAATCTTTCTCGTGTTGCTTCCTTTCTACTCCTAGTTACTTTTATGTCCAAGATTTTTCATCACGAAACATCTCATCCTCGGGAACCTGCATCACGACAGGCACGCCGACTTGTAGCAGATATTAGTAGAGATTTAGATAGTGAATTAGATTTAAATTTAAACAGTTCATTTGAAAGTAAAATGCCTTATGACCCTGATGTAATTTTCAAGGCCTTACGCCTTGTGCCCGATTTTGACGGGAACCCAAATATTTTAACGAGGTTCATTAACATCTGTGACCGAATAGTCACTCAATATGCAAGCCCCGAGCCAGGTAGTGAGCTAGGGAATTTGTGTCTTCTAAATGGCATCCTAAACAAGATCACAGGGACTGCCGCATCCACCATCAACTCGAATGGAATTCCTGAAACTTGGGCAGGTATTAGATCAGCTCTTATAAATAACTTTTCAGACCAGAGGGACGAGACAGCTTTATACAACGACCTCTCGATGGCAACGCAAGGTAACAAGACCCCGCAGGAATTTTATGATAAATGTCAAACGTTGTTTAGTACTATAATGACCTATGTGACGTTACATGAGACTGTATCAACGACTGTCGAGGCGAAACGGACTCTTTACAAGAAAGTTACTATGCAGGCTTTCGTACGCGGGCTAAAAGAACCTTTAGGCTCACGTATAAGGTGCATGCGTCCAGAAACTATAGAGAAAGCTCTAGAGTTCGTGCAGGAAGAACTAAATGTAATATACCTGCAGCAGCGTAACGATATCCCCAGGGCTCAAACTGCTCAGAACTCACCTAAAGTTCTATATAAACCTTCTGTTATGCCTGCTATGCCATTTAACGCGTTTAATGTTCCGCGACCCCCAGTACCTAATTGGCCTGCTCCAGTAGGACAGCGCGGGTATCAATCTCAGCCTCAGGCTTTCAAATTCAATACGCCTGACCAGCATCAAAACCGTATGCCTACTCGAACTCAACAAATGTTCCGTGCACCATTACCTCAAAGTAACGTTTTTAAGATGCAACCCAGGAATAATCCACCACATAATCCGGGTCCGAGGCCTATGAGCGGTGTTCAACACTTTGTTCCAAGATCATTACCTTTGATGCCAGGGCATGACTGGCAGCGAAACGGGAATCCACCCCCGAATAACTATTTTAAGACGCGTGAGTTAAATTTGAGTGAACTTGCTTTGCCTGATAGTTCCTATTACTCTGCTGACTGTTACTATGAGCCAGTATACGACTATTACACAGACGGTAATGACTGTTATGTTCTCTATGACTACGACTCTAACACCAATATGACTGACACTGACTATAATTCAGCTGCCGGTAATCAAATAGCAGGTGTGGCAGAGCCACAGCCAGGCCTTAGCTGCGCTGATCAGAAACAGGACCAAAATTTTCAGTTGGACCAGAAATCCAAAGAGCAAAGATAGACGTTAATTTACAGACCCAAAGACAGTTACCCTATATAGAAATTTCTTGCCCTCCTCTAAAATTTCTGATTGACACTGGGGCTAACCAGTCATTCATAAGCCCCGAGGCTGTACAAAAGTTTTTCTACGACTATCCTCTCAATTATGACCCGTTCGAAGTCACCAACGTACACGGTGTTAGCAGAAACGAGTACTCTATAACACTACCATGCTTCGACGAGTTCAATGAGGCCGACGGTATAAAATTATTCATTTACCGTTTTCACGAGTACTTTGATGGCCTAATAGGATTAGACTTATTATCAAAATGGGAGGCTAAGATAGATCTAAAAGACTTTCAATTAGTAACTCGGACTGCTACAAACCAAATTAAAGTATATAATTCACGCAACGTTAATTTGTATGAGGATATTATCCCTGCGAAAAGTTCTAAATTAGTTAGAATACCTATCAACGCCACGGATGGCGATGTCTTGATCAACGAACAAGTTCTCTGCAATTGTATCATCCATGAGTGCCTTACCACTGTTTATAATAGTCGTGGGTACGTAGAGTTAGAAAATCCAACTTCTAACGATATTATATTCTCATTAGACCAGCCAGCTCATGCAGAACTATTCAATGCTGAGTGCACACAGCTAAATCAATCAAATCGCGTAGATGACGTACTATCGCGTTTGCGTACGGACCACCTAAATGCAGAAGAAAGAGCTAATCTCCTAACACTTTGCTCCCGTTACGCAGATGTATTTTACCTTGATGGAGAACCATTGACATTCACCAACAAAATCAAACATCGCATAAGAACAACAGATGAAACCCCCGCTTACACTAAGAGCTATAGATACCCTTTTATCCATCGGGAAGAAGTTAGGGACCAAATCACCAAAATGCTAGACCAGGGTATAATAAGACCTTCCGACTCTGCATGGAGCTCACCCATTTGGGTTGTGCCCAAAAAAACTGACGCTTCAGGGAAGCAGAAATGGCGTATCGTAGTCGATTTTCGGAAATTAAATGAAAAAACGATAGACGACAAATACCCCATACCAAATATTAGTGATGTCCTCGATAAATTAGGCAAGTGCCAATACTTTACGACCTTAGATTTGGCAAGTGGCTTTTACCAAGTGGAGATGGACCCTCAAGACATTCCAAAAACCGCATTTAATGTCGAACACGGGCATTTTGAATTCCTTCGAATGCCCATGGGTCTTAAAAATTCACCGTCCACTTTTCAACGGGTCATGGACAATGTTCTAAGAGGCCTTCAAAACAACATCTGCCTTGTATATCTCGACGATATCATAGTCTACAGCACCTCTCTTCAAGAGCATATGAATAATTTGGAAAAGGTCTTCCAAAGACTTAGGGAGTCCAACTTCAAAATTCAAATGGACAAATCAGAATTTCTAAAACTAGAAACCGCTTACCTAGGACACATTATAAGTAGAGACGGCATAAAGCCGAATCCCGACAAAATTTCTGCAGTTCAAAAGTATCCAATCCCAAAAACCCCAAAAGAAATCAAACAATTTTTAGGACTTTTAGGTTATTACCGGAAATTTATCCCCGATTTTGCTCGTATCACCAAACCTCTTACCCTATGCCTACAGAAAGGTAGTAAAATTACTCTTAATCCAGAATATGTCAATGCCTTTGAAACTTGTAAGACCTTATTAACTAATGACCCTATCCTACAATACCCAGACTTCAAAAAAGAGTTCAATCTCACAACAGACGCTTCGAATGTCGCTATTGGAGCCGTGTTATCTCAGGGACCTATAGGATCGGACAAACCCATCTGTTACGCTTCTCGCACACTTAATGACAGTGAGCTAAATTATAGCACCATTGAGAAGGAGTTGCTAGCCATAGTTTGGGCTACCAAGTACTTTAGACCTTACTTATTCGGTAGAAAATTTAAAGTACTGACTGACCACAAACCCCTTCAATGGATGATGAACTTGAGGGAGCCCAACTCAAGACTGACCAGATGGCGACTCAGACTAAGTGAATTTGACTTTACTGTAGTGTACAAGAAAGGTAAATTTAATACAAACGCTGATGCTCTCTCTCGAGTAGAAATACATAGTGAGGAAACAGATGAGATAAATTCAGTGATAGAAAATATAAGGAATCTCAGATCAATGATTAATAATCCATCGGAGGCACCACCTCCACCAACAGACCCTTTGACTGACACCAACCCATTGTTCAAAAGTACTGAGGATCTCAGATCTATCATTAATAACCCATCAGAAGCACCACTTCCACTAACAAACTCCTCGACTGACACTGTTCACACTAGTAATGAACATCCTATACTGGAAGTTCCCATCACAGATGAACCCCTCAATAAATTTCATCGCCAGATTTACTTTACTATAGTAGGCGACATAAAACGCCGACCTACAGTAACTAAACCTTTTGAAAATCATACGCGAATCGCGGTCCAAATTTCAGAATCTAACCTAGAGACTGACACTATTAATGCTATCAAAGAATACGTGAACCCTAAAGTCAAAACGGCTATCCTGATAAACCCACCATTAGCCATGTACAAAATAATACCCATCATACAAGACAAATTTAGAAGTTCCTCAATCAACCTAGTTCTAGCCAAGACAGAACTTGAGAATGTTAAAGAATACCTCCGACAACAAGACATTATCCGACATTATCATGACGGGAAAACGAACCATCGTGGTATAAATGAATGTCACCTAGCCCTCTCACGAAAATACTACTGGCCAAAGATGAAAGAACAAATCACCAAGTTTATTAACGAGTGTACCATCTGCGGTCAGGCTAAATACGACAGGAATCCAATTAGACCTCAATTTAATATAGTACCTCCGGCTACCAAACCACTTGAAATAATCCACATGGACCTCTTTACAGTTCAGAACGAAAAATACATAACGTTCATGGACGTTTTCACGAAATATGCCCAAGCATATCATTTGCGAGACGGAACCGCCATTAGCATTATTCAAGCGTTGCTACTTTTCTGTACCCATCATGGTCTACCTATGACTATCATCACGGATAATGGCACCGAATTCACGAACCAACTTTTCTCTGAATTTGTACGGTTACACAAGATAACTCACCACAAAATTCTACCTCATAGTCCAAAGGACAATGGTAACATCGAACGTTTCCATTCAACGTTATTGGAACATATTAGAATTCTTAAGTTACAAAATAAAGACGAACCAATAGTTAATCTCATGCCATACGCCATTATAGCATACAACAGCTCTATCCATAGTTTCACCAAGTGCAGACCTTTTGACCTATTGACCGGACACTTTGACCCTAGAGACCCAATCGACGTAGACCTGACTGAACACATATTACAGCAATATGCGCAGAATCATAAACAACAGATGAAGCAAGTTTATGAAATCATTAACGAGTCATCTCTTTCAAATCGCGCAGCCTTAATTAATAGTAGAAACAAAACTCGAGAGCCCGAAGTAGAATATACCCCTCAACAACAAATTTTTATTAAAAACCCCTTTGCCAGTCGCCAAAAAGCTGCACCACGTTATACGCAGGATACAGTACTCGCTGACCTACCTATACACATATATACTTCGAAAAAACGTGGCCCCGTAGCCAAATCGCGGCTGAAACGCGTCCCTAAATCTAGCCAATTGTTACAGAATCCTGATACTACTGACAGTCCAAGCGACACACCCTCAAGAGATAAGACTTGAGACGTTAGACGATGGACCGGGACTCCTACCATACAGATTAGGACCGACCAGACTAACTACACATTATCACTCATTCATACAATACATTAAATTAACCGACATCGAAGATAAAATTAATTCCGTACAGACGCAACTAAAGACTTTTAGAACTAAACTCACTAATGAGACCTATATGATTTATGAATATCAGATCGAATATCTTACGGACAAACTTAGTAAGGTACTACAACAAGTAAAATCTTTGGAACCTGTTAGAGTCAAAAGAGGTCTTGTAGATAGCCTTGGGTCCGTAATAAAAAGTGTTACGGGTAACTTAGATTATCTTGATGCCCTGAAGTATGATGAGGCTATTAAAACTCTACAAAATTATGAAAATAAAATAATTTCAGAATTCAATAACCACATCAGCCTTAGTAAAGAATGGATGTCCCAACATGGTACCATACTTGACCAAATAACAAAAAATCAAGAAAAAGTTAACTCAACGTTAGAACTACTTCTTGAGAAGAGTGCCTATACAGATTACAGCTTAATAAAATTCGCGAAATTTGCCCAAATTTTAGGAATAATAACCAATAATGTAGAAGATTTAATGTTAGAGATAATTAGGTTAGAAAACATAATGGCTTTCATACGGGCTTCTAGCACCCATCATTCTATGATTGATATAGAAGTGTTAAGATCTATGATAGATAGGCTCAAATCCATATATAATCAGGATCAAATCCTAAATTTAGAGTTAAGAGAATATTATAACCTAATAAAACCAGGTTCTTATTTTATTGAGAAGAGAATAGTAATAATATACAGTTTTCCCATTGTCTCTAAAGACATTTATGATTTATACAGACTATCCATTGTACCCAATAAGAAACAACTTGCCCTTATTCCTTCCTCTCCCTATATAGCAACAAACGAGAAATCATTCGTGTACATAGAGGCTGAATGCCCGAAGTACAGCAGCATTCATCTCTGTGAAAAGAAGACAAGTCATCAGATCCGGACGAAGCCTGATTGCATCCAGGAGCTCATCATCAACCAAGGCCTAAGGGACACCTGCCAATTCACCAAGATCTCACTCTCCAAGCAAGCAGTAGAAAAGCTGGATGATCAACATTACATTGTCTCTCTGCCTCAACCTACTAAAGTACAGCTAGCCTGCAGCAGGAAAGACTTCAACATTCTACAAGGGAGTTATCTCGTCACCATACCCATGAACTGCTATCTGGAAACACCCGAATTCACCATCATTAACGACAACAATGAGATAAAAGGACAGCCACTCAAGTTATCAAAAATCCCATACAACGACATGAACCAGACAGCTGATTCCACTCACATCATCGGCTTCAAGTCAGTCAACTTAGAAGAACTTCACAGCATCCAGAACAAAGTATTGATGGAAAGCCCTATCCAGATCGACAAGACTCCGCCGGTTGTCTTATATCATACAACCATACCGTTCTACATCATCGTACTATGCACAACCATATTCATCATCTTGGTTATAATCCGAAGATACAAATGCTGGAACCTTAGAGCAGGAGATAATGAGAAGAAACCAACTCTTCCTATGCATACATATGAAGATGTAACCAGAAAACGAGATGAAGTCCCAGCAACATTTGCACTGAACATGATCAAATAGTTGCTGTTCTGCGGATGGAGGTGTTAAGTACGAGTCCCTAACCAATAGCGCTGACATGCAGATTCCTTCGTGTTTACGTCAAGCGCATAGAAACTGCACCGATGACGTCAATCCAGCCACGAGCCGCCGACGCAGCAAAATTGAACATTAGCGTTAAGTTATTTTTAATAAGTAGACATTCATTCCATATTCTAACTTCGAATAGGTTTCACTAATTATATTGTAATAATTTCTTTTTTAATTAAATTAGTATAAAATCATTTTGGTTTTTTTTCGATCCACCGTCTGCAGCTTACGTAATTGGCTTGACGGATCTGCATGAAATTTGGCACAAAAAAAGATAGAATGAAGAAGAGAATAAAACATAGAATGTTTTAACCCGGGAATATGTTCCCTTGTGATATTTTTTCGACATTTACGGGGGTGAAGCCGCTGGCAGAAGCTAGTTTTTTAATAGAATAATAAAAATAAATAATAATAAAGCCTTGTTTATTTCTTAATAAAAAAGATTACATAATTTGATATTCAATACAAATCAAGAATTTAAAAATAACTTAAATTTAAATTACAATAATAATTATAAAATCAATATGAACTTAACATTTATAAAATAGAATAAAATTTATTATTACATGCAAAAAACAAATCACTATTATTAAGGACCTCTCTTCAGAGTAAAGGCCTCCTCCATTTTTTTCCACTTATCCCTATCTACTGCTATTTTCATCCAATTACTCCCCACTGTTTTCAGTATTTCGTCGAGCCACTTCTCAGTTGGTCTACCTCTTTTTCTCTTTCCTGCTGGCCCTTTCCAAGTGGTGATCTTTTTTGTCCATCTATCATTATTCATACGTACAACATGCCCAGCCCATTTCCATTTTAGTTTTTGACAGTGTTGTAAAGTTGTTATAACTTTAGTTGTATTTCTCACATATACTTTTGACCTTTTATGTTTTAATTTTATATTTAGAGTGCTCCGCTCCATGGCTCTTTGGGTGGTTTGTATCTTATTACTAGTGTATCTGCTAAATATACATGTTTGTGATGCATAAGAAAGAGAAGGCAACACACACGAGTCTAGGACTTTTTTCTTCAGTCTTACAGGGATATTTGATTTGAGAACTTCTTTGAGACTCCAAAATTTGTTCCAGGCCATGTTCACACGTCTATTCAGTTCATCTCGGTGTCTAGATCTTTTGAATGATATTTGCTTGCCTAGACATATGTACTCTTCAACATTTAATATAAAAGGTTGTTTAAAAAAACGAACTTCTTTAATATAAGAGCTTGATTTATATAAAAAAAGGTTTTTATTTTTCTATACTTTATGTGACGTGGTTTTTTAAAGTTTTATTTTGTCTGTATATCCAGATCCACATCTACTGCTCGTATGTATTTAAATATGATCCAAGGGCCAGCCACTCACATGGGCTGTGGTATATCGGCGTACTCAGACTACTTTTACCAACATAATGGTATGAGAAATGTGAGTAAAGTTTGACGTTTATTCTTAGCCTAAGGTTGATAACCGTGCTCTATATAGTATAATCTATATTGTAGTCTAGTCTTGTACTCTTTTTCACTTAGGCATACTGTATAACGTTCAAAAGTAATAGATACTTTAATTATTTAACTCTGATTAACCGACTTTCCAAAAAGGAGGAGGTTCTATGTTCGACTTAATGTTTTTTTTTTTTTTTTTTTTTTGTGTATGTTCACCGATATCTCCGTCAATTGTGGACCGATTTTGAAAATTCTTTTTTTGTTTGGAAGAGTATGTTTTGAAGAAATTTGGTAAAGGTCTGATCAAGAACTTCGGAGATATATAACAGAACTCTTCAATAAATAACGGCAACACTCTCGGGATTGCTGCAATCGCATGTCTGTTTGTTGTTTATACCATTTCATAACATAACATCACGCCAGTACGCTCTAAAGGGGTACGCAGATCTCTCATTTCACCGGTTATGTTCAAGTTTCATGTTATTCGGGTAATCTATTCGGCGTTATAGGGACCTTAGGAAACAACTTGCGTATCTATTGGGTAGGCAAAACTAAAAAGGGAAAAATAAAAAACTTTTTTGCAAAAAAATACTACCGACTTCCAAATGAAAAACTACAAAGTGAAAAATAACTTAAATCTGTAGTATTTTTTTGCAAAAAAGTTTTTAATTTTGAATTCAATTGAACGAATCCATCTTTTCACCACGACATTTTTGTCTTTGTTCAGATGTGCAGGAAGCACGTCTGACTTTTATATCTTCCAAAAACATTTATTATCCCTAAGTTGGCCCCCTATGGGTCACACTAGCCTCTCATATTGTACTCAGTGCTCCAAAACATGCGACAAAATGGCCTACACGCCTGACGATGCCGTGCAAAGTTTTGAGCCGAAAGAATCTATTTATACTGTCGTGCAAGCGACAAGAAGCTTAAGATGGGTCAGCTAAGATAATATATAGGTACGGCTAACTGCTATGAATAAGAAACCGCACAGGAGGATAAGTAATATCCTGGCCAAGGTGGGCAGGAATGGTGGCTATTCCTGTCCCACGATGCGGGATAGTTTGTATGTGGAGTCATACTAATGATGTCGCTACAATAGCATTACCGCGTTCCGGTTTGGATATCGTTTTGTGATCGCATAACATCAAAAATAAACTGTAAAAAAAAATGAAAAATATGTTACGTAGAAATACGGAAGCCTCGGTTAATGTGACCGAAGCTCTTTTTGGCAATTACCTGCGCGGTCCCAATTATCTAAAAACGTTTATATTTTTGTTTTCACTTTCGCAGATTATTCAAGTGGTGTGCAACTTTTCGGAGGGTCTTCGTAAGGGGGCTCCAGCCTACGAGATGATGCCTCCAATACCCGACACGGGGTTCAGCCGGAAATGCGGCTGTCCTCCTGGCTCCGAGGAGGATGCCGACTGTCTCTGCAATATGGCGAAGCCTCCACCGCGTGAGTTGTAATTCATTATATTTATTTATTTATTTTCAGCCTATTCTGTCCCACTGCAAAGCAAAGGCCTTTGTTTCTTCCCTCCAATCCGGTTTAGGGCAATTGTGGACCAATTGACCAATACACTTGTATTCCTTTATTTGAAAGAGTAGATATGTTTACATAGTTCACCCACATTTCAAAGGTTGTCTGGCAGATATCGCTGTCAGCGATAAGACCACCTTTGTACCCGTAGAAATAAGTTTTCTTTATTTGTAACTTTTTTTTTTTGCTGTGCAATAAAGTATAGTCTATTCTATTTCACCAGTCTTGTTTGACTCCCGTGAAATTGAGGGGAGCATCGTGTTAATCAGTGACTTAGTTGTAGAGGCCAAACACAACACAAGACAACGAGTGACAGGTATTAGCATCCAGTTTCATAGCAGATCAGTCAGATGATGATGGCATGACATGGTAGGCAGAGGCGTATTAAATCCTGTGCATCTATTAACATCAAACGGAAATAAAAAACTTTTTAAAAAATGCAACCGACTTCCAAAACAAACACTGAAAAATAACTTAAATTTGGAGTCGGGTTCTTGTTTTTTAATTGACACCGACTTTTTATCTTTGGTACCTATAATGCACAAAGTTAAGCCAGAATAGATTACACGATTAAAACCTTAACATAACCGGTGAAATGAGAGTGTACCAGAGTAATGGTACACATCTGCGTACCCCTTTAGAGCGTACCGGCGTGGTTTTATGTTATAATCCCGGGAGTTTTGCCTTAGAAGAATGCTGTTGTATATCTCCGTAGTTCATCAGATCTTTACCAAACTATGAAAATTAAATGAGGCCACATGAAAAGCACCAGCTTTCAAATAAAAGAATAATCATTAAAATCGGTTCACTTAGTAAAAAGTTCTGAGTCTGAGGTGACACTTATAAAAATATACAGTCGAATGGATAATCAATCCTCCTTTTTGAAGTCGCTTAAAAAGACTCCAGACTGCAACTTCTTCTCCATCGTATCGATAATTCCAAAATTAAATGAATTTTGACCGCCACTGAGAAATTTCTAGTGAAAAACTCTTTAACGCCGTGTGATCCTCAGGTATATCAGAGCAACTCCCAGGCTCAGTAGTTATACAACAATTCTAGCAATTCATTTAATATTTTCTTCGAACTTTTAGCTCCAGAGCCTACGTGCCCTTTCGGCGAAAATTCTGGAAATGACTGCGAGTCTACGTTAGTCTTGCTGCCGATATTTACAATGGAAGACGCACCACCAGACAAGCTGCACCAATTTGCTGAAGAAATATCGTTTAAAGATCCTTTAAAGAATTTTATTTTGCAAAGGTATTATGCATTTTATGTCTGTGTTACTTCTTGGCAAGCGTGTTTTATCATCAAGTACATTATTACTTACCATCAGAAACGTGACGGTCTATCTGCAAAATCAATTGTCGGAATGTCCAAATGTTAAGCATCAACCAAGTGCCTATTCGATATCGCAGAAAACCCATACTTTTTTATTTTTCTTGGATCTTGACTTCCTTGATAGGCGAATCAGTACACTGCGGACAGCTAGCATATCGAATGTATAACACACGATCATCGATAATGAGACTGTATAACCCACGTAAATGGTCCGAGGCTTTTCAAATGCTAAGACTTTCCCCCACTCACAAAATATGCAGTCCCAGGGAATATTTTCTAGAAACCGACGTGGATATGCATCGAGATATGATGACATCATAATAAGAAACTATGAATGGTTCTTTCACTGACTAAGTATGGATGGATGGGATAGAGAGGAAGGCCAAAGAAAAGATGGATGTACTGAGTTAGGAGTGATATGAAAGAAAAGGGAGTCAGTGACAGCGTGACACGGTACAGAGAACGGTATGAAATAAGAAAACGTGTTGCGCCGACCCCAAGTAAAATATAACAAGGGCAGGCAGATGATGATGACCGTCTAAGTACCTAAAAACTCCACTAGTCTAATGTAATGGTTAATTTTATTAACTAACTACTCTTTACAGAGTAGATAATACGAGTACTGCACTCGGAAGACATGGCAATATAGGATATGCACCACCATCGATGGAGACGTTGGACTTTATGCATACAAAAGAACCAGAGGTAAGTGCTTTTATAAGTAAGAAATATAAAAAAACTTTTTTAATACGTAACAACCTTTTTCGTATTCCTATCAACAAACTCTTTCATTTGATACCAAAATAACGAGGGTGCCAAATATAATTAGGGCGCCAACTTTGGGAGTCCGCCATATTGGATTTAGGATGACACACAAGTGAACCGTGCATTATCATCCAAACCAAACGTGTATGTGTTACTGTAAAAGACCGAGCTACGGCAAAATAATTGGGACTAGGATTTACCGGTAAACCCAAGATTTATCAAGTTTTACTGGTAAAATTCCGAAATGATCTATAATAATAGTAAATTTTGGGCTTTTACCAGCAATCACATGGTAAATCTGAGGATTTACATCAGAGGCCGGTAAATGTGGAAAAATTGTAATGTCTATGAGATACTTTGATACGAAATGATAAATGAATAGCTTTACCAAAATTGTGATGTTGTTACGCGATTTTTTTTTTGACGTCGTCTTCGTTTATCGATTCTTGGTGAGCTTTATATCATGTGACTTGGGCAAGTAGCAATGTGTAAAATTCGTGCACGTCCCCAAGATAAACAACGTATTAACATATTTATCATTTCAACCGCACGTCTTTTGATTGAAATGATAACGATAATAGTCTAGCCACATTTGGACACAAAGCTCCCCAAGAATCGATCATCGATCGGTGCTGCATTTTTCGCAACTAATTATCCCAAATCATAATAGGCTACAATAATGGGTTTGCTAACCTATTAATATTGTTAAACTAATTAATAAATCATGTAACAAGTGTAATGCCTACTTTTTAAATTCAATCAGTCCTTATCTGTTTTCATTATTTCGTATCACAGTGTCATAGACATTAAAAATTTTGCAACGTGGTAATCGTTAAAAAAAGGTAAAGTCTCTGATATAAATCCTAATATTTACTAGTAAAAACCCGAAATTACCAATTACCATATATCATTTAGGCCTTTACCTGTAAGACTTGTATATCTTAGATTTTACCGGTAAATCCTATGTTTTACCGTAGTTCGGGCTTTTACAGTAACTAAGCAAATGTTTTAAAATTCAATTACAAGATTTGACCCAAACATACTAATAACTAACAAGTGAAATGAAGATAATGTACGCATATTTTTTTCAATTTAACAGATTCTTGTTCAATTTAAAGCAATTTAGCAAGTAAATACGTAATTGCTTTACCACTTTTGTCAAAATCAGTTATTGAGATGTGTTGAAGTGAAATGTGGCTTTGACAATATTTATAATTTTTTTGTAGCATAACCTGTGGCAGCGTGCACAACCGCTTGTAACCCAATCACATGCACCATCGTACAATAAGTAAGTATTATAAGAGTATTAAGAATTTCAAGTTTGAACAAAGGTTTATTATTTATTTATTTTAATACATAGATATTTATTGTGAAATAGACATACATTGATTATTTCTTAAAGTAAAACAACAATTTTCAAAATTTCTTTAAACTCACACCCTTTTCCCATGCCGATAGGCAGAAACCACAATTCAATCCTACCAATATTATAAAATGTGAAATTTCGTGTTTGACACTTTCACGAAAAAAAACCTGAACGGAATTTGGTTAGTATACAGTGACATACTCGTAACTATTACATGGGAATAACCCATAACAATTTTTAAAGGTATTGGTGGAAGAACTAATTCCACGCGAGCGGTAGCTTCAATTAATAATAATGTGTCATGTTTTAGAGTTCGCAGGGAACCGCAAACGGCGTCAGTATACCGTTTGGTTCCGGATTCCAAATCTCCACCTCCACCTCCACCACCGCGGCGGGTTCCAGTTAATAGATCTTCGCCCAGTTTGCGTCAACCCCTGCGCTCTCGCCTCCCGCCGCCACCACCACCACCGCCAAGGATACCACCACCACCACCACCACCACCACCACCATCTCCAGCCATAAACTTAATAAAATCACTTAAGTATCATGAGGGAACTAGATCAACTGTCAGTCATGATAAGAGAATTAGACCCTTACCGAAATTGCCTCCGAGACACCGTGCATTTGTAAAGGTTTAACTCAATTTATTGTTTATTTATTTTTGCACATGCAATACACTTAAGATCGGTCAATGTGGCGATGCCTGGGGAAAGGCCTATGTCCAGCAGTGGACGTCATTGATCACGCTGTAATAATGATGATGAAACACTTAAGAAACATAATTAACTAACATGCACCAACTAAGGATAGGTATCGATTGTGGCCTTCTTTTTGGTTTTCTAATATCATTTTAAAAATGCAAATTGTCATTCTTAATATTGCTTCTTTCAGAAAGCTAGCATATTCACAAGGGCAGCCCAATTCAAACTGCCGGGTAGAAGAAGTCAGCCTTCGCCCCCGAAAGTTATTAAAAAAGATGTTGCACCAAGAAAAGACTTTTCTAACTTAAATAAAGTAGTCAATGAGTATCTAAAACGTCATCTAGAAAATAAAATAATCGATAACAATCATGAACAAAACAAGCCAAAAGAAGAAGAAAGACCACGCGCTGATGATAAATCACAAACAGAAGCAGAGATAACTGATACTGGTTTAAACAACGCTGAAGAAACAGTTATAAATTTTAACCAGTACTTTAGTCAAAAAAATAAGAGCTACTATAATGAAAAAGAGGTCGATATTAAAGACGACAATGATAAAAAACTACTTTCTCTTCTTGATACTTTGGAGCGGGAAGTTAAGCACATTGCACTCGATGGAAGTGAAAAAGAACTATTGGATGCTAAAATAAGAAAAATTTACGGTTCTATCGTAGGAAAAACTGCACTTGTGAAATTTCCAAAACCAATTCTACTAGGTACTGCTGACCAAGAAACTCCAGAAATTGATTTTGGTGAAACAAAAAGCAATGACAAGCTTGAACCCGACGAAGAAGATAATCACATCAAAGTCCCAGAAGAATCCAGACAACTAAAACGATATAAGGTTGACAAAGGAGTTGGACGAATAAAAAAATACAATCCATCCATCGAGGGGCATATTCAGGGTCATAAATGGAAGAATAAATTTATTGATAGTTTTGACCGAAAGAAGCATACAGAAAATATGGATGATTGGGATAGGAAATCTGGCGACACTTTCGATAACAAATACAATCGAAATTTAGAACACGCTTATGGTGAAATAGATCACAAACACATGGATGAAATAGATCGGCAATATAAAGAAAACATAAATAAAAAGTACAGTGAAAATCATTTAGATCAAGAATATAATGACGTTCAACTTAAATTAAGCGATAATTTTCGTCATCAACATTACTATGATTCGGTTCGGAAATATGATAATGACGAACCTGCTGCTGGAAGTAAGATGAAATATGCAGCTGATAGAGATATGTTTAAAGAATTTGAACATAATTATCAAAGCTCACAAGAATATACTACACCTAAAAACTTTAGGAATAAAGACTTAAAAGCTACCAACCATGGCATTTCTGATATCCCTTTGATAATCAAAGATAGAGAAAAAAGAATAAAAAGCGAGAGAAAACATAGGAGTAGAGTTAAGAGCCTAAATTCGCACAAGGATCCCACTGAATCATTAAGTCTTGAAAGAAGAAAATATTACCAAGAAAAACTTGATAATATAAAGAGAAGGCTCCGTAATCGGAGAAACAGGGGTAACAATGATGTAAGTTTAATAAAATACTCGGTAAACAATACTTTTACTTAGTAACTAGCTTCTGCCAGAGACTTTCCCTGCATGAACGTTGAAAATGATTCCAAACGAACATACTCCTGGGATAAGACGTATCCTTTATTTCAAGGCATGGGTTTACCGTGTCCTAAGTTGCATTAAAATCCGTTCACCCGTTATGACATAAAAACAGACGGACAAACAGAATTATTTTCGCATTTATAATAGCAGTATGGATTTTACACCATATAGCACTAATAACCCCATTTCCTTTTTTTTTTCAAAAAAAATGGTTGTGGGTTTTTTTTATAAAAAATGTATTAGTATCATTCTGTCAGCGATGGCGATTGTCGAAATGCCAAAATGTAAGGGATTGATCACATGACATTTCAATAGTGCTTGATAAGCCCATTTTTTTACATTTGAGGCTGATAAAGCCTTATCTTATGTTAAATAGAAAAAATACCAACCAATAAATTTATTAAAAAATTTCAGCCCAAAAACGAGCGGTCACTGCGACGGATGCACACAAAAAACAGAGAAACTGCAAGAACAAGAATTAAGTCGGAAGCTGACAATTTCTATATGCCAGAGAGAGCAAAATTTTTGCATGGATTCTGATAATGAATAACAGACTTAAAACAAATAAAATAAAAAGCGCCTTTATTCAGACAAAATACTTAAATTTTTACATGCACAATTATTATTTCATTTGAATAATTATTTAATATATTTAAACAACAGTATTAATATTAATTTGATTACAATATTTTCCTTCATAAATAAATTTTTTGAATTAGTTTTTTTATTATCATTTTTGTCTGTTTGTCTATTATAGACATAGGCCTCCTCCAACTGCCTCCATAGACTGATGTTTTCAGCTGTTCTGGTCCATGCGCTGCCCGCGACTGCTTTAATGTCGTCCACCCATCTCCTAAAAACTACAGACTTACCATTCGGTAATAAAGTAGGTTCGGCGGTGTATCATTAAGTCACTTGTTATAAAATATACTATATGTAGTAGGAGATTTTATCAAGGAACTTCGATGTGGAAAATATATATATGAACGGTATACCTATAGTACGGCACTTCGAATCTGAATCTGAATCAGCGCAAACAACTTCGACAGTTAGGATGTTATATTGTAGGATTTTAAATTTTTAAATAAGAATAATTAGATTTTTACTATGATCAGAATTAATTAAGCTGCTCTAGAAGATGCTAAAGAAGATTTTAAATTATATATTTTAAGTTGTTTTATAAAAAGCGTTTACATACAGATTAATTTAGCAAATAAATGAAGCATATAAATACCAGTTTTCTTGTTTCCTTATGAACCTAATGTAAATTAAACACATCTTCACACAAACTTATAAATTGTTTTTATTAATAGCAACATAATTGCGAGAATCATAATACACAATTCTATTTTATTACTAGTTGGCTAAACTTCACTCATAGAAAACAAAAATACAGTAGTCCAGGCAGCAAGATTTACGTCAAAACAAAACGGGGAGTAAGAAATGGCCCATAACGAGACAAAGCCCTAAACTCTTAAAGTTAAAGAAGAAACAGCAGAAAGAGCTATATTTTCCTTTTTTCAAAAAGTAAAGTCAGCTTTATATCTCTGGGTCGAATAAATATTTTTCTATTCTCTATACTAAAGTAGATTAAAACACTAACCCTCTTACTAATAAACACGGAATAAAGTTATACCAGGTATAACAAAGGTATACCCATACATTTTCATAGGTTTATACCTGGTATAACTTTATTCTGCGTTTATTTGTAAGAGGGTATCAATTCAAAAAAGCATCAAAATCTACAAAGTAAGAGGTCAAAACATACATGGCCTAATTACTAAAGCAAAAAATAGGAACAAAATCGATTTCCGTTAGGAAAACAAAAGATTATTCGATTGTTTGAACCCAGTTTCAAAGCGATAAAGCGACAACACAAAAAATAACAGAAAACACAATGGAACTGTTACTGAAACAAATCAGAAGCAAACATTTTTAGAACATAAGAAACACAGTTAAGAATTAATCAAAATAATAATTTAATGATACGAGTTAACTAAAAATAGTTATAAATAGTTGAACGAAAAAGATTGCTGAAGAAGCTGAGTTTGAAAATAACAAAGTGGAATACAAGATAACTATACTTTAGGAAAAAAAAGGAAAGATTTTAGATAAATTAAAGTGTGCTTCATTTAACCTTAAACCAAGATAAACAAAGACAATGCTCCAAAGAAAAAGCTGAGTGGTCCTTAACCTTTCGTGTGCATTTAATTAGCGAAACGATAGAAAAGGCATTGTGTCTCGCGTGGATCCACGTCTACAAAATACAAAAAGTTAAATCCATCAACAGTGTACTTGGGATTATCAAAGATGATTTTAAATGTAAGTATTCTTTTAAAATTTTACAACAATACTAGGGAGTGAATAATATGTATGTTGGGGTCGGCTTCCAGTCTAACCAGATGTAGCTAATACGTCAAGCCGTTGGACCTGGCTGTCACCTTCACAGAACATATATACCACTAGCTGACCCCCGCGGCTTCGCTCCCGTCAAAATTATAGCCTATGTTACTCGGGAATAATGTAGCTTACCATAGGTGAAAGAATTTTTAAAATCGGTCCAGTAGTTTCGGAGCCTATTCGGTACAAACAAACAAACAAAAAAATCTTTTCTCTTTATAATATTGGTATAGATAAAGAGGGGTCACCTTGAACATTTTGACAGTCGTTCAAAAGCCAGAAAATTTTATACAATTCTGACAAAGGGGTAGGTTGCTACTCAGTTACTTGCTTGTGGAAGTCAAATAAGCCCTAGCTCCGTGTAAAATACTTGGTTGCATTCGATTCAACTGGAAGCCGAGCCCAAGATGGTAAAAAAAAGCTAGATAGATTGATATTTAAATTAGAGGATATTGGGGAGGAACGCAAGAGTAGTCTAGCTAAAATAACAAATAAAGAAAGATTTTAATCAGGGCTTTATCAAAAATAGTCCTGTCAGCTAGGATTCAAGCAACGCAGCTCTCAAATTTACACTTGTAATATGTTATTAATAATAAATACCATCACTTCTGTATTCCTTGAAAGGTTAGATAGAGGTGCACCTTTAGTAGGTACACCCACATTTTGCCATTTATGTTTAAGTTCCATTTAAGTTCTATTGCCCTGAACCGGGCACAATTCCAGATGCCAAGCTGCTACTGAAAAATTCTAGTTGGGAAAACCCAATAACACTTTGCCCGACCCAGGAATCGAACCCAGGACTTCATAATCAGCAGTAAAGCTTCCGACCACTAGACCAGAGGCAGAGGCAGTAATTAATTAATTAAAGACAAACATATTTTTAAAACAAGCTTTAAGAGGGGACTCTAGTGAAACTTTCTCCATACAAAAACATTCTGCTGTTTTCTTCGTGGATAATGCCTCTAGAGCAATGATTTTTTCCCATAAAATCTGGGTCCAATTAATACGTGCCCCTATCATTTCCGTTTTTCCAAAACATAATCACAAAAAGAAATATGACAATCCAAAAATCCGAAAAAAAATGCCCGTTTTACCGCCATGTTCAGAAGACTTTCAGACAAAATTTATAAGTTTTTAACAAAAAACGAAATTATAAGAGCATAGACATACTTTTCATCTAAATTTTGATATAAGAATTTTTTAGATCAGACCAGTTTTCATGAAGAAAACAGCAGAATACGAAACGTCTTTTAATCAAAGTTTTTGTAGGTAAAATCAGCCTGAGCTGCAGTTGTCCCTTTCGCACTTTACGGGATGAGGTTGGAGGTGACGCGACGGCAATAGACTCTATATTACTATACTATATTACAGACTAGAGTCCGCTCTTAATTGACAAAAAAATCCGAAATGAAATATCCCTTGTCAATACATTTCCAATGAGCCCATACACGATGGTGTTATCTTCTCTGGTTGAAGTGTTGCTATGGCAACCTTCCAGCTCCATAGTACCATATTATTTCAATGTTTCCAAAGTTATACAAGTTCGCCAAGTTTGAGCTTAATCGGATGCCAGGAAGTGCTTGAACAATCGATTACACTTCATAAAATATAGCTTGATCTCTGCGACAGCTGTCAGTATCAATACAGTAACAATAACGCTTGACAGGCTAACAATAACGTATACGTCAGTTTGACATATGTCGCAGAGATCAAGCTATCTTTTATGATGTATAGTTGCCGGACACACATACAAAGAAAGCAAGGTAATATGAAGCTTGTAATAAATACCCTTAAATTTAACATAATTACAGGTTACCCTGATTCTCATTCTACTAAAGTTGTCAAGATGTTCACTGGTTCTTGACTCGATGTCTCAGAACACCTTGTATGTGTCCAGCTATTGTCCAGCAATAAAAAACTGCATAGAGGGGAGCCATGTCATTTGCCAATATTATAATCATGTAAGTTACTTTAAAAGAAAAGAAAGAATTACGCTTTGTAACAGCCTCTGAATATTACATAATTATTAACATCCCCTAAGTACTGCTTGTTTTTAAAGTGCAATACAAGTGAATATAGTCAAATGAGATTTTTTTGTATTTTGCCATCTTTATCACAAAGGTTAGCATTATTCTCACCAATAGTGAATGACTCTTTATGTACAAATAATATAAAATGGTGAAAAATAAAAAAAAGGTTCTTTACTACAAAATACAACCGACTTCCAGATCAAAACACAAAACACTACAAAGTGAAAAATAAATTTAATTTCGGAAATCTGTGTTACTATTTTCGTTTCTTCGTTTTTGAAAACTAAATTTATTTTTCTCTTTTTTTATAGGCAAGAGCTATAGTGAGGTACCTACCTATAAAGCCCATAATGACTCATTGAAAATTATGGAGATACGTTGTGTGCCTTCGTGGAATAAAATTAAATAATATAAACTATAGTCAAACATGTGATTGCAGCAAACCTAATGAGTTGCCGTCATTATTCTAGTTTTGTTGCATATCGCCGAAATTCTTCATCATACCTTCACCTTTTATTTGTGACTATCTCGAAAAAGTACTATTAAAAAAAGGGGTTTCAAAACCAGTCCACAATAGGGATGTTTACAATAAATAACTATTTAGCCCCTCAGTAAGATAACCTAAAAATATTGGACACGTATGTATTTTGCCACGTGAACATAACATTGCGACGATACAGTGCATTGAAATATCGTGTGACGTCACGGTGTGCTACACTTTATACTGACAAAGTGACGTTTCAAGCCCCGTCTCCTGAACTGTGATGTAAATCTATATAAATTTGTAATTATTTGATACAACAAGAAATACGAGTCCAGTATTATTTGATAATATCACTGACGGGCTCAATAGAATTATCATATTTCTAACCAGGAAACATCTCTATTGAAAATTGAAAAAAAAAATACATACAGTCGAACATAGAACCGCCTCCTTTTTGGAAAATCGGTTAAAAATAATGTAACTTGTGTGATCAAACAATTACTTTTCTTTGCAGCATCGCACAGTAGGACCACATTGTATTAACTATGAGAAAATATCAATAACGCCTCAAATGGTGCAACAAATACTTGAAGGAGTTAATAAGTACGTATAGCCATTCGAAGTATTTTGTCAAAATAGTAGGAAGCACTTCTTTTGTGGTTTTCATCATTATGGCTTCCCATGCAGTCACCCTTTTTTTTTGGCTTAGTATTCCTCCAATGACTTCTCCCGCTCTGGGTGAAACGGGAGAGCGTGTCAAACTTTTACTGACTAAAACCCACCCGTGTTCCTTCAGTTGCTTTGTCAGGGCCGCGGTAACTCTCTTTCAAATTTATCCGCGCCCCAGACAGGCATAAGCCCTAGCGGACCCGGTCAGTTTTTGCTGACATCTCTTCGAAGCGCGCATGGAACACTACGCGCCGTCGACTCGGGTCTGGTCCTTATCGGACGACGAGCTACCCATTACTCGCCGTCCGCAAGCCCGCACCTACAGTGGCCGGGAATCGGCTTGCGACTCTCGACGCCCAGGGCGTCTTCTGCGGTAGCTTGGGTTGTGGTCTCCGTTGCGTCACCCTCACGCGTGCCGCCTCTTTCTTCGCGAGCATTACTGCTTCGCAGTAGGAGGTGACAGCTTCCCATTCCCTCTCGCCCCGTACCATGGCCTGTACCAGGGCCGGACTCGTGAGGTCGCCACCACCGATCGCCTCCAATGCAGCCACCCCTAGTTTAAGATTTGAAAACACATAATATGATGATAATGATGCACCTCTAGAACACCCACATTTTAAACATTTAATTTTTGATATTTTGTCTGATCCCGGCATCCAACCCAAAGCCTCATCAGAGGCGCTTGTGATAGACCAACAAGATTTCTAAACTGATTTTCATTTACAGAATACGAATGAAATTAGCCACTGGTGAGGAAACCGGAAAAGATGAGCTTCCGTTGCCAAGGGCATATGGAATGATGAGAATGGTATATTTTTACCAACTTAATTATATTTGCCTTTTCAATTAGTATTTTTGGGTCAAATCTTGCAACAGAATTTTAAAACAGTTATAACCAATATAGCTGTTTGGCATATAATTATATCTGGTTATCTAAGTGATATCATTCTAAATCTAATAATTATATGGTGGGCTCCAAAATATGGCAGACCAATTAATTTGTATGCACGCCCATGATATGGGTATCAAATGACCCTTTAATTAATCGCTGAGAAGAACACGAAAAAATCTAGATTCAAATTAATATTTTTTTATAAATAGGTATAAACTTAATAAAATGATTTAGGTAAATATATTATTATTATTAGATATCCGATTATAAAGTTCTATTAATAATGGTTCTTTTAATAATTCAGCATTGGGATAGTGAACTAGCAACTTTGGCACAAGTATTAGCCGATCAATGTCTCGGTCTGAAGGAGGACAACTGCAGAGCTACTGGTAAGTTATCAATCACAAAATAACAGGATGATATTATTATTGGTCGATGGATGAGTGCTGCAGTGACGGCAAGCATAGTGTTCTCCCATACTAGAGGAATCAACGATGGGGACAGACTGGATGCAGAGGACAAAGAACTGGGTGTTGCGGAGCCACCTTGAAGATGCCTATGTACACTTTTTTTAAAAACTGCACCACACTAGGAATTACTGTGTTAAACAAGTTGAATTTATATTTAATTGTAATTAATATTTTATAGTACCCAATCCATGGTAGATCGACTCAGTTCACAAATTTTGTTTAAATATATAAAGTGAATAACAGACCACTGTCTCTTAAGATACAGGTAACCCTAGTTTGAGAGGCAGGGTTCACTAATTGTGTACAGATCTTGTTCATCCAGCACCTATCTAAGTCTCTTCTACCATGTAGTTGTAATTTTTTTATAATTTTTGGTACAAATAAATTTATTTATTTATTTATTTTATTTATTTACTACTGTATCGTGGGTGCGTTTATAAAAAAATTAATTCACATGTACACAAACAGCCAACACGGAACAACACTATATGTAGGCCATAAAATATTGGTTCCGTTCGGGAATCGATGCCGTGATACGCAGCGCCGTAGCCAATCGCTCAGCCATTATATATAGTAACCAATCACATATACGCTGAGATTTCATCACAGATAAATAATTGATTTATAATATTTATATATTTTACAGATAAATTCTCAGATCCCAGCCAGATTATAACGCTGATTAACTTTAACGCCCCCAATTGGGCATACTTAACTGGCAACACTACAAACTTTGGTTTGGATAAAAATAAGGTCAGTTCTTCGATAGACAAAGCATTGAAGTCTTTGCATGCAATCAAGAGGATGATCAGTACGAATGAAATCAACAGTTGGCCGACGTTAGAAGCGTAAGTGAATTAATTTTATGAAAAACTAGCTGCTGCTCGCGTCTTCGTACTAAAACATTTAGTACTCGACTCGTAAAATATTTTATTTTATTTTCTAATTTACCCACAGGAACAGTGCATATTTTCGGGATAAAAGTATCCTATTTTAACCCCTTAAATCATCAGCTGTCTACCAGTACAAGTGCCGTCAAAATCGGTCCAGCCGTTTCGGCACAAATATACAGACAGACAAAAATCTTCAAATTGCGTATTTGTTATAAGTTCCGTATACACTCACATACATTTAATAAAAGTTGTTATTTTGATATTTCGTTACGAACTTCAATTTTATTTATATGTATTGTAAGTTGTATGTATAGAAGAAGGTCTGACTGTGGTCTACATTTTTTTAGGTCCGGTTGACATAATTAACTACACGCTCGTATTACCCGACGATTTGTTTTTAAGAGGGGACTCTAGTGAGACTTTCTCCATACAAACACATTCTGCTGTTTTCTTCGTGTATAATGCCTCTAGAGCAATGATTTTTTTCCATAAAATCTAGGTCTAATTAATACGTGCCTGTATCATTTCCTTTTTTCCAAAATATAATCACAAAAACAAATATGACAATACAAAAATCCGAAAAAGATGCCCGTTTTTACCGCCATGTTCAGAAGACTTTCAGACAAAATGTATAAGTTTTTAACAAAAAAAGAAATGATAGGAGCATAGATATACTTTTCCTCTAAATTTTTATATAAGAATTTTTTAGATCAGACCAGTTTTCATGAAGAAAACAGCTGAATACGAAACGTCTTTTCGTCAAAGTTTTTGTAGGTAAAATCAGCCTGAGCTGCAGTTGTCCCTTTCGCACTTGACGGGGTGAGGTTGGAGGTGACGCGACGGCATTAGTTTCTTCAAATACCTATTTTTCAAATTCCTGTTGACTAGAGTCCGCTCTTAATATTTGGCGTCTCACAGTTACGATTTACTATCTGCTTAACCGGTCTTCCCTGTGGACACTAAACTACAGCCTCAAGCCAGGTATTACCCGAAGAGTTAGGCACGTTCCCTTATACGTAACTAGTATATACACATTTTGACGAGTTACGAAGTTATCTTTAAGTTGCATGTAATAGGGGGCGATAGCCTTTTGCCATCTACCGGGCACAAATCTAGACTCGGGGCTACTGAAGAATTATAGATGGAAAAACTGTTATTTTTGCAACTGTTGTATAACAAGGAGTATCAAAACACGAATGTGGGTTTATCACACGAGGCGAAGACGAGTGTGATAATAGTATCTCATGAGTGTTTTAACACCAATTGTTTTTAATTCATAATGATATCACGCATTGAGTAGTGAGACTATGGCTGTTTGATGAGTAAGGAAGGGATCGAAAAAGAAAAGGCATTGCATAATGAAATTTAGTACAAAATTATAACACTCGTTTGGATAATATTATGGTTACTGTGTTTGTTTTTAGGTTGGCAATAAGCTGATTCAGTAACTTGTAAAGGAGTTATAGCATGGGTGTAGATAAACTCAATAAAAGGCTAGTCATTGAGTCAAAAGTATTTGCACTGTTAAAAATCTGCTTATTTTGTTCGAAACAGTCGATTTATTTTTTGATGTTTCAGTGTGGGAATTTAAAAAAAAGTTGTTTATAATCATTAGTAATTTCGCTTTTTGAAAGGTTGTTAGTGTTTTCAAAATAAAATAAAATATCAGCTGAATGACGTCCACTGCTGGACATAGGCCTCCCCCAAGCGTCGCCACATTGACCGTTTTCAAAATAACCCTATATATATAATTATGTACCGACGGTTTACTGTCACTTTTAATTACCGTGCACATAAGCCCTGCAAATAATCAATATACACAATAAAGTCACGATAACCTTTTCAGACTTCAAGACAAGGGTTCAAGAAGTTATCTGAAGCTAATCCGAGGGAAAGCAACTCACATTGGATGTGGCATATCAGCCTACACAAGACCCCAAGTTTTGAGTAGCGGATCACAACATATTTATAACGTAAGACTGTTTTAATGGTCACATTATTTTCCTTCTCCTTATTATTGGTTAGTGTTTTTGGAGCTTGGTACAGCATGGGTTATTCTCGAAGCCAGTTATATCTGCCGTCGTCTCAGTAATTACTTTTTTGTAGCTGTATCCATCTTTCACACATTACGTCTTTAATTATTACCTGACTGCATAGAAAGTGTTAAGTTTTTCGGGAGTTTCTTATATGTATGTAACATTCTTTATTACCTCATATCTTTCAAACCGCTAGACGGATTCATATAATATGTAAGGCATCGTCAGATACGTCTTGACCACCCCAGTGTTCTTAGATAAGACAGTGACGTTCATAAAAAACAAAAATGCCGGATTTTGGGTATGACACCCAAAATCATAAATAGATTCTGTTTTTTTGTTCATTGTTCAATTTATTTCTGCTTCCAAGCCCATTGAGGGGTTATCAAAATAAAGGGTCTTAGAGGTGGTTACAAAAACATTAATCACTTTTAAGTTTAAAATTTATTAGAAAAAAAGATAACTAAAAAGTTGTAAATAAAATATGTTAATATAAAAATTAAGAACCTGACTGCAAACAAGAAGAAAATCATGCTGTGCAGTCGGAGGATCAGGTGGCCAGCCAGAAAGCGAATATAATTATGTACCTATACTCTACCGGAACCACTATTTTACTGAGTAACATGATACACTTTGCCTGATTGATGACAGATTTTCTCTGATGGTGCACATGTGTTGGACCATTCGGTTCCATTCATGATGATTGAGCTGAGTGGTGCCAATCCATGCGTCATGTTTGCGAACGGGCGCCATAAGTTGGGATGGGTCATAACTTGATTGCCTTGGCCTGCTTTTATTTTGCCACGAGCTCCTACATCCATACGGTTCTATATTCCGCTATATAACCGGGGAATATATAATAAATGATAAAATCATAAAAGCTAAGGGTAGGCAACTATTAGTCATCAGGCAAATTTATATTTTCAGAGCATTCAACTAGTGTGCAACGTCTCGGACGGGCCGCTGGTGTCACAGCCGGTGTACACGACAGACCCACCGATACCAGACACAGGTTTCACCCAAAAATGTGGCTGTCCTGAAGGGTACAGGGATTCCATGGGATGCCTGTGTGAAAGGGACACCCACGGGAATATTGAAAGTTAGTTTTATTTTAAATTCTTCTTTCTGCGAATAGAATTTGTTACAAAGTTCGTTAAAGTTACCAACTACGACCAATACCAACAACCAAACCAATATTTAAATAAAAGTAAAAAAAAGAGAAAGCGAATTTTCTCTGACATGAGACCTAGCTAGATCGTTTTTTCGTCCCCGAAAACCTCTATAAGGCCAATTTTGTCGAAATCGTTAGAGCCGTTTTCGAAAAAGTGATTACTGACGCGTGTGAATATGGCAGCGGTTGACACATCTCGTAATTTGATTTGACAGGTGACAATTGGCAGTGCCATATGAAAATCACAATTAAAAAAAATAAGAAATGCCATGAGATTCTGGTTGACCTATAACAGTATAAACTTATAACTATGTTAGTTACTGAATAACAAAAGACGAAAAATGAACAACACAACATTTAACATTCTCATAGAGATAATTATCATTGCTTCACCTTTTGGACCAACGATTCAAAATAATACAGTCCAGCCTGTCAGCAATCATGCACAAGATACTGTTGGTGCTGGCCCGCTCCCTGTGCATCATGGATGCACATCTTTTACGCATATTGAAGCGTAAAAGAAGCAAAGAACAATTGCAAATATTGCATTGGCAAAGAAGCAATCGACGCGCATTTTTGCATACATCCCTGTTACGCTGCAGAAGTGAGACAGCCATCAACAAACAGCCCTTCGAAACCCACACGGCTCCAAGGTTCTGCTTGATCACGAACGTACCAAGTTATGGTTCGAGTATAACCAAAACAAGACCATGTTTTATTGCGTTCAGTAACGATATTTTTTCGTTTCAGATACAGAGATTCGGCATAACAATTTGGATACATATGGTACGATATTTTAATAAAGTATTTTTTGCTCTGTTGGTAACTTAAGTTCTTTTCCGGATGACTTCACAGCAGATCCTAACGTATGAAACGGTAGACGTAGCTCGCTTTAAAAATGTCTTTATTTCATCAGGAATCCTTCAGAGGGTGAAAGTTCTAACTATGAGATCAACTCTGAAACATTGTATACCTCGACAAAATTAAGCTTTTTGATATGTAGTATGATCTTTTTTTTATTATGAACAGGCTCGCGCTTGACCACTATATCACCTAATGGTTAGCAATGATGGTCGATGGTGAAGCTCGCTTGCTTAGAAGTAACCTATTCACTGTAAAGATACAAAACTTCATTGAGATTTAAATGTTGTACCTTTCATTCTAGACGGAAGAGGTCAAAGCCAGTCACGCGAGACACATTCCTGTGCCGACCCTAATGGCAACTGCGATAGTAAACAAAATATGGTGGTGCTACCAATATTTGAAATAAATGACGCACCGAACAGATCCTATGAACCAGATAATGATGTTGAAATGCAATTTCATGAGGCGTAAGTTTCCACATTTTTTTATTTTCAAACAAGGATTTTATGCACAATATTTTTAGCAAGAATACATACTGAGAACATTGTATAAATCATTTTAGAAGTAATTTCGTGTTTTCAAAGTTTTTCAGAATAAATAATTGCAAAAATTAAAATTTTCACAGATTCGGCAACACGAGTTTTATCGAGGCATCAGTAGATGGAAAAGAAAATGAAATTTCAGAAGATGAAATTTATCCAGAGACAGAAAAAGTATTTCTAAGAAAGCATAGAAATGATATCAGAAATCATGAATTTCGCAGAGCGATGTCAAGTGAGCAGCGCGACAAAGAATATGTAAGTCACGACAATGTTCCTTTCAGTGTCGACGGGACAGCAGAATATTATGATCATGCATACGCAAGCATGGATGATAATATTGTAGAACACGAACCATGGCAAAGCAGTGATTATGATGATAAAATGGCTGCAAACGATGAGCATATAGATCACACAGAAGACGAAAGCTCATTTCTGACTATACTTGACCATTTAGAAAAAGCAGTGAAGAATGTTGAACTTGAAGATAATGAAAAGGATATATTTGATCTTAAAATGAGAAGAATTTATGAAGCTGTGCTAAAATCAAAAGCAGAGCATGAATCAGAGGAACTTGAAAATGAATTTACAAAATTAACCGATTATTTGAAACGAAAATCTGATGCTATAGAGATAAATAAAAATGAAAATAGTGAAAAAGGAGATCAGTACGATTTTTTAAATCGAAGAAATTATGATGCAGATGAATTTGATACAGGTATAGATGACAAATTAATTAAGATCTTAAGTAAAAAACATCATCATAAGGATGACTATTTTACTAAGCATGGTAATAATGTCGCATACTCTAAATATCCAGTACCCAGAAAACAAGAAAATATTGAAAAATACGATAAGGATATTACAGAATCAAAAAAATTAAGAAGGTATTTGGATATGCGAAAGCTTAAAAAAATACGTTCACCCGTTACCAAATCACATTACAGCAAAAAACAAAGTGAGAATAAGATAAATCATGAAAGAAACAGAAAGAAGTTAGATGATAAAATAAAAATGCACGCAAACAACATAGATCAAGCTATCCAAAAATATGGCCGAAGAACGTTTTCGTATCCTAAACACAAAGTAAAAAAAACATCCAAATCACCTGGTTATAGAAGAATATTTGAAGTAAGTACGAAACAGTCTGACAATTTTGCGTTAGTTTTCAACTAGAACCTACAAACAATAGGATAGCATAAGCAGCCTATTATGTTCCCACTACTGGGACAGAAGACTGCTGTGGGAGGGAATTGGTCATAATCTACCGCCCGGGCCCAGGGCGAGTTGGTAGATGTCACACATCTTCGAAGTTTTAGTTCTAGGACATGCCTGTTTATTGAGGATGTTTTCCTAAACCATTTGATGGTTAAGGAAAACATCCTCTGGTTGTGAAATAAACTGCGCAAACTAATGCGTCAAATGCGTGTTCCTGGATTCGAATGGAGTATCTTCTTGTATTACGGTACATTGAGATGTGTTTGTGGAAAAATCTATCTTTATCTGATTACCTATACTAATATATGTCCGCCATTGATGTTGTTTAAGCGTGTTCTTTTTCTAAGAGGATTTTGACTAGATTTTTGTAAATATATTTTTCAAAACTGAGATAAAACTGTGTATCAAACTTATTATCTTGATAAGTAATTACTTGTCAGCCCATGCTACTATAAAATAAAGAAATGTTCAGTAATTTCAGACCGAGAACGAACGACCGACGCTACCGACGACAACAAAGAAATACGAAAAAGTAAAAGTCGAAATACACAAGAAGAAATACTTAAAGAAAGATAGACCAATACTGTGAGAGAACAAGAAGGAAGCAACACTACTGAGTGACTAAAATATTTTAAAAGGAAAGATGTGATACCTTGTACCTATATTCATGGAGTATGCCGGGAATATTATACCTAGTCAACATTATCTAAAGAGGACACTATTGCATTCGCAGAGCACCGAGATGCCTCGATGATCCCTTCTAGAGACGGCTTGTTAAAACCGTCCACATAAACCAAGCGTATCAGTGAGTCACCGTTTACTCCCAGAAATTGAAGGCCCATGACAATACTGACTATGCCTATCTTCAGTAACATTTCATTCGAAAGACGTTTCACTGCTGGACACAGGCCTCTCCCAAGTGTCGCCACATTGACCGGTCCTGTGCGTCTCGCAGATTCTTGCAGCCCTAACCAGGTCATCAGTCCTCAGTGAGAGGCTTTCCATCGACTTTGCCTATAGCAACAGGCACGAATGGTGTCTTTACTAGTGGCCAGAGTGACGATACCATGTTCTGTCATCGCATTACATCGGACACGCTTGTGAATGTGAACCAAAAATGTCGCAATAACCAAGAGTTATATGTTATGTTCTTTATACCTTCTATTTACTATATCTCCTCTATCTCTGTTTTCTCTTTATTTGTTATGTTCTTTGTATTTCTTTATACTTATTACTATTAAGGGCCGATTTTTTTATTGACAGATAACTTTTAACTGAGGCTCTATACAATATGTCATTCTATATTGTTATTGAGTATCCGATAAAAGGTGGTTGTTGCTTTTGTACAGAAAATATGTCAAACAGCCAATTTCTTAAGTTAAAAATAATATCTGGCTATTGAAAAATTTGCCTTAAGTTATACCAAAAACTAGTTTTGTCTAAAAAACCTTGCGTTAGCTATTAGTAATAATAATATTTGTAAATATACTAGTGTATTAAAGATACAAGTTCAATTATGATCGGCGGCCTAATTTCGCAAGGGAATTCGGCAAGGCAATGGGTTTGACCGCCATCAATCGACCAATCACATGCGAGATGAACGACGCGATATGGATTTCTATCTATGAATTGCCGAATTCACTTGCGTTATTAGGCTGCGAGATGCATATTAATGTAATATTTAAGGAAAAAAATTCGTGAAATAAAAAATAAGTTTTTCATAAATTAAATGTTTTAATGGTTTTATTCTCCGCCGTCATTTATACATCCATATTATATTAGTATAATATTGTAAATGCGAAAGTAACTCTGTCTGTTTGTATGTTACCTTTTCACGATTAAACCGCTGAATCAATTTAGATAAAATTTGGTATGGAGACAGTTTGAGACCCTGGGATGGACATAGGATAGTTTTTATCCCGGAAATTATCCATCCGAATAATTTCTCAAGTAAGGCGCACACACTTATAATATTATGGCACGATATAAAAATAGGCTATTCAAAGTACTAATGCTACGCAGATGTAGGGTCAAGTAGGGTAGAGTAGGGTAGGTAGTGTAGCGTAGGGTAGGGATGGTAGTGTAGGGTAGGGTAGTGTAGGGTAGTGTAGTGTAGGGTAGTTTAGGGTCAAGTAGGGTAGAGTAGGGTAGGTAGTGTAAGGTAGGGTAGGTAAATGTTTTGTGTTTTTATGGCGAAACAAAGTTTGCCGGGTCAGCTAGACACACACTTATAATATTATGGCGCGATATAAAAATAGGCTATTCAAAGTACTAATGCTACGCAGATGAAGTCGCGGGCAACAGCTAGTACAAAATAAAAGTTCTCATAAAACTTTAACCATAAGAAAAATTAAAACTAGAATCTTATAAAAGATGGGAGTCACGTTCAATCAATACCAATTTATATCACAATACTAGCTGACCCGGCAAACTTAGTTTTGCCATAAAAACACCAAACATTTATCTACCCTACCTACCCTACCTTACACTACCTACCCAACCCTACCCTACCTTACCCGACCCTACACTACCCTACCCTACACTACCCTACCCTACCCTACACTACCCTACCCTACCCTACCCTACCCTACACTACCCTACCTTACCCTACCCTACACTACCCTACCCTACACTACCTTCCCTACCCTACGCTACGCTAACATACCCTACACTACCCTACACTATCCTACACTACCCTACACTACACTACACTACCCTACACTACACTACACTACACTACCCTACACTACACTACACTACCCTACCCTACACTAACCTACCCTACACTACCCAAAACTAAAAAAAAAAAAAAAAATATACCTAAAAACCATCTTTGAACTTCAACGAACATTTAAAAAAAAGAATTGTCCAAATTGGTCCAGGCGTTGATGAGTTATGCGCTTACCAACACATTTTGCTATTCATTTTTATATTATAGATATATACTCGTATCCATTCATAGGAAGACAGATTTTTATATGTCACATAGACATACCCAGATCTAAGACCTTGAACCGAAATTGAAGTGAAGGTAACTCAGTTGTACAAACTGAGCGAAGAAGAAGATAAAAAAACCGGCCAAGTGCGAGTCGGACTCGCGCACGCAGGGTTCCGTACCATTTTCGTACAAAACGGCAAAAAAATCACGTTTGTTGTATGGTAGCCCCCTTAAATATTTATTTTATTTTGTTTTTAGTATTTGTTGTTGTAGCGGCAACAGATATACATCACCTGTGAAAATTTCAACTGTCTAGCTATCATGGTTCATGAGATACAGCCTGGTGACAGACAGACAGACAGACAGACAGACAGACAGACAGACAGACAGACAGACAGACGGACCGCGGAGTCTCAGTAATAGGGTTCCGTTTTTACCCTTTGGGTACGGAACCCTAAAAACGAGGGAAATGAGGAGAACTATGTAAAATATATATCATAGTTAAAATTCATAATCATCAGCCTTTTTTAATGTGCCCACTGCTGGAATACAGGCCTTCTCTCTATGGGAGGGAATGGGCTATAATCCACCACGCGAGCCCAGTGCGGGTTGGTGGATCCCACATGTCTTTGAATTTTTGGTTCTTGGACTTGCCTGTTTCCTCACTATTCGTCCTTCACCATTTTGAGAGCAGTGGTGATGAAATAATTTACACAAAGGAAAGTGCCTGTCTGGGTTCGAACCCACGACCTATTGTATATACTTGTAAGTCGTGGCTAGTAAAACTGCTCAATGTGGTTAAAATTATCATTGCTAAAATCAGTACACATAGGCTCTTGACGTATGACATTCTATCAAAGAAAATGTCGCGATAGAGATTGGTAAAATGTCAAAAATGTATGGGCTCGCCAAGAGATATCAAAATGCCTTACATTTGGCTAGAGCCTCTGGTACTATGAGTATATCGTAACTACACACTATTTTACTAATATTATAAATGCGAAAGTTTGGATGGATGTATGTTTGTTACTCAATCACGCTTGAACGGCTGAACAGATCTGGATGAAAATTTGCAAAGATATAGATTATAGTCTGGAATAGCACATAGGCTATATTTTATCTTGGGCTAATAAAAAAATGTGAGTGTGCAAGTGTGTTTGTTTGTTTGTTACTTTTTCATGCAAAAACTACTGAACGAATCGGGATGCAATTTGGCACAGATATAGATTATAGTCTGGAATAGCACATTATATACTTTTATACTACACCTGCTCGGAAAGTACCTTGATACTTTATCAAATTTACGGTAGAAAGTACGTCATTGCATATCGAACAAATATGCGGCGAGAAAACGCATCTGAGCGGGAGAGAAAAGTGTATGAAAATCCATTTCTTACGTGGTTTTTCTTTTTTAATTTTGGGTAAGACTATGCGCTGGTAACCTAAATATCAAAGGCCAAAAAGTTTTTACAGTGAGTTTTTATCTCCAAGTTCGCAAAATGACACTGGCCACTAGCTGTGTGTTGGATGGTGTCAAACAATTTGAAAAAAGAACATGTGAAAATTGCAGACGCCATTGACATTAAGCTTCACTAACTGCAACAATTTCAATATAAATTTCAATTAGTAAAGATTTAGTTTTTTATTTTCCTCGTAGGTGTAGTATAAAGCACTATGTATCACTCGAGAGAAAGTGCGATTCCCGATCTCGGGTGTTTTATCGGTCACTTCCTCCTCTCGGTGAACAATGTACTATTATATCGGGCATATATATATAATTCATTTGTTTTCAGATACAGTAGTCCATCATATTACATTCATAAGCAAAAATCAATCTGCCTCACCTTTTCTTTTCCCAACTATGTTGGGGTCGGCTTCCAGTCTAACCGGATTTAGCTAAGTGCCAGTGTTTTACATGGAGCGACTGCCTATCTGACCTCCACAACCCAGTAACTGTACCCCGGTAACACGGTACCCCTTGGCTAGACTGGTTTCAGATCTCTAGCTTCTGACTACTCGTAACCACTGTCAAAGATCTTCAAATGACAGTCGGGACCAACGGCTTAACATGCTTTCCGAGGCACGGATGAAACTCGGTATGTTGAAATGGTCACCCATCCATGGAGCGACCTCGTCAAGAGTTGCTTAACCTTGAAGATCGACCCGTGCGGCTGTTATTATTTAGCCACAAGCTCCTCTTTTACATTCTTACTTCTTATTACATTCATAAGCATTACATAACAATGTATCCATTCGAAATTAAAATAAAATGTAATTAATTAGCAGTAGTCTATAAAATTAAATCCATCCAAGCTAAAACTTAATTGTCAGTAACACTATCAATGAACACTGACTGTCAATAATACGTTCCCTCGATATAATTTTCGACATTCACGCTGACGAATCCGCTGGCAGAATCTAGTAATAGTATTTATTAGAAAACAATACAAGGCCTCTGGCATATTGTTAAGAGGGGACTCTAGTGAAACTTTCTCCATACAAACACATTCTGCTGTTTTCTTCGTGGATAATGCCTCTAGAGCAATGATTTTTTTCCATAAAATCTAGGTCTAATTAATACGTGCCTGTATCATTTCCTTTTTTCCAAAACATAATCACAAAAAGAAATATGACAATCCAGAAATCCGAAAAAAAATGCCCGTTTTTACCGCCATGTTCAGAAGACTTTCAGACAAAATTTATAAGTTTTTAACAAAAAAGGAAATGATAGGAGCATAGATATACTTTTCCTCTAAATTTTGATATAAGAATTTTTTAGATCAGACCAGTTTTCATGAAGAAAACAGCAGAATACGAAACGTCTTTTAGTCAAAGTTTTTGTAGGTAAAATCAGCCTGAGCTGCAGTTGTCCCTTTCGCACTTTACGGGGTGAGGTTGGAGGTGACGCGACGGCAATAGTTTCTTCAAATACCTATTTTTCAAATTCCTGTTGACTAGAGTCCGCTCTTAACACAAATTCCTAACAACGTCCCCGGTAAGCATCTGCATGAATTTATTTCTGCTATACATCTATCTAAGTTGACCGTTGTACAAAAAGACAACAATATAGATAAAAGAAGGAATCAAATGAAGCCTGGAGAACAATTAGCGTGCTTACAATAGTATGTTATGAACTGAACGTATAGCGATAAAAACTAGATAAGGTTTACAGAAAATAAAGAAATAAAAACTAACAAAGGCACAGAACTCACGGAAATCACAAGTGCTGAAAATATTTTGGAAATAAACCTTGCCTTTGTGAAATTAATTAGAAAAATAAGCTTTCAGGATACAAAAACAGGAAATTGAGTAAAAATATGTTGTTATAACGAATCTGAAACGTTTAAAATACAATCGCGAAACTAATATAATATTTTTTACATTACATTAATAACTTAAATAGATTTTCAATTGTTCACATACAAATTAGATTTATATAATAATAATCAACCAACCGCCAGTTTTTCAAAAAATATGACACGTATAATATAGTGCTTTGAAGAGATTTCGAAAAAAAATCGTGATTGATTTTGGTAGTATGTCTCATTTGTATTTGGAAACTAAATAATGATTATAAAATATGTAAGTATTAATTGTTCCTATCTATTTTATCATTTCTAGGGTTCCATACATCCGAATGAAAGAATGTAACTCTTTCATTCGGATGTTCAAATGTGTAGTAAATTTCAACTGAATCGGTTTAGAGCTAATTGCTTGTAACAGACGGACACAAAAGTAATCCTATAAAGGTCTATCCACAAATATCAGGGCCGTGTTCGGGACGTGACAGGGCCGGGCCTAGGCATTGAAGATTCGTCACTGGCCCGTGCACACTGCACGGCCCTTGCACGGACGTGTGTGAACGAGTTCATATAAAATGTACTCACTGATATTTTTTGAGCCCTGACATGTGTGGATAGACCTTTATAGGATTACTTTTGTGTCCGTCTGTCACAGGCAATTAGCTCTAAACCGATTCAGTTGAAATTTACTACACATTTGAACATTTGTTGACTACGGTCGCGTAACGTTCATAAATCAATTTTGAATACGTGGTCACTTTTGGAGGACAAACTAGAACCTTTACAACTTCTGTGCTGTCTGTTTCTCTTTCTTTATAATCTTCACTTTGTTAAGTTCCACAATTATATCATAATTAAACTTTTACAGATAATCACACTGGTTATTATAATTATTATAAAGCCGACGAGATGTTCTATCGTATTCGAAGAGTTAACCCAGAAATCAAATCACATAGCCAAATACTGTCAAAAACAGAGATACTGCAGAGAAGGTAGTCACGTTGTGTGCATGTACTATGATGATGTAAGTACCGGCATGTCATTTATTTTCAATCATGATTTAGTGGTCACAAGCACAAGGGTTCTATTCCAGACAGAAAAGCCCAATCCTACTGAGCCCTACAGTAGGATTGGGCTTTTCTGTCTGGATTTTTTCAACAGCAACACGGAGTCTGGACTTCTGCCCAGTTGATGGCGATAAGCTCGCCCTTTATACGGGAAATCACGCTTGCATCGAAACTATCCTGTTTGGTAAGATAGGCGTAAACAAATTTCTGACGTAGCTAAAAGAGCTGTGACTTGGCTGGCAATGATTGCCTTGTGCCTAATGGGCTGTGAGTCAAAATGATAATTCAACGATGAAGAGCCTCAGGAATTCCAGACAAGTATCATTCTATTGCAGATAGTGACTGTCGAAATTCCAACAAAGGCTGCATCAGGAGTTGTCTCCGTGCGTTCAAGCGTTTTGCCTTACCTATTATTGTAATCAAAGATATCAGCTCACAATGTTAGGACCCATTCATATTAATGCAAATTTTTATCCGTGGTGCTAGGCAACTGGGATTATCCCAGCTGTAAACGGCCCTTTGTGCCTATTGACCTTGTTTGTTCTGTATCCTGCTTGATATGGAGGGAAGTGGAAATTTGAATTTTTTCGTAGCCGTTATTCTTTTCTGAATAACTTAGTTGCGGGATCCAAGACAGTTAAATTCATTCAGCGGGACTTCATCGAGCTTTATTGTCTCGGTGCTTTTCTGGTGGTCGCCACTATTGATACTGGCTTTCAGGAGTGGTGGTTTGGGAATAGAGCGGTGGGATTGTCCAAAAAAAATGCCAACAAAGGCACTAACTAAGAGTCATTTGATGTAAGCGATGGCAATAGCCGATTCCAAAATGCAAGAGATTGATCAAGAGAAATATCGATTGCATTTGACATTCCCAAACATTTTGATAGAATTTCACTTTTCTAGGGACACATGAGACTTCGGTAGCGCAATCAAATCTGTTACATAATTGACCTTTCAACAATAATTGTTATCGCTGTTAGAATATCACTTTGACTTGAGACGCTTTATAGAATGCCTTTTATTTACCAGAATCATGTATATGGACCTCGCTGCGGGGATCCCGTAGATGCTGAGGTCACTCCGAAGGTGATACAGAACATACTAGCGAATATTAATGAGTAAGTACAATTTTTTTGGGCCCACTATTGAATGGGTAAATTAATCATAACAAATAACTATTTCATTATAATAAACAGTCCAAAGATTATATAAAAAAATTACCGGACTAATAACTTAGTTGTAAAAAACTGATATGACAAAAATTGCGTGGTTAGATGCGTTTTTGACGTTTATTTACATGAAAATGTCATGTCTTGATTGTTGTTTTTCACAGTATTCCGGTTACATAAAGTATTGCTAATATTAACACTGTAATCAGATACAACTAGTAGGAGTAACTAACATGTACGCCGCAATTTGTGTGGTGGGCCTATACCCCATACAAAAAAAGTCTTCTCTTTTTGACATATTTATTTAGTTGATTTAAAAAATACTACACGTATAGTAAATAATACATAAAAGTTTGTACTCCATTGGTGTCATTGCTGCAATGCATTCCAGTGCGAGGATAAACAAGTAATAAATATGGTATAGTGGAGGGCTTTTGAACATTCAAAGCCCGTACTTTTTTTTTGAAACTTTTATCCAGATTAGGAAATCCTCCTGTAATATGGGTGCGTTTACAAATATTTAAACTCACAAACACAAACAGCCAGTACCAAAAAATTGTCCGGGCGGGAATCCCATTTTTACTTTAGTCACAGATAATATAATACTAGCATACAGATGCCTCATCCCATACAAAAAAATCGTGCCGACGTAACTAGCGTTTTTCATCTGCTTAATCTTGTTATTTTTGTGAGTACATCAATCGCGTTTGATCCCGTTTCACGGCAATAGATGGTGTTAGCAGCGCCTTGCAAGTAAAAGGGTTTACGAGGTTCGTGAATGTTTTTTTCTTTAAATACAGTGAAGGTTCGTTTTATAGTATTTTTTGCACGTTGTTACAGTTTTTTTGCACCAATATGTGTTAAAATGCAAATTTTAACAATCGAGTTGAATGCCTCAGAAATTTAAAAATGCGCCATCTATGGCATCAATTTTAAATGATCCGTTCAAATAATCTTTGAAATGTGAATTAAGAGCCCAATATTCCATAATTTTGTACTTAGGAGAGTTAATTAAACAAGAACATAGAATGTTTATGTTCAATTCCAGATAATGTTAATTTTTAACACAATTCTATTGAATTGTATGTACATGTCGCGTCATCTAGTGAGATTTATTTGAACCAAATATTTTTTCTTAGCAATGAGACCCCGTGCTTTAGTCATAATTTATCTTTTTTATACACCTGCCATGTTATATCTCCACTACTCTTGGTTGAGGCTCTGAAACGTTTTGCCAACAGTCGATTGGTCCATGAATGTTGATCAACAGAATCTTTAATCCATTAACTTTTCATCTAAAGAACTCTTCATCCACGAACGTTTCGCCAACATAACTCTACGTCAGTGAATGCTTAACCGACAGAATGTTTTGACCAATTACTTTTCGCCCAACGAACAATTGGCCAACAGACACCGAGACAGGTGATAGTGCAATGAATTAGTCTGAGAGCGAGCGAAGTGAGCTCGGGAGCTTAGGGCACCCCGACACGGATAGGTTAGGTTCGAAGGAGATGACGGGACCTGAAGTGAGCGGTCAAAGCAAACGAAATCAGCTCCCGTCATCTCCTTCATGTTAGGTTGCTTTAGACCCTGTCCGTTGGCTTAGTTGCTTAAAAACTATCATATTTTTTAGGTTTTTTCTACAACCTTTAATTTACTTTCACCTGTCCCGGTGTATGTTAGCCAATTGTTCGTTGGGCGAAAAGTAATTGGTCAAAATATTCTGTTGGTTATGTATTCACTGACGTAGAGTTATGTTGGTGAAACGTTAGTAGGTGAAGAGTTCTTTGGATTAAAATTTAATGGATTAAAGATTCTGTTGATCAACGGTTCATAGACCAATCGACTGTTGGCAAAACATTATAGTTTCCTTGGTTGACTGGTAGAGAATGCCTCAGGCATTAAGACGGTACCCCGAGCAAAACACCGCGCAAGCCGTTTTTCGTGCTGTTTTTAGGAGCTATCTACTCAAAAAAAAAACAATTAATAAAAATACATTAAATTTCTACATAATATTGATTCTAAAATGGTAGATTTCGTTTTTTTTTAATGTTGTATATATTTCACTAGTCTCCTTTAAAAAAAAACACAAAATGAGAAATAATTATTGATAGCATGCATCTCCTCGTAAAGTGTTCATTAATTATTTTTTGTACTAACACTAATGGATAGACAATTTAATAACGAACATTTTGGTAGTATTTTTTTTTTCAAAAGACCAAAATTCGATTTTATAACGATTTTATTCTAAAATCTGGCCGTATTCACTACTGTAATTCATGCGCCACCAGTGCCGCTAGACCAATAGGAATGCTCATATCGCATGCCGATTTTTTGGTTATGGTACCGTCTTAAGTCCGAGGCGTACCTGTATGTTGCATGAAGTTTAAATAAATAATATTCGTAGTGCAGCAGCCAAAACAAACTTTAAAATTACTTATTCCTGGGGCTCTATACAAGGGACATCATAATAGCGATAAATAATAATAAAATCGGTATTTATTTGCGTAAAACATGGTGTACAATACTTGTTAAATACAAATTTATATGGCAGCTGTAGCAAATAGTTAGTTTTGATGACAGGTTTATGCTTTTTATTCTATCCTTATATCTACGGGATAGAACTCAAAATCGGTTAAACGGACTATAAAAAGGAGTTGTAAACATTTCTAATCTTGTTTTAAATGGAGTATAGGATTAGACAAAGCATGCAAAATTTTGAAGTCAGGCAAAAGATTGATGAAATGTCAAAATGTTTGGGATTGAACACGTGACCTTTCAATAGCGCTTGGCAATCCTATACATTATTGACATTTTACCAATCGCTATCGCGACGCTTTCGATGATAGCATGTCCTTTAATGTTTTAGTATAAGAGGTGAAGTAGCCACCGGCACGGAGAGGGGAAAAGATGATGAAGTGCTACCGAGAGCATACGGTCTGATGAAATTGGTAAGTTTTATAAACATTCATTACATTCTTACACAATAATACACAGTACACCTGCTTGGACTTCCATTGAAACCAAGCAGCATTTAAACTTGGAGCAGCTGAATATCAGTATTTTACATTGAGCGACTACCTATCTGACCTCCACGACCCAGTAACTGGGTGACTGGATACAACTTGGCAAGATTAATGTCAGATTCTTTGGCATTTATAAGCCAGGTGCAGTAAGTTTGCCGGTGACTAGCCATCCCGCCAACCCGCGCGGCACCCTAATTCGCCTCGTCTGTTGGCCGAACGTCAGACTGACGTTATGAAGTCATCGGCAAACTTTCTACGCCCGGCTTATAACTACCCGTAAAGATCTACAAATGTTTTCTAACTTATAACGCAATTACAGGAATGGGACAAAGAATTAGCATTTTTTGCACAAGTATTGGCTAATCAATGTCTTGGAGGAAAAGGAGATCTCTGCAGAGGCACTGGTAAGACAAATGCATCCTCTTCTATAATAATTCAGTTTACCTTATCATCAATCATCGACATATCCGGTTGCCCGCATATCCACTCAATCTTCTGTAAGATGCGCAGTTCACTTTTTGAGCGCGTTTTTTTATCAACGCGCACCTTGACTTACCCTCAGTTTCCCAGCTCAAAATTATCGGAGAATTAATGTGACAAATTGTCAAGCACGCGTTATTTGCTGTGATTGGCTGTTGAAAATTCATTCAACCAATCACAGCAGATAACGCGTGCTTGACAATTTGTCACATTAATTCTCCGATAATTTTAAGCTGGGAAACCGGGGGTCAGTCTGGTGGATACGGGCCTAATGGAACACAATACCTAATGCGTCCTCACAGCAAGCCTTATTTTGCTCTGGTGGAAATAACACATCGTTTTCACCATCCTACTCTCATTATTCCAATGTATTTAGAGTCTCCGTAGCACATCTTATTCTTCCGTATATCTTTGAGCTTCTATTTTCTCTCTATCTTCTATCTGAGCTTTGCCACTACAATAACTCACTTCTCTCCATGTCATCCAATAGGTGAGCTATCGGTGAAAACTAGCGCTGTATCTCTGTCATGCTGAAGATGTGACGCATACTTGCTTTATTTATACTTAAGTTTTATTTCGTTTTTTTTTTGGCATGCATCATGCCTGGCAAAAATAAAGTCATTTTCTTTTTAGGGTTCCGTACCCGAAGGGTCCAAACGGAACCCTATTGCTGTCACTCACGTGTACCTCTGTGTGTCAGTCTGTCCGTCGTCTGTCACACGGGTTTTACGGCCAAACGGTTGGAGCTACAAACAGTCATAAAAATTTCACAGTATAAGTATCTTATTGACCCAAAGCCATGCAAATTGTCAAAACATATTTATTATATATTTTTGAGGGGGCACCCATACAGCAACATTACCGACCTCTTTTGCGTGTAAATATAATGTTGAACAGTGGGGTATCGTTTTTTAGAGCTTGTTGAATAGATATCTTAAATATTTCTGTTTTTTTTTAAATATTGGAAAACAAAAGAATGAGAAGCCACCAAAGTCAACTGATTTTACAAAATTTTGTACCGAAGATTTTTTTAACTTCCATTTTTTAACTTGAAATTTGGCGATAATGTTTATTAATACGTATAATTTACTAAAAAATACCAATATAATGCGAAATCAGTTTTTTTCTTCGAAATTACCTAATTATTTTTTTTTTAATTTATTTATCGATAGGCTCGCGTTTGACCACTATCTCGCCTGATGGTAAGTGATGATGTGGTCCACGGTGAAGCACGCTTGCCTTGAAGTAACCTATTCACTCTTGACTTAAAGACCCCAAGGTCTAGTCAAGGTTTGGTACGGAACCCTAAATGTACGAAGTCCGACACGCACTTGGCCTCTTTTTTTTTCCTTAGCTATCTGTCACAATGTGGTAGCCTAAACATGACCACATAAACGGCCACTAACACCAAGCCATAATTTTTCAGAGAGGTTCCCGAAACCCAGCCAGACCATTGCAATTGTCCGTTACAAGTACCCAAACTGGGAATACTTAAAATCAAACAATACTGAACAAGGTTTAAATGAAGAAAAACTGTTATATGCGGTGGATAAATTTTTCAAGTCCACACATGCATTAAAAAAATCTGTGACGAAAGATATTATCGTGAACTGCCCATCTATGGAAGAGTAAGTATTGATTATTTATATTGGGTTTTTAGAAGCGTTTGAAGACCATCAGAATTTTAGAATTCTTTATAGAGCTGATCCGATTAACTAAAGCGGTGAGGTAGCTGCGCGGCCTGCTGGTACCAGACTTGGAGAGTCTATTGCCTGAACAGTCCAGCCCGAGACAGAGCGCGCCGCGACCTGCGTGTGCCTTTCTAGAGAAATAGGAATGATTCCTGGGTAAAAAAATATACTCTATTGAGTCTAAAATATTTTTAGTCCGTCAGTTAGATTAACAAAAAATATTGAACCCGTATTTTTGTTTTATCAAATCAATAATAACTGACTGTTAAAGCGCATCAAAGTTTAGGAGTGAGGAGGGTGGTCTTGGGACGTCACTTGTATGTAAAAAGTATACTTAAATGTGACTTCATCCGAAATTACAACCCACTGTATCGTCGTCTGTAAACGTAGTATTACATACTCTTTGGTCGTCTATACTAATAGTATAAAGAGGAAAGATTTGTATTTTTGTATGTAACGAATAAACTTAAAATCTACTGGACCGATTTGAAAAATTCTTTCACCGTTGGAAAGCTACACCGATGCCGGGTGACATAGGGTACTTTTTATCCCTGTATTCCCACGGGAACGGGAACTACACGGGTCAAACCGCGAGGCGTCCGCTAGTTGTATATAAATACCGAGATAAATACGTGTCCAATATTTTTATTAATCTACCTGACGGAATAAAAACATATATTTTTTAATTAAAAGTATGTGACTGCAGAGGGTGTCGGAGTCAAATAAGTGGTAGGCCTGTAGAATAAATGAATTTCTGATATCCGGAAAATATATGAAATAATATTAATTTACTTGCAAGACTTCCAGATATAAACCTGAGACTTTACCTAAATCTAATACGTGGTGGAGCGACACACATTGGATGCGGCGCTTCAGCTTTCTCAAGTTACAAAACAAGTGGTAATAGTGATTCTATGCAGAATGTAAGTGGATAATTTTTACTAACATTATCTTTCATTTTCCGACATGATTCTATGAATATTGGGCTTGATTTTGTTGAATATTAAGCCAAGTTCAAGCAAAAAAGAAACTGGCGACGCAGCAACAAATTGGGTATCAAACAACAGGGACTGGGGTTAGTGTTATTAGTCTTCTGTTTTTTTTGAAAAGGGAATCCTTTGCTCAGCTGTGGGACAACCCAGGCTATCTATAATATAAAATGAAATTCTTAACTGAACTACTCATAGATAAGAGTCATAATTGGAGCCATTAATTAATTGATCAGTCTTTTCAACCATCCCGTTGACTTAAACGAATCTTTGTTATTTCAGAATGTTCAAATTGTCTGCAATATCTCAGACTCACCTAAACCAAAGCAGTCAGTGTACAAAATAATCCCCCCAATATCAGGACAAGGCTACACAAAACGTTGTGGTTGCCCAATAGGCTACAAAGAAACCCGGAGTTGTCTCTGTGAAAGAGACACGAAATTTAATTGGAAAGGTTGGTTTTGAGATCACAAACATGACTTCTCGCGTACGGTAAGACGTAATATTAGAAGGTCTCCTGCAAGAGGCACCGATGTCCGGTGGATTCGAGAAGCACAAGACCCGTCGATGTGGCCACGGTTGGGGGAGGCTTTTTTGGCCAACTGTGGACGTCCCAAGGTTGAAATTGATTTATCTGCGACGGTTCGATCAATTTCGATTTCGGTCGATTTTTCTTGACGACGTAAATATGAGAATAAATTTCAAATTATTATTATATAACCTCTAATAAAAAATATTTGACAGCAACACAGATAAAGAATCAGTTAAAGGCAGATTTAAGGACAAAAATAAAAAATAACGACGAAGCTAAGTCGGCAGTGAAGCCAAAGCTAGCACTTATACATGGTTCTTCAGAAAAGATAACCAAACAGACCAATGGAATTATATCACCACATTCTACGTCAAAGTGAGTTTAAAATCCAATAACAATATTTTTAATAAAATGCAATGACTGCATTAGGCGTACTAAGGATTTATTAAATATCATGGAAAAATTAAACTATTTATTTTTATGATGAATTTTTTGTTTAACAGATCTCGTAATTTTATCAAAGGAAATAATTCTAAAGAAACGCCTCCAGAGAGAAACAATGAGGGAAACATTAAAACTTCCGACGAATTATCTAAGGTAATAAAAATAGACTTTTAAAGTACACATCTGGTGAAAAAGAATTATAATCTGTCTGTGTGTGTGTGTGTGTGTGTGTTGTGTCTGTGTGTATATATTAACATCAATACACAGTATTATAAGAATAATAAGGAAAAACCTTACAACAAAGTTCATAATAATAATACTTAAGTCATTATTGCAGATAACGAGCGCATTAAAATTTAAAAAGAATTCAAGATTGACTCATTCAAGTAACGGCGAAGTCATGATATTCAATACACCCCAAAATCACAAAAAAATATTGAAACCCGCAACTACCGTAAATGCGTTTGAAGATCTTATATTTAAATTGCATACGTACAAGGAAAAAAAAATAACAACTGAACGCACATTAGACATAGGCAAAGAAAATCTCGTTGGTAACCATCATGCAAACAAAAAAACTGTTAATGTTAACCTGCAAGGTCATCAAATCGCACATAAAAAATTGTTGTCATTATTAGCCTCATTAGAGCAAGAAGTAAAAAATCTTAAATTTGATGACGATTTGAAGCAAATGTTTGGTTTGAAAATGAGAAAAATATATAAAACTGGTGTAAATAGTGGCCAAGGAACAGCATCACCAAGAGCACTTAATAAAAAATTAAACAAAAATGATTTACAAGAATTGAGGAAGTTTCTTCAAACTGAAACCAACGAAAGTATCGAAGATGAAATAGCTTCGCTAAGGAGAATGGTTCATCGTTTGTCAAAAGGACCACAAAAAGAACATAAGATTACTTACGCTGGTAAAGAAAACGATCTAAACTACATCTATAACAATGTGGATAAAAAATTTGATGAATATTATGGAATAAAATTCGTCAACAATATGGATAATTTGAGTGTAGAAGATATTTCAAAGAAAATTGCGTTACCGAAACACGGGGATAATTATATTAAATTCAATGATATTTTAAATAGCAAGCATAACGTAGATCATCAACACGATCACACTTATATTAACAAAGAAAAGCCCAAAACTAGAAATCAAGAAACTTACGTCAATAATAATGCACGAGAATCCATTTTATCAAAAGCAATACAACAAGGTTACAACTTAGATAATCATGACGACGAAAAGGTTGACTTAGAACGGAGTACTATTAATAAAATAATAAAGTTACAACAAGAAGTTGAAAGAAACTATAAAAAGAATATCGATGTAGAAGGCAGACTCTTGGACAAGAATAAAAATTACAAAAGCGCAGGTCGAAGAACTGGGACCATTGCCGATAGAAGACTACAGTTGAGTAATCCCTTTAGTCGAAGAAACATAGTAAGTCCTTAATTTATTTCAATATAATAATTTATTGTCACGTATCGAAAAACCACCTGTAAGTCATCTTCTTTCTAAGCAAGAGTAAACAAGCAGATTTTAGGCTATCTCACTCCATCGTATCCATTACTTACAATCAGCCGAGATTGAGGTTAAGAGCGGGCAAATCAGCAATTTTAAAAAATTGGTTTCAGAACAGCGAAGTACATCAAATTATGCTGCGACGACCAAACCAAATGGACCTTCTAGGCCAGCCGGAAGAGTCGATATATCCAAGTGAAAGAGACACATTTATGTTTTAATAAATCTAGGATAGGTGTCATTGTAATCAATTAGCATGTACAGTGCAAGACTTAACTTACGGAAAAAGTAATTAAAACATGATAATGGAATGTCTTGCCTGAGGCCGCGAGGCTGAGTAAAACTCCTTAATTGTCCTTAATTTATTTTAATAACCTGTCGTGTATTGTTAGGTCATGTAAATATATAATAATAACATCAGTATGAAACTGTCCCAAGCAGGCTTAAGGGTACACTAGTTGAAAATTCTTCCATACAAACGTAGTCTAGAGATTACTCCACTGTTTGACGATGTACGTTCAAAATTAAAAATGATATCAATTTGTCTCATCATTATCTAGTCCTGTATGGAAACAAAAATGTAAAATAATTATATATTTGAAAGTTATGAGCATCGAAAGTTCCATATTTCAACACTAATTTTAACGCATCTTTGGGCGGAAATAAATACCATAAGAAGAAGGAAAATTGCAAAACGGCCTCCATACAGGGATAGATTAGTAATTCAACAAAGCAAATAATGTTATTTTATAAATATACATTTAGTTGTTTTTCCATAATATCTAGACTCCCAAAGGTCTGTTTATAAAATTTCGCGCGATCGATTTCGTCCTAAATCATCATCCATTTCGATAAAAATTTGCAAAAGTGCTAATTCGTACGCGAACTGGCTTCTTACTACTCATCACAGCATCTATTTCTTTCGCACGTGTTGTCGGATAAGATAGCATGCATTTTAACCCCGCGCACAAAATAGTTCGCGTCGTCGACTAGTTCAACCTTAAGGCCTCTTTTATACAGAGAAGCCACGAACATTGATCACCACGCTTGCTGAAGATAGGTTGGCGATTTCAAACTTATCTTAAATATTATTAAATACACATGTGTTTCGTGTAACTCTTAGCAGACCCTTTCATTTAATACCCTTATCATGGGAGTGGACATAAAAATAGTTGGTCTGCAATTTTGAGTGTCCGCCATATTGGATTTAGAAGGACGTCACTTAGATAACCTTGGATCGCATGCATGCGCCTGCCATTCTGCACGAGTGAGGCGACGACGTCATTATCCAATGTGATTTCTTAATTCTAATTTAGCAGAATAAACGAAGACAAACCCGCGATTACTGATTTAAGAATGAAATCGGGTTTCTCCTTAAGCCCGAAAAACTGTCAATTTTTAGTATTAAAGTACCTACAGTTTCACACGTTCTTAAATCGGGTCTACCTTTTATAGCAGAACTTTTATGTCATAATATTACTAAGCATAATAACGGATAGCATAAACATAATTTCGCAGAAAATCGTTAGGCATACACTCATTTATCATACTTTCAAACTCATATTTTTGTAAGTCAGAATCAATGATATTCAAATAAACAGATATGTTATAAGCGCGCGCATTGTGAAGACTCGAATAGTAGACAATTGTATGATTTAGTCTTTAGTTTATGTCACGCATGGCGAAGAGCGATACGCTTTGTTGAAAAAAAAAAAATTAAAAAAATGCCATCGTGTGTATTTAGAAAGTGTACCAATTATAATACCAAATTACATAAAACAGAAGGGATCTCATACCATATGTAAATACGCAATACACCTCAATTTACTAATTTATTTCAATTTTTTTTCCTAATTTTCTGATATTTGGAGGTTACAAAAAGAAAAAACATTGGTTGTCAGAATAATGTTTGTTTACATTCACACGCAAGTGACAAACACTAGCTGTCTCTTTTTTTCTTGTTTGTTTTATCAAGCCATCCCTTTCGACATTGTAGTGAAATGTCAGATGAATGAAAAGTGTGTATGTGTGCTGCCGCTGCTGCGCGGAACACTTTTTTCAATTGTTTTGTGAGTGTATAACGTATCTGTTTATTTGAATATCATTGGTCAGAATCATCTTTAGGCATAAATTTCATATCGATAGTCATTAAAAGGCAGAACCATCATATCGCAGAAAGTTCACAGTCAAAATCGTCTTTTGGCATACATTTTATATCTATATTAAATGAAATACTCATCTATCACATTACAGATAATACATAGTTAGAGTAATTTTGTATTTTTTGTGTACCCTAATAAAATATTGATTGAACACATTTTTTTTGTGTTGTGATTCGCTGTATGAGGCATGCAAACCTGCAAACAAGCATACACCTTGCAAGCAGTAAGCCTGCAGTATTCAAAAAAGCATACCATGCATGCAGCAAGCATGCAGCATGCAAAAAAGCATACACCATGCATGTAGCAAGCATGCAGCATTGAAACAAGCATACACCATGCATGCAGCAAGCATGCAACATCCAAGCAAGCAGGCAAGTGAGCATGCAGCAAGCATGCAAGCAAGCATGCAAGTGAGCATGCAAGTGAGCATGCAGCAAGCATGCAAGCAAGCAGGGTGGTTGTTTGTGGTGTGGTTTTTAATCGGATACATTTCGTGGAATGTGCGATGGAATTGCATTTAATTCCGCCTAGCCCTGACCATCATGGGACTACAAGACGTACGGCGATGCGCCATCGGTACATGGTGGACATTCCACCGATACGCATTAAACGTTTTGAGAATACTTTTATTATGTGTACAGCTAGGAGTGGAATGCCCTGCCGGTGTCTGTGTTTCTCGATAGCTACAATCTAGGGGTATTTTAGAAAAAAGTGAATAATAAAAATAATAGTTGTCGTTACGGCCAACGGCCTGATGGCCAAGAGCCTCGATGACAATCTGTCGAGGCTGTCATTGGGCGGTTGGATCAAAGGTCTGATACAGAAGGCAGTACTCCTTGATAATGCTCGCATTGTGAGGAGGTTCCTCTGTTGGTTTCTCTGGTGCTGTCTCTGGAGCGCTAACCACCGGTAGCTTGGACCCTGTTCCCGATACCGGTTGGACTTTATTTTTTTTTTTTTTTTTTTTTTTTTTTATATACTTTATTGTACACCAAGATAAAACAATACAAAAATAAACATTAAAATTAAAACAAATATACAACAGGCGGCCTTATCGCGCTCTGCGATCTCTTCCAGGCAACCTTGAATGGATAGAGATAGCCTGGACACGATATGGGGTTGCACTTGGTGCCAATTTCAAATCCCACAAGTATTAGGTACTAAGTACAATTAGGTACTAAAAACAAACTACTATAATAGATACATAAATACATACATACAACTAAATAAACAAATAAGAAAACAATACAGCATAACACAAAGACAGGATCACAGAGTCAGGTAATGTTCCTTTACAAGTTTTTTAAAGACAGGCAACGACTGAGCACGTTTTATTGGGTCAGGCAATGCATTCCACAAACGAGCAGCCTGGACAGTAAATGATTTATCCAAGAATGTAGTGGAATGCATAGGCATTTTAAGTCGCAAGTTTTCTGATGACCTAAGAGATTTCGTGTGGGAATCGCAGATAAACTGAAACCGGTCCTTGAGGTAAAGAGGGGTAGAAGGAGTAAATAGCACATTGTACAAAAGAGAAAGAATATGAGCATTCCGGCGAAGGCGAATTGGCAACCACTTGAGCTTTACACGGAATTCGGAAACATGGTCATATTTGCGCAAACCAAATATGAACCTTACACAAACATTTTGAAGTCGCTCAAGTTTATCGAGTTGTTCTTGAGTAAGGTCGAGATAGCTGGCATCAGCATAATCAAGGATGGGAAGAAGAAGAGATTGTGCAAGCGCAATCTTGGTGGCAGTCGGAAGAAAATGCCGCAGTCTCCTCAAAGTTGCAGCAGATGCAAACAACTTGCGGCTAACTTCTTGCAGTTGGGCAGTCCATGAAAAGTTTTTGTCGATGAATATCCCCAAGTTTTTAACTTTCACACTGAATGGAATAACTGAATTGTCAAAAAGAACTTGGGGAAGAGACGTCCAGTTGATCTTTGAAACCATTCTAGAACTGCCCACAACAATAACCTGCGTCTTAATAGGGTTGACCATCAGCCCATACCTCCTGCTCCAATCGCAAATGCGAGCCAGATCAAGGTTAATGGTTACGATAGCCTCGGACAGTTTCCCGAGCGGTGCCCGCGAGTACAACTGTAGATCGTCTGCATAAAGATGGTAGGAAGAAATAAGTTCATTGGAGATTGAGTTTATAAAAACTGCGAAAAGTAAAGGGGATAAAACGCCACCCTGTGGACTTTATTTTTTTTAATGTTTTTAAGTTTTCTTTTTTTATATTTAAAAATGTAGGAAATAAATAATAATAATAAACGTTTATTTGGAACCATTTAGGAATTACACAAAGTACAGTGGAACCATGATAGCTACAGAAGTATAAACTGTGGCGCAGCTATCAGCGCCCGACAACAAGACAGAATAAAATACAAATGGTTCCAGACTACTATGAAAATTTTGTTAGTAGACAGAAAAATAATATTTAAAGAACTTATGTAAAAATCAAAATCAAGTGAAGTGTATGTTGAGGCGTTAGGGTGAGTGTTGAAAGTGTGTGTGTGTGTGGGGGGGGGTGATATGTGTATATAATGTGTGTGTATAATATGTGTAACAACTCACACACGCAAACACACCCTTGCTACTTCTAGGCAAGTGTGCTTCATCGTCGACTACATCTTCGCTTACCAGCAGGTGAGATAGTGGTCAAGCACAAGCCTATTTGAAACTAAAATGTGCTTATGTATGATTATGAGGATTGTCTGCTATATAATTTGTGATATGATAATAAATAGCAAACCTGCCCTGAGCGAGCGTGGCGATCAATGCGTGTGCGTTCTCTGTATAAGAAGATGCATTTGCACTACAATGGGAGAGTTACAAGAAAGAAGAGAGAAAGAGTTCAAGCTCGAGTACTCCAGTTCTTTGGACACGTATCCCGACGAGGCAACGACTCTATCGAGCGGCTTGTAGTTCAAGGTAAAGAGGAAGGAAAGAGCGCGCGGCAGGTCGCCCATGCGATGGACCGACCAGATTAAATCTGCAGTGGGTGGCCCATTGCATGAGTGCACACGAATAACAGCCGATAGAGAGGGTTGGCGTCGCATCGTTAGGCAAATTATGGTAACCCGAAGTCTCACTGCAACATGATGACCACGACCACTCTGCCAAGAGTGTACCGACGAAGAAGAAGAAGAAGAGGGAGAGTTACGGACTGGAATTATTAGTTTTTATGATAGTAGTAATATTATATAATATACTTAGTAATTTTGCGGTTAACTTGTAATACCATTACTGATAACCAAGTTTCTGAAAATTAGTAGAGTTCATTTAATTTAAATAAAGTTTTCAGCGGGAAATTGTATAGAGTGAATATTACCTGTCCTGCATCCCGGTATAATAATTATGACATATTTATCCCAGGATTTAACAGTGTCGATTTTTTATTGTACCTTCTAGCTTTTAAGATAATATAAAAGTTCTAGCTTTATGTTTCTCATCCGCAGCCCGATTTAGCCCATATTATTTTTTATTCATTTTTTTTTTATTTAGCGGCATAGCCCTCTCCTTTCTTGTGCCAATCTTTACGCTCTCGCGCCAACCCCATCCAGGTTTTTGTTAACTGTAAGTTTTATTTAGCCCCGTGGTATTAGTACTTTGCCCAATACTTTCATATATAATCTCTTACTAGCTTCTGCCCGCGGCTTCACCCGCGTTCAAAGTTAAAAAAAATGCTCCAATCATCACCAAACTTACACCTTGCAAGCAAGCATACACCTTGCAAGCAGTAAGCCTGCAGTATTCAAACAAGCATACCATGCATGCAGCAAGCATGCAGCATGCAAAAAAGCATACACCATGCATGTAGCAAGCATGCAGCATTGAAACAAGCATACACCATGCATGCAGCAAGCATGCAACATCCAAGCAAGCAGGCAAGTGAGCATGCAGCAAGCATGCAAGCAAGCATGCAAGTGAGCATGCAAGTGAGCATGCAGCAAGCATGCAAGCAAGCAGGGTGGTTGTTTGTGGTGTGGTTTTTAATCGGATACATTTCGTGGAATGTGCGATGGAATTGCATTTAATTCCGCCTAGCCCTGACCATCATGGGACTACAAGACGTACGGCGATGCGCCATCGGTACATGGTGGACATTCCACCGATACGCATTAAACGTTTTGAGAATACTTTTATTATGTGTACAGCTAGGAGTGGAATGCCCTGCCGGTGTCTGTGTTTCTCGATAGCTACAATCTAGGGGTATTTTAGAAAAAAGTGAATAATAAAAATAATAATTGTCGTTACGGCCAACGGCCTGATGGCCAAGAACCTCGATGACAATCTGTCGAGGCTGTCATTGGGCGGTTGGATCAAGGGTCTGATACAGAAGGCAGTACTCCTTGATAATGCTCGCATTGTGAGGAGGTTCCTCTGTTGATTTCTCTGGTGCTGTCTCTGGAGCCCTAACCACCGGTAGCTTGGACCCTGTTCCCGATACCGGTTGGACTTTATTTTTTTAAATGTTTTTAAGTTTTCTTTTTTTATATTTAAAAATGTAAGAAATAAATAATTATAATAAACGTTTATTTGGAACCATTTAGGAATTACACAAAGTACAGTGGAACCATGATAGCTACAGAAGTATAAACTGTGGCGCAGCTATCAGCGCCCGACAACAAGACAGAATAAAATACAAACGGTTCCAGACTACTATGAAAATTTTGTTAGTAGACAGAAAAATAATATTTAAAGAACTTATGTAAAAATCAAAATCAAGTGAAGTGTATGTTGAGGCGTTAGGGTGAGTGTTGAGAGTGTGTGTGTGTGTGTGGGGGGGGGGGATATGTGTATATAATGTGTGTGTATAATATGTGTAACAACTCACACACGCAAACACACCCGTGCTACTTCTAGGCAAGTGTGCTTCATCGTCGACTACATCTTCGCTTACCAGCAGGTGAGATAGTGGTCAAGCACAAGCCTATTTGAAACTAAAATGTGCTTATGTATGATTATGAGGATTGTCTGCTATATAATTTGTGATATGATAATAAATAGCAAACCTGCCCTGAGCGAGCGTGGCGATCAATGCTTGTGCGTTCTCTGTATAAGAAGATGCATTTGCACTACAATGGGAGAGTTACAAGAAAGAAGAGAGAAAGAGTTCAAGCTCGAGTACTCCAGTTCTTTGGACACGTATCCCGACGAGGCAACGACTCTATCGAGCGGCTTGTAGTTTAAGGTAAAGAGGAAGGAAAGAGCGCGCGGCAGGTCGCCCATGCGATGGACCGACCAGATTAAATCTGCAGTGCGTGGCCCATTGCATGAGTGCACACGAATAACAGCCGATAGAGAGGGTTGGCGTCGCATCGTTAGGCAAATTATGGTAACCTGAAGTCTCACTGCAACATGATGACCACGACCACTCTGCCAAGAGTGTACCGACGAAGAAGAAGAAGAAGAGAGAGAGTTACGGACTGGTTTTTTTTTTTTTTTATGATAGTAGTAATGTTATATAATATAATTAGTAATTTTGCGGTTAACTTGTAATGTTAGTAATATTACTGATAACCAAGTTTCTGAAGAATTAGTAGAGTTCATTTAATTTAAATAAAGTTTTCAGCGGGAAATTGTATAGAGTGAATATTACCTGCCCTGCATCCCGGAATAATAATTGTGACATATTTATCCCAGGATTTAACAGTGTCGATTTTTTTATTGTGCCTTCTAGCTTTTAAGATAATATTAAAGTTCTAACTTTATGTTTCATCATCATCCGCAGCCCGATTTAGCCCACTACTGGGCATAGCCCTCTCCTTTCTTGTGCCAATCTTTACGCTCGCGGGCCAACCTCATCCAGGTTTTTGTTAACTGTAAGTTTTATTTAGCCCCGTGGTATTAGTACTTTGTCCAATACTTTTATATATTATCGCTTACTAGCTTCTGCCCGCGGCTTCACCCGCGTTTAAAGTTAAAAAAATGTTCCGATCATCACCAAACTTTACAGGATTATCCACTGGGTCAAACTAAAGATTTTCTGAAAATTTCATTATAATCGGTCCTGACGTTTCGGCGTCTATAAGGATCATACATACATACTTTCTCTTTTATGTATAGCTTATATGTTATTGTGATGTATGTGCTATATTTCCGTAAACTTACATCAAAATCTGTTCAGTAGTTTTAGTGTGTCCATCACGCAAAAACTACTAACAAACATCAATCCATTGGCAATCTTCATCATCATTTCACCTGAAACACGTCCTCTGCTGGACAATGGACATACAAGTTCATTTATGTACATATACGGGACGGTGGCTTTAAAAAACACATTACGTATGCAGCGACCCTTGAAAAGTAAATCCTAACATTTCCTCTTTTTTATTGGAACGACCCCCGACGATATTCTTGGGTTTTTAAATTACTTTATCCTTTTTCAATTACTTTTTAACCGTCGCCGTGGGCTTTTTCAAAATGTTCAATTATGCTTTTATTTGAAATTTTTAGAGAGCATAGATATTAAATCGGATGTATATAAAATCGGACTAGTAGTTTTAGAGAAAAATGGCAACATGGATTTGCACAACAATGTTTGCTGCAGCGCCCCCTGGTGAGTTGTCACCGTAACACCTATCTAAGAACATGCAGCAATCAAACCCGAACCCATAACTGAAAACGGCATCAAAATCAGACTAGTAGTTTTGGGGATAAATGGCAACATGGATTTGCACAAAAATCCTTACACCCCAAATGCATACCGTTCCGTCGTGGGTAGTAAAATAATCATAAAATAATAAATTTGATTGTTAACAAGATTGACAAGAAAAGGAAAAGGAATGAAGTACTCATAGGGCATCATAAGATTCATCTGCATCGCAGTAATTGGGAAAAGTGTTCAAAAAACTGCCAGCATTGCCACGTTTAATGAAAATGCTGATTCCACAAAATCTATGGCCAAAATGAACGCTTGAAAACCTAGGTGCGTACTCGGTCCTCTTGGCCCTAGTGTTTCAGTCCCAAACAGATCGAACATTATAACTCCCAAAGCTTAATATATTTGCGCCGTTTTCTGCAGCCGCTTAGCACAGCCTCGAAGGGATGGCGCAAGGCATCCCATGTTACACCTCACACCAAAAGGTCTACTCAACTTCCAACGCATTATGGTAATTCCCTATGGTTTCTTCCCATTGACACGTGCCAAGGCACTGGGTTTTATAACAGCTAGCACTTGATAATATCATTAATGCTAGCGTTCCGTGCTACCAACCAGTAGACCTAGACAAAAAGTCTTTTTAGACAGCGTGACCACCAGAGGCTAACGCAAAAATATATGTATGGCAATAACATTACTTGCGAAAAGTACACGTAATGTCACGCGCCACTGTGATCGTTTTGACTCGAACACGTAAGCGACGCGTATTACACAGAAGACCTTATGTCCGTAGCGTGTGCGGAAGTATTTTGTTTAGGCTCCCAGCACTACTACTGCAGGATAGGCTTTTTTCTCGCTCGATTCTCTAAAGTTAGTAATATTATTGACCCTTAGGCCGATTTCAGATGCTCATGCTCAACTCAACTCAAACTGGCAATGGACAGTTGTGATTGGTTGGCTGGTTTTTTTTTACATTAACGTGCTCAAGTCTAAGATCCTAGACGCCCCAAACGTTTCCGACCTCATTTAACACAAAATCAGTGGAATTGGTTAGTGTTAGCATGTTCTTGGAACGTCGAGTACGTTCCTGCTAACTTGGACTTTCATTTTCATCCAATACCTACCACATTTTTTATGAAAAAAATCTGTAATGTCTTGGGTTGTTTGCGCTCTTGCTCTATTGAGTACACATAAGATATGTCAAGCTGAAGAATCATATACCGAACCCGAGAATTGTGATTGGTTGGCAGTTGATTGGTAGATATAGCCAATTTTGAGTTTGAGCGAGTATGAGCATCCAGAATACGGGGCTTAAACTAACATTAATATGTCTTTCATTTTAGAAGAGATAATGCTTCTTGTCGTATCTTGCTTTAAACCTGCTAGTCTAAGATCCCGATATACAACGACACACACACAAACACAAACACAACAACAAACACATTTTTTACGTAATTTAATATATCAAAAAATAATTTGTATATGGGTTGCCTAGCAAATTTCAGTCCAGGATAGTTTTTAATTATTTATTTTTTCACCGTTTTGGTTAATAGATAAATTCTATACCAATCGAAAGTATGCAAAAGTTAGGTTGCTTATTTTTATCCTGTCACAACCCTTGGGTTGCCAGGTATGAACAGGTAAATCGATAGTGGTAATTTGCACCGGTCTGGTTAATGAATGACACTTAAATAAGAATAAAGTTTATTTCATTACGAACACGGTGATATAGGGTTGCCTGCGAATCGTTTTGGAAAAATGGACGAAACATGGGTCCATCATTTTGATCCCGAAATAAAACAGCAATCTTCGCAATGGAAACGGCCATCATTATGGCCTCAATATTTTGGGACTCAGAAGGGATAGCGAGGGGAGCGTGGAACCACTATTACAGGCCAATATTATGCAGCTTTAATTCCCAAGTTAAGGAATGCCATCAAAGAGAAAAGAAGAGGGAAACTTCAAAGAAGCGTGCTGTTTCATCACCACAACGCACCCGCGCATAGGTCGGCAGTTGCGATGGCTGCCATTCATCAAGCTGGCTTCGAATTGGTTGACCACCCCCCCTTATTCACCAGATCTGGCGGCTAGCGATTTTTATCTGTTCCCCAAATTGAAAAATAGTTAAGGGGAAACAGGTACGAAGACGATAACGAGGTGATGGATGCCGTGGAGAGCTTTTTGCAGGACCAAGACAAAACTTTTTTTGCGAAAGGGATTGTTGCCTTGGAAAAGCGCTGGACACGGTGTGTAGAGAGACTCGGAAACTATGTAGAAAAATAAATTATTAAGTTATCAATATTCATTATATTCTATCTCATTCTCACTACTTTTTGATCCCTCCTCGTATAAGATCTGGGTGAACCGAGGGTTTGAGTTCTTATCTGGGTGACACCTGAGCATTCAAAGATATCATGCGCGACGGTTTCTTCAGCCTCCATGCATGGCCTGCACAGAGTCCGTTATGCCTATTGTGTGGAAGTATTTGTTAGGTGAGCAGTGTCCCGTGATGGTCCCCGTCGCCAGGCGCAGGGCCTCAGTCAATGTTTTATATAAATGTAAATCTATGAAGGGTATGAATATGAGACTTATCATCATCTTCATTTAATTTTCAGCTGAAAGGTGTCCACTACTGAACATCCTCTTCCTCCTCGCGTCATGTTCCTCATTACTGAGGGTCGTGATTCCCCTGTCGTTGAGGAAGCAACTTTTCCTTCACTAATTTGCGCCATCTATGCCTGTCTTTTGCGTAGTGGAGAGCATCGTGCAGTTTGGTGTTCAACGATGTGCGGACTTGGTCTGACCATCTTATTGGGCTGCGACCTCTGCGACGTTTCCCTTCAATCTTCCCAGTAACCATCAGCTGTTCTAAGATGTTTCCATCTGGCGATGTGACCAAAGAACTCCAATATCCTACGAAGGCAGATTGTAGACAGTCTGATCTTGACATTAAGTTCGTGAAGGATGGAGTCGTTGGTGCAAAAGGCGGTCCAAAGGATTTGTATCATCTTTCTCTTTTCCGTAACTGAAGATTGAGAACACCAGGGAATTGATCAATTTCACTTTCGTCTTACGTGAAATGTTTCGGTCTCTCCATATTTTCTGCAATTGGGACATTGCATTTTAGACATCCCTATACGCCTCCTTATATCCTTCTCACTGGACCCCGTGTTGGTGATACTTGCGCCTAGGTAGATGAAGTCACTTACCGTTTCCAGCGCTAGAGCACCTGTAAACTGGAGAAGGTTTGCGCGATCCACCACCATTAGTTTGGTTTTGGCATGCTTTATTTCTACTGAACATAGGGTTCCTCAAGTTCCGCCAAATTGATTGGTTGCGTGCATCTCGCATCCAGCGGTTTCCCTCAATCTTAACCTTAACCTTTAATAGGAGACTCGCCTCATATTAAATGGGACTTTAAACAAAACTGGTGAAATGTGGGTGTACCTCTGCCTAACCCTTTCGGGAAATACAAGCGTGATGTTATGTTATATTCCATTGTTTGGATACGTGTTTAAACAATTTTCTTTCTTTCTTTCTAATATTGCTATATAGGCTGGATTGACAGAAAGGAATGGCAAGCGACTGTGGACGAAACAGATGGCGACTCGCTTTCACTAAGGTTATCGAATTGCATTACCTGGCGTTTGGATGCCCAGATCTGAAGTAAGAGGCAGGATCTGGCGAACTCACTGTCATCCCACGAATTACACGCGCTTATTCGAATTAGGCGCGGGACTGTGTTTCGAATTTTCGACGCGAGGACGGTTCGAAGAGCAGCAGCAGGGAAGAATAGGTACTGGCTTCACACGGATTGTATACGTCATTCAACAGTCACGTGGACGGCTTCCTTTCGCGATGACGATTTGTAGAAGAATGATGGCCTTTAAGTCTCGCTACCCTCAGTCTCGGATTTCGGATTCCTATATCTTACCTATAACTAACAGAAGTAGTTGCTTTTGCTATACTACTTACATTTCTAGGCAAGCTACACGTTGCTACATACCTTCGACCACATCAACACTTACCTTCAGGTGAGATAGAGGTCAAGCTCAAGCCTATCTACAGTAAGTAAAAAAAAGCTCACTAATGATTAAAGAACACGCTTTCATTAAAATTTTACTATCGAATTTGTTTAACTAAAAGTACCAGACCGTCAGAAATGAACACTAGATAGGCACCCAAGTGTTCTTACTCGTAGTTAGCGCACCAATGTTTTATGTGTTTATAGAAAATCGATACAGTGAATAATTTATAAGCGAGATACTTATTTTTGTAGTATGTTGGCCCATTGGATAAGACTCGTATCTCGTGCTTGTAGTCGTGGGTTCAAGACCAGGCAAGTAACAATGTAACATTTTCATTTCATAATTTACTCTATATGCTTATCTTAAACACCGCTAACATCGGTGAAGGAAAACATCATGAGGAATACTTTTTTTTTTGGTTTGCTTGTGGAATTGCTCATGCATACTGCGCTATTATGGGGAGATAGCGCAGTTATGTGGGACTCCAACCTACTCAAACTCCACGGTGTCCTCCTGTGCCACTTATGGAGGGAACACAGGTACGCGTTAGCCCTCACCGCGAACCCGCCGCGGCTGTCCGTCACACTCCTTTGGGGTGTACCCCCATCACCGGCGCAGAAGAACACAATGCACGCCGTGACCACTCCAGGGACCAAACCAGCACGTGTATGTCACCCTTGGTCCCCATGTGACGGGTCAGGACAGTGGCCCCGCCACCTAACACATTTCGGCCGCAGGGCATAGGGACCTCCGCAGCGGCCCCACCGCCTCCACCATCAGACGGTGGCCCGTCCAGGCTTCTTCGCTTCACCGTGGGTGACCAAACCACGGCTACGAAGCCCCCCCGCCTCGACAATGCGGGGAGGATGATGAGGATACCTGATAATAGTGTTAGTTAAAAGAATAGCTCACGGTTTGCTTTCCTTGCATTCATGGCTCAATAATCCGTCTTCGTGACAACATAAAACACGCAATGAATATTGTTTGGTTATCAAAATGAAAAGGAAGGAGTGTGCTTTGTGCTGTCAAAACAGATAAGTACTCAATTAAGGTGCTGGACTTTACAGTTAATATAAGTTCGAAATCGCCAATCCGTCTTGAGCAAGTCGTGGTGACTAAAAGCTCGTGCCTTCTTTGTTTGCCCTGCAGTGGGTCAGTAATAGGCTGGTATTATTATTACTAAGATCTAGTTAGGTTATTATTACTTACTCGATCATAGTATTTGCACATAACGTGAGTACCATTTTTGCAATATCGTTCTGGACGGTCCTTGGTCATGCGAATCGGTTCCTGCTTAAAAGAGTCTACGACGATAGAACACCTCTTTGATTTGATAATGATGAATACACGTGTGATAATCTGGAATAATAAAATAGGCGCACAGTACTCATAACTGACGTACGTGTATGACTACTGCAGGGTCACCAAATGGCGGACCGACCTATTTTGTGTGGACCTTAAGTACCACATAATTTACTTGTGTTACTTGAGTACGTAATTTAACGATTTTTCTTTATTTATTTATTAAAACTTCATACAACGTACAGGTACATAGGCGGACTTAATGCCTGAGGCATTCTCTACCAGTCAACCAAGGGTGGTGGCGAGATAACATGGCAGGTGCATAAAAAATAGAAATAATAATTAAAGGAAAAATTGTAGACTAAATATATATATAGTTGCTGTCAATTCGACAACAGCCGAATGATCTCATAAAAATATTCATAATTCAAATAATATATACAATTGAATACTTATAATCTTATGAATAATAACAAAACAAACTTACAAACAAAGGGGAGAGGGAAAAGGGCTCATTGCGCATCAAAAAATTCGTCCACATCGATGTCAATGGGAAACGTGCCCAGAACGCTGGCAGCATAGCCATGTTGAATGGCAATGCTGATTCTCTGGCTGAAGAAAACGCCAGCCCTCTGGTCCCGCGAACAGTCGTCTAACCGTTTACTTATGTCTCGAAACACTGGATGAGCACTCGGACCCCAAGGACCTAATGTCTCAACCCCACACGGCTCAAACATATAACTGCCAATGTATTCAAATTAATATTCATTGATATTTTATCTATATTTACATATTTAAGATTATTATTGCAAGTTTAACAAAGTAAATAGACGTGATGTGTGTGTGTGTCACATCACATTATTTTAAAAAACAGACTCCAAATTAAAATAATTGATGACCCCTGGACTAGATGTATGATCGTATGTGTAGCAAAAGGAGTAAGCAAAGGTTGTAGGAGGTGGCGTTCTGTAGTTTCAGCCTGCCTTGGCGTGGTAAGTTTCTGTTTATACATTTGTGTATATATAAAAGACATAGAGACAAGATAAAAGGTAATAAGTACTTACTTTCAAAATCATTGTTATATTCCTAAGTATAAATACTACAAAGTAGACTTAATATTATAGAAATTATTCAACTCTATGTTTCATGACACATCCAGGGAAAATATACTAGAACGGCGGATCTGGATGAAATTTAGCACAGAGATAGATTATGGTAAGGAATAACACATATATGCTACCTTTTATCCCGGTATAAAGTTTCCTTGTGCTGCACGCGGGCGAAGCCGTTGGCAGAATCTAGTTATGATATAATGGTTGGTGTAGTTTATTGATTAATACAACGAGAACATTTAATTACATGCTTTTATTTACTTTTACCTGTTCCGGTGTCTGTAATCAAAGCTTGCAAGATAAATTCGACCCACATCCCGGAATTCGATTTAGCTGCAGTTTTGCATTCACGATTGTTTCTTGAGGCAATGCAATTTTTAATATAAAAACTAATTTCTTGCTATTTCCATGTTTACAAAACCTTGTTTATTTATTATTTCAGAATAGTTTGTTAAATTTTAAAGCCTGTGAGTTATTTTACTGTTTTGTTTCACAAACGCAAGGTTCACTGGCAAATTATTTAGACTTAGCTCTTCTGATTTCTGTGAGTTTCTGTTTTTAGCGTTTGCTTTATTTCTCTTATTCTTATTTAGGCTTATCGCCTACTCAAAACGCACCCTGGCTCTCTCATCTTATATATTTATCTATTACTGTTTCCTTTCTTGTTCTTTATTATAGACCGTTTTTTAATTGGTGTAGGTAAAATAAAATCAACTGCACTGAAAACCTCCTAAAATATAAACTGTGAATGTAAACCTAAATATTTTAATAGATATACATAGATTGTCCAAATGAATAGCATAGGGATAGTGACCCAAAGGTATGTTACCAAGCTCTAAAAAATTCCAACAGCCAATCACAGCAGATAACGCGTGCTTGACAATTTGTCACATTAATTCTCCGATAATTTAAAACTCGGGGTGATTGTGTTACATTCTTACCCTGCTGATCATCAAAATTCACCGAAGAACGATATCAAATCATAAAGCCGGACACAATAAAAACTAAAAAAAAACATCCTGGCCGAACTACACAAGTCGATTGAGCGTTATCGCTGAAAAAGAAAACAGTTTGCAAGCTTTTGTCAACATCTCTTGCAACCAATAAGATCGAATCAAAACCGTTGAACGGGACACGTAGTGAAAAACAAGTGACCGTCGCTCATTCTATATTTGAACGCCAGCATGGCGGGCTCTGTAGAGTTTGTAATACTTTTAGGTATATTCGTTTCTATTTTCGCCAAGGAATTGCATATGAAACAAGTAAGTTACTTATTAATGTTAAAGTACCGCAATTAATTATTCGATAGCGGCATTTGTTCGATATCTTGTTTCGCTGTGAGGCTTATTTAAAATTATTATATCAATATTCCTGTGGTACTCCACTCCTCCACAGGGAGACGTAATTCGTCAATCGGACAGAATATGTTTTGTTCGGCTAAAGTTTACAACTGAACCGACAAACTTTTTCGATATTAAATTGTTGTGTGTCAACTTGGTTATTGAATTTATTTCATTATTTGTCACTGCCTTACCTGAGAACCTTTTGCGCCCATCACATGGAACCGCCCTAGCTTACTTGTTACCCGATATCCTAGTGGAAGAGTAAGTGTGGAGTGGACCAAGACCTTTTTCTCCGTCGTGACAGTCTTGAAAGAGAATGAAAGGAAGTTCTGTTTTTTAATCTGCACAGACAAAACGAACATTAAAGAAATCATCATCACGATTTATGAGATTTGTATCACGATCACACTTATTCTTGCTGGCCGAAATTAATATATTTCAACAGTTTTATTTCTTTTCAGACATTGGAATCCAAAGATAAGGAACTCAAGGGTTATATGAATATATTCGACCACCAGGATATTTTAAAGAATGACAGGGTAATGTATATTTTTTTCAATGAAGGTCAAAACACATACCTACATACAGGACGACTGCACATCGTAACCCGTTGCGACGCTTTGCCATGGAAATCTACGAAATGCATTGCAAAAATAATATGACAATATTGTTTTCTCTACCAGTTTTAACAGCAGTCTTACCAACGGGTATCGTATTACCCAGTTACTGGGTTGTGGAGGTCAGATAGGCAGTCTCTCCATGTATAATACTATTAGACAGGTACAACGGGTTAGACTTGAAGCCGAATCCAACATGCTTGGACAAAACACTAGGCAGATTGAGTGTCTATTTCTGCGTTTTTTATTTCTACTTGAGAAGAAAACTTCATCATCCTGCAGTGGGACAAACTGGTATATTATTATTAAAATCAAGTCTTCCTTTTTTTGCAGTTCGCCCGCCACGTTAAAGCAGTAACAGAAAGTGTTCTAGATCACCTGATAGACGAAATAAAACACCAATACTTTCGTGGTAGCTACAATAAAAACAGCCCAATACCACGATTGATAAGAAACCTAAACAAAGAACTGAAAAGGAACGAACGAAGCAAGATGCAGAAGGAAAAAGAAAAAAGGAAAAACGCGAGCAAGAAAAAGATATTGAAGGGGAAAAAGAAACCAAAAATCGAAACTCGACGACATCATAATTCGACGACAACGAAACCAAAGTAGATAAATAATAATGAATAATGGGTGCTAAGGGCAATTATAATTTATTTAATAAATAGTAAAAGTACAGCTTGTTCTCTTTTTTTTTTAGGGTTCCATGCCGGAAAAGTAGGTACAAAACGTATATACATTTCATTACGATACATAAGCCATTACCTACTTTTCAAACAAATATTGGTGCTTGATAACATTAGAATATATCCATTGTACACTAAAAAAGTTAAGAAAATCTTATTTATATGGGTACAACATTCACGTTATTTAAAAACCGGCCAAGTGCATGTCGGACTTCGCACAATTAGGGTTCCGTACCAAAGAAAAATCAGATTTATCAATAGATTGGTATTTGTGACAGACGACGGACGGACAGATGGACACATGAGTGACAGAAATAGGGCTCAATTTGGTCCCTTCGGGTACGAAACCCTAAAAACGATGGGGCCGTTCGATCATCATGATAATCATCATGAAAAGGGAAACTGCTATTGACCTTGTATGGCTCCGTCTTTCTCTCACACCGGAATCATGACAGTTGTACGAGTAAGACGTCATAAATCTAATAAATTCAGTGCTCTATGTCTTATGCAAGGCAATTTTTTAAACTATAACAGGACTTACATCATCTGAATTCATGATTAACTAAAACTTCAGCTATGCACAGTATCTTACAACAACCGATAACAACCATCGGACAGTTGCGTCTTTTCGGAAGTTCCTCAGCCTCCGAACCTTCGAAGATTTTCCCTTCCTAATTCTCATACCTCCATAGTATCTACATTTAACACTCAATTTAGATAAAATTCTTCTGAATTGTCTTAATAAAATACCCGTATAATTAAGTTTTTCTTATAAAATAGATGTGTAACTTTTATGGTGTACAATAAAGTATATTCTATTCTATTCTACAGCTATTCAACATCGTACTTAGGCTCTATTACACTTTGTGTTGTTCAAGTAGCAGCTCATGTTTGCACTTGTTTGCACTATTTTGATTGTTTCCCTATTTAGTCCAGTAGAGATCGCCATTAAAATCGCAAAGTTTGATGTAGTTCTGGCTTTTTGGTATATTGTATGGGCCAGTTAGGGTTGTGTTCATCTAAATTTGCAATTGTCTAAAACGTGTGTTCACAGCGCAATACCCGAAAACATGCGAAATTTAGAGGGACATTTTTCACTTTTTGCTTTAAAATTCAAAAACGTCGCATTTTGCGACAACCCGAACTTTTTAAATTTCATTAAATTTGCAACAATTTAAGCCTAACTGCACTATTGGGATTGGGACCAAGTTATATTAATATTTTATTTATTTCTCAGACAACAAAAGCACACTGACAAAAAACCGAAATACTAAAAGGGTCCATCTAGTCTCTTCCTGAATTTTAAAATAAGATTACCAACCTACTAAAAAGTATATTTAATACAATTTTGCTTTTCTGAAAATGTTTAGATATTTTCTGCTTAATTGCACAAACAAAAAGATGATAAATGTTTAGATATTTTGTGCATAAGCGTTGGACGTTCATGTAGCCAGAGACAGAGACAAATGGAAATCTTTGGAGGTGGCCTTCACCTGAGAGGGGTCCAAGCATATATAATAAATTAAAACAATAACTTAAATATTCTAAAAATAACAATAATTTACCTATATTAATATATTTGATTATAACAAATATTCTATTTTCTGTAATACTTCACAGGAAAATAATAATAATCAAGCATGTGATTTAAATTGCAATATTGTAAAATTATTTTGTAAATGCATGGAATAAAAGGCTTTTTTTTTTTTTTTTTTTTTATTAAGCGTTGGACGAGTTAGGAAAGAGTCGTAATACGGTTTGAGACGAATTGGGAAGCTGACTTCATGTACAAAGTGATGTATTGGTGAAAGTGACATAAGGATAGTGACGAATTGTCATCACAACTCAGAGGTGTTGGAAAATGAATTCATGGAGCCTCATCCAACTAGCGATTAACAACTGTAAGAAGGGATGCAGGGGGGCTTGTCTTGCCGAGAGCTGGGCTCAAAAGCTCGTTACATTTTTAAAGTTTATTAAATTTTCAACAATTTAATCCCAACCACAGCTCTATAAACACAATAGAGATCAAGCTTCTTCTTCGAAGATGGTCCTTTTTACCCGAAAATTTTCAATTTTTAGTTTTGATACCGTCCGGCAAAACCGCTTGTCTTATGAGAAAAGTTATCAGAAATACTACGAGTAGTACAATTAATATTCTTTCTAAAGTACAGAACGAAGTCTGTGAGACTAATAGTTTACTCACAATCTTGAAAAAACGTAAGGAAGGTAAGAATGGATTTTTGAATAATTGAAATAAACTAAAGCCCAATGAATAACTATGTATGTGCATAGTACCAAAGGAAAAGGCATAAAATCTTGTACAAGGGCATTTCAGCGCAGCTCACAGGCAAGCACTATATCACGGGCTATGATTTTGAGAAGGTTATAGCTTGTTTCCTATAGGATTTATAGAGCAGCGGTTGGTCTTAAATTGATGCAAATTTAATGAAAAAAAAAAAAAAAAAACTTGTTGCCATCACTGTTTAACTGTGAAGTGCCGTTCGCGACTGATGCAGTGAATGCCTGGAAAGTGGCTTGCCCGAATACAGCGTTGCTCGACACCCCTTTTTCCCAGAGACAGTGGGATGAGCCGCTCTGCAGGTTGGTACGGAATAAACTTATAGATACGTCCACCAATACTGCTGATCGTGCCCGCCTGCTGGCTGTGGGAGAATAGGAGTCGGGCCTCTGGCTACAGGCACTACCGTCACCCAACATAGGTACTATGTTGAGTGACAACACCTTCCGGATCGCTACATGTCTGCGTTTGGGTGCTCCCAGCAGAGCTCCACATCGTTGTCAATGTGGTGAAGCAGTCGACCGCCTCGGACACCATGGCCTATCCTGCGGTAGAAGCGCTGGTCGGTTAGCACGGCACGCCAGCATAAATGACATCATACGTCGGGCTCTTGTCACCGCCGGGGTGCCAGCTGTTTTAGAACCCAATGGCTTGGCGCGCGACGATGGGAAGAGATCAGACGGGATGACCATAATGCCTTGGAAGGTGGGTAGGCCTTTGGTGTGGGATGCAACATGTGTCGACACCCTTGCGCCATCCCATCTTCTTAGCACGGCGGGCTGTGCTGGGGCAGCTGCTGCTGGTGCAGAAAACCTCAAACGGCGCAAATACAACAACCTTATTGGAAGTTATATATTTGAGCCGTTTGGGGTTGAAACATTAGGTCCATGGGGTCCGAGTGCTCTTCGAGTATTTCGAGACGTAAGCAAACGGTTAGTCGACTCTTCACGTGACCAGAGGGCTGGGCTTTTCCTTGGCCAGAGAATCAGCATTGCCATCCAACGTGGCAATGCTGCCAGCGTTCTGGGCACTTTCACGTTGACAGCGATGTGGACGAATTTTATGACGCCCTATGACCCCCGCCCTTTTATTCGTAGTTTTATTTTATTTTTATTTAAGTGTATATAGGTAGTTATTTTTAATTAATTATTTTATACTATGTAAATTTTAAACTTGTTATCCACTTTCGAAACAATTTTGTTTACTAAACCGGTATGTACATATTTACACATTTGTTTTACAAATAAAATCCACTATAAAAAAGATTGGAACTTTGTTTGCTGAAAAACTCAGTTTTTAACTTTTGGAACAAAATGTGAAAAAAGTCCCAAAACTTCGCAGGTTTTCGCGTAGTTTTCGCTTTTTTAAAGCTGTATTTAAATTTAGATTCACACTACCCTAACTGAGCCATAAAACATACCAATAAATCAGAACTACATGCCTTGCGACTTTAGCCTTATTTATCTTATTTCAACTGGTTATGCTGCTAATTAGTTTTTTCGACTTGGCGTAAATATTTGCCGTACCTTTAGTTCAGGCGCTACTTGAAAACCTCTGTTTCTTAATATGTTTGTAAAAGGTTATACTCTGGAAGTCCTGATTCAATTGCAAAAATTCTTGCACTGATAGAACACTACTCTGTTGCTGATAATCTTGGGCTGCATTTTTTTCCCGAGAAACAAGCGTTCTCTATGGGATTTCCAAATGTGGTTCACTGGAGTATGCAAAAGCTGAAGTAGGGAAGCACCTATTTATTGTGGTTTTGACGATTCAGTGGATACAGATTTTCCTATTGGTCAAGGTTGATTGAATATTCGTAGAGTTGTTTTTTTTTAAAATGTTTACTTTAGTTTTAATAGGTACAGATTTGTACAGAGACGTAGGGTCTCTGTGAAAATCTGTATCAATATAAATACATTGTAGAAGAAGTCATATTTTAGCGCGCAAGAGCCTTTCTTATTTCCTATAAAATATGCAATGATAAAATTGATCATTAATCTCTTGAGTGCCCGAAACGTGGATCCACGTGAGAAACAATGGCTTATTAATTGTTTTGGTAATTAAGGCATTTAACCGGTTAATCGGAATTGGGAAAGACAGCAAATACATTAACATAAGGACTCTGGGGTATTGAGATGAAACTCGGCTATAATGTGAATTAGGAAATATTTATTTGAATATCGTTAGATTCCTTGGGATAATGTTGACTTTCACGTGGGCCAAGTCGTGGCTTAAGCTAGTGATAAATAAAATGTAGTAATAAGTAAAGCTATTCATTCATTTTAATGTGTACGATAATATCAACAGGCTTTCTCTTTTTCACTTCATCTGACTCCGAACTGTTTGATTCCCTCTGCAATGCCTTGACAAACTTCCTCTGGTTGGTCCTTTCGTGTTCTTTTTCTCGTTTTTTGTGACCTTTTCTTAAAACTCTTTTGCTACCTTTGCCATACGATACTTTATCTTGTTCGACACTTGCGTCTACTCTTTGTTCATGGGGTATATGCTCGCGTGCTTCATAGTGTTTAACCATATGCTTTTTCTTGTGTTTCTTTGTTGTTTTTCTCTTTCTCTTGGGGACCTCTTGTTTTTCCATCAGAACTTGTGTCTCAGGCTCTGCGTCATTCTGAAAAAAGGATAATATTAGTCGTTGATTTGATAACACCAGTTGTTTAAATTCTAAGTTTTGGCAGAAATATATCGTGACCCCATAAACTATTTACGGAAATAGATTATATTGTCCATGTTTTGTTTTTCATTGACTTCAATTTCTTTCTTCATCGAATGGTTTCTAACTTGGTTCGGATTAAGCATTTATTTGATTGTAATTTAGTTTGTTGATGAAAACTCACACCCAAAATAATTCTGCAGACATTGTCAAACTTACTCTTTCTTTATCAGTAACATCACTGACACCGTACGCGTTTAAAAGATCCTTCCTTTCTTGACTATTTTTTAATAAATCATAAATTTTAACATGTTTTTTTAATCTTTTAACATCTTGATTCACTGTGCCTTTATTAATTGTATTAGTCCCAATGGCCTCATGCATAAAGTGTCTAGAGTCTGCAAGAATTTGTTGGGCCTTCTCTTTAAGTTGCTGGTATGCATCGGTCATCCTGTCCTAAAAAAATGTATCTATATATATGCTATCTTCTCATTTTTGTTTAGCGACTCTTAGAACTTAAAATTTCATGACTGGCTGCCCCAGCTTTACTTTAAATTGTCCGTAGCAGGGTCTTTTTCAACGTTTGAGTAGTATTACATACACTTTTCTATAAAGTGTTTATTATCTATACCAATATTATAAAAGACGAAATATTTTTTTGTTTGTTTGTTTGTACCGAATAGGCTCCGAAACTATTGGACCGATTTAAAAAATTCTTTCACCTATGGAAAGCTACATTATTCCCGTGTAACATAGGCTATAATTTTGACGGGAGCGAAGCCGCGTGGATCAGCTAGTATTGTATGTACTTATTCACTATCCAAAATATTTTGCTTTTGGCAGTTGTAATATTGAATTCATCATCATCAGCCTTTTAATGTATCTCACTGCTTGGATACAGGCCTCCTCTCTGTGAGAGGGAATGAGCCGCCTCGCGGGCCCAGTGCGGTTTGATATATTGAATATACATATATACAGTTATATTGAATTACTTAGTACTAATTACCTCAACAATTTCGACCCTTTTTTCAACACTAGAAAACCAATTTCCATTCGGGAACCTTTGATTTTCTTCAGCTTTCACCTGCAAAAAAAAAACAAAGTATCTAGATTTTTAATACAGCTGAGTAGATTAGATGAAAATCTATAGAGCGTCACTTTCTCTTATATATTTGAACATTTTCATTCTAAATATCATTATCTTTTGCATAAACGATCACATATTTGGTAACTGGCATTACAATATTAAGCAGACTCGAAGCTCTCTCATTTCACTCCTTTTTTGTTTAAAGTTAACACATCATCATTTCAGGCGAAAGGCAAACTAGATCGGTGAACAACATGCCTCCCAAGCACACATCAACAGGTCCTATGCTTCTCGGTTCTAGCAAACTTGCCCGGCCCTTATCAAGTAATCAGTCAACCTTGTGGAAGGCCTTCCAATGTTGTGCCGTCTGGTACGTAGTCACCACTCCAGAACCTTTTGAGAACCTAAGGTGTATCACCTGCCATTTAAGTTCGCTAGTTCTTCGGGTTATGTCGGTCTCATTGGTTCTCCTGTGAATCTCTGAGCATAGCGCTCTCCATTTATTTCCCTTTGACTTTAAGTTTTCTTGAGGCCCATTGTGAGCATGCACGTTTCAGTGCTGATGTTATTTCTGGCAACTCGCACCGTCTTGAGACAATGCGATTTGTGAAAGGAGAAGATGATACCTTGCTGAACACCACCCATACTAGTCCGATTCAATTGTTGATCTTTCTCGAAGTTGGACTTAGCCAAGTGGACAATTTGTACTAGGCTCGTAAACATAATCGTCAACAACTACAAGTGTGATCTCCGTTCTTAATGAGAGCGGGGTATAAAGAGAAACACATTAATGAATTTGAATTCAAGAAAAGTAAATTAAAATAATGAAATGAAAACGGAATAGGTCACAGAGTAAGCAAGCTGAAGTGGCCGGCCATATTAGCCATAAAGCCGTTGCCTGAATTGATGACCGTTGGGATAGACGTGTTCGTGAGTGGAGACCGCGTATTGGTAAACGTAAGGTGGGATGCCCTCAGGCTAGATGAAGCCACGATCTTCACAAAGTGGCTGGTACCAGCTGGATAAGAGTTGCCAAGAATCGAGACACATGATGCGATCGAAGAGGCTTATTTATATCCAGCAGTAAACTGCTGTAGATTGATGATAATTAAATTAAAATAGGAGCGGAACTTCGCCTACCTCATTATTAAAGTGATATTGTACTACAACAACAGCCAACAATACAGCTTGTAATGAAACTATGCACAAGTTCATTTCACTCCTTTTTTGTTTAAAGTTAACACATCATCATTTCAGGCGAAAGGCGAACTAGATCGGTGAACAACATGCCTCCCAAGCACACATCAACAGGTCCTATGCTTCTCGGTTCTAGCAAACTTGCCCGGCCCTTATCAAGTAATCGGTCAACCTTATGGAAGGCCTTCCAATGTTGTGCCGTCTGGTACGTAGTCGCCACTCCAGAACCTTTGGAGTACCTAACGTGTATCACCTGCCATTTAAGTTCGCTAGTTCTTCGGGTTATGTCGGTCTCATTGGTTCTCCTGTGAATCTCTGAGCATAGCGCTCTCCATTTATTTCCCTTTGACTTTAAGTTTTCTTGAGGCCCATTGTGAGCATGCACGTTTCAGTGCTGATGTTATTTCTGGCAACTCGCACCGTCTTGAGACAATGCGATTTGTGAAAGGAGAAGATGATACCTTGCTGAACACCACCCATACTAGTCCGATTCAATTGTTGATCTTTCTCGAAGTTGGACTTAGCCAAGTGGACAATTTGTACTAGGCTCGTAAACATAATCGTCAACAACTACAAGTGTGATCTCCGTTCTTAACGAGAGCGGGGTATAAAGAGAAACACATTAATGAATTTGAATTCAAGAAAAGTAAATTAAAATAATGAAATGAAAACGGAATAGGTCACAGAGTAAGCAAGCTGAAGTGGCCGGCCATATTAGCCATAAAGCCGTTGCCTGAATCGATGACCGTTGGGATAGACGTGTTCGTGAGTGGAGACCGCGTATTGGTAAACGTAAGGTGGGATGCCCTCAGGCTAGATGAAGCCACGATCTTCGCAAGGTGGCTGGTACCAGCTGGATGAGAGTTGCCAAGAGTCGAGACACATGATGCGATCGGAGAGGCTTATTTATATCCAGCAGAAGACTGCTGTAGGTTGATGATAATGAAATGAAAATAAGAGCAGAACTTCGCCTACCTCATTATTATAGTGATACTGTACTACAACTACAGCCAACAATACAGCTTGTAATGAAACTATGTACAATTTCATTGTAGACTCCGCGTGCGCTTGATCTTGTATTTCTAACTGTACTGGCTTACCTAAGTTTTGATTTGTTTACTTAACCGTTGCCTGAACAATCGCTGTTTACGGTAAACTCGATGATAAAACCCTTTTGGTCAAGATTGTTTTGTGAATGATATTTCTGAAGTGGTTTCTTTACAGGAAGGAAAATTTCTTTATTTACCGTGGCAAATTTGAATATCCTTTGATCGAGATTGCCTGCGTGCCTAAGAAAGCGCGTTAAGGCTTTCGTCTTGGCTGTCATTTTTATATCTATGACGTTAATCTTTACGGATAGTCAGGAGACAGAATATCTTATACCAGTCTTGCTAAAGGGGTATAGTATTACCCAGTTACTGGGTTGTGGAACCCCAACCAAGATGGGAAAATTGTAGGCAGATTAATTGAGAACCTTTTGTGATGTTCATTGTATTCTTGCTCGGTGATCGAGATAAGTAAAGATGGTGTTTGGGAAAGTTCGCTTCCTGTAAGGTTCCCCTAGTCGACGGCATGAACTATTTTACTATCTCATCCGGCAACACGTGCGAAAGAGATAGATGCTGTGATGAGCAGTAAGAAGCTAGTTCGCGTACGAATTACTACTTTTGCAAATTTGTATCGAAATGGATGATGATTTAGGACGAAAACGACCGCACGCATTTTATAAACAGACCTTTGGGAGTCTGGATATCATGGAAAAACGACTAAATTTATATTTTCAAAATAAAATTATGAGCATTGTTGAATTACTAATATATCCCCGTACGGAGGCCGTTTTGCAATTTTCTTTCTTCTTATGGTATTTATTTTCGCCCAAAGATGAGTTAAAATTAGTGTTGAAATATGGAACTTTCGACCGTGAGGGTCGAAAGTTTCATATTCCAACATTATTTTTTTTTTAAAGTTAAAAATATAAATTTTTTGAAAGTTATGAGAACTTTCAAATATTTTATATTTTTAACTTTTTTTGTCCATACGGGGCTAGATAATGATGAGACAAATTGATATATTTTTTATTTTGAACGTACATCGTCAAACAGTGGTGTAATCGCCAGAAACCGTAAGTCTCTTTAGAGCCATTATTCAGGCATGAGTAGTATATTGTCTATTATACGTATCGTCTTCGTATTCGTTCAAGTGATATTTCACCTTAATGTGATGTGAGGTAGGCCTGTGTCCCAGCAGTGGGAACATTAAAATGCTGATGATGATTATGACGATAAATGTGGACCAATAATTTGCAGTCTAATTGCGTAAGTGAATTCGGCAAGGACTTTTTCGCAAAGATTATCTATACCAATGAAAGCGTCCAATATTTTTTGGCAATTTTTATAGAGAATTTTCTTAGACCGTCCAACTCCAAAGACAGTGGTCACTCTTGGGTTATCTGCAGTTTTTGGCTGCGAAAGCAAAATCAGTCCTTGTGTTGTGAACGTCAATTTAGCACTAACTGCTTGTTTCAAAAACCTTCAATACGATTTAGGCTTCAATTTAAGTGTTAGCTAAAAGTTTATGGATAGAACAGGCATTTTTCCATCCTTTTTGGCATTAGAATATCATTGCTAACTATATTAGGTAAGTATCAATGACCCGGATAGGAAAAGAAGATTACTCTGGTCAACAAAAAAAACACGTTTTGTGTGCAACTAATTTATTTAACTGATTATGTTAAGAAAATAGTTGAGTTAAGGAACTCATTTACCAGAGAATGGGCAGCAGCGTTCTCTGTGCACTTATAACAACCGTACTGCGATTGCCAACCCACCTGCCAAGCCTGGCGATTATGGCAAAACCTCCCCAAACCATGATAAGCATATTATAGAAATGGCCCCTAGTGCCCAGCAGCCTGTCTAACCTCGGCTACGGTAGCGGTCGAGCTCACGACATGGCAAGGGGTGCTACAACAATAATCTAATAAGAATCACCGGAGTGGACCCGGCTACATCAATAAACACCGACAACTGGACCTGGCAACTTATTACACGGGTACACACCGGACCGACTACAAAATTGCCGAACTCGAGGAAGAATTGTTGTTACGATGGAGTATTATAGGGTTATCTGAAGTCTGAAGAGAGGGGGAGGACTCAATAATCCTCAAATCTGGTAAACTGCTCTCTTTCCTAGAGGGTGACCGGCAGTCCCAAGGGGTGTCTGGTTTATCGTCCACAAGTCCCTTGTGAACAACGTGGTGAAGATGGAGAGTGTGTCGACCATACCGTACCGTACCTAATACTCAGAATATCCTCAAGATATTCACTGAAAGTCATACAGGTGTACACCCTGTTCTTCAAGAAGGGTGCATTACCAGCCTCCCGAACAAGCTGGATGCCGTAAAGGCTTCAGTACCGTAGACCACAAACATAGGCTGCGCCAGTTTTTACAGAAGACCGAAGAGTACTACCTGCCTCTCTGCTTATAAACCAGGGCTGTAGCCTTTGAAAATGGTAAAAAGTGAAAAAAAAATAGTAGGAAGAAACCCATTGGAAAAGGAAGAAATTAAAACAAAAATAAAAGGGAAATTAATTTACGGGTGATCTGAGACGGGAATGTTAGGGGTTGAGTTTTTAAGGGTAAAAACGGTTTATCTCAATTTCTGTTGTAGCGCACAGAACGGCAGCGCCGCTCCGTACCTCCTCCGAAGTAATAATTTGATCTTTTTGGCGCGGAAACCATTTTTTTGTTTACTACGTGGAAACTACAAGGACTACAGATTTGAAAATTTTGCTGCCAATGGCAGCTATTATTCCTTAATTTTTGAGCTATAATACATAATCGTATCTTCTTTTGTTCAGAAGATATGACATGGCAGCTGGGGTGACGTCACATCAGCTTACACACACGTTTTTTTATCATAGTTTCAATACTTTTTGAGTATTATCGTTCAGTTCTTTCCTTCCATGTGCAGCTATTATGCCTTATTTTTTTGACTATAGTCCAAAACCCTAACATCACTAGTTTGCCTGTATTGAATGAGGAAGCTGGAGTGACGTCACTCCAGCTGACTCATACTAAACGACACATATTAGCGAAGTTTTTGTGGCAGCTAAATAAAGACTTGGTACTTTGATTGCTGCTATTATGCCTGAAATATTGGCATAGATAGAATTATTCTAACACTTATGAGGAAGCTGGAGTTATGCACATGTTTTTTGCGATAATGGTACGGAACCCTTCGAGCGCGAGTCCGACTCGCACTTGGCCACCCTCTTTCACTTCCCGATCTCAGATCACCGGTAAATTATTTTGTCTTTCTATTTTGTTATCTTCTCTTCCTTTTCCAATGGGTTTGATCCCACTATTTTTTTTTTGGTTTCAATAATTATCGTCCCTGGTCTATTAGCGTTTGTGGACTACGAGAAATCCTGCGGTTCTCGTAAGGTAAATTTTCACTGTTATGGATCGGTTTTTAGCAGATGACACTTCAGAATACCTTCAACATTCTTTTTATATTTAAGAAAGCCAAAATAAAGCTCAATTTTTACCCGACCACGGTGTAGCAAACGGTAGAGTTATGTTTTTGACCGGTATGTGTGTATGTATTAAGTAAGTTCATCTGTTCCCTCATAAATTCTAAACTACTTATCATAATTTGACAAATGAGATGTCGTTGGAAGTTTCTTGTTTGTGCGCTGGTTGACTGGTTGATGTGACGTCACATTTAATTGAAAATGGCGCCCCTCTAGGGGGCACGAAGAACATTTTTTTTTTTCGTTTGTTGCTTTGCAGAATGTATTTTTTTGTTTCGGTATGCATACGACTACGATTATCCTCTGAATACTACTATGAATTTGTATGAAATACAATAAAATATTTATTACATGTAAGTTGTTTATTTTATACCCGATGCATATCGAATAGTTTGTACATAACAATTTCAGATGAGAATATTTTCATTTCATACTTTTATAGCGTGATTTTCAAGTAGTCCGATTTTAGTTTTTGACTTATTTTTTTCTGTTTAAACTGATACTATAAAATTTAATTTTTGAGGTTTTAAAATAATTTCATCATAAATCTAACAGAACTTTTCAGGAATGATCCAGACAAGTCAAGAACTCATTGACTTTTAACAGGTGTGGTAGCGCCATCTCTTCTAAATGTCATAAATCAATGACTGAATACATAGACAAACGCATTTAAGATTTCGAGGGCGATCGATATTCTAATTATCTCGTTCCTTCCTCATTCGTTTTCCCTTTATGTACGCCTTGATGACGGGTCGCCAGAACGAACCGAAACTTCATCGTGAACAAAAGACAAAAGATATTTATTTCAACTAGGCCACCAAGCGTCTCTTTTGAATGTCAAAATTTTGGTTCTGAAGTAGATTTGTGATATTTGTGATCTGAGGCAGTATTCTAATATAGCTTGTATCTTACTAGAGTCTGCTCGTAAACCTTGCTCGTTAACTATGTAACCAAGGTATTTGAGTTCTTAACGGGTTATCAAACTGGTGCGGGTTACGACACCTAATTTAAAAAAAAAATCCAAGTCCCATGTTACTTGCGGTCGGCGCAACACGTTTTCTTCTTATATACCGTTCTGTCCCCCGTCACGCTATCACTGACTCCCTTTTCTTACATATCACTCCTCACACAGTCCATTCATTTATTCTTTGGCCGTCCATCCATCCACATTTATATTCATAACTCTTTTAGTAGCATGCGTTTCATCCCTCCTCATCAGATACCGATACAGTAGACCATACCAGGACAAACGGTTTCCTTTCAACTTTTCTGTCACTGGTGCCACTTTCAAACTTCCTCTAATATACTCATTTCTCACTTTATCCATTCTCATCACTCCGCATATCCATCTCAACATTCTCATCACTGCTACATGCAATCTCTTTTCATCCATCTTTTCCACAGCCCAACATTATGATCCATACAGTTCGACGGGTCTAATCACGGTCTTGTAAATTTGCACCTTTATCTTGAGGGGTACCCGTGGGTCGCAAGTTGTTCCAGTGACCTGTCGCCATTTCATCCATCCCGAGTTGATCCGGTGCGTTACGTCTCGGTCTACCTCACCATCCTCTTAGACAAGCGACCCTAGGTACCGGAAGTCGGAGCACATCGGTATAGGTTTTCCAGCGAGAGCTAGAAGCACGGAACTGGAGAGACCGTCAAAATCGCTGGACAAGTATTCGGTTTTAGTTCTGCTCAATTTCAAGCCAACACTCTCAAGTCTGATCTCCATCTCAAAAAGACCACATCAACAAAAAAATATACCTTAGTAACCTTATATAAATATTTCCTTGTGGAGTACTATCTGGGCGTTTGTGTACACGGTCTCGTTCTTTATCGGCTACATAGTGCATCCAGAATATGCACATATATTCATATATATTTGTATTATATGATCTGTGTCTGAAGCTAGTGACATTTTATCATCGAAAGCGTTACGATAACGATTGTATAAAACGAAAACAAATCGGATTGCCAAGAGCTTTCGAAATGTCACGTGATCAATTTTTTACATTTTGGCATTTCTCGACCATCGTCATAGTCATAGACTTGTGTAGTTAAAATATGTGTAGTTATTATAATCTACTTATTCAACTCAGAGCAGTGGTGGTCCAGTGGTAACCGCCGCGTCTTACGTGTCTTAGGTCGTGCGTTAGAACCCAGGCAGGCGCTTTACTTTGTGTAAATTATTTCATCACCACTGATCTCAAAAAGGTGAAGGAAAACATCGTAAAGAAACCGGCATTTCTTAGAACCAAAAATTCGAAGAGTTGTGACATACACCATACCACACTAGGCCCGCTTGGTGGATTACGGCCCATTCATTCTTACGGAGAGGAGACCTGTGTCCCAGCAATGGGAACATTAGAAAGGCTGATGATGATTCAATTCACATTTTTTATTCTATTAAAGTACATATTAAAAGTTTTTTTTAATACTTACTAAAGTCACGACAATCTAAGAAGTCGGATTTGATAGTTATAAAAATACGATTCAAAAGTTAAACTTTGATGCTCACGAATGATTCTCGTTGTTATATTGTAGTAATTAATTAAGATTATAAATTTGATTGTTTGTAGACGTTCATACAAAGTTATCGCGGCATGTAAAATTAGAAACGTCATCGACTGACTTCTTATATTGTCACGACTATACGTTCTCACAAATATTTGAACGTAGGCAATATCTTTAAAACTTTGCATAAAATAATCATGTCTACCGATATTGACAGTCAACTCAGCACAGTAAATTCAACTACATCACATAAATCAGCAAGATTTTGATTAAATTGTCACAAGAAACCTTTCAAAAACCATAATAATTGTCACAGAAAAAACACAACGTCATCAAAAAGGTCAAAGGACCAGAAGTAACAGTAAAAATATAACAGTCCTAAAATGTTTTCTTATTTTGATCCTTCGCGGTCATTGACAGCCAGATTTCACACCTAACTGGTAATTGTATCTCCATCTCTCTCACACACATACAACAACCCATAGCAACGACAGAGAGAGGAAATAGAAACGGTACATCTTTCTTATGGTATTGGAGTTCAGAGTCAAGGACGAATGCACTCAGTGCGAGAGAGAGATGGAGATATACAAATGACAAGGATAGCGAGGTGGTCTCGAGTTGGACCAAAAAGATCGTGGAGTTGATGCTCGCACGCCGAACGCGGTATTCGATATTTGAATTCAAACTTCCATTTATTTTTAAATTTGTTTTATAGTGTTATACCGTGATAAAAATATTTTTATATTTTCGCGTCAAGCAACATTTTTATTTAGATAATGAATACGTGTTTTCATGGTAACCGGTGAATATTCATGGACTGGACTGTCATATCTCAGTGAGAAATCGTGATTTCCAAATTTTGTAAAAAGATAATTACTTTATTATTATTCTAACGCGTACCGTGATTGTGTGCTTGCAAATTCTCTAGGATATTTAAACAAAGGTAAGTTTTAAATGCTTTAATAAAATATAAAATAAATTGCTCCAATTGTTGCCGCCACGTACTTAACATTTACTTTTTACTTTTTTTGTAGTTTGTACATAGATATCTGGCATATTTTTTTTTCCTCAAATTATGAACGTCACAAAAATGGTCATTCTTTTAGATGCGGTAATCTTAATTTTATTTATTGATGTAGACATATATACTTAATTGTTAAATGTACCTATGTATATAAACGGTTTTTATAACTTTAGGTAGGTTTAATATTATTTTTTTATTAGCCTACTTATAAACATTTACTTACTGTGAAGTTTTTATACTTATTTCCAACCGGTCTTGAAGCAATATCGCTATAGTTTTAGTTGGCGAAATAGAAATAACTGGCGTCATATTGGTGTATTAGGTATCACTGTTTAACCCTTCGGGGGATATAGGTGTGTTATAAAATGTAAAAAAGGCGAAAATTATCCCAAGCGAAAAAACATATATACACACAAATAGGAAATGGTCTATTCGTGTGCCAATTTACATCGGATAGTATTTAAACGAGCGAAAATAAATTCAAATTAAAGGTGTAACAAGTAAAATTTCACAATTTTAAAAACCCCCGACACATTTGTCTTGCGAAAACACCCCAATTCAAACAGTAAAATGGCCATAACTTTTGAAAGGCTGAACCGATTTTATTCAAACATAGTTCAGAACACTCTCGACAAAATTACCTTTCAAACAAAAAGAAACTAAATTGAAATCGGTTCATCCGTTTAGGCGCTATGATGCCACAGACAGACACACAGATACACAGCAACACACGTGAAACTTATAACACCCCTTTTTTCCGGCGGGGGTTAAAAATACTGAATATGGCTTACTGAAATACTAAGTAGGCGACAATATAAATGAATAATTATGATATCTATATCCTGTTAAATAGAAGGTGAAGGCGAGACACAGCTAGTTTCACAAGTTCTTCTTAATTGTTCCTTCTAGGATTTCTCAAAAGAGCGTAAAGTTTAGATCTTTTTGTTCTCATCTCTGGGACGGATCTGCCAAATACCAGCTTGACGCACTAGATTCGATCGAAAAGCGGGCCAAGAAACTCATCGGCAATGAGGCACTGGTCAAGTCAATGTTCCAGAGCCTTGAACATCATCGCCGGGTTGCCAGCTTGTCGGTTTTTTATCCGTTAAATTTCGAGGAGTGGGCGATGGAATTGCATGATTTAATACCACCCAGCCCGACTACCAGAAGTACGGCGATGCGTTATCGGAACATGGTGGACATCCCACCCATACGCACTACACGTTTTGGGGACACTTTTATTATGCGTACAGCTAAGGAGTGGAATTCCCTGCCGGAGTCTGTGTTTCCCGATAGCTACAATCTAGTGGTATTTAAGTCAAGAGTGAATGGGTTTTCTAGGCAAGCGTGCGTCATCGTCGACCACATCATTCTTTCCATCAGGTGAGATAGTGGTCATGCGCCATCCTATATATATATAGGTAATTTAAAAAAAAAGATGGTGCCCGGTTGAGGCCAATAAATTCGTCCATAACTTGGGAAATGTGTGCTTACTTTAGGTACACCCCTTTGCCTATTCCTTAGAGGATGTGCGTGATGTTCTTCGTTGTCTTCTTTAGCTTAATTCATACTAGAAATCCACTTCTGGATTCTGGACATAAAGAGGCAGTACTTGGGCGACCGAACTCTGCTTGGGTGTAAATAGAAACAAGTAAAATTTCAAAATTTAAAAACCCTTGACATATTTATCTTGCGAAAACACCCGATTCAAACAGTAAAACGCCCATAACTTTTGAACGGCTGAACTTTTATTCAAACATAGCTAAGAACACTCTCGACAAAATCACCTTTCAAATAAAAGAAACTTAATCAAAATCGGTTTATCCGTTTAGGCGCTATGATGCCACACATATACCGATACACAGCAACACACGTGAAACTTATAACACCCCTCTTTTTCCGGCGGGGGTTAAAAACGACGTTTTCTAAAAATAGCTAGATCGATTGAACACCCCCGAAAGGCCCTGCATAAAAAATTTCATGAAATCGTTGTAGCCGTTTCCGAGATTCAGAATATATATATACAAGATATACAAGAATTGCTCTTTTAAAGGTATTAGATAGATATTTATAAAAAATAACCATATTAAAAATCAAATACTATATACTATCTGCAAATCAGTATTTCATTTTTAATTAACTCTCTTAATTCAAATTTTATTTAGAATCGGTCGTATTTAAATTAGTTGTGTGTTTCGATTTTCTTATAGATAAGGTTGAACATATCTAATTCTAATTCTTCACTCTTGATTAATCGATTTTTCTACGATTAAAATATAGGTACCTACTTAAAATTCAACATTACTTAAGAACAGTGATTTTTTATTTGCTGGACTAAAATGACATTTGGTGGGTTGCCACTTTATCGTAACATAAAAAATTGTGTTTTAGTAGCCTGTTTGATCGAAAGTAGGTCGAAAAAAGAAACATTTAATTTTTTTGATTCCGCCCAGCCCTTTCCATCATCGCACTAAAATAACTACGGCAATGCGCACGGTACATGATAAATATCCCACCCATACGCACAAAGCGTTTTGAAAATACTTTCATTGTGCGTACAGCTAAGGAGTGGAATTCCCTGCCGGAGTCTTTGTTTCCTGGGGGTATTCAAGTCAAGAGTGAATAGGTTACTTCTAGGGAAGCGTGCTTCACCTTCGACCACATCATCACTTAACAGCAGGCGAGGTAATGGTCAAACGCGAGCCTATAACAAATAATAAAAAAAGGTTAAAAACTAGCGCCCTTATAAAATACTCATTTATGACAGACTAGATTCTATCAATCGCATTTATTTTATTTATAATTTTAAAGAAGAACAGGTTTTGTTTATTAATATTGTTATATTTATATTTCTTTGCCCTGCAGTAGGACAGTTACAGGCTGGAATTATTATTATATTTATAAAATATTGAATTACACCAATAGGTAAAATTCGTGATTCACGAATGAGCCATACTACAACACCATGCTCCAAGCCAGGACTAATATATATATAGCTAGTAACATTTTTAAAAAATAAGGTCAATCGCAGCTGTCGTTCTGGTCCAGCAAATTAAAAATCAGTTTAACAACTAAGATAACACATAACAAAATAAAAATATCAACCACGGTAAAGTTCATCACAATTTCTTTGCTAAATATGCGTCAGGTAAATTACATGTACCGTTAAAACCGCAAACCACAATAAGTTATGGGAACTCGCAAAAAGATGAATACTAATTTTATAGTTGCCATGCACATTATAACATCAACATCAGATATTCAAGCACGAGGTTATGGGTACTAAACCTGGCAAGTTTCACGAGTGTACATTTTGAACTTAGGTAGATGTATTAGTATTTTTTTGTATATTTGAAATGTAGATAGCCTGTAGATGAAACACACAATCAACAGTAGTGTCTGTCATATCGACAATTTACGTTGTCAAGGAGACAAATCGTACAAACATTTTTTATAGTAATGTCTGTATATTATAAATCCTGCTGATTTAAATAATAAATTAATAGATAGTGTTTTAAGCAATGGGGGTGCTGGAGGGTCAACTGTTGATCGCCAGGAATGAATCAATTAATCAATGAACTCATGCTATTACAGTCTTTTATCTTTAGGACTATTTCTTCCACATCACATATTTCCCAACAGCTAACTTTTTAAGATTGATAACACAGCTATTTGTGAAAAATTTGCAATTTTCTATGAATAAAGATTATCTACTACTAAGGCATCGCGATTTTTTCCGCCCAATCTGTGACCTATGGAATTTTATAAAGCTGCACGCATCGCTAAAAAAAATCGCGCTCAAATAGTACTAAAAAATTCGCGAGAATAAAAATCGCAATGCACGTTAAGCCTAACAGTCATCACTCATTCACTATGTGAATAAATAAAACTCCAGGAATCAGTGAAGGAACAGGAGTAAAAATTAAAGATCAAGGTGCCTTTCTGCAGATTGTGCCTAACCTAATGCGAAAATAATATATAACAATGATACTCCAAAACCTCTGCGTAAGTAATTACAAGCGTGAAATATTAGGTATAAGTACATAATGACATATTTACCTACTTATAAAATGAAGTTGTAAGCAAAACTGTGATTTGATTGTCTGATAATTAAACACGTTTGTAATCATAATAAAATTCAATAATTTAATTGCTGATACGATCAAAATTGTTTGGTCAGACTATTACGTGCTTAAATGTAAATTATGTATTTAGGTACTTATTTCTTATTACTCGTATTTATCGTGAAGAAACTGACATGAACCAAAAATTCGAAGACATGTGACAGCTTTGATCCAGCACTGTGCCCGCGTGGTGGATTACGGCACATTCCCTCTCAAAGAGATCAGGCATTTGCCCGAGCAGAGGGAACATTCTAGCTTAAAAGAAAATAGGAATGCCACTGCTGTAAACGTTCTTTAGTTGATTTATGTAACAGTAGTTTTAACTAGTGTGAAATATGATATAGGTACTATAGCGAATCCCCGGGCTTACCTCGGGACAAATTACAGACATAAAACCCCTTCGTATATCGCTCTTTTTATTAGAGAAAACCATAACAAACTCCGTTTTATGGTTTAAAAGAACTAAGTGGAGAAACACTATGTTTTATCTAGACACTATTAAGTATGAAAAAGAAGACAATAACAGCAAGAGAATGTTGCTGAAACTCATAATAACTGTCATCGGAGTAATACGAGTATGATTGAATAATTTGTAGGTCATCTATAGAACAAATATATTATTCCAATACCACATTCCTTAGAACAAAGCTGAATACAACTTAAATAAGCTCAAGAACTAACCTACAAAAGAAATATAACAGTAGCCGTCATGACGTAAGACTGATATTAACACTCAAGAGCCTCGCACAAAAACTGGCCGAAGCGATTATAATACAACGAGTATCAAGACAGGTGGGTCAATGACTCGCGCAGGTTATGTGACGTCAGAGGTATACCGCTAGGTAGGGTACTACCGGCACAGTCCGTGACAACTACAGGTTTTGGTTAGTTGGACTTTATCTCTACTCAAATATCAGAGAACTAAAATGTATTCGTAATATGGATTATATAGCATTCCCTATTATGCTTGTTTCCTGGGTAGATAATGATAATTATATTTAGTCCGTCAAACCGCCGTGACAAGCTTTTTTTTACGGCCGATTTCACTAATGAAACTAATCGCGATTAGTTCAACTAAACTCAGTGATGATATATTTGCATAACCTGAGTTTACTTGAACTAATCGCGATAAGTTTGATCGGTGAAATCGGCCCTTAGTCTCGTGTAAAAGGGTTATATTTTTGGCAAATACATCAATTTGGACAATCAACTTGAGGCTCTCGAGAAAGTGTCAGTCCAATTGTAAGGAAATTCTCACGTGAAGTTTCTATAACGCGTGGCATTTCCATTCCCAAACATTTATGCCCTTTTTCAATAGCTATGATGACGCTTTTGTTACTAGTTTTTCACTGGTCATTGTGTAGGAATGAATCATTACATGCCAGTACGAGAAAACAAAAAGATAAACAAACAAAACAAAAGAATAGTAATAGGGTAAATGCAAGCAGTCAGCAATGCTTGACCAAAGAGACAATGTCACCAGATAAGCAAGAAATCTAACAATCGTGCAATAATGTAGAAGACATCGCATGCCGCAGTAATGCGTCATCGTTATGGCTTGCGTTTACGAAGGATACCACCCACACTAAGAAGCAAGTTGTGGGCAAAATTTCACTCACCACCACCTAACTTCTTGAAACCCCAGGAATACCAGCCACCTGGCCGTGAACTGCAGTGGCCTGTATGGAAAGCACTCAATAGATTGCGTACCCAGGTGGGCCGCTGCAATGGCGAAATGGGGTTTTATATGCTCGTATGACGCACAATGTGAGTGCGTGTGTAATCAGGACAATCCCACCGCACTATTCCCAAACCACTGCAACTCCTGAAAGCCAGAATCAACAGTGGCGACCACCAGAAAAGCGCCGAGGCAATGAAGCTCGACGAAGTCCCGGAGAATGAATTTAACTGTCTTGGATCCCGCAAAGAAATTAATCAGAAAAGAATAACGGAGGAGTAGAGAAAAAATACTAATTTTTCTCCATATCAAAAAGGAGACAGAACCAAGAAGGCCAATAGGCACAAAGGGTCGTTTATAACTGGAATAAGTCCAGTGTCCACAAACTTGCACTTTGGAGGACCTAATGAACGCCAGTGACGCTGCTATTAGTGTGGCTGCCTACTGGTCCCAAAATATCTAAAGAGTTTTCCATCAACTCGAAAAGAAGAAGAGACGAAGTATACTTATGAAGCACAATTAAATATTGGTACCTAATATAATAGTAGTCACACTGTGGCAAAGGCCTCCTATTTTCTATCCCTTCTTCATGCGCTAACTTTGTTTGCAAGTCAAGAGGGATTCTAGGGATTGTCAAGTCCTTTCGAAAGCCCGTAATCGATCCCATACATTTTGGCATTTTTACCAGCGACATCGCTTATGAAACCCATACCTTTGCATGTGGCAATCCTATCTGACACATTTTATGCTTAGTACCTGGGCAACCGAGCTCTTCCCGGGTGAAAAAGAGAAAACAACGTTTTCTAAAAATGAAACCGCGCTAGATGAATTTATCGCCACCGAAACCCCCTGCATACTAAATTTCATGAAAATCGTTGGAGCCGTTTTCGAGATACAAGAATTGCTTGTTTAAAGGTATTAGATTGCCCAAATTATCAATAGGTAAATAGCTATCAGTAGGAATCAATAAGTAGTTGAATAAAAACTAAATGTTCTAACTAACTTACTGACAGACACCTTGGACCTAAAAAGCTAGCCAATGAAGTTTTTCATACCTTCCCTTATGATGACGTAGACAAGGAAGAAGCAGGATTGTTTTTATTTCCTAATAGTTAGGATATGGGAATTTGAGACGGATGAAGTCGCTGGCAATTTGCTAGTCATATTGCAAAATGTTACATACCGTTATTCAAGAACCAATCGGACGTGCGATGACCAACGCGACGGTTACATATTTGGAATACTTCTCATGGCGTACCGGTGACGCATGCCGAACTATTCCATTGAAAACTTTTACGAGAATTCGATAAAAGATAATTTTAAAGAAAGTTTTTCTTAGAAAAACGGTAATACTGATTAGGATGAATAGCTTCTTAGCAGGTAAACTAAATATGACTCAAGATTTAGCAATCTCAGTTTGACCATCCTGTTTTACAATAAAAATAAACATATTTATTTTTCTTCTTTGTCAGGGTTGATAAAAATCATGTTCTTAGGGTTCCGTACCTCGAAAGGAAAAACGAAACCCTTATAAGATCACTTTGTTGTCCCTCCCGTCCGTCTGTCTGTCAAGACCCTTTTTCTCGGGAGAGCGTGTCGCTATATCAAGCTAAATTTCTTCGATTTTGTATCAAATACTCAAGTCTATTGTCCCTTAAGAGGGGACTCTAGTGAGACTTTCTCCATACAAACACATTCTGCTGTTTTCTTCGTGGATAATGCCTCTAGAGCAATGATTTTTTTCCATAAAATCTAGGTCTAATTAATACGTGCCTGTATCATTTCTTTTTTTCCAAAACATAATCACAAAAAGAAATATGACAATCCAAAAAACCGAAAAAAATGCTTGTTTTTACCGCCATGTTCAGAAGACTTTCAGACAAAATTTATAAGTTTTTAACAAAAAAGGAAATGATAGGAGCATAGATATACTTTTCCTCTAAATTTTGATATAAGAATTTTTTAGATCAGACCAGTTTTCATGAAGAAAACAGCAGAATACGAAACGTCTTTTAGTCTAAGTTTTTGTAGGTAAAATCAGCCTGAGCTGCAGTTGTCCCTTTCGCACTTTACGGGGTGAGGTTGGAGGTGACGCGACGGCAATAGTTTCTTCATATACCTATTTTTCAAATTCCTGTTGACTAGAGTCCGCTTTTAAAGCTGTGAAAAAATCAAACTTCTAAGCCAACGCAATCAAAAGATACGATATAAATTTGGTACGAAGCAACTTCTTAAAGCACAGATAAAGGAATAATTGCTAAAACCGTGATTTTTTAGTTACATCGTATAATCAAAATATTTTTAATAATTTTAAACTTACTACCCCTTTACTCATGAACGCGTAATTATTAAATTGGAATTCATATCAAATACTCAGGTCTATAGGTAATACCTTTAAGCTGAGGTTTGTACGGAACCCTCGGTGCGCGAGTCCGACTCGCACTTGGCCGGTTTTTTTTAGTAAAAACAATCGGATTTATTCGATTTATAATTTATCAGTTTTTTTTTATTTACATGTTCCAAAATTTTTGTATTTGGAATTGGAAGTCAGTTATTAGATATTCAAAGGCATTTTTTTTAATATAAAGTATATATAAAACGAATTATCATTGCAATTCTTCTAAAATTATTATCACATTCAAACAAAAAACGACGACTTAAAATTAATGATAACGAACACATCAATGACTTCACATGTCTGTATTTCGGGGAATACTCGAACTGCGTGTAATATATTAACAATACTCAATAGCCTTGCACATAAGCGTGCGACGCAGTTTATGCTAGGGAATCGCTTGGCATTTTTTGATTGAATTTGCCGCATTAAAAAAGGTATTGATTTAAATCAATACGATTTAAATGTCTTTCAGTGATTTCAATCAGTTAATCATCTCCACCCTGCCTGTCTGTCAGACTGTTTGATCCAGCTAATCTCCGAATAGGCTGGATCGATTATTACGGGGCGTTTAAGGAGTAATTTGGTCTAGGTACATCTTTATTTTACATAAGGAATTAGGGTACCGCGCTAAAAAATTAAAATATTTTTTTATTTTTACGAGGAGCAGTTGTGGATAAGTGGTCACGGCCCCGGCTTACGAGTCGAAGTCCTTTAGTTCGAACCCAGGCAGGCTCATTACTTTGTGTAATTTATTTCATCACCACTGCTCTAATAACGATGAAGGAAAACATTGTGAGAAAACCGGCATATCCTAGAACCAAAAATTCGAAGACATTTGACATCTACCAGTCTGCGCTGGGCCCGCGTGGTGGATTACGGCCCACTCCCTCTCTCAGAGAGGAGGCCTGTGTCTCAGCAGTGGGATCGTTAAAGGTTTGATGCTTAAGCTTTTATTTTTACGAGTTTAACGCGGAAGAAGTCCCTGACAACAACTAATCAGTACTACAATATCTATATACTAATATAAAAAGAGGAAAGATTTGTATGTAACGAATAAACTTAAACCCTACTGGGCCGATTTCAACAAATCTTTCACCGTTGGGAAGCTACACTATCCCCGGGTGACATAGGTTACTTTTTATCCCTGTATGCACACTGGAACGAGAACTACGCGGGTGAAACCGCGAGGCATCCCCTAGTTCATAATATTATTAGGAGCACGGTAGTAAATAAGCTTCATCATCTCTTTTTAACTTAACTTTCTACATACCCTTTAGTGCCGTAAAACGGTAACTTTCTAAAGCATACGTACTCCTTAGTAACGGCATTATATTATCTGTGGTAACGGCTAGGTTAAAAGGTTTGAAAAAAAAATTTTGATTCATGTACATAATTTTGAACACAAGGTTTTTTCGTGTAACTAATAGTTTTGCTTTAAAAAAAATAATAATAACAACACGATATTTTTTCGCAACTTTTGGAAACTCCTCCAAAACGACTTGGATGTTTAAAAATATTTTTACACAGGACAATTGATGACTGGAATTTCTTCGTAACTATAATAACATAGCAAATGTAAATCAAATAATATTTTTCAAACAAAACTGCTGTTGCTACTGTTCAAAAGGAGGTTCAATATTGATATTTTGGCATCGAGCGGGCGCACGGCCAGTACTGCGTTAACATTGGGGCGTATATAGCGCCTTAATCACCGCACAGAATTAGTACCAGCTCAGAAGTACCGTTCGGTACTCCGTTTTAATACACAAAGGTAACATTAAGTACTTTCTTCAAATCACTGGGATCTTCAAGCCATCATAATAACCATGATTGTCCTGTAATTACAGCTCTCCAACTTAATTTTAACTTTGGCGTTTTGAGATAAGGTTGCTTTTCTATTATGCTATTGTTCTGGAGGTAGTTATTATACTTATTACGAAGTGGTTTAAGATCTATTGTGTTTTACAATAATGGAGAAGACTAGGATTATGATAGACTAGCTTTCGATTTTGGTTTCGCTTGCTTGGTGGTTGTAAACGGTTTTGTTACACATGGAATCCATTCAGTCTCTTTTCTTTGTAGAAACTAGGTTGCTTTTTAAAACGATTGTTCTGCTGACTAATGAGTCATGTCGTCAGAAAAGTTTTGATGAGTTTGTAGTGACGTGTTTGAAGCCAGTAGGATACGCCCGTAACGAAGGCCGAAACTACGGACTTCGTGCTTAGGGAGTAGGCCCCCTGGTCCGGATAACTGTTGACGGTTGTTGTCTTAATGCTTGTATATGTTAAAATCGCGCTGAAAACCCGCAGCCGTATTGCGTAAATGCGCAAAGAGTTTAAACTCTATCCAACCGACCAAATCGACCTATCACATGCGAGATGAATGACGCGATGTGGATTTCCGTTTTTGCGCACTTAAGTAATACGGCTGCTGCTTGCTCGATAGAGGATTTTGTAGTTTATTTCGTATATGGCTTCAAACATGTCACTACAAACTCATCAAAACTTTTCTGATGTCCGTAGTTTCGGCCTTCGTTACGGGCGTATCCTCCTCCGTATCACTTACGGATGGATGATTCGTTCGAGGCCCTACTAAAATTAATGAAAAGACAATTTGACAGTTGTACGTACTCCCGATATCTTTTTACGCGTCCGAAAAATTTCACTTTTTTTCACTACGAAGGTTCGGAGTCCTTTCGGATGGGGTCCGTAACTTCGTTGATGGAGATAGGGAGTAGACCCCCTGACGCAATACCCCTCTGATCGTAAGATCCTCCCTTTTCAATGGATGTTGCGGGACATGACACTCTGTTACGCATGCCTCCATGAGTTTAATATTTCCATTCATATACATGGAGAGATAGCCCAGTGGTATCGGCAAGTTGTTGCACTGCTCTCAAACCGGCATGTCCTAGAACCAAAAATTCTAAAACATGTGACATCCACCAACCCGCACTGGGCCCGCGTGGTGGATTACGGTCCATTCCCTCTCACAGAGAGGAGGCCTGTGTTCCAGCAGTGGGAACATTTATAGGCTGATGATGTGTGATGATGTGTGATGATGTGACATGGAGAGATCCGTACCTTGATTAATCTTTGACTCCCGAGAATAGGATAGGTGTCTATTGAGAAGGATTTTATGTCTCTATCAGTTTTTCACAATGGTAAGACTAAAACGAATAAAAAAATATACATTTTTTTAAAAAAAACAAGGTCTTTCGTAATCTTCCCAGCAAACCCTTTGATTTGATACCCATATCATGGCAGTGCATAAAAATAACTAGTCCGCCATCTTGGGCCGTCCGCCATATTGGATTTAGAATTACATCACTTTGCTAACCATGTATTGTCATCCAAACTAAACGTGTATGCAAAATTACATTTTAATCGGTGGAGGATAACTGCTTTAAAATTCAGTTGCAAGATTTGACCCGAACACATATACATACATTGCAAGTTAATTGCAAGTTTCCGTCTCTACCTCACAGTGGAACCACGATAGTTTTGGCACGAAAGGCATGGTAAGGCCCTAGCTAGAGCTACAGTGACGAATTTTGAGAACCAAACCTTCGCAGCATCTCTTCAAACGTCTTAAGCCGTACCTGTCTTAAAATGTCTACTTCTGGATTCGATATCTGATGCAGATTTCACTTTTATATCCAACGATGCAGGTATGCCGGAGAAACACGGATCTTCTGAAGCGTATCGTATTATTTTGTATAATTACAATGGCACTTGCAGTGGACAGTTTTTTGAATGCCGATAACGGTGTTAGGGTTATCATCTTTAGCATTTGAAAAGTGTCGATGTGTGATGAATTCTGGTCAAACATCGATACGCCGAAGAAGAAAAAGCATTTAAAGATATCAAACCTGCCCCCAATCAAAACAATTTAAATGCCTAATACATTGCTTCGTATATTTGAGAAATTGTCAGCTCGACAACGTAAATAAGACAATGAATTTTGTTGAATTGTCAAAATGAAAGGCACTACCATATATTGTGTTATAATTGTAAACAATATTTGAAGACGCTGTTGTTTTAGGCCAATATTTGAAGTTTTGGGTTTGTTGATATTCGTATGACAATAAATAATGAAAAAAGTTAATGAAAAAAATCGTAAACAAGAAGAAAATCATGCTGTGCAGCCGGAGGATACATATTCGTGAGCTGGCTGACCAAAACCAGATATATCCTCCGACTGCACAGCATGATTTTCTTCTTGTTTACGTCTTTTTAGTTCGCTTTCTAAGCAGTTGCGTTTTTAGTTTTTTTTAAATAACTTTTTTAATTTACAACTATTTAGTTTTTTTTTCAGAATAAGGTTCATGTATACATATAAGTGTTATATATTTTTGAAAAAGGTTTTCCCCGCACAAAATGGCGCCCAAAATCCACCATTTTTTTCTTTTCCAATTTAAATGTAGCCAATGCCACTCGCAGGGTTAAGACGAATCGATTGACGTAAGAATCATCAAAATCGGCCAACGTGTTTGGTCTCTAGAACGCCATACATACCATACACACATACATACATACATAGACTGATAAACACATTACCCTCCTTCTGCAGTCGGGTAATTAAATGGGACACTATTCTTCATGTGTATAAAAGTTTCGGTCATCGATTGAATTCAGTAAAATATGTGGAGTCTTGTTTTCGATTGAAGCACGCGGTTGTTATTCGGCACATAGGTTTTTTATGTTAGTCTACACTATCTCTCAACTGGGCAAACGCCTCCCCAAATCCTTCATCATCATCATTTCAGCCGAAAGACCTCCACTGCTGGACATAGGCCTCCCCCAAGCGTCGCCACATTGATCGGTCCTGTGAGTTTCGCATCCACCGGACGCCAGAAACCTTGACCAGGTCGTCGCTCCACCTAGAGGGAGTCAGTCCAACGCTGCGTCTTCCGGTACGAGGTCGCCACTCTAGAACTTTTCGGCCCCAACGTCCATCCCTTCTGCGAGCGATGTGCCCTGCACACTACCACTTAAGTTTGGCAATTCTTCGGGCTATATCGGCCACCGTGGTTCTCTTGCGGATGTCTTCATTTCTGATTCGATCACGCAAGGAAACTCCGAGCATAGCCCTCTCCATAGCCCAAATCCTTCATTGTATTTAGACAAAAGATATTTATTTCAACTGGGCCACCAAGCGGCACTTTTGAATGTCACAATTTAAATTTAAATGGAATACAAGTTGATTCTACCGTGCATTCGGCAAGTAGCTAGTTATGGAGAAGAATGCACAAGAAACTCCATACTTTTTAAATTTACATGGAATAAAAGTTGATTCTACCGTGCATTCGGAAAGTAGCTTGTTATGGAGAAGAATGCACAAGAAACTCCATACTTACTCATTTAAAAAAAAAAAGATTCTACCGTATTTATTCTTTTATATACCGTATTTATTCTTTTCCTGAGCCACCTCAAACATTTATCTGATTATATTCTACCAGGAAATCATGCGCATTCCTGATAAAATCATTCATGTTTATGACAACCTCGATTATTTCTGCTGCACTCCGCGTGTATCATATCTGTATGTACATTGTAATGCTGTTATCTATTTATTCATTAACTTTCTGACTACCTATGCTACATTGTTGATTTGACACGAAGTCACGGGGCGTTGCGTTTATTGCTGAAAATGGACATGCTGTTTAAAAAAATATGAAATTATTAAGATTGCATGCTGGTAGACGTTATCGTATATAGGTAAAAACTGATTGCACTACTTGATATTTTGCATGCTTTTTACTTTAACTTGCAATGTATGATTGTATGTTCGGGTAAAGTCTTGCAAATGAATTTTAATGCAGGACGACGGCAGTCGCCACGCACTCGTTTCACATCCGCGGGACCCAAAATTCTGTAGATTTTTGTACTTTCCTTATAATTAAAAGGATTTTTTAAAGTCATTGGCACTTTATAAAAAAATCCTTAGATCAAAATGCAGTTAATTAAATTGTGTTTGAGATGATGAAAATGTTTACCCGCGGGGGAACCGCTAACTAAGTAAATATAATTATTTGCTGTAAAAGTTGGCGGTTTCCCGACGCGAGAACTTTTTGCTTTTTAGAGGTTTTAAACCCCCGCCGGTTTCTTTTTTTTTCAATTAGTTTTGCAGAGGGTACACTAACTAAAAACACTCGGTGTAGTTCAGCTACCTTTGGCCAGAGCGCGGCGGTGAGTGCGCTTCCACTCTAATTATTTTATTAAATAGGTAGTACAAACGGAACTAGTTCGTCGCCCATAAAGTTCGTGATAATACTATCTTACTATTTGCTATTACAATTTTCACATTCATGCATATTTTAAATCCCATTCAGTGTCATTGAACCTGATAAAAAAGGCTTTTCGTTTTCGGTCGTGGCATGGATACAACGAATAGATTAAATTGTGTCTACTTTTATTTGCTATCAATCGAGCAAAAACACGAACTCCACGCGGCTACTGAGAAATTTCAAATCCAATAACACTTCGCTCGACCCGGGAACCGAATGCAGAACCTTATGGTAAGCTTGCGACTATAGATAAGCAAGACAAGTCAAGAATTAGATACAGATAATATTTATTTATTTATTTATTTATTTATTTATTCATTTATTTATTCGTTTATTTATTCATTTATTTATTTATTCATTTATTTATTCATTTATTTATTCATTTATTTATTCATTTATTTATTCATTTATTTATTCATTTATTTATTCATTTAGTTATTCATTTATTTATTTATTTATGTCGAGTATAAGTTTAAGCATTGGTACAAATTTTAATCTTCCAGAAATCATGAATAGAACCATGGTGATTGCAAAGGTTCTTCTTAATGCACCCTGAGAATGAAAGTGACCTAACTCAAAAAACGAAAATTGTGTTTGGTCACTTTCCCATTCTTACTCATTATTCTGGCTGTTTTCCAGGCTGTTGAGTGAGGTTTTTTTAGAGTAAGCATTTTATAGCAAAATCAGAAATTACAAGAACTTTGAATCGGGTCACTTTCATTCTAAGGCTGCGTTACATGAAACACCTCTGTTCTGTTTTATAAAACACACACGCTTCCTCTACTCGAAGTGTATAGTTCTCGCCAAACTTCTTGGCCGCCCTGAAGTTGGCAACAATGGCTGCGCAGTAGGAAATCTCATACAAAAACAGCACCGTTTCGTGCCTCGCGCATCCGGTAAACCAACTTCAGGGCGGCCAAGAAGTTTGGCGAGGACTATACCGATCGGTTGAAGTAGTCAAACACTTCAGTTTAATAACATCATTATATACTTGATTTAGGGGGCTCCAGGGGGGGGGGGGGATGGGGGTGGTGATCATCGGGCCGCGCAAGCAACTGAAGGAACACGGGTGGGTTTTAGTCAATAAAAGTCTGACACGCCCTCCCGTTTCAGAGCGGGAGAAGTCATTGGATGATTTCCCAACCGAAAAAAAAGGGGGTGTTCATAAGTTCTTAGAGCAAGGTTATTTTGAGTGTGCGTAAGGGACAGATGTATATGACGTGTATACATCTGTCCTTTTTTACTAGACTGCCGAAGGAGGGTAATGTGTTTATCAGTCTATGTATGTATTTATGTATATATGTATGTTTGTTCCTATATGGCGTTCCAGAGACCAAACGCCTAGGCCGATTTTGATGATTCATACGTCAATCGATTTGTCTTAACCCTGCGAGTGTCATAGTCTACATTAAAATTGGACAATAGAAAAATTGCAGATTTTGGGTGCCATATTGTGGGGGCCCAATTTTTTTTTTTTCCTAACTCATCTTGTGGGATATCAAAATAAAAGGTTTTAAGACGTGATTTCAAAAATATGTAACACTTATATGTTTAAATGTATCTAATTCAAAAAAATACTAACTAAAAAGTTATAAATAAAAAAAGGTAAATCAAAAAACCCGACTGCTTCAAAAGCGAACTAAAAAGTCGTAAATAAGGGAAAAACATGCTGTGCAGGCGGAGGATACACCAGATTTTAGTCAGCCAGCCCGCGAATATGTATCCTCCGACTGCACAACATGATTTTTCCTTGTTTACGACTTTTTAGTTCGCTTTTGAAGCAGTCAGGTTTATTTGATTTTTTGTTAACAGTCAAACTATGATAGTTATGACACGTCAGGGTACAGGGGTTGAACACGAAAACAACATTAATGTTTCTCTGCTGTTCGCTACAGTCATAGATTTCATTCACATTCCTCAGTTATGGTGACCATAACTTCTGAATTACGACAGACCGTCATAAACGCGACTTCAGAGTAATATCCATAAAACTGCCTTGTGAATATACGAGTATATTATAAAACTAGCTTTCCTAGCGGCTTTGCCCGCGTGAAAGTCGTAAATTATCCCAAGGGGACATATTACCGGGATAAAAAGAATCCTATGTCAAAGATCTAATATATAAAATTCTCGTGTCACAGTTTTCGTTGCCAAACTCCTCCGAAACGGCTTGTCCGATTTTGATGAAATTTTATATGTATATTCAGTAGGTCTGAGAATAGGTCAACATCAATTTTTTTTTTTTTTTTTTTGGTTAGGGTAGGTATGTAGGGTAGGGTAGGGTAGGTAGGGTAGGGTAGGTAGGGTAGGGTAGGGTAGGTAGGGTAGGCAGGGTAGGGTACGTAGGGTAGGGTAGGGTAGGGTAGTGTAGGGTAGGGTAGGGTAGGGTAGATAAATGTTTGGTCTTTTTATGGCAAAACAAAGTTTGCCGGGTCAGCTAGTAATATAATATAATACTAGCATACAGATACTTCGCCCCATACAAAGAAACCGTGCTGACGTAACTAGCTTTTTTCATCTGATTATACTGATTATTTTTTGTAAATCGATCGCGTTCGGTTCCGTTACACGGCGATAGATAGATCGCCATCTATATCCATGGAACGGAAAGGAACGGAACCGAACGCGATCGATGTACAAAAAATAATCAGTTTAGAACGTCGGCACGGTTTATTTGTATGGGATGAGACATCACTGCTTATGTGTTATTACGGACTATAATTTAGCTCTGTGCTATATTTCATCCAGATCCGTTAAGTAGTTTTTGCGGGCAAGAGTAACAAACATACAAACACACACACACAAACTTTCGCCTTTATAATATTATTATAGTGTGATGTGATAAATACATGTACAGGAAGTATATTTTATATATATAATGAAAATAAATAGGTTAACATATTCAGTGCGTAGTGAACAAATGTAGTGAATCATAGATTGCCAAATAATTTTGATAAGTTCCTTCCTTCCGTTACCCGACAACGGCAAAAAGGAAGGGTTATCGTATTAATAGTAATAGGTAATTAATTGATCGTTTTATCGATTATTCGCTACCCATCATGCTGTGAAGTTTTGTTACTTAAACCCTGGCCCTAGAATAGAATAGAATATACTTTATTGTACACCAAAAAAAGAAATAACACATATTATACAGCAACTTAATACTATGGGTACAAAGGCGGTCTTATCGATGACAGCATATCTACTGACAACCTTTGGATGGACTAAAGAACTTAAGATAAAAACAGGGGGTAGTGTGTACTGATAAATTAAAAAAAAAAAATACATAAAAATTATAAAGCTATATAAAATACGCAAATATACGCAAGCTATACAAACTTAAAAATATATAATATATATACATACATAATATTACATTTAAAAAAATACAGCTAAGTTACAAACGTTTCGTATCGAATCTCTTTCTACAATCTTTAACGCCTTCTATTTGTATGGTCCGACCACGTGACTTAACGTTCAGATGTGTCATTCCCATATAGTGATTCGTTTTCTACTAGCGTTATCGATTGTAGATTGTCAACTTGACTACAGGTGCTGTACAGATTAGCTATTGGTGTAAAAGATCCCGGAGACAGTTACGACGCAACAACGGGATAATACGTTTTCACTGAAATTGTTTTAAAATATTGCTCTTAGGATCTAGATATCAAGAGAACAATTTCTATGAAAACTTGTCGTCAAATTGTCACGTCAGTTTTAAGACAAAAGTTTAATTGACCTGTGCTGCAATACATGATCTCTTTTTATTAATAGTAACAGTGTTTTTGAGATCTCTTTTAATTAATAGGAATAGTGTTTTTGAGATCTCTTTTTATTAATAGTAACTGTGTTTTTGAGATCTCTTTTTATTAATAGTAACTGTGTTTTTGAGATCTCTTTTTATTAATAGTAACTGTGTTTTTGAGATCTCTTTTTATTAATAGTAACTGTGTTTTTGAGATCTCTTTTTATTAATAGTAACTGTGTTTTTGAGATCTCTTTTTAATAATAGTAACTGTGTTTTTACCCGACTGCCGAAGGAGGGTAATGTTTATCAGTCTATGTATGTATGTATGTTTGTTCCTATGTGGCGTTCTAGAGACCAAACGCGTTGGCCAATTTTAATTATTGTCACGTCAATCGATTCGTCTTAACCTTGCGAGTGTTCCGGGCTACATTAAAAATGCAAAATATAACAATGGTTGCTTTTGGGCGATATTGTGGGGGCCCATTATATTTTTCTTCTTCTTCCAAACCCAACGTGTGGGTTACCAAATAAAGGGTTTTAAGAGGTAATTTCAAAAATATTTAACACTTATATGTATAAATAGTATATTAATATAATAGTATAAATAGATTTAGTTTTCGAATTATGTATTAATTCGTAAAATAAAATATAAGTAGCTAAAAAGTTATTAATAAAAAATTTATTCATAAAATTTAAAAACCAGACTACTTAAGAAGCGAACTAAAAAGACGTAAACAAGAAGAAAATCATGCTTCATCAAGCTTCATCATGCAGTCGAAGGATACATCAGGTTTTGGTCAGGCAGCTCGCGAGTATGTATCCTCCGACTGCACATCATGATTTTCTTCTTGTTTACGTCTTTTTAGATCGCTTCTTAAGTAGTCGTGTTTTTTTATTTTATGAATTAACGTTTTAAGATCTCTTTTGGCTAGCCTGTTCTTTCTCACTCCTGCTACCTCCACTCCTTCGGCATCCGAAGCAGATTCCAAAGGAGTGCTTCCAGTGCAACCTGTCCTGTCCCACTATCTCCTTCGTGGGCTGTCGCGACCATATCACACTGTCTCAGGGCACCAACTCTGTGCTATTTTGACCCATAATTTTTCTGGCATGCGGCTGATATCCTGCCCAATTTAAATTCAAATATCTTGGTTTTGGAGCGCAGTATAAAGTTCTTTTCGTTAGAACTCGATCCGATAATTAAACAAGACCTCATATAAAATATTTTTGGTCCCAGAGGCTATGAAATAACCTACTTCATAATGAACATAATTAAAATTAAATATTTACACATCTGTGGAACGTATTCTGCTATTTAATATTCACAAAGGCTTGCTATCAACGGACGTTTGAAGAAAATGATTATTATTTTAACTAATTAAAATGTATTCGAATGAAATTATTGATAAATTGTCTGAAAAATTTTATTCCTTTAGAATATCCCCTTAATTGGACGTTAATTTCTCATGAGTCGTTTCTTAAAGAACGAGAATCAAAATAATACGAGTATCTGGTTTTAGTGCGATTACTAAGCGCTAAGTAACCAAAAGGATCAACCCAATCTTTCTCACCAATCTAAACAAGATACATAAATCAACCCCGTATAATATTCACAACGGATTTTTGTGGCTCTGAATTGGCTGCAAGAGGCTGCGCACTTGCTATTTTTGTATCAATATTGAAAGTGAAAATAGCATTGTATAACTGTCTCTTTCACTCGCATACGTTTTTCGCATCATCCTATCTCGTTTACTCTATGCAGTTAATATGTTTCGTGCGCAATAGTTGACAGAGCCAACTTCAGAGACACAAAGATCCGCTGTGAATATTATAGCAGTTATTTTAAAAATTTCATACTCCACGAGTCCGTCAACCATATCATCAAGCCTATACTGCCCGCAGGGTTATGCAGAGGTGCACCTAATTACACCCACGTTTCAGCAGTTATGTTCAGGTATCATTAAATAGGGGCGAGCCTATAATTACTAACAACCGGACATAAATTCGGACTCCCGGCTGCTACTTACAATATTCAAAGGAGATAGACACTTTATTTGGAGCTTTGGTACCGACGACGTTAAGTTCTTTGTATAACAATTGTACAGCAACAAAACTTATGTTATTAAAAACCAGAATATTCACAGAATTAACCTGCTTTTGATAACCAGTGGGATTGTCGTGATAACTTGATACTAATATGATATAAACGGCTTTTTTCTGTACTGAGAAAAATGCATTTAGTTACTTATTAGGAACAACTTAACATAATTTAAGTTAACTATGTTTTAGGTCAATCTGTAAAACCTATTTTTTGTCGACAGAGATGAATTTCTCTTTTAATTGCTTAATTAAATCTAAGAATATGCAAAATAATGTACAACACGGTACAAATTTAGTTGATCTCCTTTAAAAACTCAATAACACTTTGTTAAACAAATCTAAACATTTCAAATTCTCTCATTTCAGAAACATGGCACGATTCAGCTTACTTCTTGGCATAGCCTGCTTAATCACCATCCCATCCATCAGAACTGACGATGACAATCCCTTCTTGGATCTGGCTTCCACCTTGCTGCAAAACATGGGCGATGGAGGAAACAACCAGATGAACGGCTTGGCAGCTATTGGGAGCCTTGTTGGAAACCTGATGCAGGGGGATAATGCGAAGAATTTGGGGGCCATTTTGGGGCAGGCTACAGGGAATGGAAATGCTGGGGATATGTTATCAGGTAAAACCAATTTATGAACTGCTTTTTTTTGTGGAAATATTTCGAATGGAAATAATTAAAGAGGTTTACAAGTGAGGTGACAAACATTGAAAAGAGTGAGAGATGAATGAAAGGCGACAAACAAAAACTTTATAAATGTAGACGTGAGTGGTAACGCTGTTGGTTGGTATTCTTGATCGGAGCCGTTGAAGGACAATATACGAATCATTTTGGTGATGTTCTTCAGAAAGGCCATCTTTAGCGCGGTACGCATAACTTATGTGCGTGCCTATAGCTAGATGTATGAACGTAAACAAAGAATTAAGCGTATGTAAGGATCGTATAGTTCTTGCCAAACTTCTTGGCCGCCCTGATGCGCAAGGCACGGTGCGGTGCTGTTTTTGTATGAGATTTACAACTGCACAGCCACTGTAGCCAGCTTTAGGGCGGCCAAGACGTTTGGTGAGAATTATAGCCGGTAGCGTTCTGTAGTCTCTGCATGCTCCCATGAGAAACATTCTTGAGTTTATCTATGTATGCAAAATCCTTCAAATTGTCATAAAAAAGTACAGAAACCTAGATGAATACGGGTAGGTACACGGACCAAAGCCTTAAGAGCATAACCACCTTCAATCCATACAATAGAATCATTAGCGATTCAAGAGTTCAATGACCACTTGATGGCCATATTTGCAAAGGAAATAAACATGTACATACAAGGCGAACTGTGCCTAATAAAGCCTTTGGCTGGACGATTGATGTTTGTTTAGTTAAACAGTTATTTATCGATCATTTCCTTGGGCTAGACTAAGATAAGTATTACCAATATTTAAAGGTTCACACAACACTGCCCGCCTACTAAGGCTTGCCGATGCTATCATGATTCCGCTGCGAGAGACAAACGGAACTATACAGGGTAAATAGCACCATCCCTTTTTACCCGACTGCCGAAGGAGGGTAATGTGTTTACCAGTCTATGTATGTATGTATGTTTGTTTCTGTGTGGCGTTTCAGAGACCAAACGCGTTGGCCGATTTTGATGATTGTTACCTCAACTGATTCGTCTTAACCCTGCGAGTGTCACTGGCTACATTCAAATTGGAAAATTAAAAAATGGCGGAATATGGGCGCCATATTGTGGGGCACCATTTTTCTTTGTTTTAAACCCATCGTGTGGGGTATCAAAATAAAGGGTTTTATCTATAGAAAGTTTTAACAATGTTGTCTCTGCCAGCCGTCTCGAGGTGTCTCTGTACCCTGTGGGTGATATACATACTCGGTTTGATCAGCTGAAGACAACTTTGTGTGGCAATTCAACACATATTTTTTGGGAATTTCTTATGACTTTGATGTTCATTGTTTAATTTGGAAAATACTTGCTTGATTACATAATTAGCAAACAGAATAATGTTGACTAGAATAGTTTCTTAATTAGTAATTAAATTAAACCTGTCTGACATTCGTGTGTTATTCTCACCAGAAACAATTAAGGCTATTCATTATTTTGTTTTGTTTAATGATAAGCATTTTTCCACGCTTTAATTTTATATTATTTACAAAGGGATAATAAATAGCTACATATAACATAGGCATAATACCAGAAGTGTAGTTACGCTTTCGAATATAGTATCTTCACCAATGAAAACATCCAATAATTTTTGTCAATACCAAATTATTTAAAGAGAATTTGTCATACTCTTTCATGGGGTCAAACACTTTACCTTGACGAATTCACTAACGCAATGCAACCTGCATTGCGTTAGTGAATTCCTTACGATTTTTTTAATTCACCGGTTTCAGCGATATCCAAGGTAAACTTAGAGTGCCTTATTACAAAAAGCGGTTTTATTAAAAACCCAGGTTTAAACCTCTATAATGTACAGTGTAAACAAGGTTTCAGCCTGGGTTTTAGTTAAACCGCTTTTTGTAATAAGGCACAGAAAGTTTATATGAATTGCGATGGGAACGCGTTGCAGACCACTACATTATTAAACATAAATAAATAACTGTAAATAAATAATGAAGGAAATGTATAAGTACCTAATGTTTCAAAATTTTTTTGCTTATCTCTAACAGGCAGCGTTCATTGTTCGCTGAATTAAAAATAGTAATCACGTTTCCTTTAACATAATATCTAGTTACTACAAATAATATATAAAAAAACGGGCCAAGTGCGAGTCGGACTCGCGCACGAAGGGTTCCGTACTTGGTAAATTGCGGTTTACGATTTATGACGTATTAAAAAAAAACTACTTGCTAGATCTCGTTCAAACCAATTTTCGCTGGTAGTTTACATAGTAATGTACATCATATATTTTTTTTAGTTTTATCATTCTCTTATTTTAGAAGTTACAGGGGGGGGGACACACATTTTACCACTTTGGCAGAGTCTCTCGCGCAAACTATTCAGTTTAGAAAAAAAAGATATTAGAAACCTCAATATCATTTTTGAAGACCTATCCATAGATACCCCACACGTATGGGTCTGATGAAAAAAAATATTTTTAGTTTTTGTTTCAAGTATGGGAACCCCCAAAATTTATTGTTTTATTTTTGTGTCAAAATCTTAATGCGGTTCACAGAATACATCTACTTACCAAGTTTCAACAGCATAGTTCTTATAGTTTCGGAATAAAGTGGCTGTGACATACGGACGGACAGACAGACAGACAGACAGACAGACATGACGAATCTATAAGGGTTCCGTTTTTTGCCATTTGGCTACGGAACCCTAAAAAAACACTGTAAAACGTTAAGGTACCTATCTTCTCAAATTCTGACAGGCAACCTCATTCCAAATAACAGCACAGAAAGAAGAAAAGGAAGAAAAATATTTATTTGTGACCCGCACAGGAGACACGAGATAAGCAAAACACAAAAATTAATCTAAACCAATATTATAAAGAGGAAAGATTTTTTTGTTTGTTTGTACCGAATAGGCGCTGAAACTACTGGACCGATTTTAAAAATTCTTTCACCTATGGAAAGCTACATTATTCCCGAGTAACATAGGCTATAATTTTGACGGGAGCGAAGCCGCGGGGGTCAGCTAGTAAAAAATAATAATAAATAAACCCGTGCGAGACCAAAAAGGCTCCTATCTCAGCATGTGCAACGATATTAAAAATAAAATAACGCTCCGCTAATATCCTAACTGCGCTAACTTCCTCATTCATTTTCCAGGTCTTGGCAGTTTACTAGGAGGTCAAGATGGCAAAATAGATCCAGCATTAGTGGGATCTATGATATCCATGTTTGCCCAACAGATGGGCACCACTGAGGCCCCTGCCCGAAAGAAGCGAGAGACCACAGAAGGAGAACTAAACTTTGAAAGCATGATGAGTCTTGCTTCTGGTCTGCTTGGCAACAAGAACGCTGGAGGATTCAATGCTGGAGCATTTATGCCCTTAATAATGAACGCTTTAGGCTCATTATCCGATACCGAAGCTCAGAAACGCGCAGATGAGCATAAAGACCATGCTTCGTTCCTTCCTCCATTTTTGGAGAAGGCTCATTTATATTGGGACATTTTCATCAACTCGGAATTAGGAAAGACGATTTGGGAGAAGTCGGGGTTGAAGACGGCGCTAAAAGCCTTTACTGGACCTGACGGTAAACTGAGCTTCCAGCAGATGTTCAAGAACTTTGAGAATCATTCGTTTAGGAGGCACTGGATCAAGGCTGCAGCCAAATATTTGACTGATATGGTTGTACATATCGCTAAACCAGAGGTTTACAGCAGGTAACTTACATCCATACTAATATTATAAATGTGAAAGTAACTCTGTCTGTCTGTCTGTTACCTTTTCACGCTTAAACCACTGCACCAATTTAGACGAAAGTTGGTATGAAGATAGTTTGAGACCTGGGAAAGGATATAGGCTATATAGGTAGGGTAGGGTAGGGTAGGGTATGGTAGTGTAGGGTAGAGTATTGTAGGGTAGTGTAGGGTCGGGTAGGTTAGGGTATTCCCCGATGAGTTTTCTCATCGGCAAATACTTATGACGAACTCCCATAAAAACTCACATCCGATCCATACTTAATCACTTTAGAGGAACAAGTAAAATTTCAAAATTTAAAACACCCCCGACACATTTATCTTGCGAAAACACCACGATTCAAACAGTAAAACGCCCATTACTTTTGAACGGCTGAACCGATTTTATTCGACAAAATCACCTTTCAAACAAAAAAAAACCTTAATCAAAATCGGTTCATCCGTTTAGGCGCTATGATGCCACAGACAGACACACAGATACACAGCAACACACACTAAACTTATACCACCCCTCTTTTTCCGGCGGGAATTAAAAAGGTTTGTCTGAAAGTTCGTCGTACGCAGTAATTTACAAAGAACCTTCCTTGGTGCTTACATTCGCAAACAACAAAGAAACCATCGTGCTACATTCTTCTAGTTCTGGTAGTGGAAGTATAAATTTTAAGTAGATTTTCCATGGAAACTACTAATTAATTAGTTAGTCCAAAAGTTTAGCAGAACATGTTTCTACGTCGAGCGATTTCACTGACTTACGAAATACTTGGGCAAACTTAAATTGCTTTAATTAGTGCCAGCCAACACCTGTCTTACCAAGGGGTATCGTGTTCCCAGTTACTGGGCTGTATATATATATATAAAATACTGATATCCAGCTAAATCCAGATAGACTAGGAGCCGACCCATATTATATGTAGTTGGGAAAATTCTAGGCAAATTTGATTGCTTTAAATAAGTGCTGACATTGGTATTACAAAGTTCTGCTTAAAACTAACAATTAGGATAGAGAAAATTAATCAGTTGGGGCTTTTTGAAAAGTTAACGGTGACCTTAGATACGTAAATGCAGTTAGTTCATGTCAGTTTTAACAAAAAGGTTCGTTTTGACCCTCACGAAACACTCTAACTTTTGGGATGATAATTCAATTTAAAACTAACAAGTTGAACCCTATGTCAGCATGAGTTGTTCTGTATTTAAATGCACGTTCACAAAATGGCTTCTATTGTAATAGTCTAAAACACAACAGATTTTTTTTTTTGGATTTTTACCTTTGGTTGCTTTGGCTTATCATTGACCTTTCGTTTTCATTTCCAGGTACCTGATCTCGGCGCAGTACATCACCAACAGTTTCCTGGACTCCCAAGGTCTGCCGAAAAGCACTCACTTCAACGTGAAACAGCCTGAGAAGTCCATGACCACGTTACTGAACTATGTCCTCAAACGCTATCTGGATATGGACACTGATGTCGCAGAATATGTAGTGCCGGCTGTCGAGTATGTTAAGGTAATGAATCCTTTAAAGATATAACGAATGATTTAATTCAGCTCCCGGCTAGAATAGTCCCTAGTATTGTCGAACTTAGGTGGCAGAGGGCAGGGCACATTGTTCGCAGAACACATGGTCGACGGGACCAAAAAGTTTTAAAGTAGCGACTGCGTGCCGGCAGACGCTGCGTTGGAAGAACTTGGTCTAGCAGTAGGTCAGCCCCTGCTAGTAACAAACCTGTCTAATCCAACCTTCCTTCGACAGCAAACCCTCAAGATGGCGGAATCCACAACCAAAACGATGTCTACCCGAGGAGACTATAACGCCATAGCCGACCGTCTGACCGACACTCTGAACTTGGAGGTCATTGAGCCCGTGTTGAGGGTCTACCGAGCGTACCAGCATTCCGTGAAGGCGCCTCACTGCCAGGAGCATCTCATGTGTCTCGTCAACAGGCATCATGATCAGGATAAGAAGGGTAAGTTTGAGGAGTTCTTAAGGAAGATGAGAATGCTTTTAACAGTTTAACGCACAACCTAGCTAGCTCTTACGCGAGTCGTAAATGTTCATAAAGTTCTATATTAAAATAAAATTCAATGAGATGCCGTTGCATCGAAGTGACTGTCTTGTTTCCTTGCAACTTTGCATCAGCCGCCCTGCAAATGTTACAGTGCAACCTTTACAGGACGGCTCTTATAAAATACTTAGATTACTTACAAAATAGTTTTCATTTGTGCATTATGAAGGCTGAATCCTGAAATATAAAAATATTTTCAAATTCTTAGTCATAAACTTTTATCCACAGCAATTTAGTTACAATCGTAACATGCAAAGGATTTTTGCTATGCTCATATTATATCCAATGTAATATATATATCTATTAAGGTACTTTTAATATCATTTAGGGGTACTTTGATGCAGACCGTACTAATTACATCCAAAACACACTTTGATTTCCTACCACGAGTCTCTAACACAGTTTCATGTTGATATTATCACACAATAGAGTACCCATACCTACGTAGTTATAAAACAAAATAATTGCGTGACCAATGTACTTAAGACGGTACCCTGACCAAAAAATCGGCATGAGATATGAGCATTCCTATTGGTCTAGCGGCACTGGTGGCGCATGAATTACAGTAGTGAATACCCATCCATACCCCGCCCAGATTTCAGAATAAAATCTTTATAAAATCGAATATTGGTCTTTTGAAAAAAAAAAACTACAAAAATATTCGTTATTAAATTGTCTATCCATTAGTGTTAGAACAAAAAATAATTAATGAACCCTTTACGAGGAGATGCATAATATCAATTATATACGCCTTTTATCATTTTAACTTTAATTTTCCTTTATTTTTTTTATTAAGCGTTATGATAAAGGTACGAAACTCGTAACTCGAAGGTAGGTAAGCAACGAAACTCACAAAATTGTTTTTTTTATTATTTATCTTGCGTTCGAGTTGCGTTGCGTGATGCGAGCTGTGCTTATTGGCGCTTCGAATACGGTCCTCCAGTGAGATCCGATCATTTACTTGTTCCTCTTAAATTAAATTAAATATCAAATTAATTAAATATAATAGTTAGGTACTTTTAAACGAGAAATAAGTATAATATTCACAACGGATCTTTGTGTCTCTGAATTGGCTGCAAGAGCCTGCGCAGTAGCTAATTTTGTGTCAATATTCAAAGTGAAGATTGCATTGTATAACTGTCTCTATCACTCGCTTACGTTTTTCTCATCATCCTATCTCGCTTACTCTATGTAGTTAAACTGTTTTGTGCGCAATATTTGACAGAACACAAAGATCCGCTGTGAATATTATACCTACTCAAGTAGTTCGCATGCCATTGTGACATTCACCAATCAGATCCTTAAGGCGGTACCCCGAGCAAAACGCCGCGCAAGCCGTTTTTTGTGCTGTTTTTAGGAGCTATCTACTCGTTATTTAAAAAGAAATATCAATTAATAAAAATACATTCAATTTCTACATAATATTGATTCTAAAATGGTAGATTTAGTTTTTTTTTTATGTTGTAAATATTTCACTAATCTACTTCCAAAAAAACATAAAAATGAGAAATAATTATTGATATTATGCATCTCCTCGTAAAGTGATCATTGATTATTTTTTGTACTAACACTAATGGAAAGACAATTTAATAACGAACATTTTTGTAGAATTATTTTTTTCAAAAGACCAAAATTTGATTTTATAAAGATTTTATTCTAAAATCTGGGCGTATTCACTACTGTAATTCATGCGCCACCAGTGCCGCTAGACCAATAGGAACGCTCATATCTCATGCCGATTTTTTGGTCAGGGTACCGTCTTAAGAACTCATTGGTAAGTAGATACCTGATTGAAAACCAGATAAAATGAGTATCGCGTCGATGTATGAACTATTGACCGCGAATTACTTCACCATCCGTAGCACTTTTCATGTAATCCCGGTTCATTCCAGGTCTACCTGGCTTCAAGGCTGGTCTCACGAAGCTCAGCAGCTTAGCAGCGTCTGCGGCACTTAGCTTCCAGAACGGGAAAGGATTCTTCGACTTGTACAACGCTATCCAGAATGATGTCAATTGTGAAGTGAGTATTAATGACAAGATATTGTATTAATTCTATTTTGAGAATTACTATTCTGTAAATGACTAGGATCAGATTTAGTACTGCTGAAAATGCTCTTTGAAAGCTGAGACAAAGACAATATTACTGTAGGCAGTCACCAAATGTGTATTTTTTTAAAGGGCTTTTTTTCGTGGCTAAATAATAACAGCCGCACGGGTCGATCATCAAGGTTAAGCAACGCTTGACGACGTCGGTCCATGGATGGGTGACCATTTCAACATACCGAGTTTCCATCGTGCCTCGGAAAGCACGCTAAGACGTTGGTCCCGGCTGTCATTCGAAGATCTTTGACAGTCGTTACGAGTAGTCAGAAGCTTGAGATCCGACACCAGTCTAGCCAAGGGGTACCGTGTTACCCAGTTACTGGGTTGTGGAGGTCAGATAGGCAGTCGCTCCATGTAGCCGACCCCAACTTAGTTGGGCAAGACTAGGCAGATGGAATTTGAACACACATTCAATACTAAGCACAACAACTGTGGAACTGTGGATCTTCAGACCAGCAGTCTTATTGCGTAATTAATTCGGCAAGTCAATGTATAAAAATCGCCCATTCACGTAGACGGAAATCCACATCGCGTTTTAAATCGCGCATGTGATTGGTCGATTCTTCATACCCTTTGCCTTGACGAATTCATTTCGCTATAAGCCTGCTGAAATTGTCTCATTAACCTTAACCCAACCTAACCACATGCTCAGCTTTCCTAAAGGAAAGGATTTTTTACTAGATCAGATTAATTTACTTTTTAGGGTTCCGTACCCGAAGGGTAAAAACGGGTCCCTATTACTAAGACTCCGCGGTCCGTCTGTCTGTCTGTCTGTCTGTCACCAGGCTGTATCTCATGAACCGTGATAGCTAGACAGTTGAAATTTTCACAGATGATGTATTTCTATTGCGGCTATAACAACAAATACTGAAAACGGAATAAAATTAATATTTAGGGTTCCGTACCCAAAGGGTAAAAACGCGACCCTATTACTAAGACTCCACGGTCCGTCTGTCTGTCTGTCACCAAGCTGTATCTCATGAACCGTGATAGACAGACAGTTGAAAATTTCACAGATGATATTTTCTGTTGCCGCTATAACAACAAATACTAAAAACATAATAAAATGAATATTTAAGTGGGGCCCCCATACAACAAACGTGTTCTTTTGCCGTTTTTTGCGATAATGGTACGGAACCCTTCGTGCGCGAGTCCGACTCGCACTTGCCCGGTTTTTTTTCTTATTTTTGGGCTTACTGGGCTCAGTAGACGAAAAAGTAGATAAGTACCTTATCTATAGTTGATCAAATCATTTCAACAATGATTAAATCTCCTCAAACAATCTCTCCCCCCCAAAATTCGGCAATTAACCTTTGATTTACTAAATTTTTCAGGCGGCGTACCCAGCTGACTGTTCAGCGTTCCACGAACACGAGATGAAAGTAACCACAGAAGTATACCATAGTGAATTATAAGCTCGAAGTAGATAAACTTGTTTAATGTAATGCCTTCTGTATATTTTACACAAAACTCGAAAATGAAAATACTACCTGCAGTTTAAAAAAAAAAAAATAGGTAACTTTTTTTTAAATACGGACAGAAGGCTGAAATTATAGGTCTGGCTAGAGATAATGTTTGTTCTTTTTCCTTTAGATTATTTTATTTTAGTTATGGCACTGTGTTTTTTCCGATTCTGTACCATTTTTCATTCAGCTGATTTGCATTGATTTCATCATCAGCGCTTGTTTCATCAATCGTTTGTTTATCATCACCATTTTTTTTTGTTACCTGGCAAAAGCGAATTTGATACAGCATTGCCATCATTTAACATCTCATTTGTCACTTCTCTTTAATTTTAACTCATTCACTCTTCATTCAAAAATGTTTATTCGTGTTCATTATTCGAATCAATTTTCATTCACGTTCATATTTTAAACACTTTTTATTTAAATATTCACTTTTTTTCCCATTGCCTCACATGTGGATGGTCAACTGCCATCTTTTATGTAAAAAATTCACCATCATAATTCATAATTATGAATCACACTATTATTTTCACTATTCATTCCTTTTTTTTGTTTTTCATTTTCATAGCTGCAACATCCATTTATTATACTGTAAAATATACTTACGCTAAGTTACTTAATTATTTTGATATTATTATATCGTGATACGCTGCTTTTATTAAAAATATGTATTTAAATTACTACCTATTTAAATTTAAGATATCGTGAAATTATTATTTCCTGAAAAAAAAAAAATTTGTTTGAGTTTAGACTAATATAGGGCTTTTTAAATGTATATTTAATTGGTGTAGTGACAATGCAATAAGTATTCCATTTTTTTATGATATAACAATCAATAAATAAATTATTAAATTTTATTTTGAAAAAATGTAATGATCAAATAAAATGGAATGTTTAAAAAAATGTACTTATTTAAACAGAGTAATGATAGTTACTATAAAATTTAAATTAAGTAAAATAATTTTAGTTTTTTGCTGGACATTTTGGTGCTAAAACTTTCATTGCATTTAATACCTGCCTTTTATCCCAAAATAGGGGTTTTAGGCGGGTATATAGATAGATAATAATAATATATTAAATCTCGAATCTATAATATTAAATATTTTTTACTTAATAAATAAATTATATTAAAATGTTTGGTTTCTAAATATTATTGTTACTTTAAAATTATTTTCTAAAGTCTTCCGTATAATTTAAAATGTAAATACATTCCACATTGATGTAAGGTATCAAATAAAACATTTGACTGAAAACTGGTATTATTTATTTAAATGGAAGGTACCTAAAACATGCAAATTACAATCGTACAAAAACTTAAATCGCAAACAGTGAGAGTTTAATTTAAAAATATTACCCTCGTTTTGGCCTTCGCCGCAGTCGGGTAAATTTATGCACTTTAGTACTGTATATTAATTAGCCACATAACATGGTTCATATTTTCAGAATTAATTCTCACTTACCAGCATCGTTTGGAAGGCATTTTAGGTAATATAATTGAACAAAAAGTCACTCATGAGAAAACCATAGGACCAAAAACTCTGAGACATGTGCCATAATTATACCAAACCGCACTGCACCCGCGTATTGGTTTAAGGCCCATGCCCTCTCTCAGAGAGGATGCCTGTGTCCCAGCAGTGGGAACATAAAAAGGCTAATGATGATGGTGATGAACAAGTCAATAAATTATACTATTCTTTAATAAGATTTTTTATCACTTAGCATTTGGATAATTTTTTTGGTGTACAAGATTATTAAAATTTAATAATAATTAAGTATATCCGATCAATATGCATTTTGGACAGAACTTGTAATTATTTATCAACCTGCTCATTTACTTAATCAAAATCACATTCAATATTTTAAATTAAGCCTAATTTACTTTAAATAATTGTTTAATGACTTTTGATACTAACTGTACGCCTAATTCCCCAAAAAAATAAGAAATAGCCAGTGGGATTTAATTCTTTCTATATAATATATTTAAAGGCACCTCTAACTACATAATTATGTGCATTTATATTCCAGTAAGTAAGTAAATTATTATTTTAAATCTTGATAAAAAAAACTCATACACACTCATTTCAAGAAAAAAAGATAACGAAGAAAGATAATAATAACTTGCTTATTAAAATAAAAATAAAGTTATCTTAAAAACATAATTAATCATGTAGATTTTATCATAATATTAGGGAAATTATTTATAAAATCTCGATGGTGTATAACAATTGATTCAAAATTCAGTTTTTCTATAGAAAATTTGAATTAAGTACAATTAATCTAAGCAGTTGCCTAATAGCATCGAGATTTTTAATGATAACTAGTAGGCTAGTAATTTATTTTACAAGAAAATAATTAATTACAATGGCAACATACAAATTCTTTAAAATTACGTTAATGCACGCTAGAGTAATTTAAGTGGCATTTTTGATGCGCCGAAAACAGTTTTTTTAAAGAAGTGAATAAGGAAAGATATGATGTACCGAGAGTGGGACAGCTTGCCCCACCGTGCCTTACCGTTGCCCCAACCCTAAGCAACTGCTAGGTTCACACATATCCAGAAGTTTATGTGCAAAATCACCTTGGTCCAATAACCGTATACATATAAGTTGCATTCTTAAAAATAAACCACAGGTACAAAACACTTTTTTAAACAAATACCTAATATTTTAATGGAACATTTTTTGGTGATTACCATTATTTGAATATTGACTATAAAAATAGAGATCAGACAACAACTAAATAAAATTTAAATAAAACTTTGGACGGATCTCTTTAGACTAGAATAATTTTAAAATAAATTAATATCATTATTCTTGATTGTTAGTGATAATATTTTAACATTATTATTTAAAGATAGAATACCTAATAATGTTAAGCGTAAAGAACTAAAAATACTTAGTTATTTCTTAGCTGGGATGTTTTTGCAGACCCATTCCATGCCCTCCTGGAACAAGAACAAAATATAATATATCACATCTCATCATCAGCCTATTAATGCTGGGACACAGGCCTCCTCTCTGTGAGAGGGAATAGGCCGTAATCCACCACGCGGGCCCAGTGCGGTTTGGTGGATGTCACATGTCTTCGAATTTTTGGTTCTAGGACATGCAGCAACGGTGAAGAAATAATTTACACAAGGTAAAGCGCATGCCTGCCCGGCGAGCATGGCCTACTGTGACATCGCTTAAGTCACACTTTTAATCACAGTTTGGGCGATAAACTCATTTTGTCTTAAATGCTAGCACGGCGGCGTGAGATTTTTTCTTGACTTGTGGCATAACTTCTTGACGTTTATTTTTTTCTTTTTCGGAAATTTTCCAATTTTATTGTTGTCTCGGTTTAACCTTGGCCATAAAAACCATTTATGTTCTGAGAAGCATAGCCCTACGACGCACTGTTGCCGAATTATGGGCCTCCGTATCTTATTTTATTTTGCATATTTCCAAAATGATATCTCGAAAACGGTATGTCCTAGGCCAAAAATAACCAAAATTTAGCCCCCCCCTTTGCCACCCCCATGTTAGCAGCATCCCAAAATGAATTACAAGTTTTTTTTTTTTTTTTTACATTGCTTGGTTTTCGACTCGGTCATGACAAGTTATGATAAAATATGTCATGTCTTACAATTTGTCTTAAATGCTAGCACGGGACAACCATGTGACATAATTTACAGGCGCGACTTGCTTTTCTTGTTGTTGACTTCATAGTGCGACATAATTTGAATAGACGACCAAATAAAATAATACGTAAAAAAAGTATGCCGTTCATACAGCTAAACAACTTTTTAATTTTGTTGGGAATAAATTAATATTTGACCCACGACCATAGCCTTATGAACACTTTTTGGGGATTTTATTTAAGAAACATTTAAAAATGTAGAATATGGTATAAAAGAAAATAATTATAAAAAAATAATCTTAAAATAAGAACAACAATAAAAAAAAGTACAACTATGAAAAAGTAATAATATAAAATTAATTAATAATCCTGTAACATTTCAAATAATTAATAAGCATTGATCACCAATTCACCATACACACAATAGTATATTATGCAACTAGTGAATAAAAGACAGATTTAAAGCGAGGGCCATAGATGAATCAAGAGCAAGTGAAGGATTCTAACGACTGAATCACGACCGTAGGGAGTGATTCATGATGATTGAATCACGAGCATAGCGAGTGATTCAAGTGTTAGAATCATGAGCGACGCGAGTGATTCATGGCCCTCGATATAAATCCGTTTTATTCAAGAGTTGCATACTATATTTTATACCATGACTTCGAGAAAAAGAAAGATTTAAGCGAAAATCACATGGAATATTACGAGTAATAAATAAATAAATGGTTTATTACCTTCAAAATTTACATAAAATGTGAAACCCTGACCCCTGAGCTAGGTAACAAACAGCACCTATGCTTCAGGGGCTAGTGACTACCTCCGTTACGTTACATAATTATAATTAATTAAATACCATTGCAATTAATATTAGAATTACAATCCAAACAAGTATTCAATAAATATCTTAGACTAAAATCAAAATCACTATTAAAATCCTAAATAACAAACTCAAAATTAAAATCGAAGTAGGAGTTTGTGTATCGAGTATTTTTTGCGCAAGAAGGCGCGAGGAGGTTACATAGCATTGAGATGGACGTCTAATACATTGGTGTGTTCCAAATTCAAACACCAAAACAGTGATTAAAAGTGCTTTTTATTCACTGTTTTCAGTGAATAAAATAAGCTTTTTAGAGGGGGAATGGTATAAAATGAATTTATTGCCATTTGGTGCCGTAATTAGAAGGCAAATATATTTTTTTCAACTATAAAATTTTATCACCACCTCCGAACGAAAGTGATACATTTTTCTAAATCATCTGTCAAAATGTGACATTTGTGACAAAATGGGTGCGCCCGTATTAGCAATTAAGACCCGATGCGTCCCAATCAAACGTCAGGAAATTTTCTCACGCCGCCGGTGCTATTATTTAGGACAAAATGGCGTTATCGCCCAAACTGCGATGAAATGTGTGACTCAAGCCATGTCACAGTAGGCCGTGCTCGCCGGGCAGCAACAAGAAAGGCATGTTGCGCCTTTAAAATATGTCACATGTTTGACTCGTGCTAGCATTTAAGACAAATTGTAAGATATGACATAATTTATCATGTCATGTCACAAATGTCTTGGGTACGTCCATGCTCGCTAGGCTGGGCTCGAACCCACGACCTACAACTTGTAAGTCGCGGCCGATACCACTGGGCCACCACTGCACTATAAATACTAAATAATATTACAAATTAATCTATACCAATATTATAAAGAGGAAAGATTTTTTTGTTTGTTTGTTTGTACCGAATAGGCTCCGAACCTTCTGACTGATTTAAATAAAAAATTCTTTCACCTATGGAAAGCTACATTATGCCCGAGTAAAATAGGCTATTATATTGACGGGAGCGAAGCCACGGGGGCAGCTAGTTTGCTATAAACTTCAAAATGGTCTCATGACGCTGGTCTAGTATTAAACGCTAGTAAGACCAAATTAATGTATATCAGTTCCAGTCAAAATAGAAGCTCTTTATTGCCTTAACTAACAGCCCACTGTCATGAGTGTTTGCATGACAATTGCACCAAGTTCAATTAATAATTTATGTTTCTGCAACGAAAAATTGACATACCGGAACTTATTTTCAATAACATATTTTATATCATCATCATCATCATCATATCAGCCGAAAGACGTCCACTGCTGGACATAGGCCTCCCCCAAGTGTCGCCACATTGACCGGTCCCGTGCGTCCCGCATCCAGCGAATCCCCGCAACCTTCACCGGGTCATCGGTCCACCTGGTGGGAGGCCTTCCAACGCATCGTCTTCCGGTTCGCGGTCGCCACTCCAGAACTTTTCTGCCCCATCGGCCATCCGTTCTGCGATCAATGTGCCCTGCCCACTGCCACTTAAGTTTGGCAATTCTTCGGGCTATGTTGGTAACCCTGGTTCTCTTGCCTCTCTCTCTCCTGGATCTCTACATTTCTGATTCGATCACGCAAGGATACTCCGAGCATAGCCCTCTCCATTGCCCTTTGCGTGACTGTAAGCTTTCTGATGAGGCCCATTGTGAGCAACCACGTCTCAGAGCCATAGGTCATCACTGGCAACATACTGGTCATAGAACTTCGTCTTGAGACACTGTGGTAAGTTGGACGAGAAGACACCGCGCAATTTCCCGAACGCTGCCCAGCCGAGTCGGATTCGACGGTTAACCTCTTTCTCGAAGTTGGCCCTACCCAACTGGATCGTTTGTCCCAGGTAGACATAATCTTCCACAACTTCGAGTGTAGAGTCTCCGATCTTGATAGGAGTGGGTGTTACATGGGCATTCAACATTACCTTGGTTTTGTCCATGTTCATTTTAAGACCCACTCTTTCGGAAGCTCTACTGAGGTCATCGAGCATTATACTGAGGACCTCCATGGTCTCAGCCATGACCACTATATCGTCGGCAAACCGAAGGTCAGTGATGTACTCGCCATTGACGTTGATGCCTAGCCCTCTCCAGTCCAGAACCTTGAAGACATCCTCCAGTGCAGCGGTGAACAGTTTCGGAGATATGACGTCTCCCTGTCTCACACCTCGCTGCAGAAAGATAGGTTCCGAGGCTTGATCCTGAAGTCGGACTGACATGGTGGCGTTTTTGTACAAACACTTAAACACCTCGATGTACCGGTAGTCGATTTGGCACCGTTGGAGAGACTGCAGTTCAGCCCAAGTCTCGATTGAATCGAAGGCTTTCTCGTAGTCCACAAACGCTAAACAGAGAGGCAGGTTATACTCTTCGGTCTTCTGTATAACCTGCCGCAGCGTATGTATGTGGTCTACGGTGCTAAAGCCTTTTCGGAATCCGGCTTGTTCGGGAGGCTGGAAATCGGCAAACCTGCGCGCGAGACGATTCGTGATGACTCTTGAAAACAGCTTGTAGACATGGCTAAGAAGTGATATGGGCCTATAGTTCTTCAATAGGGCATTGTCACCCTTCTTGAAAAAGATTACCACCACACCCCTGCACCATGCCTGTGGCGTTTTCCCCTCGAGTATGACGGCACCAAACGGCTTCTGAAGGGCCTTAAGTATTGGTTTTCCACCCGCCTTCAGGAGTTTGGCCGTAATGCCGTCATCACCCGGTGCCTTGTTGTTCTTAAGCTGTTTAAGAGCCATCCTAATCTCGTACAGGCTGACGTCCGGTATGTCTTCGGTATAGTGACGGGTCAATCTAGCTCTCGGGTCTTTACTAGATTCGCGACGGGTTTACTGGTTGACGTGTACAACTGCCCATAGAATTTCTCGATCTCCCTCAGAAGCTCCGGTTTGGCGGATACGATCCTGCCATCGTCGGTCTTCAGTTTCGTGAGCTGGCTCTGCCCAGTAGACAGATCTCTTGCAAAGACCTTGGAGCCCTTATTCCGCTCAATTGCGTCTTTAATACGCTCAGTATTATAGCGGCGGAGGTCGCTTTTCAAGGACTTTGAGATCCGTCTATTAAGCTGCCGGTATTTCAACGCATCGTCTGAAGACTGCAGGATCATCTCACGCCTCTCCTTCATAAGCTTAAGAGTTGGATCAGAGATCTTTTTGTTTATATCTGTACGGCGGGTCTTGAAAAACTTAGACCCGACCGTATGGATAGCTTCCACGAACCCGTCGCTGTATTCGTCCACGGAGCTCCCTAGGCACTCGAAACGATTCTGGAGTTCGAGCTGAAAGCTCTCGGGGTTTTGGATCCGGATTTGTGCTGGACGGAGCGTTATATTTATATAAATCTATGAATTTAATTATTATTGTTAACAGCCAATCGGAGCAGATTAAGCGCGCTTGACAATTCTTAGGATAAGTTTTGTATTTTAGACTAAGAATTTTGTGTATGAATTGGTTTAATTCATGGTTAATGAAATATGTCTTTGACATCATGATTTCGTTGTAAAAAAGGGTGTTGTTTTTTTTTTAAGATTGTACAGCTTTGCAGCTTTGATTTTTAGCTTTGCTTTGCTTTGCAGCTCTCTCTCTTATTGGCACGCCATATATTAAGGGGCCAGATCTAATTACTCCATATGACAGCGAATAAGAAAAACTTGTACCTAAACGTAAAAAAAGTGTGCATAGGTAAAAATTCATGAAAAAAAAGATTAAATTAATTTGTCATCTAAAATAGTCATACCTTGACTCCTGTGCCGTCAGTGGCGACGCACGCCTGTATCTGCCAGGTGCGATCCCTGATGAGGTGTAGACCTAGGTGCTGCGCTATCTCACTGGCAGGTAATGCTATGAACCAGATTATTATACTTTATAACTATTCGATGGTCTTAATAATCATCATTCAGAGGCCAAAGAAAAAAAATCGCTCAATAAATAAGTTCCAATAGTGAAATAGTTAACAAGAAACCTGTTACAAAGATAGATACAATAGGTTTACAAGACAAGAGATACAAAAGTTAGCAAAGTATGTAATTTTGTTTATATTAAATTGTTTACATAAAACTACCTAACTATTAAAAGTATTTATTTTTAAATTATTATTTTTCCAGATAACTGTAGCATATTAGACATTTTTTTTTTTTTTTTTTATATATACACAGTATATCAGGTGAGATAGTGGTCAAGCGCAAGCCTATCAATAAAAAAAAATAAAAAAAAGTTGTTGGAAAGAAATTCTGCAATATTAGTCACATTTATGAAACCTATAAGGGCTACCTTTGCCCAGCAGTGGGACAACATAGGATAATTTAAAAAAATCTGGTCCAGGAACTGGGCCACACATTGATAGCAACCAGTAAAAAAATGTTGTATGATAAATTTAAAAGAGAGTTACCGCGGCCCTGGCTCAAGCAGCTGAAGGAACACGGGTGTATTTGAGTCAGTAAAGTCTGACACGCCCTCCCGCTTCACCCAGAGCGGGAGAAGTCTTCGGATGATTCCCCAAACCAGAAAGAAAAATAAAAAAGTGTAGGTACCTGTAGCCAAGTCCTGTTTATTGGCATAAACCAATAATGCCACTCCACGAAGCTTTTCGTCTTCCAACAGTTCTGCTAACTCCTGGCCTGTTTCCTCCAGTCTTTGATGATCAGAGCAGTCCACTACGTAGATCTGTAAATGTTTTGTTATGATAATAGAGGGGTAACGTAGTCACAGCGGATCTTGGTCTCTGAATTTGGCTGCAAGACCCTGCATAGTTGCTATTTTTGTATCAATGTTTCTTGCGCAATGGCTCACAGAGCCTTACTTCAGAGACACAAAGATCCGCTATGACTACTGTATACAAGTAGGAAAAATATCATCTTTTTAGTTAAGTCACTTAATAGGAGAAATAAAGATAAGTTAGTTCAACCATCTTATAGACTAGCTAAAGTACACTCATCTTTCATGGGGTACTGTTTTAAATTCTATATCAAAATACTTTGTGATATATTAAAACTAAATGAAAGTAAATTTAAAACTTTAGTTAAAAGCACACTTTGTAAACAAGCATATTACAAATTAGATGATTACATTCAAGATAATAATGCTTGGAAACATGCTGGTCCTGCTTCATAGGGCAATCTTTAGTGTAGACAAAATCAGATTTATTAATTTACTAGTTGACCCGGCAAACTTTGTTTTGCCATAAAAACACCACACATTTATCTACCCTACCCTACCCTACCCGACCCTACACTACCCTACCCTACCCTACACTACCCTACCCTACCTTACCCTAAACTACCCTACACTACTCTACCCAACACTACCCTACACTACCCTACCCTACACTACCCTACGCTACCCTACCCTACCTACCTACCTACACTACACTACTCTACCTACCTACCCTACCCTACCCTACCCTACCCTACCCTACCTACCTACCTACACTACACTACTCTACCTACCTACCCTACCCTACCCTACCCTACCCTACCCTACCTACACTACACTACTCTACCTACCTACCTACCCTACCCTACCCTACCCGACCCTACACTACCCTACCCTACCCTACACTACCCTACCCTACGCTACACTACCCTATCCTACACTACTCTACCCAACACTACCCTACACTACCCTACCCTACACTACCCTACCCTACCCTACCCTACGCTACCCTACCCTACCCTACCCTACCCTACCTACCTACCTACCTACACTACACTACTCTACCTACCTACCCTACCTACCTACCTTACCCTACCCTACCCGGCCCTACACTACCCTACCCTACCCTACACTACCCTACCCTACGCTACACTACCCTATCCTACACTACTCTACCCAACACTACCCTACCCTACCCTACCCTACACTACCCTACCCTACCCTACGCTACCCTACCCTACCTACCTACCTACACTACACTACTCTACCTACCTACCCTACCCTACCCTACCCTACCCTACCTACCTACCTACACTACACTACTCTACCTACCTACCCTACCCTACCCTACCCTACCCTACCTACCTACCTACACTACACTACTCTACCTACCTACCCTACCTACCTACCCTACCCTACCCGACCCTACACTACCCTACCCTACCCTACACTACCCTACCCTACGCTACACTACCCTATCCTACACTACTCTACCCAATACTACCCTACACTACCCTACCCTACGCTACACTACCCTATCCTACACTACTCTACCCAACACTACCCTACACTACCCTACCCTACCCTACGCTACCCTACCGTACCCTACCCTACCCTACCCTACCTACCTACCTACCTACACTACACTACTCTACCTACCTACCCTATCCAACCAAACATTTTTTTTTTTTTTTTTTTTTTTGCTTTTAAACCTTCCCTGTATTCTGTCGAACATAACAAAAAAAGAATTATTCAAATCGGTCCAGCCGTTCTCGAGTTTTAGCGAGACTAACGAACAGCAATTGATTTTTATTTATATAGATATTCCTATTCATAGTTATTGTATTTTTTTTATTATTAGCAATTGACTCACACACTGTTATGTTGTTGTTGAATTAGGTATTTTACCTATGTTTGCAATATTTGTAAGTACCTATGTGAGAACCATGTTCCTATTTATCAAATTAATGAATTTACCTGTTAATGCATTCTTTCTGGGTGCATCATCCTCACATATATGAATTTCTTAATGCATGTATAGTTGTATACATATGGTCATGTATAGTTATGTAAATATTGTAAAACACCTATTTTTTTAAATAGAGTTAGTCTGGAGTTTCTTGTGCATTCTTCTCCATAACAAGCTACTTTTCTGAATGCACGGTAGAATACATTTTTATTACTTGTACTTTTTTTTGTTTGATGTTAAAAGTGCCTCATATTGGCCTAGTTGAAATAAACATATTTGACTTTGACTAGTATTATTTAATGTCATTTGTTCACAAAAAGAAACCTTGGATTGGTTTGGTACTTATAGCTCTGTTGATAAATGAACATTCATGTAATGCGGGTCTTAGCAGTAGCTCACACATGAATCAAGCTAAGTTTCGAAGGTCATAAGCTATAGGTAGGTGCTAATTAGGAATAGAAGTTTTCTACCAGAATATCAGTATTTTCGAAATAATTCCGCCAGTATGGTCTTATCTTCCTCTGTCCTCCAATATCCCAGACGTTAAGCTTAAAACCATTGGATAAAACGGATTTTATGTTGAATCCTGCAGTAGGAGTGACATGGTTCACATCTTCTGATGCCAGCTGCTTAAGGAGGGTAGTTTTACCGGCATTGTCTAGCCCAAGAAGCAGCAGACGTAACTCCTTATCAGGATTGGACCGCAACTTTTTCAAAATATTCAGTAGGCCCTAGAAATTGTAACACGAATCAGCACAATTATAAACAGTTTTTACCACTAGATCTGAATTATTTTGCTCAATATACCATCATGGAGAAAATCTTTGCAAGGCTCTTTATGTAAAACTTGAGTTATTATTTGTAAAATACAATGTATTTCATCGCATTTAAATTATTTCCTCGCGACTTGCGTGAATTGTAAGAATTTTGTTGACATGTAGCCGTTTCCTTGGTAACGAGAGTTACGTTCCATTCTTCTGTTAAAATGTTTTAGGCGATAGGCGTATAATCCATAACATTTGTATGATTTTTAAGTGGATCATAAACAGACATAACTCTGGCTTTTTGATACTAATGAGGAAAATTATTTTGAAATATCGAAAAACTATTAAAATAATCACATCCTAAAACCTTACGTATAATGAAACAAAATGATCTTCTCATGGTTCGTTCAGAAAGTTTTTTTTATATCGTCTTTTTGTCAAAGAAAAAAAAAACTACTCAGGTTTATCAACTAATTTTTATATCTATGTAGGGATGCAACATCGTTCATGAAAAACATCGATGTCGAAATATCGATGTTTTTAAAAGCCAAACATCGATGTCGAAAATATCGATGTTTATGAACGATATATCGATGTTTATGAACGATATATCGGTGTTTTTTAAAATACTTACAGGATTGACAAAATGGCCTTGAAATACAGAGAAAAAGCGTTTTCCTATCTGATTGATATAGTTAGACTGATTACTGACAAACAAATTACTTACCTACCTACTTTAAATAATACAGATATAATTTACTAGGATATGAAGAGTGGAAGAACTATGAAATAAACAAAATCAAAGACACGAAGATAAATTTATTATACTGAAGAGGAATTTAACAAAACAATATCTATTTTAGTTACTTTCACAGCATTATGTCATACGGTATTTTACTGTGGGGTCGGGCGGCTGACATTGAATCAATATTTATATTGCAAAAGAGAGCTGTCAGAGCCATATATAAGTTAAGTCACCGAGAATCTCTTAGGGAGCTATTTAAAAAGATTAATATTATGACAGTTTCTTGCCAATTCATTTATGAAAATATTATGTATGTAAGGAAAAATTTAAATCTCTTTAGTAAAGTTAGTGATAGACACTATTTTAATACCAGAAATAAAGATAAGTTAGATCAACCATCATATAGATTAGCTAAAGTACACACATCTTTCATGGGGTACTGTGTTAAATTCTATAACAAAATACCTTGTGAGATATTAAAGTTAAATGAAAGAAAATTTAAAACAATAGTTAAAAGCACACTTTGTAAACAAGCATATTACAAATTAGATGATTATATTCAAGATAAGAATGCTTGGAAACATGCTGGTCCTGCTCCATAGGCCTATCTTTGGTGTGGACAAAATCAAAATGGTTAATTTGTATTATATTCATAATTTTAGTAACGCTTTATTTTTATTTTTTCTTCTTTTTTTGTTTAAAAAAATTGACTCGCACACTGTTCTGTTGTTGTTTAATTAGGTAATGTACCTATGTTTGCACTATTTGTAAGTACGTGAGGACCATGTTCCTATTTATCAAGTAAAGGAATTTACCTGTTAATGCTTGTAATTCTCTCATACCTATATGTAGTATAGTAGTGCTGGGTACATCGTCCTCACGTATACGAATTTATTAATGTATGTACCTATATAAATATTGTGTAAAACTTTTCTTTAAAAGAGTAAGTATGGAGTTTCTTGTGCGTTCTTCTCCATAACAACCTACATTTCCGAATGCACGGTAGAATCAATTTTTATTAAATGTAAATTTTAACGTTCAAAAGTGCCACATAATGGCCTACTTGAAATAAACACATTTGACTTTGAATAACCTATTTCTATTTCAATATAGAATTCAAAAATAATAATTTAAAATTCTTTCAAAAATAACACTGACACTGTCAGTGAAAGTGTCAGTGTCACTCAGCACATTTCCGGAAAGGACTCGCGCTTATAATACTGCCTATACCGGTTTTTAATTAGGTAGGCAAATTAAAAAAAAAAAAAAAAAAGTATTGTTTTTGTATGGCAAGGTTTTGAGCAAGCAATGTTGCACGAGTTCTTGGCAGTATACGCACGAATCAATAGATGGCGCTAGTAAACATCGTTCATAAAAACATCGTTCATAAAGAACGATATATCGTCGATGTTTTGAGTTGCAACATCGATGTAAAAACATCGATGTTTATGAACGATACATCGATTTTTTTAAACATCGATGTATCGTTTGCATCCCTATATCTATGATCTTTTTATATAAAAATTAATAAACCAGTATTTTTCTTATCCATTAGAATAATTTATTGTAAACTTAGATAAAGTACCTGTAAAAGTAGAAAACCCAACAATCAAACTCGTAAATTCTATTTCTGAACGTCAAGTCATTTGTCAATTTTCGGATTGCCTGTTGTGGCGTGCGCACGTGTTTAGTGTTCACGGCTAAATAATTAACACATAAAATACTTTAAACTGACCAAAATGGGTAAAGTAAAACAAGAACCCGTCGAACAAGAAGATCAGGGAGATGTCAGCATTAAAACAGAGCCACAAAGTTACGACGGCAAAGTTGAACATTGCAGTGTTATTGCAAAGCCCATGGCGCCGAAGAAACTTAGCAAAAAGATTTACAAACTCATCAAGAAATCTACTTCTCACAAAAACTACATTAGAAACGGGCTAAAGATCGTGCAAAAACAGTTGCGGCTTGGTGAAAAAGGGTAAATAAACATGTTACTTTTTAAATTTTGAGGTTATTAAAGTCTCATTTTATGACGCCTGCGTAGAATTGAAACAAAGCATGACAATCCTGACCTCATTAAAGCGATTATAATATTTGTGTCACTTATTAAATGGAAGCTGTTTCAGCTATCATAGTTGTTTTACAACTCTGGATATGATTGACATACCTAACCTAAACAAGTAATAAACACTTGCATTCTAAAATGCCACACTGGAACTGTATCATGAACGGAATTGACAGATTGTATGTGTCCCAACTATCTGCAACAATTTTTCATATGGCATGTTACTAGATGACGGTGATAGTTTAAATTTGTCTAATTTTGTATAGTTTCTGTTTGATTCTCGACATGCATTATAGGCTATGTTCATCTGGAATAAGGTATCTTTAAAATGGTGAATTAATTTAACCAATAAGTGCAGTGGTTCCAGAGATTAACCTTGCCATATACATATCTTTAATATCATAAATACTCATTAGTGCCCAAACCACCACAAACATAAAATTGCAACAACAAATTCAAAAACACATTCTTCTATTTTTCCAGACTAGTCTTCTTCGCCGGAGACATTTCACCTATAGAGATCATGTGCCACTTACCCGCAGTGTGCGAAGAGAAAGACATCCCGTACTGCTACACTCCAAGCCGCAAAGACATTGGTGCAGCCATGGGTACCATGAGAGGGTGTGTTATGGTCCTGGTTAAAGAACATGACGAATATAAGGACTTGTACGATGAAGTTAGAGGTGAAATCAAGCTGCTCGGACATCCAATATAGGTTAGAAATAAAGATAGATTGATGTTTTGTAGTTAAAAGTTCGGAATTGAATTGCCTTTTTGTTCCATGATATGAGAATGACTAGCATAATTATAATGTTGTGTTGTTGTTTACCTGGTGCCCTATGAATTAAATATGTAATTGTTAAAAGTTCGTGTACTTCTCCAGTACTGCCTACCTCAGTAATTTCTACAGTGTTAAATAAGGTAAATTAATAATTCTGTGCGTTTGTGTAAGCCTTAAATGCTCCTATACTTTACTCCATTATGACAGGTTTGCCAACATCAATTTTACGTATTGTTAGCATTAACTACAAAATGTCTTTTAAGCTACTTTTGGCTTATCAAGTACTATCTTGTCAAATCATAAGTCACAGTTTTGCAATAATGGGCACCTTCATCACCGGGTCGGTATATTGTTTTTTCTGTATGTGTCTATGCTCATTAAAGAATATGTATTGAAACAACAGGGTCAGGAAGGCACCTGAGTTGTTTCAGTTTCCGGGTTGACCTGGTGAGCAAGGTGCCATGCTATGATATTTTTTTTGCCTTTATAGTACGTGAAGGCTGCTTGAAAGTCTGATTGATACGATTTCAGTACAAATAGTATGAATCAGGTTAATTTACTTCTAAGTGTAGGTTAAGTACAAAATATTGGTGTACAAGGAATAATATTGAGACTAGTTCTTGTGGACCAAGATTTTTTTTAAATAGACAATTTATTACTTATTCCTTTGTTTTATTTACATATCCTAGAAGAAAATTCAGGATAATGTCATGCTTGTGAAGGTTCCTCCAGAAAAGTGTGATGTGACAATGCAACAACCTTTCTAAGCAAATTGTTGAAAAAATATTTTATATCCGTAGAAAACTTAGTATGAAATTGCTTTGTCGCATCAAAAATGTCACTGCTTTGCAACAGTTTATCAGAGAATTAATGTGACAAATTGTCAAGCACGTGTTATCTGCTGTGAATGGCTATTGAAAATTCATTCAACCAATCACAGCAGATAATGCGTGCTTGACAATTTGTCACATTAATTCTCAGATAATTTAGAGGTGAGAAACATGGCATTGACACTACATACACTCATGGCCAGAATCAAAGGCCCTAAGTTTACTGAATTTTTGATATATTTAGTTTGTTTTTACTTGATATTTTTGCTTTGGGGAAAAAATTGTTCAATGATGAATAAAACAACAGCATTTAATTACACATACATTTAATACACTTATTAAAATCTATGGGTACGTAAAAAATGGCAGATTGTCATTATTACTGACAGTGAAGATTGGCAAAATACAATTATTTTTAATTATGCACTAGGATCACTAGAATATCTAAGCTAGAAGTCTAGATTAGCTTTTAGGAGAAGATTTCAGTAAACTTTAGGGACAGTAGAAGACACTTCATAGTTCTGGATTAAATTCTGACCTTACTTGACAAAGTCCCAAACAATTAGAATTTTTTGTAACTGACAATCAGTTTCAAATAAAAAACAACACTTGTGTAAACATGTTACAAAATTATGTTACTTAAAAATCTCTATGTGCAGAAAAGTCTACTGAAATCGAATCCTAAATAGTAACTAGTAATTGAAGCAGTATTTAATTACATAGATTAACCCTGCTTTTGAATGAGTGCCCAGTAATGTATGAGATCATAGTAAATATTCATTAAAATATAAGGTTTTAGCATATTCGGACAGAATCGAAGCAAAGCGTCAGTCTAAAAATTTAGGTACATAGCATATTGAACCATCTCCATCACGTAACGCAAACGCACACATTCTTATCAAGATAAGAAAGACGCGCGAATTCGTGGACATCCTACAGAATTTGACGCGTCGTCTTTTCGACTCGACTTTACTTTGTGAAGATAAGGATCAATATGCTAGGTACACTTTTAGTCTGACGAATCGTTTCGCTTCTTTGTCTCAATGTGCTTTGACACATACACTTGCTTGCAAAAAGAGGGACCACAAGAAATAAGATCACTAGACAGACATTATTGCGCAATTTACGCAAAGTTAGCAGGTTATAGAGACAGATTTTATTTGATCATAAGAGGCATTGAGAAGGCAGGCTACTCTGACAAGAAGAATGTTGTGTCTCGTGGGAGTTTTTGGCGGAGTGAAGTTCAGCGGCTGTTAATATTATTTGCAAATTGATTCCTAGTGTATATTGTGATATAAAATTGGCGTAATTTTGTGTCTCAACTGTCTACGCAACTGGACATATGTGAAATCTTTGACAGAAGCGATCTCAGGATAGTGGAGCGGAGAATTTTATTGTAGTATTGACTACCTCTGCAAAGCTTACTGGGAAGGCGGACTCGATATAATTTGCTGCCAAATACTCCAAAAAACATTAGAATCTTTTACATCCGCATTCTAATGCATACATACTAAAGAATGTTAAAATTGCACTGAAGACGAGGCGGTATGGTCTAAGACCTAAGCCTGCCCGAGTAGGGCGAAGGAAAAGAAAGAAAATAGTTGTCTCGTGGGCAACTGCCCAATGGTTGATGACAGGCTGTTGCATTATACCGATCAAGCGAAAACTTAAATAGCGCGATGTAAGATTTGTATAACATCAGATTTATGTAGCGGATAGATGTCGCCACTACCACAAGGCGTGTGCCTAGAAATGATCGGCTTTCAGTCCTGTTTTTTTTGCAAGCAAGAGCACACACAATCACGAAAATATACGTAGCGTTGTTGTATTTTTATGGATTTACGGCGTGCCTGTTAAAATTATATTATAACGTCTATTAATTAGTGTTAGACAGGAATAACCTGTATGTAGTGGTAAGTGACGATGACATTTTGTACTTTAAATTCTTAGGAGATTATTTAAACTACAAGTAGTATGTAATTGGATTTGTTTTAAGTACATTAAACATATAGGTAGCATATGTTGAGTTAGTCAATTATTGTGGCCTGAAGTGTACGCCATGGTTCAGACATGGCTAATTTACGTATGGTGAATAAAACCATTGTGACAAGAGGAAAAATGGTGAAAAATGTTCGTCCCTTATCTTGTATATATATGCTATGAGAGATTTTTAATTTTGCCTAAAACAAATCCAACATTGAACATCACTTAATATTACAAAAACGTTAAATCTACGATAGATGTGTTAAATAAATCATTTCATCGCGTCTACAATCAAAGCCGTAATCCAATTTCAATCTTACAACACTCACTTAAAGTTTAAAATTGTTCGCACAACTAATATAAGCTTAGTTTAAAGCTAGTCAGGCTTAAATAAAATAGGGTTCCAAGAGCGTTGTGCGTGACTTATTGTTTTAGGAAGTGGCTATACTAGCAAAAGTACAAATTCGCCCTGCATTTGGACTAGTGAGGCCTTGAATAATAAACTTTATTGTCTCAGTCATAAGGTGCAAAGTTGATATAACTTCACTGCAGACATCAAACTGCTTACTCCTTTACACACTTTATGACTCTATTAATAAAGTTCATTATTCAACGTCAAGGCTTCTTGCAAGAATTTACTAGTAGGAAGCCACACACACAGGATTACAGAAATTGTATATTGAAGTCTTAGTTGATTTTAGCGGTACCTATTGTTACACTGGAGAATAAATGATAAAGAATTTTCTGAAGAAGACTTTTTAATATTCATTCTCTAGTGCACATTTATTTGAAATTCAAACATTTTGAGCTTGGCGAATAATTTTCAATGACATTATTAAGATCAAGGTAGTTAACCTTTTTTCTTAAAAGCACACACCCATCAGCATTTGGCTCAGAAACTGTCCTAAACAAAAGAGCGCCCAGACTTGAGTGAGGGCTTGCCCCCTATCTTACACATTATCACACTCGCAAACAAAATTACGTACCCACTACATTCAACAATCGATAAATCTCTCAACACACATCTCTTACAATGTACGGTCAGCAAAACAATCGGACAGCATCAAATAAAGTCAACAAAAGTACCGATTTTAAATCTCATTTAATGAGACCTAGAAGAATTCAAAATTCAATGCATTAGTGATACACATGTCATCATCATAATCAGCATTTTAATGTTCCCACTTCTGGGACACAGGCCTTAAGGCGGTACCCCGAGAAAAACGCTGCGCAAGCCGTTTTTTGTGCTGTTTTTAGGAGCTATCTACTCGTTATTTAAAAAGAAATATCAATTAATAAAAATACATTAAATTCCTACACAATATAATAATAATTTGATTCTAAAATGGTAGATTTAGTTTTTTTTTAAATGTTGTAGGTATATATTTCAATAATCTACTTCCAAAAAAACATAAAAATGAGAAATAATTATTGATATTATGCATCTCCTCGTAAAGTGTTAATTGATTATTTTTTGTACTAATACTAATGAATAGACCATTTAATAAAAAACATTTTTGTAGAATTATTTTTTTCAAAAGACCAAAATTCGATTTTATAAAGATTTTATTCTAAAATCTGGGCGTATTCACTACTGTAATTCATGCGCCACCAGTGCCGCTAGACCAATAGGAACGCTCATATCTCAGGCCGATTTTTTGGTCAGGGTACCGTCTTAATCCACCACGCCTGCTGTGTGCGGGTTGGTGGATGTCAGACGTCTTCGAATTTTTAGTTCTAAGACGGTTTCCTCACGTTGTTTTCCTTCACCGTTTTAGAGCAGTGGTGATGAAATTATTTACACAAAGGCGCCTGCCTGGGTTCAAACCCTTGACCTACGACACGTAAGTCGAGGCCGTTACCACTGGGCCACCATTGCTCTCAAGAGGACGAGGAAGTGATACATATTTAGGCTTCAATAATTCAAATAAAACCTTCTCTTCACCAAGATATGTTATCTTCCCCCATGCCTGAACGGGAAAACTTGGAGACGTTTTCGTATACTTATTAATGCAAATAAAGGAGACATTTCTTTTCGTATTATGATGAGATATGGATTGTTTTGCTGACCATACAAGACATCTTTGGTATGTTACGCGTGGTTTGACCGTACTGATCACAGTTCTGGTTATATCCTATCACAGACTACACCTACCGAGCTCCGTCAAGCAATACTGACGCCAAACTATTCATTTGCTATCTGTAGGCTTTGATTTTGTTGTAGAACTATCTCGAACTTTACTATAGGGTCAGTAATAATGTTGGTACTTTTAAGCGCTAAAGCACGCTCATAGAGAGCTTCAAGCGATGCGATGCGTCTGTCTAAAAACGTACGTTGAATATTGACCCCTATCTTCACAACATAATGCACACATTCCTATCAATATAATCAAAAGTCGCGCGATTTGCGCAAAAGCTGGAGCATTTGCCGTTTCGTTTAAATTCGACTTTATTTTGTGGAGATAGGGGTAAATTTGCTGTTTGCATTTTTAGACCAACGCGTTGCTTTGCGTCAATTCTGTCGTTTGGTGAGTTTGCTCTCACCCTAATGCCCGTTTTCTATGAGCGACACCTAAATTGATGCGAAAAACAAGCTATTGGATTTACAAGCACATTTTTTCAAATCCAACAGCGCGCTTTGCATTAGAAATTTTTCACACACACAAGTATGTGGTTGTGTGTTGGAAAAGGTCGCCGCCTGCTGTTACAATCCTTTGCTTAAAACAGCCGACCGAGTTACTTAGGCCCAGTTTTTTGGTCGGTAGTTAGCATATTAAACGATTGGTTGACTTAACATCAACCAATCGTTTAATATGCTAACCAATGGTTTCAAATTTCGGTAAAACGCCTTTGTTCATAATTTTTTTGCCTAACAATCATCAACATCATCAGCTTATTTATGTGCCCACTGTTGGGACACAGGCCTCCTACCCGTGAGATTGGCCGCTATCCACCACGCGGGCCCAGTGCAGGTTGATGTATGTCACATGTCTTCGAATTTTTGGTTCTGGGACTTGCCGATTTTCTCACGATGGTTTCCTTCACCGTTTTTGAGAAAAGTGGCGATGAAATAATTTACACAAAGTAAAGCGCCTGCCTGGTGCCGAACCCAGGACCTACAACTAGCAAGCCGCGGCCAATACCACTGGGCCACCACTGCTCTCTAGTCTAACAAATGGTCAAATAATTAACTGTTCAACGTATTTAACCATTTGTGATGCCAACAATTGATGAATAAACGCGGTTTACTGAATTATGAAACCATTGGTTAGCATATTTAACCATTGGTTGAGTTAACTAGGGATAAAAAATGGGCCTTAGCAGATTTAATAACAACTTAGACATTAAATTTTCTTGTAGAAACCTGAGGCTGAACTTTACTTACAAAATGTAGTCTTAACCTCACATGAGACAATTCCACCACAAAATCAAACCCTATGTGCCTTATTACAAAAAGCGGTTTAACTAAAACCCGGGTTTAAACCTTGGTTGCACCGTACACTAGTTAAAACCTGGGTTTTTAGTAAAACCGCTTTTTGTAATACGACTGAATACGTCATACTTAAAACTAAAACAACTATAAAAAATTAAAAGCAATTGAATTCGGCACCTCACTCCTAAATTACTTACCTACTAAGGGAGGAATAGTGATAGCTCTAAATGTTTGTGTATAAAAATATTCTGATGTGTAAATAATTTCAATTCATACGTATTTTGAAGGATTGCCAGATTATAATTGTAAAAAGAGATTTAAGGTCTAAGGTCGACTGGTATAAAATACATAAGGCATTAAGTCCGCCTTTGTACTTGTGCTTAATTTAATAACATACTTCAAGGTTTGCGTTGGTTAGAAGACAGAAAATCGGTCTCGTCTAGCCAAGAGGTACCGTATTACCCAGTTACTGGGTTGTGGAGGTCAGATAGGTAGTCGCTCCATTTAATATACTTGTATTCAGCTGGAAACCGCCCCCAACACATTGATTGCCTTCAAATAAAGTTATAAAATTCTCATGTCTGTTTTTTCAGCGACATTTATCTGTGTGATTAAATCTAGATGAACTTCAAAAATAAAAAATGTTGCTACATGATTAGTCTCTCTCAAATATCTTAATTAAAATACTGACGAAGCCACATAGCAGATTTAGTTAAAAATACACACACATTCAAAAACATACACAGGTTTTTTTTTTATCCAGTACTTTCAACACAAAAATATTTTATACTGGCAACCCCGACATAAAATGGTATTATACCATCGCTCTTTCCATAAAATTCGTTCCTAAAAAACCCTAACATGAACTGCTACAAGCACCAAGCTACACTACCATCAAATCTGCGCTCATTTTTTACATGCTATTTTAAACATTACGCCTTTGTGTTAAGGTTTAAAATCTTACAGCCAAAAATTTTAGTGCTGGGGTTTATAAGATTATGTTCTGAAATAAAGTCTCACAGTGAGAGCTTTAAGATCATACATTTAAGGAACTTAAAACCACATTATACAGGGTCAACTTACTAGCGAAACTCCGTAGACAGGATAGGTATAATCTATTTTTTAGGCCCGTACGTATTCCAGATGCTCATACTCGACTACGAAAATCGAAACTGGCCACACCTGCTGACGTACTGTACTGATTATTTTTTGTACATCGATCGCGTTCGGTTCCGTTCCTAGGATATAGATGGTGATCTATCTATCGCCGTGGAACGGAGCCGAACGCGATCGATTTTCAAAAATAATCGGTATAATCAGATGAAAAACGCTAGTTACGTCGGCACGGTTTCTTTGTATGGGATGAGACATCTGTATGCTATTATTATATTATCTGTGGCGACACCTACCAATCAACTGCCAACCAATCACAACTTTCGAGTTTGGCACATGATTCTTCAGCTTGACATATGTGTACTCAATAGAGCAAGATCCCAGACGCCCCAGACGTTGCAGAATTCTTTCTACACATAATGTATGATAGGTATTGAATGAAAATTAAAGTCCAAGGCAGCAAGTATTCCTACGTTCAAAGTACATACTAACACTACTCAATCCACTGGTTTTGTGTTTGTGTGGTATGATCGTAATTTGAGCTTTTCATTTAGCATTATCGGCACTGGAAATGCACTGAAATCTAGAAAAATGCCTTTTAATGCCATATTGAGCTGTAAAGACTGTACAGAAAAAGTTGGCCGAGGCATTGGAAATGTTTTCTTTCATTGGTAAGTATTTTTTTTTATATAAATTGCGTGTGAAAAAGTGGTGGCACGCTTGGTTTTCATACAGATGGAGGGACTTGCGTTATCTAGTTAGATTTATATCTGTGGCGTCTGCGTAGTTCCGCTATTGATTTAATTTGACCCTGTATACTATTTTTAAAGGAGTTCATGCATAATTACCCATCATCTATAACATTTCACACAGAAACAGGACAACACAGTATAAAATTATAACACTCGTCATATAAAACGATATCTTCATGTAAGACCTTAGCATTAAAGAGATTGAGCTCAAATTCCCTTACCTTAGCCGCGAGCGCAACTCAATTTACATATCAATGGAAAGTAGACTAAAGACTATGTTTAATAAGGTCGAATTTCGCTCTGCGCTTAGTGACCAAACAATGAGGCTGGTGTTTTCATACCATTAGTAAAAAAATAAGTGCGTTATTGATATTAAATATTATATAATTTGCTTATTAAAGACTCAAAAGATTACGAAATATTTTTAAAAATAATTCCTTTACAGTTGAGTAAATTATATGCATTACATAGATTTTTATAAAATCATTTATTATTATTAACTAAAACCTAATTTGCTACTGATATACACAAGAATTAGCAAAATACAAGTACATAAGCGATAATGAAAATACTGAATAAATATACCTTAATGAACTCTAACATAATCAGGGGAAACTGCCTACAGAAATTATCGTCCAAGTATGATGATATTTGCGCACAAAATACTATTCACCAAATTTTAATACAATTACATTTTTATCAAAATGTTAGCAATATTTAATTGACCATTGACTTATCAGTCGTAATACATATTTTTGTGCAAAACAAATATACGGTCAAATTAAACTTATTGAAAAAATTACTAGCGCAAAATCTTTTGATAAAAATGTGTCTCTCAACATTTGTCGGCGTGGAGGCGCTCAAGGCTATAATAACAGCCGCACGGGTCGATTTTTAAGGTTAAGCAACGATTGAGGTCGGTCCGTGGATGGGTGACCATTTCAACATACCGAGATTCCTCCGTGTCTCGGAAAGCCCGCTAAGCCGTTGGTCCCGGCTGTCATTTGAAGATTTTTGACAGTCGTTACGGGTAGTCAGAAGCTTGAGATCTGACACTAGTCTTGCCAAGGGGTATCGTGTTTCCCAGTTACTAGGTTGTGGAGGTCAGATAGGCAGTCGCTCCATGTAAAACACTGGTACTCAGCTGAATCTGGTAAGACTGGAAGCCGACCCCAATATAGTTGGGAAAAGGCTAGGCAGGTTGACTCAACATTTGTCGAATAATAATTTGAAACGTCAAAACTCACGCCCAATTCCCATGAGGGTAGGCAGAAACTACTACTGAACGCCACCTCCTACGTTTTGCTAAAAATACCGCAGAAACACGCCAATTAAAACACCAGCCCCTTACCTAGACCGAGCCGTGTACAATACTGGCTTACAATATAAGTTAGTGCAACGACGACTATTCTAGTGAGCAGTGTTTAGGTGTAGACGTGGAAAAGTATCAGTATGGTCAGTATAGTGCTCATGAAGCACATCGATACTGGCAGGAGCACCGCGAAACGGAGGGACCTGCAATGTGATACAATGATGGATTTAGTAAGCAAAAATCAGAAAACTTTTTAACAAAAAAACAAACCCTAAAAAAAAAAACACTGCAAAGCGAAAAATAACTTTCTTTTCCAAAGTCGGTGTCGAAACCCGGAAAACAATAGGTACCAAAGACAAGTTTTTTTGGAAGTCAGTTTGTTTTTTTGTTAAAAAGTTTTTTATTTATCTCTTTTTAGTTTTGATAGATACCAAGTGCCATAAAAATCATATATAGCCCAAGTACATCTCATGACGATTGCAATAAGCCCAAACACGACTAGGATACATTGTTTTATTTCGGAGTTCGAGTGCCTACCTGCCGGCTTCATCATCAGATCAGTTCGATGGTACCATTTTCATCAGTACTATTTATTTATAAGTATTTGCTTCATCATCAACTATTCGAGATATCTTATACCCATAACATACTTAGCATTAAGGAGTTCCATTGGCCATCTATGGTCTTCTTCAGCAGTTCCACTTTACTAAATGATACTTTCTCAGTGCAAATGATTGCATTGTTGAAGAAAATACCAAAATCGCTATTAGTATGCCTATAATACTTGAGGAGATCCCTAGATTTCTCCAAGATCCCATCATCAGATCCTGACCTGATGGCTATGGGACCAACTTGGAAGTATACCCTAACAAACAAAAGAAGAATTTTCCAAGTCAGTCCAGGCATCTTTGAGTAATTGGGGAACATACATAATAAAAAAGAAAAGATTCCAACGAATTGAGAACCTCTTCCTTTTTTTGAAGTGGGTTAAAAAGTAGGCACAATTCAAGTGAAAACAAGTTTCATTTAAGACATTATATACGAGCGACGCGAGCACATTTTCCTCGCTTGTCTCGTAAGAAAGGAGGGTTCGCGTATTCAGCTCCATTCGCTCGCTTGGATCGGAAGCGCCCACAGCGAGTACTAAGTTTATTTACGAGCTAGGCGGTCGGAGTGAATCCCTTCACTAGTCGAGCTGGCGTAGCGATTACTTTCACCATAGTGGGCTCGCTTTGGTTGCTCGGATCGTGAGAACGCTTGGTTTGTTTTATTCGGCAAGAGACACGGCTCGCTTTACTCGCTTGGCTCGTGAGATAGCTGAGATTACTTGCTCTGTCCGAGAGGGCGCACTTAACTCGCTTGGCTCGTGAGAAAGGAGGATTCGCTTTTTCGGCTCGAGACGGCTCGATTTGCTCGCTTGGATCGGAAAAGGACTAGGTTTGATTGTTATCTATACTAATCTATACTAATATTATAAAGCTGAAGAGTTTGTTTGTTTGTTTGTTTGTTTGTTTGTTTGAACGCGCTAATCTCAGGAACTACTGGTTGGAATTGAAAAAATCTTTTTGTGTTGGATAGTCCATTTATCGAGGAAGGCTATAGGCTATATAACATCACGCTGCGACCAATAGGAGCTGAGCATAAATGAAAAGTGTTGCAAAAACGGGCAAAAATATTCCTTTTTGAGAGCTTCCATTGCGTGCGCTGCGTAAATGGTTTAAGTTACGCAAATATCATGTATTATGGAATTTTTTCTCTTTAAAAGTTCTAAAAAAAAGTCCGTGACACCATATGTCTATCTTTTAAGGTTGACTCACAATAGCAACTTTTATTTTCTAAATTTTAATTAGATCAACGCTGCCGGTAGAAACAAAAGTTGGTTGCATTCGTATAGTAGTATATTATTTCTTATTCAAATAAATAGTTCAACAAGTTGGTAGGTAGATAGGGTAGGGTAGGTAGGGTAGGGTAGGTAGGGTAGTGTAGGGTCGGGTAGGGTAGGGTAGGGTAGTGTAGGATAGGGTAGTGTAGGGTAGGGTAGTGTAGGGTAGGGTAGTGTAGGGTAGTGTAGGGTCGGGTAGGGTAGGGTAGGGTAGTGTAGGGTAGGGTAGGGTAGTGTAGGGTAGGGTAGTGTAGGGTAGGGTAGGGTAGAGTAGAGTAGTGTAGGGTCGGGTAGGGTAGGGTAGTGCAGGGTAGGGTAGGGTAGTGTAGGGTCGGGTAGGGTAGGGTAATGTAGGGTAGGGTAGGGTAGGGTAGTGTAGGGTAGGGTAGGGTAGGGTAGTGTAGGGTCGGGTAGGGTAGGGTAGGGTAGTGTAGGGTAGGGTAGGGTAGGGTAGTGTAGGGTCGGGTAGGGTAGGGTAGGTAGTGTAAGGTAGGGTAGGTAGGGTAGATAAATGTTTGGTCTTTTTATGGCAAAACAAAGTTTGCTGGGTCAGCTAGTACATTATATAAAATTACCTCCAGTAAGGCAGATGTCAGAGCGGCGGTTGGTGCTGGTTGAGTGTGGGATGCGGCACGTGCGGAACGTCAGCTGAGCGGCACAGCGCAGTGGTGACGTCAGGCCCGGGCTCACTGTCGCGCCGGACCTTGCCTATAAACACATTGATGTTTACTCAATGATTTTGTTATAGGCATAATGGAAAATTTATGAAAATGTTGTTTAACCTAGCCACAGCAAAAATACGAAATTTTGAAAATTAAGTCGTCGTCATCTTGGATTTCTATTTTGTCCCTATAGTCGTAATTAGCAACCCTAAAAACCATGAAAATATCACCCAAAAAGTTACTATATTTATCGTCGGCGCCATCTTGGACTTAGATATTGACCCCATGTTACCCCGAAAACTATAAGTCTTGATCCTCATCTCTGCCTTGCTTTAATTAACCGGATGAACACTGATGACACACTCAAAAATTTATAGTTAAAAGAATTACGGGTACGTTTCTTACACTTTTTATCTGGTTATATTTCGGTGAGTGTGCGATGGAATCGCATGATTAAATTCCGCCTAGCCATGGCCATAATCGGACTACAAGACGTACGACGATGAAGATATGGTGGGCATTCCTCCCATACGCCCGAATCTTTTTAGGAATACACTCATTATGCGTACAGTTAAATAGTGGAATTTCCTGCAGGAGTCTATGTTTCCTGATAGCTAAAACCTAGGGGTCTTTACGCCAAGAGTAAATAGGTTACTTCCAGGCAAGCGTGCTTCACCGTCGACCACTTCATCGCTTACCATCAGCCACGTGAGATAGTGGTCAAGTGCGAGCCCGTAAATAATAATATAAACGAGAGGAAAATTATGCTGTGCAGTCGGAGGATATGTTATATATATTTTTGAAATCACCACCTAAAACCCTTTATTTTAACACTATGGTTTTCAAAAAAAAATTGGGCCTCACAATATGGCCGCCCAATATCCGCCATTTTCAAATTGTATTGTAGCCAGTGACAATCGCAAGATTAAGACGAATCTATTGACGTAAGAATCATCAATCGGCCAACGCGTTTTGTCTCTAGAACGCCACATAGGTACAAATATACATACTTACATACATAGACTGATAAACACATTACCTTCCTTCGGCAGTCGGGTAAAAAACGCTGACATCGGTGGTGTACTGTCGGTTACGCGTACCACAGATAATATAATACTAGCATACAGATGCCTCATCCCATACAAAGAAACCGTGCCGACGTAACTAGCGTTTTTCATCTGCTTAATCTTCTTATTTTTGTAAGGACATCAATCGCGTTCGATCCCGTTTCACGGCAATAGATGGTGTTAGCAGCGGCTTGCAAGTAAAAGGGTTTACTAGGTTCGTGAATATTTTTTTAATTAAATACAGTGAAGGTTCGTTTTATAGTATTTTTTTGCACGTTTTTACAGTTCTTTTTGCAACTAAAAGCGTTACAATGCAAATTTTAACAATCGAGTGGAATGCCTCAGTAATTTAAAAATGCGCCATCTACTGGGAACAATTTTAAATGATCCGTTCAAATAATCTTTGAAATGTGAATTAAGAGCCCAATATTCCATAATTTTGTACTTAGGAGAGTTGATTAAACAAGAACATACAATTTTTATGTTCAATTCCAGAAAATGTTAATTTTACACACATTTTATTGTTTTTTGTGTACATGTCGCGCCATCTAGTGAGATTTATTTGAACCAAATATTCTCTCTTAGCAATGAGACCCCGTGCGCGTACTAAAATACTGCAACTGGTATATACGTCTATTATAAATATATAATATATTACTACAGGTCTAGCGCCTAACTGTGTCAGTTCCTGAGGTATGGGAGCGGTACGGGAGAAGTGTGTTTACGAAACGTCAAACGACGCGTAACTTCAGTTCAGTTGGGCGTCAGGCTTGCTGTCGTCAACACGTGTTAATTGGACAGGTCGCTTCAAGTAAAACGCACACGGCATTCGCAACCAAAGATGAGTCCTCCAATAAGGTCTCAAACTAAACAAGTTGTTTATAAAGTGTACGAATATTTTAAAACAAAAAAAAAAACGATCCCAATTCTGCTGAGTTTAAAGATGACATAATGACATCCGGATTTAAACGCTATTGAATTGGTATAGGGAGATATCAAGGGTGAGCTGGCACGACAATATATAAATTCAAATTTAACTGAGAAGAAACGAGCAGAGCTATTTTCTAAGTATTCTGTGGAGAAATGGCAAAAATATGCCAATCACACAAAGATAGTGGAGGAAGAGTACTATAAAGATGACAATCTTAGTGACGAGATCATGGATCAAATTATTATAAATTTACGAGATGGGGAATCAGATAATGAAAGTGATTCGAGCCATACATATAGTGATTCGGGTACAGACGGCGATATGGATTCAGATTAATCTAATTTAGAATTTCTATTGAAAATAATAATATTAAAAAAATATCATTATATAGCCACACGTTATTTATTTATTTACTATTCATTTTTTTACTACTTATCAATAAGCTTGGAGAAAACTGCGAGACTCGATTCCTGAACTACCTATTTATAATATTTGCCTACAAATTTGTACCCTTGGTAGGCGAGTACGACTCGCACTTGTCCGTTTTTTTGTTTTTATTGTCACACGCCGAAATATTTATCACTTAGGTACACGCTTGTAAATATCATAAGCATATCGTGAGATGTCATGTCACGTCACTTGACACCCCTCCCGTGCCGCTCCCATGCCTCAGGAACTGACACAGTTAGGCGCTAGACCTGTATATACGTGGGACACTCAGAAAGTTTTGCGAAACTAAAAAAAATTGTTCTATACGTACATATATTTTTATTAAATCTTTTCAAAGTACTTTCCACCAGCCTCTATACAAAGATTCATGCGCCTAAACCAGTTTTCAAAACACTTTTTCCAGTCCGCCGCAGACACCTCGTTTACAGCCTGCTCGAACGCAGCCAGCGCATCTTCCGGCGACGAAAATTGTATCCCTTTGAGCTGATTTTTTATTTTTGGGAATAAAAAGAAGTCACACGGTGCTAGATCAGGGCTGTAAGGAGGGTGACCCAGGAGTTTGACTGGCGTGCTGTCCAGGAAGTCCCTCGTTTTGAGTGCGGTGTGCGCAGGTGCATTGTCGTGGTGGAGCAGTAGCCCGCGGAGCCCTGTGTTTGGTCGCTTGTTGCTTATAACAGAGAAAACTTCTGGCAAACATTTGGTAGTATACCATTCGGCATTAATGCTTCTTTGATCCCGTAAGGGAATTGATACCAAGTGGCCAGTCAAATTAAAAAAGCTAGCGATCAAAATCTTACCCCCGCTTCTAGATCGCTTCACTTTGGTAGGCGTTGGCTCATTTTGAAACACCCAAACAGTCGACTGGCGCTTGGTTTCTGGGTCGTATTGATAAATCCAGGACTCATCACCTGTAACGATGTCGTAAACACGCCGAGACGAGCCTGCTTCAAATTTGTTAAGCATATCACGGCACCATTCCACCCGGGCCTGCTTCTGAGCATCGGTGAGGTTGTGCGGCACCCAGCGTGATACTATCCTCCTCACGCGAAGATGGCTGTGTAGAATCTCGTGAACGCTTCCCGATCCAATCTTCAATATGTGTTGAATCTCCTGATATGTAATTCGCCTATTGTCTTGGATTAAATTTTTCACTGCTAGCACGTTTTCTTCGGTAACAGCCGTCAAAGGGCGACCGCTTCTTTCGTCATCCCCCAAAGTTGGTCGACCGCGCTTGAATTCGTTATACCAACGATACACGGTTGCCTTGGAAGGGCCTTCATCCATGAATGCCATTTGAAGTCTATCGTACGATTCATCTGGTTTCAGGCGACACTTGAAATCGTATAAAATCATAGCTCTAAAATGTTCCCGGCGCAGATCCATATTTCAGTGAGACACAATACTTTGAATTAACTCGCAAAAAATGTGGAGGGAAATTTTGAAATTGGAACTTACTTATTTTTACTTATAAATAATCATATTTTCGAAAAACATTATAACTGGCCAGTCTCCCATATATAAAAACTTTTTTTCGCAATACTTTCTGAGGGGCCTGGTATAATAGTAAGTGAGTGAGCTAACAAAACTTATAGGCAAAAATAACAAGACGGAACTGTCACTGTTCCTCACCGCTAACCGCACGACGCTATCCACCGACGTCAGCGGTACACTTATGTCGGTCAGAACACAGAAATCAACTATAACCTACTAGCTGACCCCCGCGGCTTCGCTCCCGTCAACTGGCTACCTACCTACCATAACTACACTACCCTACCTACTGAAAAAAAAACATAAACCATCTACTAAATAGTACGAACAAAGCCTAAAAATTTGGTTTGGATAGGTGAGCCCGTTTTTGAGTTATAAAATTGCAACGAAAAGTGGCATTTATTTTTATATATATAGACTAGCTGCCCCGGCAAACTTTGTTTTGCCATAAAAACACCAAAAATCTATCTACCCTACCCTACACTACCCTACCCTACCCTATACTACCTTTCCTACCCTACGCTACACTACCCTACCCTACACCACTACTCTACCCTATCCTACACTACCCTACCCTACACTACACTACCCTACCCTACTACACTACTCTACCCTATCCTACACTACCCTACACTACACTACCCTACCCTACTTATAAACCTCACGGAGCCCGAGACCTTTCCAACGAATGCAAAACCGTGGAAATCGGGTCGTGCGTTCTGGAGTTATAGCGTCAGGGAACCCGAGTTATTTTTATATAGTAGATTACACTGACTAGTAAAGCACAGGCAGCCTGTCTGTTGGTTGGCGTGCAGCGACGTGTTGGGGCGCAGCTCCTTCTGCTCCTTGCTCTGCTCGTTCACGCACTTCTGGTAGTAGTCGAACTCTTTCACGTACCTGCAAAGGGAAATAAATTCATTTGAGCCCCCGATGGAAAAAGCGGGGTATTATAAGTTTGACGTGTGTATATGTGCATCTAATGAACCGATTTTAATTTAGTTTTTTTTTTGTTCTAATGTGATCATGTCGAGTGTTGTCAGGTATGTTTGATGAAAATCGGTTCAGCCGTTTAACTTTTTACTCTTTAAATCATGGTTTTCTCGCAAGAGTTCGTGTCATAATTACGTGTATCCATAGATTGTGTGTGATCGAAGCGTGTCTGTCTACTACTTGGTATATATTTAGTTAAATCTTCTTCTTGATTTCTTTCTTTTTCTTTACAAAAGCATGAAATAAAAGCTTTTTTTTTAACCAAGCTTTTTCGAATTCCTCTCAGTGTCTTTGTTAATATAGACAGGTGGATATGGGGGTGCATACAAATAATTGGTCAGCCATGTTTGAACCACATGCACCACGGTCTGCTAGCTGGGATGATGGAGAGCATCTTACCAGACAGGAGGCCACCGGTTGTCAGAGAGGTAGTCTCGGGAGGGTTGACTCAGGTGTCTCGCGCGACACACGCGATCATACGCGCCACACAGCCGCCACATGCACCAGTCTGCTAAGTTGTTAGCGTTGTGCAACTGAAAAAGGAACATATTTTTAGAATTCGCAGTCGCCAAAGAATATAGAGCCTAGATAAGGTGACATTATATCAGGCCTATGTCCAGCAGTGGACGTCTTTCGGCTGAAATGATGATGATGATATCAGCGTTGACGGGACTGGCGTAAGCTACCAAAAAGCTAGCGTCAATTTTGTTGAAAATCATCGAACCGCTTTAAAAGCGAATGCCACTTTATAGGCCGGTTTTGCGCTAATTATGTTTACCTTGTGACTACAGACATAAATCTAACTAGATGACGCGAATGTATGTACTTCGCGTGCCAAAAAACGGACTAAAGTTACGACAAATGATCGTAATCTGAACTTTTCATTTAGCATTATCGGCACCGGAAATCCACCGAAATATAGAAAATTTATGTCATATTAAGCTGTAAAGAATGTATAGAAAAAGTTGGCCGAGGCATTGAAAATGATTTCTTTCATTGGTAAGTATAGTACATTATGATACAAGGGTGGAAAGTAGTCACTCGTGTCATTAAAAACCCTCGCCTTCGGCTCGGGCTTGTTAATAACAGCTCGTTTGCAATAACCTAGACACCCGTGTATCACACGACGTTTTTCAATAAAGTTGTGGGCAATAGTAAAAACAAATCAAAGAAATAAATTTGTTTTGTCCATAAAATAAAATTATCGTAAGTCGCCATATATCTTTCTCGAGATTTTTGGGGCAAAATTTCATCCTGCGCAGTTTTTGCCTCAGATAAAATATCGGGCAAAGTTAATTCTATTTCATCACTTGTACTTGAACTAATTATAAAAAAAAATAATCAATTTATCACACTTGAAATAAAAAAATTCAGAAAATGGCGCGTTTTTGCAACTGGACATATTTTTTTTTACAACGAAAACAGCCTATACAGCCTATTCGATTTTTGACAAATGTTGATGTGAAAATAATTAAATTAAAACTGTTGATTATATATTAAACAACCATCTAAAAGACTTTTGAGAATTCAATGCTAAGACGTACGGACTCATTCATGTTTCCTCGTATAAAATCTATCCCATTTTATTCTATGTATGAAAACTCCTTGCTACTAAACTTTTTTAAATTGACTTGTAAATTTAAAACTAATGATCGAGCGCGTAAACAAAAGTCACGACCGCGTAACAGAAAGATGCTTGTGCAAAAGATTTGATTTTCGAATCATAACTATAGCCTCTGAAAGTGCGCCATGTTTAACAACTGTATTGAAATAGTTATTTATGCTACAAGTGCGGAAGGTAGGTGATTTCCGATGAGTGGCATTTTTATTCACGAGCGAGCGAAGCGAGTGAGTGGATAAATCGACACGAGTCGGAAATCATCTTACGTACGTGTATCATACAACATTTTACTATGCATTGTGCGAGGAAATAAATAAATTAATAAAATAAAATTAATAAAATGGCGGGCTTATTCAAGCGCGTTCAGCATATCCACAGATTAACTAATAGTTCCTCGGGCATATCTACTGCGCATATGCGAATAGCTGTCACATCGTAACGCAATAAGGCACGAGCAAAATATACGTTCTGCCAAACATATTTAATGAATATTTAAAATTAATTTATTGATCAAAATCTAAATCTAGAGTAATTAAAAACGCCTAAAATAAAGTATTAGTTTTATTTTACCTTTTCTATGAATGATAATCTGTACATAACTATTTTTTTAAACTTTTCTCTAATAATAAAAACTCTATGCGTCGGGCTGACGTTGGAGTTAAAAATTAAAAAAGTACAGGAAAGTAAAAAGCACTAGTGAAAAAGAGTGACACTTTCCGCACAGTTTGGCTGCTTGGAAAACCGCTCTTTTCGAGGACATGCATTGTAAAAATTGTTTTCAATACAGTTTCAGGCATCTTTCTATTACGCGGTCTTGACTTTTGTTTACGCGCTCGTTCATTAGTTTTGCAGTTTAGTTTTAAATTTATAAGTAAATTTAAAAAGTTTAGTAGCAAGGAGTTTTCATAAATAGGATAGATTTTATACGAGGAAAAATGAATGAGTCCGTACGTCTTAGCATTGAATTCTCAAAAGTCTTTTAGATGGTTGTTTAATATATTTAATTAACAGTTTTAATTTAATTATTTTGACATCAACATTTGTCAAAAATCGAATAGGCTGTATTGGCTGTTTTCGTTGTAAAAAAAATATGTCCAGATGCAAAAACACGCCATTTTCTGAAAATTTTAATTTCATGTGTGATATATTTTTTTTTTATAATGAGTTCAAGTACAAGTGATGCAATAGAATTAACTTTGCCCGATATTTTATCTGAGGCAAAAACTGCGCAGGATGAAATTTTGCCCCAAAAATCTCGAGAAAGATATATGGCGACTTACGATAATTTTATTTTATGGACAAAACAAATTTAATTCTTTCATTGTTTTTACTATTTCCCACAACTGTATTGAAAAACGTCGTGTGATACACGGGTGTCCCTTGTATCACAATGTACTATTTTAAATGGTTTGTGAAAAAGTGGCACGCTTGGTTTTCATACAGATGGAAGGACTTGCGTTATCTAGTTAGATTTGTGTCTGTAACTTTTTGACCACGTATAACTTTTTATAGAATGGTCCGATTTTTAATTAACAGATATTTTACACAAAATTATTAATTCGTTTTATGAGTAACTTACCTTGACAGGCTCCAATAGTGACAGAGCTATCTCGACGACTTGATCATCATCACCGCACACTCTGCCGACAAAATAAAAGATAATAAGATCAAGAAGATTTCTTCAAGGTCAAAGACAACTTCAGATTCTTCACATTCACAGATCATTGCGTGTTGAACCGATGACCGTTGGGGTAGACGTGTTCTTGAGCGGAAACCGCGACATGTTAACGCGAGGTGGGACACCCTCAGGCTAGGTGGAGCGACGATCTTCGCAGGGTGTCTGGTAGCAGCTGGATGAGAGTTTCCGAAAACCGAAATAATGGACTGCTGGGCTGATGATGATAAGGGTCCATGCCTATGTGAGCTAGAGCAGCGAAATACTAATCTAGGATTTCAAGGTACCTAGGACTTTTATAACTTAAAGTTGTGGTGACCCACCTGTCTCTTTGCTGCAGCTGGTCTATGACCCTCGCCTCCACGAGGTTCACGAGGCGGTTCATGCAGAGCCTGTTGGCCAGCTCCAGCAGTTCCAGGCACCTGGTAGGGTCTACCGCTGGGATCTTGTCACTGTAGATGTAGCTTAGCAAGATGTGGAATGCGTACATTTTTACGCCGGGGAATGAAATCTGGCGAGCAATACATTTTTGTTAATAATTTGGACGGAAATCTAAATTGCCATATTCATACTCCACGGTTTCGATTCGATCGAATCTGCATGTGGACTTAAAGGCAATATTTTCAACTCAAAATTGGTCTAAGTATGTCTATGTACGGTTCTACTCTCTCGCCATATCACAGGTGGAATCTACAAGATTTATCGACTAGATTTGGAGAGATTTTTGAGAAGTCGATATCACAGAACAGATCTATAATGAGCTGTAACAGTGAAAGGCATGGCTTAACTGTAAGGTATAGCGACCACCCGAGAGGTGGAAGGGAGTGGCCCTGGAACATTGCCATCATGGGGTCGCAGCGAGCCAACAACACGGCGCGGTGTGCCAGGTGGATGCCGTCGACAGCTGAACTTAATGCTGTATCTGTACTACTGTATACTGACCACGCGGGAGGTACTCTCGCGGAAGTGGCCCTGGAACATGGCCTTCATGGGATCGCAGCGAGCCATCAACACGGCGCGATGTGCCAAGTGGATGCCGTCGTCCAAGTCGAAAGTTACGTCGGCGAATAACGCGCGTTCCACGTACATGTCCCGTAGACGGGCTCCTAGAGGCTAAAGGGGAAATAAAATTACTAATTTTAGAAACCTTTTGTTAACAAGCTTTTATTCGTATTGCTCTTAGCAAAGCCTTTCATTAGATATGGGTGCATAAAAAATAATTTGTCCGCCATCTTTGGGAGTGAGACATATTGGATTTAGAATTATGGCACTTAGCTAACCATGCACTGTCATACATATCAAAGCAATATCAAAATTTCAGCCCAATCGGTTGGAGATAACTGTTTTAAAATTCACTTTTAATTTGACTCATCTATACTTCTATACTAATATTCTCTCCCGTCAACTAGCTACCTACCTACCACAACTACCCTACACTACCCACTGAAATAATAAAAAAAAAAAAATAACATAACCATTAAATAAATAGTCCGAACAAAGCCTAAACATTTGGTTTGTATAGGTGAGCCCGTTCTTGAGTTATAAAATTACAACGAAAAGTGGCATTGATTTTTATATACATATATAGATAAAGAGGAAAGATTTGTATATTTGTATGTTTGTATATTTGAATGTAACGAATAAACAAACTACTGGACCGATTTCAAAAAATCTTTCACCGTTGGGAAGCTACACTATCCCCGGGTGACACGGGCTACTTTTTACCCGACTGCCGAAGGAGGGTAATGTGTTTATCAGTCTATGTATGTATGTTTGTTCCTATGTGGCGTTCCAGAGACCAAACGCGTTGGCCGATTTTGATGATTCGTACGTCAATCGATGCGTCTTAACTCTGCGAGTGTCATAGGCTACATTAAAATTGGATAATAGAGAAATGGCGGATTTTGGGTGCCATATTGTGGGGGCCCAAATTTTTTTTTTCTTCCAAACCCATCGTGTGGGGTATCAAAATAAAGGGTTTTAAGAGGTGATTTCAAAAATATATAATACTTATATGTTTAAATGTATCTAATTCGAAAAAACTAACTAAAAAGTTATAAATAAAAAAACTTTTAAAAAAAAACAAAAAACCCGACTGCTTCAAAAGCGAACTAAAAAGTCGTAAACAAGGAAAAAATCATGCTGTGCAGGCGGAGGATACGCCAGATTTTGGTCAGCCAGCCGGCGAATATGTATCCTCCGACTGCACAGCATGATTTTTTCCTTGTTTACGACTTTTTAGTTCGCTTTTGAAGCAGTCGGGTTTTTTGTTTTTTTTTTATCTCTGTATTCCCCACGGGAACGGGAACTACGCGGATGAAACCGCAAGACCGCGAGGCGTCCGCTAGTATATACTAAGAAGACAAATAAATAAGCTTGTAATAATAATTAGACAAACTTAAAATAAAACTCACCGTATGAAACTGCAGCATGAATCCCTTGTCAAACAGCAAGTGCTGGTCCAAGATAAACTGGCTCAACTTGGTGAGCTCGTGGAAGCCCAGAAGCTCTGCAGCTTGTCTGATCTCCTGGTAAAGATGTAACGTTACCAGTCAAGGATGTGTCCAGTGTAACTTATGTAGGTCTGCGTTTGGAGACTATGTTTTCTGATCAAAGAAGTTTTGTTTGTAAATGGCTCAAAGTGATATAAGTTATTTTTAGATAATAACTAGTTGACCCGGCAAACTTTGTTTTGCCATAAAAACATCAAACATTTATCTACCCTACCTACCCTACCCTACCCTACCCGACCCTACACTACCCTACCCTACCCTACACTACCCTACCCTACGCTACCCTATCCTACACTACTCTACCCAACACTACCCTACCCTACCCTACCTACCTACCTACCTACACTACACTACTCTACCTACCTACCCTACCCTACCCTACCCTACCCTACCCTACCTTACCCTACCCTAACCTACTCTAACCTACCCTACCTACCTACCTACACTACACTACTCTACCTCCCTACCCTATCTACCTACCTACCTACCCTACCCTACCCTACCCGACCCTACACTACCCTACCCTACCCAACACTACCCTACCCTACGCTACACTACCCTATCCTACACTACTCTACCCAACACTACCCTACCCTACCCTACCTACCTACCTACACTACACTACTCTACCTACCTACCCTACCCTACCCTACCTACCTACCTACCTACACTACACTACTCTACCTACCTACCCTATCCAACCAAACTTTTTTTTTTTTTTTGCTTTTAAACCTTCCCTGTATTCTGTCGAATATAACAAAAAAAGAATTATTCAAATCGGTCCAGCCGTTCTCGAGTTTTAGCGAGACTAACGAACAGCATTTGATTTTTATATATATAGATATAGTATGTTAAATATTGTTATAATTCTATTGACCCACAATTAACATATTGGCAGAGCTTTTGCTACTTTTGATACAGAATTATCCTAGTACAAGCATCTGTACTAGGATTGTACCTACATTTAATTAAATATGACTCTAGGCCGAGTCTCTCACCTCTAAATTATCGCAGAATTAATGTGACAAAATTGTCAAGCACGCGTTCTCTGATATGATTGGCTGTTAAAAAATCACTAAACCAATAATAGCAGATAACGCGTGCTTGACAATTTGTCACATTAATTCTGCGATAATATAGAGGTGATGAGAGACTCGGCCTAAGAGTCATATTGTGTTTTAATTTTTCTGAGCCTGAACTGAATTGATAAACTAATTTTTTACTCATTTTGTAAGTTCCGCATTTAGGCACTGAACCTCGCCACATACCTTGCAGACCAGCTTATTTCACTAAAAAGACAAGTGTTTTTGAGTTCGTGGCGTGTTAAGAATAAATATATTAAGTATTATGCTGCCTCGAAAAATCTTTTACGAACGTGAGGAACTGTACACGCATATTATTAAAGAGTAAACCAGGAAATGCAAAAAAGGGGTTATAACAAAAAAATAATTTAAAGGCGTTTGAGAAGCTTCATTCACACTGCTATCTATAAAATGGAGCTTTAATAGAACTGTAAAAATGGTGTAAGTAGGTATGTAAACTATGTAGGTAGCTATAATAATATTAGTAAGGTGATAAAACTAATGAATACAAAAAAAATCTAGAGACATTGATACTGCACTTTCTTAATTTTTTCAAAGTATTAAATTTTTTCTTCGTAATGAGTAATAACAAAAATATTAAACCGACTTCCAAAATAAAACACTACATCAATCGGTGTTTTTGGTACAATTTTTTTTAGTTTTTGTCACAAACTTCCGTAAAGAATGTTATTTTTCGCTTTGTAGCGTTTTGTTTTAGAAGCAGTTTTTTTTTTTGAAAAGTTTAATTTAATTTTGGTACATTTATATTAACCATGAAAACCATTACCTCTCGCACAGAGAGGATGCCTGTGTCCCAGCAGTGGGGACATTATAAGGCTGATAATGATATTACCATGAAAATACATTTTAAGGATAACTTAAAAACTACTCGTCAGATCTTCATCATTTAAATGTGACCACATGAGATGCACCAGCTTTCAAATAAAAAAAAAACATCAAAATCGGTTCATAATTGGCGGAGTAATCGCGTAACAATCATACAAAAACATACATTCGAATTGAGAACCTCCTTCTTTTTGAATTTGGTTGAAAATACGGACTGTTATTGTTTTTGAAGTGAAATTTCTTTGGCGGCGATTCTATAAATAATCACGTTTAGGCATATTTCGTTACATGAGAGAGAAGAATGATATGTAACTCCTTCTTGCTCTGATAATAAATCGCTCTTATTCTTTATTTTATTAATGTTTTACTTCGATCATGTTGAAATAAATTTAGGTTCAGAAAGTGCAGTAAAAAAAATATGATAAACTACAAAGAAATACATCCACAACAATACAGGGTGCTGTTTTTATAATAATAATAATGGTCAAAATTAATAATTATGATTTTGTTTTAATGGTATAATTTATTGCAATAACATTTACCAGTAACAATCCGATAGCAGCTGACTGCAAAACATTTTTGTTATTATAAAATTATTAATTTTATATATTTTTAATTTGCAATATATTTTATTTGTAGTGGGTAATACATAAAATAGAAAATGGAAGCACAGTAGAGGAGAAAAATATTAAATATAAATTATTATAAAATTATTTTGCTGTCTTTTTACAAAAAAAAACAATCCAAAATCATACAACCCTATTAGAGTAAATTAATGTTTTTTTTTATTTATTTATTTATTCATTGAAGTTTTACAAGTTTTTTATCACGTTTATATAAATAATATAATTTACTTATTTTAATAAAAAGACAGCAAGAAAATAGCCAGAGTCAATTAATAATAGTATTAAATAATAACTTAAAATACACGTAATTAAATATAATTGATATATTTTTTAATAAATACTAATACAAAGCTAAAGCTAAATAAGTTTAAAATTGAATAAGACGTGGTTTAGTGATGAAGTAATAGATACCTAGTATTAGTTGCAAACATTTGGTAAATTGAATTGATTTCATCATAATATTGTTTGATGTTTCGTTTTAGCGTGGTAATAGCGGTAATTGACGCTTCCCTAATATCTTCCTAAGTACCTGAACTATGTCATTTTTTTTTTATTACTAATAGTTTTGCGCTTGACCACTATCTCACCTGATGGCAAGCGATGATGTGGTCGACGTTGAAGCTCGCTTGCTTAGATTAAACATATTCACTCTTGACTTAGGCCGAGTTTCTCACCTCTAAATTATCGCAAAATTAATGTGCCAAATTGTCAAGCACGCGTTATTTGCTGTTGAAAATTCATTCAACCAATCACAGCAGATAACGCGTGCTTGACAATTTGTGACATTAATTTTGCGATAATTTAGAGGTGAGAAACTCGGCCTTAAAGACTCCCTGGTTGTAGCTATCAGGAAATACAGACACCGGCAGGGAATGTTGAGGATCACAATAAATGACATTTCAGGAAGATCTTATATCTTTTTTTCATATAGGAGGTATTAAGTAGTACGTAATTAGGTAGTAAGGTAATAAAAACGGGCGAAGTGCGAGTAGGACTCGCGCACGAAGGGTTCCGTACCATTATCGCAAAAAACGGCAGAAAAACACGTTTGTTGTATGGGAGCCCCACTTAAATATTTATTTTATTCTATTTTTAGTATTTGTTGTTATAGCGGCAACAGAAATACATCATCTGTGAAAATTTCAACTGCCTAGTTATCACGGTTCAGGAGATACAGCCTGGTGACAGACAGACAGACAGACAGACAGACGGACCGCGAAGTCTCAGTAATAGGGTCCCGTTTTTACCCTTTGGGTACGGAACCCTAAAAACCACCTCAGATTTTCACCATGGTTTTCATATGATCTGACCATTGCATCAATTGCATGGACTTGAGACTTTGACCTATGAATTTGTTTCGATGTTTCTTCTCAGAGTAATCAGCCAGGAAAGACCGGACCACAGATAATATAATACATCCCCATACCCATCCCATACAAAGAAACCGTGCCGACGTAACTAGCGTTTTTCATCTGATTAAGATGTTTATTTTTATAAGTACTTCATCATCCACAGCCCGACTTCGCCCACTGCTGAGCATAGGCCTCTCTCTTCTCGTACCTATCACCACGTTCCCGTGCCAACCTCATCCAGGTTCTACCCGCAATGGCAACAATGTCATCTGCCCATCTCGCCGCTGGACGACCAATACTTCTCCTTCCAGTCCTTGGACGCCATTCGGTCACTACTTTACTCCACCTATCATCACCGCGCCTTGCCAGGTGTCCCGCCCAACTCCATTTCAGTTCCGAAATTCGCTTTCCAATTTCGGAAACCTTCGTACGTCTTCGGATCTCAACGTTTGGAACTCGGTCTATTAGCCGTATGCCAAGCATGGAACGCTCCATGGCTCTCTGTGCAACTCGAAGCCTATACACTGTATAAGTACTTAGATACAAATTTATAAGATAATAAGTATATAAGTACTTATATAAGATACTTATATATAAGATAATAAGTACTTAGATACAAATTTAAAAAATCGAGTGCTATGCCGCAGAAATTTAAAACCACGCCATCTAGAATCGATTTTAAATGATACGTTCAAATAATCTTTGAAATATGAATAGAGAGTTGATTAAAAAAGAACATTTTTTTTTTTTATTTGAACTAAATTTTCTTTGTTAGCGCTGCGACTCCGTGACCGGACTACTAAAATTTACAAAAAAGTATAAGTTGTAATAAAAGTGTTAATATAAAAGGAGATGTTCGATTTAGGGCCATCACTATGTACACTACATAGATAAATAGGAAAAAAATAGGGGAATTCCATAAAAATACTAACAAATTAATTTGAAGAAGGGTACAGGAGTAACAAAAATGATCATATATTATAGTTTTTAATTAGATAACCCTATTTTTAGGGCAGCCATCACAGTTGTGTTTGACATGACGTCTGACGACTTTGACAGTTTTAAGAAGTGACTTCTTTGAGTCATTCTTTGCTTTGACTTTCAATTGGATATGTTTCAGAGTTTTTAGTGATGGTTTTACTACTACGGACATTAATTGATTGCTTCTCTATTGCAATTGAATTAATGTTGTTTTTATTGACGCAGATATTACGATGACACGTCAAACAAATGTCATTGTCAAAATGACTTTCTGCGCATACTGTCACTGTCATTCTTCGCATACTGTCATTGTCAAAATGACATTTTTCGCCTACTGCTGATCTGACCCACCATGTTTAATTGTAAATTGTGTTGACAAAGTTAATTTGAGTTTACATTGAAACGAAGTGAAATTAAATAAAATTAACAATAAAAAACAGTAACTATAATATACAGCAATTTTTACATAAAGTGTACATAGAGCTGGCCCAGGCACCATACATTTCTGGAACATCTCCTTTTCAAAATAAATATCATTTATAAAATGTAGGTGAGTCAATGACCGCTATTATTGCCATGCTAAAACCGTACAGCCATTGACAATTTTTGCTATATCTTTAGCTCCAACAACTCAGTCTTGTCTCCACGAACTTTTTATTTCGAAATGTTAGTCTACCTTGTCTTTTGTCCTTCAACAAACATTTATTTTGTATCTCTCCATCACTAAACCTCAGATCAAACCTTAGGCCTACAGCCATAGAGCTCAACATCGACTGACCTGCTGCTTGAAGGCGCTGCTGTCCAACGCGCCGGTGTATATAAAGTTGACGATCTCTTGCATGACTGTCTGAGAGATCAGTTTGCTCATCGTGACGATGGTTTGTGTTTGAGACGTCGCGTGTTGGGTTTTGTCGCACTAGAATGAGAAATAAGATCAATAAGGGCAACTTACGTATTCAAAACTTTGTAAGAGGTATTCTTGTCATAATTATTATTGTTTTAAAGGTTTAGGACAACAGATGCACTGAAGATGGACTTTTTTTTTATACCTCTCCCAGTTTAAAGAGTGATTGGCTACTGCTTAAGAGGGGACTCTAGTGAGACTTTCTCCATACAAACACATTCTGCTGTTTTCTTCGTGGATAATGCCTCCAGAGCAATGATTTTTTTCCATAAAATCAAGGTCTAATTAATACGTGCCTGTATCATTTCCTTTTTTCCAAAACATAATCACAAAAAGAAATATGACAATCCAAAAATCCGAAAAAGTGCCCGTTTTTACCGCCATGTTCAGAAGACTTTCAGACAAAATTTATAAGTTTTTACCAAAAAAGGAAATGATAGGAGCATAGATATACTTTTCCTCTAAATTTTGATATAAGAATTTTTAAGATCAGACCAGTTTTCATGAAGAAAACAGCAGAATACGAAACGTCTTTTAGTCAAAGTTTTTGTAGGTAAAATCAGCCTGAGCTGCAGTTGTCCCTTTCGCACTTTACGGGGTGAGGTTGGAGGTGACGCGATGGCAATAGTTTCTTCAAATACCTATTTTTAAATTCCTGTTGACTAGAGTCCGCTCTTAACCGGCGATCTTGTGGAGACTAGTCTCCAGCCAGGCAAAAAAAGCTAAACCTAAGCGACCACGCTGAGGGCTACCCTCTGTGGGGTCGAACCTCGGCTGAGGGCATCGCTGGGGGGACAACTAGGGCTGGATCATGATTAAGTGATTTTACCGAAGATCTTGGCTACTACTTAACCGGGCGATCCTGTGGAGACTAAACTAGAGCCTCCAGCCAGGCACAAAAAGCTTAACCTAAGCGACCACGCTGAGGGCTACCCCCTATGGGGTCGAATCTCGCCTCAGGGCGTCGCTGGGGGGACAACTAGGGCTGGATCATGATTAAGTGATTTCACCGAAGATCTAGGCTTTTTTTTTTTTTTTTTGGGACAATCCCACCGCACTATTCCCAAACTACTGCAACTCCTGAAAGCCAGAATCAACAGTGGCGACCACCAGAAAAGCGCCGAGGCAATGAAGCTCGACGATGTCCCGGAGAATGAATTTACCTGTCTTGGATCCCGCAACGAAATTAATCAGAAAAGAATAACGGAGGAGTAGGAAAAATGTAAATTTCCACTTCCCTCCATATCAAGCAGGAGACAGAACAAACAAGGCCAATAGGCACAAAGGGTCATATACAACTGGGATAAGCCCAGTTGCCTAGCACCACGGATAAAAAAAAAAAATTAGCATTAATACATATTAATGGGTCCTAACATTGTGAGCTGTTATATTTGGTTCCAATAATAGGTATGGCAAAAACGCTTGAACGCACGGAAATTTGTTCTAGTTTCCACAAGGTCCGTATAGTAAACAACTCCTGATGCAGCCTGTACATTATTCAACATAATATTACGTTCATTCTGCCAAAGAATACACTCCCATAAGATATGATGTGCAGATTGTACATATTCGCAGTCAGATGTAGAACACTGACATAAAGGCGAGGCAACGAGCTTGAAAGAAAATAATTTACTTTTAAAGTTACCATGTCCCGTGAGAAATTGGGCAACACAGTGATCCACTTCCAGCCACGTGCTGGCCAGCCGCACGCGAACGGATGGAAAGAATTGGTGGAGGTGTCGGCCCTTGGTAGAATTATCCCACCTACATTGCCATTCGGATAAAAGTTCCTCCCAGACGTCAATAGGTGGTTTAAATAATCTAGAGATTTTCTCACGGTCACTCCGCGTTAAAAAGTTCGCGTCCGCGGTCTCTCGTGTGGAATAGTACATTGCAGCACGTCGCTGCACTTCAAGGTCGACCGGAAGTACACCAGCAAGTATCGGTAAGGCCTCAGTACTAACCGTCCTGTATGCTTTGCATAAGAATATCAAAGCCAAACGCTGACTTTGAAGTAATTTACGTCGTACCGCCCCTATGGTGGCCCTATCAGCCCAAACAGGCGCCCCATAGCACATACAACCCAAGTAAGTAGCCCCATAAATAGTTTTTAAAGTTAAAAAAGACAGACCCCACGTAGATTTAGATATTCTCGTTAAGGCATAGAAATTTTTTTTTGCTTTTTCACCGACTATTTTAATATGATCTATAAATGCAAAATTCCTCTCTAACACTAGACCAAGATAGCACACGGACTGCTTCCTTTTTACGGGAACGTCATTAAATTTAATAGTAGGACACGATTTAAGATTACCCTTCAAAATGAGTTGATAAGTTTTGTGCGGAGCAAAGGTCAGGCGGTTTCGATCGCCCCACTGAGATATTAATCGTAGGCAAGTGTCAGCCAAGTTCTCGAGTCCAGCTCGAGTACTTGATTGAATGAGCAGAAGACCGTCGTCCGCGTAACCGGTTAATGAACAGCCGCTAGGAAGCGGAATCGCGAGGAAATCATCAAAGCCTAAATTCCATAAAGGTGGACCAATAACCGAACCCTGAGGACATCCCATGGTGAGAGACTTCGACATGGAATGATGACCGAGTTTGAGTTTCGCGGAACCATTTAAAAAGTAAGAGTAAACTAGATTATATATATTTCTGTAGCAGCCCCGAGTTTTCATTTTAAGTAATAGCATTGGCCACCATGCGTTATCAAAAGCCCCAGAAATATCTAGAAAAATCCCAATTACGTACTTATGTTCAGATGTATTAACTATTTTTCTAACAGTAAGGGCCGCGTCTACGGTAGATTTTCCAGTAGTGAAACCGAATTGATTGTTATGAAATTTTGGTCCGTCCGGTAGCAAACGTGGAACGATAAGGCGCTCCAGGAGTTTTCCCAAAGATGGAAGTAATGTTATGGGCCGGTACGACTTAGGGTCGTCCGGGGGTTTGTCGCCACTTTTCGGGATAATTCGTATAAATCCGCGTCGCCATATACGAGGAAATACGCCCTCCGCAATACAACGGTTGTAAACGGTTAAAATCGCATCACCGGCTGTTTTACACGCTTCTATAATCATCCGATTAGATATTTTATCTTCACCCGATGACTTGTTGAGTGGTAACCTCTTGACAACCTTAATAAATTCGTCAGTGGATGGAAGGTCTGACGCTGGTGATTCAGGTGGTACAGCTGCCCACGCTCTGATTTGTTGATGGTAGTCGTTGTCACTAGCAAGCAAGTCATCAGGTATAAGAGTATTCAGCAAAACTTCAGTTGTTTCCTCAATACTGGTGGTGTGTTTATTATTTACTTTAATGTTCTGAACATACGCGAGGTCGACTGATCGATTGGCTTTAAACTCATGATATAAAGGAGACCACGGACCCTCTTTATCTAATTTTTCTACTATTTTACGCAATAAATTACCCTTAGATTTTTCCACCGATGCTCTGTAGCGGGACCTGGCAACTCTAAACGTATTTAACGCAATGGAAAGAGGGTCACCGGTGACCTTACGTTTTTTAAGCTTGTTAAGATGTTTACGCGCTCGGCGATAACTTTTACGCTGTTCAGTTAGGTAGTCACACCACCAATCACATCTACGTATATTGGTCACAGATCCACGACCAATGGCAATGTCAGCACAGTAAGTGAAAGTGTCTGACATAATTTCAGCACTTTCTTCAGCTGACAGCCCATCACGAGTGAAGTCTTTGGCGTGACACGCAAGAAGCGAGCTAAAGAATTCCCAATTAGCACCCTTACATTTATACCTGAAGTTACCAATGACATGTGACGTACCCTGAGTAAAAACCGGAACAAATTCGTACACGATCAAGCGATGATCACTACAAGACGCGTCCGGTAGGACACGCCACCTATCCAAGCGTACGTCTGCACTAGAAAGTGTGACGTCAATACAAGATTCGCCCATTTGGCTGCAAAAAGTTGGTGGTGCGTCAGGGGTATTATGAATAGACAGATTCATTTCAGCAATGAAATCTTCAACAGCGCAGCGTCGTTCATAATCCGTAGACCGAACTTTGCCATACCAAAGAGTCGAGGACGCGTTAACATCAGCGCCAACAATAACTTTGCAGCCCGCGAGCGACTGCAAGACATGACGGAGGTTATGTATATGAGGAGCAACAGGGTCTGAATATTGAAAGTAACAGCTCACAACGTAAACTTTAAAAGAAGACGATGAGACCTCCGCAACGGCACAATGGGGTGTCATAAGGTTACGCAAAGACGTTACTGTAAAGTTAGAAGAACGCGTCACGTAAATACCGGCTCGTGCTTTGCCATCCAACTGTACTACTTTGTGACGTAACCGCGCGTTTTGGTATTGTTCTTGAACAAGCACTATATCTAAGTTATAATCGATTGTTAGTTTGTCTAGTTCAGAAGTCGCCACCCTATCGTTGTGGAGATTTAATTGGCCTATGGTTAATCTATCCATTATTTTAGTAGTTGGTGTTGAGGATAAGTTGTTCGAGCCTAAGTTTATAAGTAGTACACTCGGGAGAACCACAACGTTGGTTATAAGGTCTCTTAGAACGTTTACACGCTACGCACGACGGTGTATAATTTAAATTGTCCTTGTGCGGGCAGTCTTTGGTTTCATGTGCCTCAGAACAATTAGCGCAGGTAGGTGATTTATTAGTGCAGTGTTTCTTAACATGACCGAACTGTTGACAATGGACACAACGAACCACGTCGACATCATCAATGAAACGGCAAGTCGCCCAATCAATAAATAATTTGTCTTTAGTTGAAACCAAATGTTTCCTGACCGAGGACTCCAATTCAATGCCTATCCATTTCCGGCCGTTGTCTAGCGAACGCCGACGTATAATTTTGGTAGATTTAATAAAGTCGTCTTCATTTAGTGGCATCTCGTCTTTAATGTTTTGACAGAATAATGCATGCAAAAAGGCAGTATCTTCCATTGAGGATGGGACGTCCTTAACTAAAATGCGAGGCCTACGGCCTTTTGGCTTCTCAAGCCGCAAGCCAGCGGACCTAATGGCATCGACCGATTGCAATTTTTTGATCTGAAAATCGTTAGCGACACGTAACACGACGCCAGACTTTGCAGCTTTTTTAACTCCTACAATTTGAAAGCCATCACTGGGTTTTATCGCTTTCATAAGCGCTTCTTTAGTCGCCGAAGAAGTGGCGTAATCATTTGATCGCTCATCCGTGGGGTAAGCCACGAGACACGGAAGTTTGGCGCGAGAGTCGACCACGGGTGCAATTTTGGGCAAACGAAGTTTTAATTTATCAGCATATGAAATATTACTGACATCAGACTTGGCAATGTTGATATCGCGTTCCGTATTGGCTAATTTAGTTTCGTTGGCGGATGATTTTATGGCTAGCAAGGAAACAATAGCCGTTACGCGTTGAGTCATGTCCATAATAGCGGATTTATTCGCAACATTAATGCGGGACCCTTGGTCATTAACAAGGTCGTTAATTTTAGACAGGTATGCGGACGCCTGAGAAACCAAATCACAATAATCGTCATTGCTTGCATTACTGACATTTAATATCGGCGAAGACCTTTCAGTTGACTCCGATGTTGGCAGTCGTTTTAATCTATCTTCGGGTGAAATGCAAGAAGGAGACATTTCACTAAATAGACGCCTGGCATTAGCGGAGGTCGACGGCGACCTTTGTTTATTATTACGTCGAAATAATGTTTCTCCACCACGATCAGGCGGGTCATCATTAATAGACAACATAGTTACTTAAAAACAAAGTTACAAATCAAACGAATAAACGTATTAGAACGTAAAAAGCGAAAGATTAACAGACGATAAATTATTTCGATGTACCCTCAAGTCTAGAAAAATAAATGTACTTACCGATAGCCGACGGAATTAACTAATAACAATTAAAAACGGACGTAAACACGTTCAAAAACTTACGATACCAGCACTTAGCACAACAATACACAACTTCAAGCAAATCACAAGCCGGAAATAAATTACGGAACAAAATAATCTCAACAATAAACAGGAGCAAAGCAGATCACCGCCAACCGGAGCGCGCGCGCGGAGGGAAGTGTTTCTTCTTCTCTTTAGCCCTCAGCGTGGTCGCTTAGGTTAAGCTTTTTTGATGGAGGGAAGTGGAAATTTACATTTTTCCTACTCCTCCGTTATTCTTTTCTGATTAATTTCGTTGCGGGATCCAAGACAGGTAAATTCATTCTCCGGGACATCGTCGAGCTTCATTGCCTCGGCGCTTTTCTGGTGGTCGCCACTGTTGATTCTGGCTTTCAGGAGTTGCAGTGGTTTGGGAATAGTGCGGTGGGATTGTCCCAAAAAAAAAAAAAAAAAGCCTAGATCTTCGGTGAAATCACTTAATCATGATCCAGCCCTAGTTGTCCCCCCAGCGACGCCCTGAGGCGAGATTCGACCCCATAGGGGGTAGCCCTCAGCGTGGTCGCTTAGGTTAAGCTTTTTGTGCCTGGCTGGAGGCTCTAGTTTAGTCTCCACAGGATCGCCCGGTTAAGTAGTAGCCAAGATCTTCGGTAAAATCACTTAATCATGATCCAGCCCTAGATGTCCCCCCAGCGATGCCCTCAGCCGAGGTTCGACCCCACAGAGGGTAGCCCTCAGCGTGGTCGCTTAGGTTTAGCTTTTTTTGCCTGGCTGGAGACTAGTCTCCACAAGATCGCCGGTTAAGAGCGGACTCTAGTCAACAGGAATTTAAAAATAGGTATTTGAAGAAACTATTGCCATCGCGTCACCTCCAACCTCACCCCGTAAAGTGCGAAAGGGACAACTGCAGCTCAGGCTGATTTTACCTACAAAAACTTTGACTAAAAGACGTTTCGTATTCTGCTGTTTTCTTCATGAAAACTGGTCTGATCTTAAAAATTCTTATATCAAAATTTAGAGGATAGGAGAGAATATCGTGTCCAGGCTATCTCTATCCATTCAAGGTTGCCTGGAAGAGATCGCAGAGCGCGATAAGGCCGCCTGTTTGTTTTAATTTTAATGTTTATTTTTGTATTGTCTTATCTTGGTGTACAATAAAGTAATAAATATATATATATAATATTATGTTTCACACCAACAGGTACACTCATGATCAGCGTAACTACATACGCATAAATAACGACAACACTCAATTAACACAATATCGCCACTAAGATAGGTCCGTTCTGTCCGACAGTCAAGCACCGAATGAGGGCGCTATTTTTTTTTGTGTTTGGCGTCTCGCAGGTCAATCTGAGTAATGGCTACTGCTTAACCGGGTATAATAAATTATTCCAATATTGGAGGAGAAAATAGGCGAAGGCCAAACCTCGAATTTTGCTTAACCTTGAAGATGTCGGTCTCCGGTAGAATCACTTAATTATGATCTAGCCCTAGTTGTCCTCCCAGCGACGCCCTGAGTTGAGATTCGACCCCATAGGGTGTAGCCCTCAGCGTGGTCGCTTAGGTTTAGCTTTTTGTGCCTAGCTGGAGGCTCTAGTTTAGTCTCCACAGGGTCGCCCGGTAAAGTTAAGTTAGTTATATTCAAGATAAGAATGCTTGGAAACAACATGTGCATCGCTGGGGGGACAACTAGGGCTGGATCATGATTAAGTGATTTTACCGAAGATCTAGGCTACTACTTAACCAAGAGATCCTGTGGAGACTAAACTTGAGCCTCCAGCCAGGCACAAAAAGTAATATAGTTTTGCAAACTGACAGCCCTATGTCTATCTCGTCTCATTCAGTCCATCCAAAGGTTTTCTGTAAGAGATTGCCCTGTGCGATAAGACCGCCCATTGTACACTTATCGTTATAAATATTTGGTCCTGTAATTATTTAAGTGGTGTACAATAAAGTATATAATAAATAATAATAAATAAAAAGCTTAACCTAAGCGACCACGCTGAGGGCTACCCCCTGTGGGGTCGAACCTCGGCTGAGGGCGTCGCTGGGGGAACAACTAGGGCTGGATCATGATTAAGTGATTTTACCGAAAATCTTGGCTACTACTTTAAAGTCAAATATATTTATTCAATTAGGCCAATAAACGGCACTTTTGAACGTCACATGAATTAAAATTTACAAGTAATAAAAAAAAAAGAAAATGATTCTACCGTGCATTCGGAAAGTAGATTGTTATGGAGAAGAACGCACAAGAAACTCCATACTTAATCTTTAAAAAAAAAAAATAGGTATTTTACAATATTTACATACGTACATACATTAATATATGTGAGGACGATGCACCCAGAATAGCTCTACACACTATACTACGTACAGGTATAAAGTATTAAAAAGCATTAACAGGAAAATAAGTAGGAACATGGTTCTCACATACCTACAAATATTACAAACATAGGTAAAATACCTAATTCAACAACAACGGAACAGTGTGTTAGTCAATTTCTAAAAAAATACAATGAATACAATAACTATGAATAGGAATATAAATTAACAAATTTGATTTTGTCTACACCAAAGATTGCCCTATGGAGCAGGACCAGCATGTTTCCAAGCATTCTTATCTTGAATATAACTAACTTAACTTTACCGGGCGACCCTGTGGAGACTAAACTAGAGCCTCCAGCTAGGCACAAAAAGCTAAACCTAAGCGACCACGCTGAGGGCTACACCCTATGGGGTCGAATCTCAACTCAGGGCGTCGCTGGGAGGACAACTAGGGCTAGATCATAATTAAGTGATTCTACCGGAGACCGACATCTTCAAGGTTAAGCAAAATTCGAGGTTTGGCCTTCGCCTATTTTCTCCTCCAATATTGGAATAATTTATTATACCCGGTTAAGCAGTAGCCATTACTCAGATTGACCTGCGAGACGCCAAACACAAAAAAAAATAGCGCCCTCATTCGGTGCTTGACTGTCGGACAGAACGGACCTATCTTAGTGGCGATATTGTGTTAATTGAGTGTTGTCGTTATTTATGCGTATGTAGTTACGCTGATCATGAGTGTACCTGTTGGTGTGAAACATAATATTATATATATATATTTATTACTTTATTGTACACCAAGATAAGACAATACAAAAATAAACATTAAAATTAAAACAAACAGGCGGCCTTATCGCGCTCTGCGATCTCTTCCAGGCAACCTTGAATGGATAGAGATAGCCTGGACACGATATGGGGTTGCACTTGGTGCCAATTTCAAAACATACAAGAATTAGGTACTAAGTAAAATTAGGTACTAAAAACAAACTACTAAAATAGATACATAAATACATACATACATCTAAATAAACAAACAAGAAAACAATACAGCTTAAACAAGGACAGGATCACAGAGTCAGGTAATGTTCCTTTATAAGTTTTTTAAAGACAGGCAACGACTGAGCACGTTTTATTGGGTCAGGCAATGCATTCCACAAACGAGCAGCCTGGACAGTAAATGATTTATCCAAGAATGAAATAGCATGCATAGGCATTTTAATTCGCAAGTTTTCTGATGACCTGAGAGATTTCGTGTGGGAATCGCAGATAAACTGACCGGTCCTTGAGGTAAAGAGGGGTGGAAGGAGTAAATAGCACATTGTACAAAAGAGAAAGAATATGAGCATTCCGGCGAAGGCGAATTGGCAAGCACTTGAGCTTTACACGGAATTCGGAAACATGGTCATATTTGCGCAAACCAAATATGAACCTTACACAAACATTTTGAACTCGCTCAAGTTTATCGAGGTGTTCTTGAGTAAGGTCAAGATAGCTGGCATCAGCATAATCAAGGATGGGAAGAAGAAGAGATTGTGCAAGCGCAATCTTGGTGGCAGTCGGAAGAAAATGCCGCAGTCTCCTCAAAGTTGCAGCAGATGCAAACAACTTGCGGCTAACTTCCTGCAGTTGGGCAGTCCATGAAAAGTTTTTGTCGATGAATATCCCCAAGTTTTTAACTTTCTTACTGAATGGAATAACTGAATTGTCAAAAAGAACTTGGGGAAGAGACGTCCAGCTGATCAACATCAACCACATTTGTAAGGAATAAAACATATTTAGTTGGTAATCCATTTGTTTGGTTTTAATTAACCGCTGATGGTTCTTAAGACTACATTTCAATTGTAAATTACCTTAACAACTCTGATGGAGATGATAGCAGGATGGTTGACTTCTCTGTATAAGTCTGGGGGCTTTTTACAGCTGTCGCTCAGGGGTAGGATCTGACATGAAGACCGACGCTTGATCTGATCCCATACCCTGGAAAAGAATATTGTTATTAGAAGTTCAATAGAAGTAGGTAAGCGGAGAAACAGACAGGGGCAGACAGATTTTTTTACACTATTTAGTGAAGAGATAAGGAGGAACAAAAGTGGTATCCACAACCTCACGGCTTCATTAAGCCCAAAGAACACCTGCCTCTCGTTCGTGAATAGCAGTGGCCTATACGGAATGCAGTGAACCGATTGAGTACCCAAGTAGGCCGCTGCAAATATAATTTGTCGAAGTGAGGGCTTTATTGATCTATTAAACACCCAGCGTGAGAGTGGTCCTCTTGTTCCGACTATGACCCGTTTGATGGAGTTCCCCAAATGTCCATTACCTGCACCCTATTGGACATGATCAAGGCTTCTAGTGCTGCAATAAACGTTCCTACCTGGGCGCTTCTTTTTTTTTTTTTTTGTGAATCATCCAATGACTCCCGCTCTGGGAGAAGTCGTTTGATGATAAAGCGCAATTTGATCAGGCGCGGGCGCCGAAATGTCGCGTCACAACCACGTCCGAGCAACGACATATCGTTTGTCCTAAAATACGCTTTATTTCCATGCATTTTGTTTAAAATTAGAATGGAATAGGAAGCCGCCCGTGCCAAGTCCGCGCCCGACGCCATTTCTATGGGGCCTGCGCCTACGGTGGCCAGGAATCGGCTTGCGACTCCCGACGCCCGGGGCGTCTCCTGCGGTGGATAGGGGCGTGAGGGCGTCTCCTTCACGACCTACTGGGCCCTAACAGTGTGATTGGAGAAGAAGAAGTGATATAGTTCGTACCTCATCTGCTTAGCCTGATCCTGTCGTATCAGATACTCGGTGTCTTCGTTAAATTCGCCGGTAGTCGCCTCACCCATACTGCTCACCTACAACAAACAATACATTTTCAACACACTCGAAAACTGGCCCACCCCCACTACTTTTAGGCTCACAATGAAGACGTGTATTTTACACTAGTGCGTAAAAGTGCGACGGCCTGCTGCCTTTTTCAAATATCAGGCTGATCACACGGCATCGCTCACAGGCCGACGGCCAGCAACCACAAGCACAAAGAACATCCACGAGCCATTTCTCACAATTTTTTTTTACCAAATATTATGTTCATGATTTTTTTGTTTGGGTGTGTTGAAAAACGTTGTTTGGACTGCTCGAATAGTCTGCCTCTCCTTCCTAGCACTATCCCAGTAGTGGTGATGAAATAAATCACAAAGTAATGAGTCTGTCTAGGTACGAACCCAGACAATTCAACTCCTTGGGCCGTAACCACCACTGACTGACACTGAACACCAGTAATCTTGTAGAAAGTACAGTACAGCAAGTAAATTTTGCACAATTATGTAATTTTGAGAGTGTGGGAGATATCTCACCATGCTGCTTTCACTGGAGCTCCTAGCAAGTTCAGCGGAAAGGCTGACGCAGTCGTTGGTCAGCAGACGGTGGAAAGCCTCGCAAGCTGCCGCCATCATAAACCGGTGCACCGGGAAGCCTTTCGCACCGCATATTATCACCATGTCTGAGAAATACTGTTGGAGAAAAAGATGGCTTAACCTATCACCTATAAAAAATATAAGGGCTATCTAATCCTCATGTGGTATGGTCACAGATAATATAATACTTGCATACAGATGAATGAAAAAGTGTTTATTCAGTGAATAAACACTTTTTCATTATTATTTTTTTATTTTATATGTATACAGTGTTGTGACTAGGCCCTGTCCTTGAAACATTTTTTTAAATTTATTTGTTATATCCTATAGGCTCGCGCTTGACCACTATCTCACCTGATGGTAAGTGATGATGTGGTCGACGGTGAAACACGCTTGCCTAGAAATTACCTATACACTCTTGACTTAAAGACCCCCAGATTGTAGCAGAATTTCCTACAGTCACGCAGTACTTAAACATGCGATAGGGTTACCCACCCTCACGCGTATTTATGTACAATAATATTTCATCTACCTACTGGAGTTTCTTTCTAATTTTAATAAATACTTATTAAAAAAAAATATTTACAAAAAATACAACCGACTTCCAAATAAAACACTACCAAGTGAAAAATAACTTAAATTTCGGAAGTCAGTGTTCTTGTTTTCGTTTTTTGACACCGACTTCCGAAACTGAAGTTATTATTCACTTTGTAGTGTTTTTATTTAGAAGTCGGTTGTATTTTTTGTAAAAAAAATATTTTCATTATTCACTTTTTAGTTGTGGAATGGACCAGTTATATGTTGGAGTTTATCAAAAATAATTCAATACTATTCAACACTATAGCCTTCTCTCTCTAACCATTAATTACATAGTTTATCATTTGAGCCCTTGTCACTGAAATGCTAGCTGGTCACGGTACTGTATTCCGTCAATCTTAGTAGGGACCACACGTGCTACACACACCTTTCCGATATATAAAACAAAGGGTAATTAAACTATTATTATTCAAACCCTAAAACAGTTATTTTCCTGGTGTCCACCTTATTAACCCTAATATTATATAGGCTTGGTACCAATAACGCCCAAAGTGAAGCCAGAATAGTAATCTATTCTGTACCCAATAACATGAAACTTAAACAAAACCGGTGGAATAAGAGTATACCCAGGTGAACTGTTTACACCAGCGCACAGTGTCCGGCGTAGAACAAGCCAGGTGGACAAAAGTCATTATCAAATTCCCGGAAATAGGTACTTTCTACCTGTAAACAACACCCCTAAATCCCTGATTCCAAGAATTGTTTACGTCTAACACTCCATACTGATGAGTCATCGCTTATCAAAGTAAGCTAAAGAGGTAAATGCAATTAAAGAAATATGTCAGTTGCATTTTAGCGACACTTGCACTAACATCTCATGGTGGCATTTCTTAATTTTGTGGAAAGTTTAGTGATGGATTTTACTTCTGAAGGTATGTATAACATATTTTTATTATTAGAATCTTTAATGTGTCATAAACATTCATTAAATAGACTATCTATGAATACACAAAAAAGTACAATGTTTTTCTTTGTTTTCAAACTTATCGAGCTTGGAAAAGCCATGTATCCTCTTGTATCCAGGCTGAATATTTGATATGTTTTAGCTGCATGGCTATTAATGATTACGACATATATTTTATGTAGCACACTTGAGTACAACCATTTTTTTTTTATTGCAGAAAGGCTTTACTCTGTTAACAAAATAGAGTTTTTCGAAGAGTGGCTTAAGCACGAAAAAGACGTAAGAAATGATCGTTTATTTGAGTTTCTTTCGTCTAAATTTGATTTCTCTGACATCACTGAAGACAGTCAAAGGGAAATTAAGGTGAAATTGGCCAGCATTTCATTGAAAATTGCTACCAAATGGGTGTCCTCGGGAAAGTCGAAAGAGCGTTTCCTTGATAAGAATAAGTTGTGGCTGGAAGGCGAAGAGATACAATTCTGCATACGATCGACTCAACCGCAACCTTCTACCTCATTTGCTGACCTTTTTCGAACCGAAAGACCTAAAAAAGTCTTCGAAGAATCGTCTTTTAAAACTAAGAAACGTAGAGTTGAAGATCTAGTTCAATCGCGGAGTGTTGGGGAATTAATTTCTGCTGCAGAGGTAGCTGCACGGTCAACTGGGCATAAGCACGTTGCCAGAGTTATAAAGAACATTGCCGAAAATCCAGCTTCTGCAAATGCATGCATTAGCTTCCAACAAGCAAGTGCTGTGCAAAGTGATAGACCGCTAAGTAGTGAAAAGGCATTAGCGTATTATATAGATTCAAAATCTACAACTCACACATACAAACAGACTAGGAAGTGGACTATGAAAGTTGGGCATCACGTGTTTCCATCATGTGAATGCGTTGTGAAATCAAAAAAAGCGTGTTATCCATCCGAGGAGCATATTGTTGTGACACAATCTCGTGCAGAAATTGAGCTACAAGCTATTTTAAATAAAAGTAATAATAATAAATACATAATATTATAAATAATATTAAAATAATTATATTATTATTATTTTTTCTGAAGCCGATGATTCTGATATTGAGAATTAGTTTTAATGTAAATAGATACCTACCTCTAGGTTAGATTTTTTTATTTTTGTATATAATATGCTAGTCTAAGGTTGTATATATAATTAGCGTCGATATTTGTAGCGAAAAGATATTTTTTTTTTTTGCCTGCACCTATTAGAAATCGTGTTTACATGAAATAAAATATTTATATACAATTCCTTTGCATTTTATTTATAAAAATATATCATAGTACTTTATAATTAACTAATTTATAGATATAGTTCCAAAACCATGAAAATATATTTTTGTCCACCTGGCTTGTTCTACGCCGGACACTGTGCAGCGTACCCCTTTAGAGCTTACTAGTGTGATGTTATGTTATGAAATGGTGCAAACAATAAACAGCAATGCGATTGCATCTATCCCGAGTGTTTTATAATATAATATCTCCAAAGTTCTTCATCAGATCTTGATATAAATTAAATGGGACCACATGACAAGCACCAGCTTTCAAATAAAGAAAGAATCGTCAAACTCGGTTCACCCAGAAACAAGTTCTGAGGTCACAAACATAAAAAAACAGTCGAATTGATAATCTTCTCCTTTTTGGGAAGTCGGTTTAAAATGATTTTATAGTGTTATCTTTCGGAGTTGCCAGGTAATTTAAAAAAAAACTCTGAGTGCGTTGTTGAAGAAATCAAGCAACCAAAAACAGCACAATATATTTTTAAATTTCGCTTTGCCATATTTCTTGATTATTTGATTAATTATATAAGAACAAGTACTTACACATGTACTTATTTCAATCAAAGTATCACAAATCGCACGCTTACTGCTTACAAAACCATCACACCGTTCGTTCGCCACTGCGGCGCATTCGCGACTGTTGTGTATCGAGTGCATGCCGAAATCGAGGCCTGTAGATTCCTACGCGCCTCGATTTACGATCGGCCGGCGCTTTGTGTGAAAAGGAATATCGCAGTAGGTTGCCGCTTACCGCTCGGCTCGCTCGCACGCTGGCCAAGTTATTAAGTGTACTGTGATTTTATGCAAAGAACGATGACTTCTAAACGATCTTATAATGAATCCTAAAAAAAAATACAGTTTTGTTTACGGGTGTCTAAATAAAGAAAAAAACAAGGAATCAATATTATCTTTTTTTTACAGTTCCGAATGATATTGAAAGATAATCTATTTTGTTGTATTTAAATCATTAAATAAATACTCTGTAACTGTCGCTAGTAGGTGCATAATGAGAAGGAGTTTAAAAAAAAAAAACCTTGGGGTGTCTTAAAGTACATACCTAAGGTAGGTATCAACAACAACGCAGATAGATGATGAATTTTATAGTAGCAGCGGTAAGCCGACAACCCTAGCGCGTCACGCCGCGCCAGACAGCAACAGAATTACGCGTCAGAAGAGAGCGGCAAGGTTTAGCTGAATATCGCGTTAGGCACTGAGCGCTTATGCGAGCTGAATTGCACTTTGTTGCTTACTGGCAAGAATCTCTATTTCTATAAATTGTTGCGCGAAGTGACTCTTCTGTACTTGTACTATTATTTATTCTGTGCTTTAATCAGCTAGCTTCTTATGACTGATGAAAAGATTAGTGGTATCAAGCTAAGCAATAGTGGTATAATAAAACTAGCTTTATTTTTTTATTGCTTTTTAGTAGACGACAAAAGTGAATAACCTCTATGACCTCTCCAATGCATTTGTTGCATGCAGACAAAGCAAATAGAGGTCATTCAAGATAATAATACACTTTCAGAATAAAACCCTATAACTTTTTTAACCGACTTCAAAAAGGAGGAGGTTCTCAATTCGACTGTATTTTTAGGGTTCCGTAGCCAACTGGCAAAAACGGAACCCTTATAGATTCGTTATGTCTGTCTGTCTGTCCGTCCGTATGTCACAGCAATTTTTTATCGAAACTGTAAGAACTATGCTGTTGAAACTTGGTAAGTAGATGTATTCTGTGAACCGCATTAAGATTTTCACACAAAAATAGAAAAAAAAAAATGGGGGTCCTCATACTTGAAACTGAAACTAAAAGTATTTTTTTTCTTATCGTATCTATGGACAGGCCTTCAAAAATGATATTGAGGTTTCTAATATCATTTTTTTCTAAACTGAATAGTTTGCGCGAGAGACACTTCCAAAGTGGTAAAATGTGTCCCCCCCCCTGTAACTTAACTTCTAAAATAAGAGAATGATAAAATTAAAAAAATATATGATGTACATTACCATGTAAACTGCCACCGAAAATTGGTTTGAACGAGATTTAAGTAAGTAGTTTTTTTTTCAATACGTCATACATCGTAAACCACAATTTACCAAGTACGGAACCCTTCGTACGCGAGTCCGACTCGCACTTGGCCGGTTTTTTTTAATGTGTTTTTCCCCAGAACTATTTACTAGGTGAACCGAATTTGACGTTTTTTTTTTATTTGAAAACTGTTGCTTCTCATGTGGTCCCATTTAAATTAGATCAAGATCTGTTGTAGAACTTCGGTGATATACAACAGAAATCTTCAATAAATGACGGCAACACTCTCGGGGATAACATAAAATCACGCCGATACGCTCTAAAGGGGTACGCATATGTATACAGTTCACCCTGGTACACTCTAATTTTAGCGGTTCAAGTTATATTCGGGTAATCTATTTTGGCATAACTGTGGGCATTATAGATATGTGACACAACTAAAAACTTTTTGGCAAAAAAATTCAACCAACTTCCAAACAAAAAACTTTTTGACAAAAAAATACAAACTACTTCCAAATAAAAACCACTACAAAGTAAAAAATAACTATAATTTCGGAAGTCGGTGTCAAAAAACGAAGAAACAAAAACAAAAACACCGACTTCCGAAATTATAGTTATTTTTTCTTTGTAGTGGTTTTTATTTGGAAGTCGGTTGTAGGTATTTGTTTGTCATAAAGTTTTTTGTTTCATTCAATTTAACAAAAATAGTATTACGCCTGTAGGTATTACCCAAGAGGCAGGCAGAGGTGCACCTGTTACAATTAATTATTATTTGAATAAATAAAAAAAAACTACGAACGCATATTAAAAGGGCAGGGGTCATTGGGCGTCAAAAAATACGTCCATATCGCTGTCAACGTTAAAAGTGCCCAGAACGCTGGCAGCATTGCCTCGAATTTTTTGACGCCAATGCCCCTGCCCTTTTTATACGCGTTCGTAGTTTTTTTTTATAATTAATTTCGATTTCTCACATTGTCGTTTAAAACTACATAGAAAAGTGTTACATCTTACTTCATTTACCTGTTGTCGCATAAGAGTGGTCATGTTCTCTAGGTAAGTGCTGTTCACGACTGCTACTTCGGGCTCCATTGGGCGGGGCGGTCGGAACGGTGCCTATGGACAAATAAGTTAGGTCATACAAGGAAGACACTGTTACGGATCCCCTTACTTTACAAATGTGACAAGTTGACTTGGATAATTCATTGGCAATCTGCCTCAGAAAAAAGGACAAAGTTCGTCGGCTCATCTCACCGCGCTGTCGCCTCTGCATGACACTGTAAGGATAGAAAAAGTTCGATGGCTCGCTTCACCGTGCTGTCGTCTCTACATGACACCGAAAGAATAAGCACATTTCGACGGCTCGTCTCACTGCGCTGTCGCCTCTACATGAAACTGGTAGAATAGTCGGCATCAGCTCAGTTGCCAAAAAAGAAAAAATATATATAAATATATATTTTCTACTAACTTCTGTCAGCGACTTCGCCCGTTTGAAAGTTGGAAATCATCCCGAAGGAACGTAATTCTGTGATAAAAAGTATCCTATGTCCTCAAAGTCAAATATATTTAATTCAAGTAGGCGGCACTCTTGAACGTCAACAATTAAAATTTACAAGTAATAAAAATTTATTCTACCGTCCATTCGGAAAAGTAGCTTGTTATGGAGAAGAACGGACAAGAAACTCCATACATTATTTACTTAAGGACATACATTAATAAATTCATATATGTGAGGACGATGCACCCAGAATAGCACTACACACTATACTACGTACGGGTAAAAAGTATTAAAAGTAATTACACATGCACTGTGCAGTTATATAATAGATACTAAAAAAACATTAACATCGTAACCTAAGACATGGTCTCTCCGTGTGCCAAGTTTCATTCAAATCTATTAAGACGTGAAAAGGTAACAGAACCAGTATCACTTTATGGAGTCTTGCTCTGTAAAGTTTTATTGGATCTGTTACCTGATAGGCAACAGATATAGCGTATATTCTGCTAGTGTCATGTGGTGACGGCAGCACTGTGAGGTGAGCCGTCGAACTTTGAACTTTGTGGTATATCTATAATGTTAGGATACGTAAAAACAATACAATGACGATAGCACTTACCGACGGTGAGCGCGCGGTACTGCGCAGTGAGTTCTCATGCGACTGTTACTACTCACCCACCAGCACACAAAAGAGTTCATCTCATTATTATTACTACTCGCAAAACCGGTCTCTGCACCCTCTTCAAGTTGGTCATCCAGAACTGCTGCTGCCTCCGGGCTATCAGGGCAGCTCTGATGGCGTTCTCAAACACCTCGTTGACTCAGTAGTGAACGCTAAGGTGCTCTTGCAGTAACTTAAACCTTGTGTTCAAGACCTCAAGGATCGCTATCGAATGACTCGTATACCTATATCTATTTACACTTCACCTACGTGTGAAAGCGGCCTCTGCACCCTCTTTAAGTTGGTCATCCAGAACCGCTGCTACCTCCTAGCTAACAGGGCAGCTCTGATGGCGTTCTTAGTCACCTCGTTGACTCCGTAGTAAGCTCTAAGGTGCTCTTGCAGTAGCTTGAACCTTATGTTCAAGATCTCAATGATCAATATTGAATTTTCCGTTTGCCTATTTCAATTCCCACTTCACCTACCTGTAAAAGCTGCCTCTGCACCCTCTTCAAGTTGGTCTTGCAGAATCACTGCTGTCTCCGGGCTATCAGGGCACCTCTGATGTCGTTATTAAACACCTCGTTGACTGCGTAGTGAGCGCTAAGGTGCTCTTGCAGTAACTTAAACCTGGAGTTCAAGACCTCAACGATCGATATTGAATTTTCCGTATGCCTATTTCAATTCTCACTTCACCTACCTGTAAAAGCGGCCTCTGCACCCTCTTCAAGTTGGTCATCCAGAACCGCTGCTGCCTCCGGGCCATCAGGGCAGCTCTGATGGCGTTCTCAAACACCTCGTTGACTCCGTAGTAAGTGAACACCGATGTCTCGTAGTAGTATATGCCGAACTCGTGAGCCAAAGCCCGCCCTTGGTCTGGCATTACTAGGTCGCTTTTTCTTGGGGCCCTACAAGAAAGATTTTTTAAAGGTAAGAGTGTTTTTGGGACAATTTTTTTCGGCAAAAGTTCGGCAATGGGGCGCTCAAGCTTGGCTCAAGAGGACAGTCTCCAGCATGGCTCTCCCGGCTAGCACCCAGCTAGTCGTCAAGAGACAGGCAGAGCTGCAGAAGCAGGTGTGGTGCGGAATCACGATCCCAGACGACAGAAGGGTTTACAAGGACGTGACCATAGTAGGTATAACTCTATGGTACCAGAACCCCTTTGTCGACATCTAGAAGTGGGTGCTCCTGCGTTCTGAGAGGCAGAAGGCGGTCTGGTTCGTGGTGCTGGGGGTTCCCGAGGTCCACATCCCGGCCTTGATGGACGCCGAGCGCAGACTGTCATTCGGTCTGGGCTCAGTGTACATCAAGCTCCAAGGAACGAACGGTTCCCCATGTTGTAGGATATCAAAGTTTTTTTTCAGACCGACTTAAAAACTACAAGGTCTAGCGCCTAACTGTGTCAGTTCCTGAGGTATGGGAACGTTACGGGAGGGGTGACAAGTGACGTTACATGACGTGTTCTAACTGTCTCGCTATACACGTGATACATTTTAATGCAGATATCTCTTACGATATGCTTATGAAATTTACGAGCGTGTACCTAAGTCAAATTGATTAATATTTCGGCGTGTGACAATAAAAACAAAAAACCGGACAAGTGCGAGTCGGACTCGCCTACCAAGGGTACAAATTTGTAGGTAAATATTATAAATGGGTAGTTCAGGAATCGAGTCTCGCAGTTTTCTCCAAGCTTATTGATAAGTACTAAAAAAATAAATAGTAAATAAATAAATAACGTGTGGCTATATAATAATATTTTTCTAATATTATTATTTTCAACAGAAATTCTAAATACGATTGATCTGAATCCATATCAATCGTATCGTATCGTACCGTCTGTACCCGAATCACTATATGTAAGGCTCGAATCACTTTCATTATTTGATTCCCCATCTCGTAAATTTATAATAAATTGATCCATGATCTCGTCACTAAGATTGTCATCTTTAAAGTACTCTTCCTCCACTTTATTTGTGTGATTGACACATTTTTGCCATTTCTCCACAGAATACTTAGAAAATAGCTCTGCAAGAGCTCGTTTCTTCTCAGTTAAATTTGAATTTATATATTGTCGTGCCAGCTCACCCTTGATATCTCCCCATACCAATTCAATAGGGTTTAAATCCGGATGATAGGGTGGCAAATAAAGAACTGTATGACCCTTTTCTTTCAATATGGCATCAATTTTGAAATTTTTTTCTGGTTTATTTCGTATTATTAACTCTACCAAATGCCTTTTTTTCATCGCTTTAGTGTATTCAATATTACGCCCCTTTAACCAATCCTGCATTTCCTTTTTCAAGGATAACATCGTAGGTGGTTTATCCACCTCATTGAAATGGTATTTCGCGTTATCCATAACTATTACTGAATTAGGAGGAAGGCCAGGCAAAAGTTTTTCGCGAACCCACTTTTCGAAATATTTGGAATTCATATTTCCCTGATAATCTTCTGTATTTGTATTTGGTTTGAAAATGATTAAAGCGTCATCGACAAATCCTGAACTTCAGCATGCACGATGACCAATCTATTTCCTTTACTAATAGGAGGCACCTCTTTCAGTATCTGATTGCCAACACGTTGACACATTATGGGATTCATGCACGTAAGTTTCATCTTGAAAAACGAAGATCTTTAAACTCAGCAGAATTGGGATCATTTTTTTTTGTTTTAAAATATTCGTACACTTTATAAATTCTTAATAAAGAATTATAATTGCAATCAAACCCACACTTTTTACAAGCTTTTTACTAACTTGCAATGTACTTATGTAGCTTGTATATAATGCTTGTATATGTATGTATGAACGTTCGGGTCAAATCTTGCTACTGAATTTTTAAGCAGTTTTCCTCAACCAATTAAGATAAAATTTTGAATACACATATTTTGGTTTGGATGACAATGCACGGTAAGCTTAATTTTTATTTATTTATTAATAAAATATTTTATTTACAGATTAGTATTTTCAGATAAAAATATTGAATATTGGTGTTTGTGACTTTTGTCTTACCTTATGAAAGGACTGCGATCCTTACAGTAGTTCAAGTAGGTCTCATCTCTGTACATGTAACGAAGATCGTTTTTACATCCAACTAATAATATTGGTGTGTTTGGGCAGAACCGTCTGGAATAAATGCACTAAACATAATATTGTTGTCAATTGTAATATTTATTTATTTAATATAATATTTAAAAAATTATAAGATACTATACATAGACTTACATGTACATGTTTGTATTTTGCAAAATATGTAGTTTTAAATACACATAGAGTATTGATGGCTGGGACTAAGAAGGTTGTAAGATCAGATTACAAAAAGTTCCTTCTTACCTTATCTCAGGGTACCACATAGCTCCACAATTTCTCAAAGATATTGGGTTGGTTATTGAGAAACATAGAAGAACCACATCAGACCTAAAAGGATAACAAACAGTTAACTTCTGTTAAATATCTCATATAAAAGTCAAGCTACATAAGACCAACAAAACCGGCCAAGTGCGAGTCGGACTCGCGCACGAAGGGTTCCGTACCATTATCGCAAAAAATCGGCAAAAAAATCACGTTTTTTTTATGGGAGCCCTACTTAAATATCTATTTTATTCTGTTTTTAGTATTTGTGGTTATAGCGGCAACAGAAATATATCATCTGTGAAAATTTCAACTGCCTAGCTATCACGGTTCATGAGATACAGCTTGGTGACAGATGGACAACGGAGTCTTAGTAATAGGGTGCTTTTTTTACCCTTTGAGTACGGAACCCTAAAAAGTGAAAGAAGTGTAAGAAGTAATAGGAGTATTTTTTTCTTTTAATATTCTAAAGATAATAGATGCAGATGATGAAGCACCTCAGAAGTTTCAACGGTACCTTCCATAGGCGAATCTCCTGTCCTTCTCATGGTCACCAAAGGTGTCCCACAGACGAAGAGACACATTGACACCATCTACCACTTCCCAAGATCTTTCTAGAACCTGGTCAGGAAAAATCAAAATTAATACTTTGTTTATTGGCAGGTCCATTGTATGCTTTGATCAATAATACATTGTATGTGAAAACAAAAACACTGAAATTGCCTTAATTTATATCAAACAGACATCAAAAACTTTTGTGACTTGTTGTATTTTTTCAGTAAAAAGGAAATTCACACAGTTACATTCTGTTAGCAATCTCTCAATTGTGAATTAAAATGATTTACATGCTATTAGCATCCGTAAATCCATTATTACCTTAATTAATAATAGCACACTATTCAAGACTTGGAGTTGGCACATCAACAGTTGTTATAAATATAGAAAAAACACTGCTTGACCCAGGCATGGAACCCAGGACTTCAGGCTCAGCAGTAGTCCTTGCAACCACTAGACCAGGGCTTCCCAAACTTTTTTACATTGTGACTCCCTTGACATAGCATATTTTTTTTGTGACGCCCTTTGTATCTTAATAACTAACTGTGTTTTTCTTGTTGCTTGATAAAATGTTGCTTATTAGGAAAAAATCGGCTCGCTTTTTTGATCATATCTTTTCAAATCGGAGCCAAAGTTTTTAAATCCTCTCCTAGATTCTCAATTGATTTGTAACTGTACTAGGTCATAGATAAAAAATCTTCAAGATCTAAAAAAAAATCCTCTTACATCCTTATATATCCGGTACTGGTCGATAGCCCACACAGTAGGCACATGTGTGGTCATCAGCTGTGACAGCGACACATGCTTGTTGCAGGCACGTGCGCATATGAGACGTGTCTTGCCAACCGCTGTGTCGCCTACCACCACGCATTTCACCAACTCTTGATGGGGCTGCTCGTTGTCCATTATCTGAATGGGATTATTAAGTTGAGTTGAAGAAAGATGAAACCTGGCAATACAGGTTTCTTTCCAGAACATTAATCCACAACAATTGATGCTGTGCTTTTATCAGAGTTCTATTTTGTAAGGGTATTGTCCAGTCCATTATATTTTACTACATCTGGATTTATTAGGCTGAATACCTAAATAACGTTATAGTACATTAACAAATATACACATTACCCTCCTTCGGCAGTCGGGTAAAAAATTGTTTTAACTAAAAATGTTGTTCACAGCAAGTTCATCATCTTTATCTAGTTAAATTAGGAACAACTTCTAGTCAAACCTGATGATATGTAAATCAGAGCAGGTGGATGATTTAAATATTGTTGTGTTATTAACGTAAGCAAAGCCACTTACCAAAATAAATTTCAACTGAACCCATTTTAAGTTTATTAAAATCACATACAAATATTTAGGTAACGGTTTCTATGACTTTCTATAGAGTGGACAAAGAAAATCTGAGAAAAAATTAAGATTCAACACTGAAATAACTCGTAATTTCACACAACGATTATAACCCAAGGTATTCCAATTTAATTATGATAGTGCACTAGTTTAATTTACTTGTAATTAACTAAAATTACGTTAGAAAAATATAATAAAACATAAGAAAAATGAAAAAAGAACTATAAACTAACTAATTACGATCAAAACAAAATATTCGAATTGCGAAAATCAAAAAGCAAAAACAAACATCTGTCAGACAAACTGGCAGACTGTCAAAATAATTTTGACAGCCAGTAACATTTTCCAAAAATTACATCGCGTTCAAAATAATTGTTGACATCTTGACATCTCAATTTATTTAATTCTTTCTTCTTTGATTTTATCAGCTCAACTCTCAAGTCCAATCGTTACGATTTTCTTGAAAAGGCATCGTGAACATATTTTATGAGGACCACCGGGCTTTATGAGTTTATGACTATGCAGATTCATTTTATAGCCTGTAGATTGTATAACATAGGAAAAGCCCTCAAAATGTCGCATAGTTATAACGTTAATGATTTTCTTCTCATAATAATACGTTTCAAACTAAATAATAATCAAAACCACATTCATAAAATTGATAGAATGATACGGCAAGACTTTAATTCACTTACGTTTTCTTCAATGAATTCTTAATTGATTCATACACTTTGAAAACCTTTGTGCCCACTCAAATCATTTGAACATCATCACTCACTAACACTAACTAATGATCACTAGTACAGAACGAAATCTGCATTACGTCGTTTAGATAGATATTATTGCAAAAAAGATTATCTTTTCACGATATTTGAGGCAATGGAGTGAAGTTGATTTTGTAGCATTGCAGTGATGTGCGCATGTTGGACGTCTTGCGCAGAACTGTGAGAACTCGTACAGGGCAAGTTCATTTTAATTTTGTTATTGACAATTTTAAGTCAACGAACTTCGCCGCTATTATTGAACTTTTGTATGTCTATATTATGGCAGCGGCTCAATACTCACAATTACAGTCTACAAAGAAACTCGTACCAATTGTTAATAAAATACTTCCTTTATAATACGGATGCGTTCATCATTGCGTTCACATACAAAAGCCCCGAGTATCGTGTATATTGAAGAGCCCGAGTATGTTTAGGTACTCCAAGACACATTTATGATATATTTTAGTGCATATAGTCTTAAAACTCTGTAAACTATTAAATTACACCAGGAAATGCCCGATTTCGTGTAGTGTTAGTGCCTACTCATTTGTACATAGCAATTTTCTGTGATAGCAGCAATAATTTTTAAGGCGCTTTTAACTCGGGGACCTCAACCAAATATTGATTTAAAAATAATGCTATAAAAAATAAAAAGAATTAAGCTACAAGGAGGTTGCATGTAGCACATTTAGGTGATGTATTACAACTTTTTGCAGTTTAAGATTTTCTTCTTTCAACTGCCCTTTATTTATTGAGAAAAGAAAAATAATTATGTTATATCTTCTGTCAGGTGTATATTGAGTGGGCCTGATAATTAAAAATAACAGCTAAAATGTGTTTCGTCTATACAAAGACGAGAATTTTAGCAATAACAACTAAATAAATAAAAAGCCATTCAACATGGCTTTTTTCGCCCTTCTTTGGAAGGCGCGATCAATAGAAAACTATAGACTCAAATATGAGAAAGAGAAGATCAATTCTTTAATGATGGGCAACGCACAATTAGAACAAACACTGTCCCAGAGATGGCGACACTATAGCTTCGACACAAAAAAGAGATTATCAAGAATTTTCAAGAAAGTGTACCCTGATGGTAGTGCGGTTTCCAATTTTTTCTTGTACTTAATGACAGATCAAACTTTTCCCAATTTCCTCCTCAAAAGTGTGATGGGATTCGTTGGAGGCATAATATTGACGTACCTTTGCTTCATGTTTTTTGTCTTCCAGCTTGCAATATCTCTAATCCATGCGACCATCATGAGTTCTATTATTGGCATTCTTTTGACTTTGGGGCTGGCTTTCAGCTATAGGATAAGGTACGTTCAATTCAATAAGTTAACTTTACCTACTCGTTATGCATATATGCGTAGGTACTGCAAGTTATACCTAAATAACTCGTGCGCCTATAGCGACAGTCGAACGTGACATTGACAGCTCCAAGTGCCTAGTATGAAATGTTATTTATCAGGTGCAAAATTTCCGCTGGCGCTTGTCGTTCGCTTTGCTTGTCTGCATCCTACATTTACTTAATTCTTAAGCTTTTCTGCTTATGTCATAATCATAAAAGCTTAAAACCCTCAGAGAATTTTCAAAAGTCTTTGCACCAGCGCCAAGACCACACAAGTAAAATTTCAAAATTTAAAAAAACCCCGACACATTTATCTTGCGAAAACACCCCGATTCAAACAGTAAAACGCTCATAACTTTTGAACGGCTGAACCGATTTTATTCAAACATAGCTAAGAACACTCGCCAAATTGACTTTCAAACAAAACAAAACTAAATCAAAATCGGTTCATCCGTTTAGGCGCTATGATGCCATAGACAGACACACAGATACACAGACACACAGATACAAAGATACACAGATACACAGCAACACACGTGAAACTTATACCACCCCTCTTTTTCCGGCGGGGGCTAAAAATAACGCTTCGCCATTGGCGGTGTACTGCGAGGATTAGAAGTTAGACCTTCCACGTTGGCCATGGTAACTCATGAACAGAAGTAGGGTAATAGGGTTTCTCAAACAATGGGACAGCAGGGCTGGGATCACTATCTACATTTTTGTAAAAATTACATAACTGACATTTTGTCAAAAAGCTGTTGTAGGTCCTGATTAATGGTAGGCCCCCAAGTAGTGTTAGCTCAGGGCCCCACAAATTCACGGTCCGCCCCTGTATGAAAGGGTAGGCAGATGTTTTCTGATTTCGTACTCAGTAAACACAGTAGCCACAAGATATTTAGAAACCGGCCAAGTGCAAGTCGGACTCGCGCACGAAGGGTTCCGTACTTGGTAAATTGCGGTTTACGATTTATGTCGTATTAAAAAAAAACAACTTACTAGATCTCGTTCAAACCAATTTTCGCTGGTAGTTTATATAGTAATGTACATCATATATTTTTTTAGTTTTATCATTCTCTTATTTTAGAAGTTACAGGGGGGGGGGGACACACATTTTACCACTTTGGCAGAGTCTCTCGCGCAAACTATTCAGTTTAGAAATAAATGATATTAGAAACCTCAATATCATTTTTGAAGACCTATCCATAGATACCCCACACGTATGGGTCTGATGAAAAAAATATTTTCAGATTTAGTTTCAAGTATGGGAACCCCCAAAATTTATTGTTTTATTTTTATTTTTGTGTAAAAATCTTAATGCGGTTCACAGACTCCATCTACTTACCAAGTTTCAACAGCATAGTTCTTATAGTTTCGGAATAAAGTGGCTGTGACATACGGACGGACAGACAGACAGACAGACATGACGAATCTATAAGGGTTCCGTATTTTGCCATTTGGCTACGGAACCCTAAAAAGGGGACTGGATGGCAAACATTAGTTTTTCCCGAAGTACCCGAACATAAGCCGATGATGGACCACCACTAAACCAACACACTTCAGTCAGAATTCACAGTATTTTAATAGCTGCTCAAGAAAAGTGTTTCACTGTGTAATTTCTTCCAGATGTCTAGTCTTTCTACTGATCCCACAATTCTTCTCTCGCGTGGGGAGATACACTCTGACCTGCTACGCGCTAGTACTCATCCTGACAGGACCTGCTACCAACACGCTGAAGAACTCCGAAGTACTCTCGGAGTCCATGGCTTGTACTCAAGTAAGTGGCTTGTACTTAAGTAAGTTGTAGTATATCATCTTCATTTCAGCCGAAACACGACCACTGCTGAACATAGGCCTCCTTTGAGTGTCACCATATCATTCGGTCCTGTGCTTCTCGCATCCAGCGGATTCACGCAGCCTTAACCAGCAGTCTACTTGTGCAAATGAATTCGGCAAAGCAAAAGTTTGACCGCCATCAATCGGCCAATAACATGCGAGATGAAAGACGCGATGTGGATTGGAGTGTGGAGATGTGGAGTGCAAGGCCAAGTACCTTGCCGATTTATCTATTGCCAACAATTTTTCTATTATTTTATTAAACCTGCTTTCTTTTAACACATCTTTCTTCAGCCTCCGCCTCCGATTTCGGTTCCGGTTCCGATAAGTCAAATTTAAAACCTTGCCGATTTATCTATAGCCAACAATTTTTCTATTATTTTATTAAACCTGCTTTCTTTTAACACATCTTTCTTCAGCCTCCGCCTCCGATTTCGGTTCCGATTCCGATAAGCCAAATTTAAAACCTTGCCGATTTATCTATAGCCAACAATTTTTCTATTATTTTATTAAACCTGCTTTCTTTTAACACATCTTTCTGCAGCCTCCGCCTCCGATTTCGGTTCCGATTCCGATAAGCCAAATTTAGAACCTCCGGTGCCGATATCATCACTGCCGTAACATCCATAATTAAGACAGACCGCTTAACGAACAGCAAATAGGCTAATGTTTTCTGAAGGGCCTTTCCATTCATTCATTCATTTATTCATCAAACAATTTACATTGTGTTCGAATTCTACAATATAATTACATTTCAAATCACAACAGAAGCAACAAACAACTACAAAGCAATAAGAACAAGTAACAAATAAAATAAAAAATTAAGTATAAATCAAAAACCGTTTACATTTCAAAAGCGCAAAAACAACCATGTCTATGTATGCCAGTTCCGAATTATTAAGGTAAACGTACACTAGGGCATGCACTCCGAAATTTCGAAATTACATAGTTTCAAAATTTCGGACCATATTTGCATGTTTATGAATTTCGAAATTGACACCCATCAATTTCGAAATTTCGAAACTGGGTTTAATTTAAATATTATGTTATTTTTCATACAATTATGAAATTTATTATTGATAGCAAAAGAGGATCATCTGAAAATGAGTCTGAATACGAATCTAAAGCAAATTAGACCGTTGCGTTTAGGCCACCTTGTGACCATGGTGTTAAATAAATGAAGAAGAGTGAAAGAAGCTCGGCCATTAAAAAAAAAACCAACCTTTGTAATAATGGTGACCAGTGAGGGGAATACTTTGACAAGGCGTATACAATCGTTTGCTGGGAATGCCCATATTTCTTTTCTATCGGGTGAACTCGCGCCTGAACTTTTGGGGAAAAACCAGTCAGTGTGGTATTTTTACCTCATTAAAACCAAACTGGTGATCACTATCAGCACTTCTTAAAATACTACATCCTTGGGGAGACAATAAATAATTCTCCCTTGAGCCTCGCTATGCACGGCAGCACGTGATCACTGTGCCACTGGCTTTCCTGAGGTCACTCGGTGGACGGACAGGGACTCTGTCACAGTCTGAGCCTCGGAAACCCTGGCGTTCCACCTGCCTTAAATGATACAAGCGGGGTTTCGGCGTGTCTACATCGAGGTGATTACCTCCACGATGACTTCTTCTCCGAGTGGCATTGGACTTCAGTCTCTCGCGATTCCACTCGGTGTCTATTTCCCTCTAATTTTGTTGCTGTCAGTATATTCCTCACTAATACTGGCAGAGACAGAACTCACCCGATCCTGGCGATAAGACCCACCGTTCAAAGGCCCAGGAAGGTACTCCTCGAGCGTGTGATGTGCAGAATCCAAGTTGCCTCTACAATGATGGCAATTTACCTACCGTACATGGTTAAACCAAGATAGTGGATTTGCGCACCTCCTATTGTCACTAACGAGCTGGGTGACTCTCTGCTCTTCGGCCGTGCCTCAATTCTATCTTTAACCCCAGCTCGCGAATCAACGCTGACCAAACGTCTCTTGCCACTCCGAGCTCGGAAAACTGGATGGTATCGTCGAAGGCGTCCCCAGCAGTGGAGTATTAGAAGTCTTCAAATTTTGAGTTTAGTTTAAGTATTATTCTGATTTTCCATTATATTTGGCTCCTCTGTTTCGAAATTTCGAAATAGAAACGAACGAAAGAGGAGTCCAATTTCGTAAGCTAATTTCGAAATTGAAAATGTACGAAGCTGCATGCCCTAACGTACGCTGATCATTTTTGAATTAACATAATTATTATTAAATTTGACTTAAAATCTATTAAAAAAAGATCTTAGGCTTATCTTAGCCCCCGGTGGGTGCCCACAATGTCGAGGCGGGGAGGGCTCAGTAGACGTGGTTTGGTCACCCACGGTGAAGCGAAGAGGAACCCGAGGAGGGGCCGCTCGTCAGGGCTTTTGACGATTAAGCCTACGACGTAGCGGCCAACAAGTAGGTTGCTGTGCCGCTTGGTAGCAGAGGTGACATCGCAACTGAGGCGGGCCGCGTTGTCGTATGGAGCATCCTAGGTCCCATACGATATCGCAACTGAGGGTTGGTGGCTGCAGCGGGAGAGGAGTGCCGGTATTACGGTGCGCCGCTCTCCCTACCTTCCGCAGCCTAGACAGGGTCGCCACCGTCTGATGGCGGACGCGGTGGGGCCACAGGGGAGGTCCCTATCCCCTGAGGCTTAAAAGTGGTAGTTGGCGGGGCCACTGACCTGGCCCGTCACAAAGGGACCAAGGGTGCCATACACGGGGTCGTCTAGCGCCAAGTGCTGGTATGATCCCTGGTGTGGTCAGGGCGTGTAATGTGTTCTGGTGCGCCCATAGAAAAATATATCTATGGGTGCGCAGGTGATGGGGGCACTCTCCAGAAGAAAGTCCGGTGACGGAGAACCGCGGTGGGTTCGCGAATGAGTGCTAATGTGTGCCCGTGTGCCCGCAATAAACGGCACTGGAGGACGCCGTGGAGTTTTGAGTGAGTGGAGTCCCACATAGTCCTCTCTTAGAGATAAAATAAAAGAAGTCAGTTTTTATTCACGAACGAATCAGACTTAACAACTCAGTCAATACGAAAACTTAATAAGACTCTTCTGTACCACTCATCGGCTCTTGTAAATATCAAAGTAACATTTGAAAGCGCTTTTCCTTGAAAGTACCTAAGCTTCTACCGAAGTTTGCTCATAACGCCTTTCTACATTCACAAGTGGTTATACCTAAGAACTTACCGCGTACTTACACGTAGAATCAAACTTAATTGCGGTGCCGAATACTCCGCGAGTCGCTGCGGTGGACTAAGGGAGGTGGCCAGGCGGTCGGCCCAGGGCCTCTAGTCCTGCGGGGCCTCCAAATCTCGGTAAGTTAATCAAATTCTAAGCACAAGGCAGTTTGGACTTGGTTGGAAGCCCCATAGATACAAATGGGGTCGCTCTACTTCTGTAATCTGCAAATTAAAAACGTAGGTTGCCAAAATTTTTGCGCTCGCTCTTGCATCCTACAGTCTGTTACTAAAGCACCTTTTTAAACGATTTCGTACCCGAAGGGTCCAAACGGAGCCCTCTTGCTGTCACTCACTGCGGTCTCGCAAAGATTTTGCATGTGACGGGTTGGGTACTACGCAGCGAAATGCGAACGCCACAGCCGTCTTTAAGTTTGAATCGACGTGGACCTGCTAAGATTAGGGAAAATATTCCTCGAAGTAAGATAGCCTTGACACAATCTTGGCCTATTGAAAATATCTGAAAGGCAGTAATTTGTAATTTGGGCTACATTCAGCGAAAACAAATTACTATAATAGTGATGCCGTCTTTTCGGAAAAGCAACCGAAGAATCCATACCTACTAATATTATAAATTAGATTGCATCTGTCTGTCTGCTTCCCACGGATTTATATGAAACTTGGCACACTGGTAGACCGCGTCCTGGGTTAGGTTATATGATACTTTTTTATCCCGGGGCAGTATGTTCCGTTGGGTTAATTGCCTACTTTATAGTTTTTTTTTGTTAAATAAGTTTGACTACCGTCATCTTCCTGTCCTTAACTCAAGTCTTTGTTTCTCTGATCAAATATCATTACTAAACTAAGTACCTGGTCTACTTACGCCGTAGAAGTGGCGATGTTTAGGACCAACAAAATTCTCATCAGCATGCCATCAAAGATGTCTAAGGTAGTAAGGAAATTTGAACCCGCGGGTGCTGTTTCACACGAAGATGTGCGAGACATTTCATTGACGTGCCAGCAACATAAAAAAAACCGGCCAAGTGCGTGTCGGACTTCGCACATGTAGGGTTCCGTACCAAACCGCAAAATCAAGTCGGTTGTAATATAATAGGAAAAATTATGGAATTTCAAAGAATAATCTGATTAATCAATATATTGATATTTGTTAGTAAACATAATACGTAATAATAAACATTATCACCAAATTTGAAGTTCATAGGTCAATGATAAGTCAAAAAATTCTTCAGAACATTTTTTAACAAACACAGTATTTATCTACACAACGAGCTCTAACAACATACCCTACTCGATGGGATAGGTCTTTTTTTTTGTGCCCCTTTAACTGTATGGCACCCACCTTAAAACATTTAAACCTCTGTGCCTCGGCAAGCACTAATCCGTTGGTCCCGGCTGTCATTTGAAGATCTTTGACAATCGTTGCGAGTAGTCAGAAGCTTGAGATCTGACACCAGTCTAACCAAGGGGTACCGTGTTACCCAGTTACTGGGTTGTGGAGGTAAGATAGGCAGTCGCTCCATGTAAAACACTAGTACTCAGCTGAATCCGGTTAGACTGGAAGCCGACCCCAACGTAGTTGGGATCAATGCTAATACTGTGAAAATTTTAAGACTAGCTCCAACCGTTTGGCTGTTAAACCCTTGTGACAGACTACGGACAGACAGACACGTGAGTGACAGCAATAAGGCTCCGTTTGGATCCTTCTTGTACGGAACCCTAAGAAGAACAAAATATTAATAAATTTTTGGCTCCCAAAGTTAAATCTTAAATCGAAAGGTTCTAAAAATACCCCTAAAAGTTTGGCTCGTTTAGTTTCTCATCCTATAAAACTTATCTCTAGTATTCGAAGGGTGTCGTGAGGTCGCTAGACGCCTATAAATTGTGAAACTTGGAATATAACTGGTAAACACGTTAGGTGCTTAGCCTCATAACTCAAGTCTAGTCTGTGCTGCTCAAAATAGAATGAAAAAGGTTTCGTGTTATTGTGATAAATGTCTGCGAAAATATGTATGTATAAAATAATAATGCTCTCAAAACGGTGAAGGATAACATCGTGAGGAAACCAGCATGTCCTAGAACTAAAAAAATTCGAAGCCATGTGACATCCACCAACCCGCACTGGGCCCGCGTGATAGATTACGGCCCATTCCCTCTCACAGAGAGGAGGCCTGTGTCCCAGCAGTGGGAACATTAATAGGCTGATGATGTGATGTGTGATGTGTGAAATTATAATTGTCGGTTAGATATAGGTATCCGGTAAGTTCCAACAGCTATCTGCAATCATTTATCAGAAGAAATGCAGAAGCGGTGCCAGCCCAGAGACGAAGCTGTACATACCTTTGTATGTTATACTAGCGGACGCCTCGTGGTTTCACCCGCGTAGTTCCCGTTCCCGTAGAATTACAGGGATAAAAAGTAGCTTATGACACCCGGGGATAGTGTAGCTTCCCAACAGTGAAAGATGTTTTTTAAATCGGTCCAGTAGTTTTTAAGTTTATTCATTACATACAAAAATACAGATCTTTCCTCTTTATTATAAACTAGCTGATCCGGCAAACTTTGTTTTGCCGTAAAAACACCAAACATTTATCTATCCTACCTACCCTACCTTACACTACCTACCCTACCCTACACTACCCTACCCTACACTAACCTACCCTGCACTACCCTACCCTGCACTACCCTACCCTACACTACTTTCCGTACCCTACGCTACACTACCCTACCCTATCCTACACTACCCTACCCTACACTACCCTACACTACACTACCCTACGCTACACTACCCTACGCTACACTACCCTACCCTACCCTACCCTACACTACCCTACCCTACCCTACGCTACACTACCCTACACTACCTAAATAAAAAAAATACGTAAAAACCATCTTTGAACTTCAACGAACATTTAAAAAAAAGAATTGGCCAAATTGGTCCAGGCGTTGTTGAGTTATGCGCTTACCAACACATTTTGCGATTAATTTTTATATTATAGATTATGATTATATATTATAGTACTAGTATAGATATAGATAGATAGACGCACAGGAAAAGTCGATGTGGAGACACTTGGTAGGAGATCTTAGTATGTTCAGCAATCAGCAGTGAACGTCTTTCGGCAGAAATTTTATGATTATGACACAGGTAATACTCATACTTTTCAAACCAGAAGAATAGGTTTACTGGCGATACTGTCCTGGACGAACTCTCTCTTCAAAAAGAGGCGCTCCTATCTTCTGCCAGTAGCTTCGCCCTGGTGAAAGTCCATTTTCTGCCAAGAGAACTTACCTACTACCGGGATAAAAGAATTTTATGTCCTAATCCAGTACATGGTCTACACGTGTGGCTGCCATTGTGTTAATAGATGTCCAAACTTTCAAATATATCATCATAACCCACAGACTGACTTCACCCACTGCTGAACATAGGCTTCTACTTTCTTCGGCCAATCCTCACGTTCTTGTCCTGACGGACTCATCCAGGTTCTACCGGCGATGGCAACAATGTCGTCTGCCAAAGTGCCCATGTCGGCCATGTCACCGCCGGACCAAATACCTACTGTCACATTTGTACTCGTATTTTCTAATATTTTTAGGAAGTAGAACTGAAACAGCTCATTAAGTAAAAAAATAAGCTAATAAAATAAAAATACCAGACTTCATATGAAGCGAACTAAAAAGATGTAGGTAAACAAGAAGAAAATCATGCTGTGCAGTCGAAGGATACCTTATTCACGAGCTGGCTGACCAAAACCATTATATAGTCGGGTTTTTTGATTTTATTAACTTATATATTTATAACTTTTTAGTTATCATTTTTTGTTCGAGTTTCTTAATATAAGTGACTCAGTCATAATTATAAGTAGTGTATTTTTTTTATCACCACTAAAAACCTTCATTTCCATACACTACACGATGGGTTTGTAAAAAAAAAAATAGGATCTCCACAATATGACGCCCAAAATCCGCCATGTTTTTTTTAACATCACATATCTAAGAACGCTTGGATCAAGACCTATCTACGATGTATTAATTATGTAAATCCGTCTTGTAGCTTGAAATATTTCAGGTAATAAAGAATATTACATATATACAAACATAAATACAAGATATGCGCGAAAAACATACGTTTACACATCCTATGTTAAAAACGCATCCAAGAGGGAATTACAATATTTAAAAATAACTTACCTTAGTACTGAACGAGTCTGTTTTCCTTTTAAATCCAGGAACAAATAAAGACAAGTGTACACCAGCTGAATGATCTGATGAAGAAGCCAATCAACGCGATGAAGGACTCTATAAAGCTGATGGTAGACCAACTGAAGACGATCACAGCGAAGGTGAAGAAGACATTGATAAGGCTCGATCGATTGGTGCTGAGTATCGGTATGTTTGTAAAGCTTGGTTCTGACTAGGAAATTGATATATGACTTGCCTTGAAACTTTAAAGTTGCAATATGTTATGTTATGGACTGGTGAAACTTTTAACGTTGAAGAGGCAGCGTTCATCATCTTTCTGACCTTTTATGACGGTTGGGGTCGGCGCAACATTTAGTTTTTGTGCGGTTTCTTTCCGCAGATCCTGACTTACCTTTCGTCTTGCGCCGCGTCGCTAGCCTTGTATCCTGTACATGTGAATACCTTAAAGCTCTAGTTGAATACTGGGCAAAACGCAATATCCAATCAAAATCCTCCTTCTACCTCTCCTCCATCCACAACAACATTTATAATCATAATAATCATATACACATTCCCATGCCATATACAGGCAGCGTTGTCTAGCTAAAAGTTGTTGTATTTGTGCGTCATATTACTTCAATATATACGCAACAATTTTGTTGCATTGTTAAGCGTCATAAAAACCCTCCGTTTATCCCTTTCATAATGATGTCTTCTCTTTTAATTGCGAAACAAGCAATAGTGTTGATTCAGCTGTTTAAAACGCTACAATATTGTTGCCTCTCCTCACGGCTTTATTCAATTCTCAGAAAATAAATATGCCATCGATCTGTGTGGCACGTGTACATTCCCATACTTTGATATACGGTAAGCATTTTGCGTGAATATATTATTCAAAAGCATTCTAGGAACTTTGTGAAGCAGGTGTATGTGCATATGCAGAAAATTATTAGAAATCCCATTTGATGCTTCTTCAAATAAATTGCGTTTTTAGCTGACTATTGGTCTGGTGGTCCCAGGTGATGCAAAAGTGTTATTGGGTTTTCCATTAGATATTTGTCAGCGGCAGCGCCCCGGCTTTTGGAATTTGGCGGTGTGAAACCTGCGTTGGACCCACGCCTAATATCTCCCCGGTCGTGTCGAATTGCTGTTCTATCGGACTTTGAGAGTGAGGGAACAGAAAATACACCTGTGTTTCCTCACACACTTCTGCACTAAGTAGTACCTAGTTCTTCTGGGTAAGCTCACTCCATCGTAGACTCTGTCTCTGTCACCTCTGACCTAGACTAGAGTCAAGAGAAAACCCATCACAATAGTCTCCGCTGTGATTGGTCGCCGTGGCCGAATTCGGTCTGGAAGACAATTTTTATTTCTCCAATATTTTTAAAGTTCCTTTAAAGGGATTTTGACAAGGAACTTGAGACAAATACTTACAGTACAACTATTCCCTTAATGTCCCTTGGCAAACTTCGTCTTTCGTCAGTCGGTCGCTTTCTATCAGTTGCCCTTAGACCGGACGCTCTCAATCAACTTGGAAGTCTGATAGAAATCCTACGTCTGACGAAACACGAAGTTTGCCGAGGGGCATAAAGAAAATAGTTGTATTGTGTATACCTACAGCGTATATAGCGCAAAAGGATGACCCTTGAACCGTTCCAACTTCACTTACGTTTTTAACCGCCACCGTAATAGTTGTTGTCTTAGAAACAGTTTTAATATTAGAAGTAGACGTGTCTGATACGACGCCTAATTATAATAAATTTCCTTCCATTTTTCAGTTAACGTCATCCAATCCTCATTCTTCTGGCTCCAATCTGTAGCAGACATATGCAATGCCAAGCTCGGAACCCCCTACGATCGCTGCTATAATTCCATACAAGAGGGATACACGCACTGTCAGGAATCCTTGGGTCCTCAATTCTCAGGGCTCTGCAATATTGCTCACGTGGCTCATACTGCATGCTATTCAGTGAAGCCTTTCAAAGCCTTTTGCTCTGCCACCGATTTTATGGATGAAGCCATTTTGGCTAGCGTTAAGAAAAGTAAGATTAACTTTTTTTTGTTGGATTAGTTTTAAAATTATCATAACTGAGTCGACAATAGAGGGAAAACTGGCCGGGATGCCCACAATTTGTTCGTCATACGATTATTTACCTATTTCTCATCTGCGTCACGCAGTACCCAATCATATGAAAAAATATTAACAAAAAGAAATAAACCGACTTCCAAGAAAGTAATTTTTCGCTTTGTAGTGTTTTGTTTTGGAAGTCGGTTAATTTTTGTTTTAGTTTTTGTACAATATATTACCATGAAAATCATTTATAGCCAGAGGGTTTCTCATAACAATTCCAACAAGCCTAAACACGACTGGGATACATTGTTTCATTACGGAGTTTGGGTGCCTACCTTCCGGCATCATCACCAGAGCAATTCGATGGTACCATTTTCATTAGAACCATTTATTTAAGTTTGCTTCATCACAGTCATTTAACTATTCGGTTCTGAATTCGGGATATCTTATACCCAAAACATACAAAACATTGAGAAGTTCCAGTGGCTATCTGTGGTCTTCTTCATCAGTTCCACTTAACCAAATGATACTTTTTAAATGCAAATGCTTGCCATGTTGACGAAAATACCACAAACGCTATAGGTATGCCTATAAAATTTGAGGACTTCCCTCGTTCTCCATGGGATTCCCTCATCAGATCCTAATTTGGTGACAATGGGAACATTTCGAGAGTATACCCTTTCAAGAAAAAAAGAATTTTCAAAATCGGTTAATAATTGATGGAGTAACCGGTGAATATACACAAGAAAAGAAACTACAAACAAAGTCGAACATAGAACCTCCTCCTTTTGGGAGAGTTGTTTAAAATAAGGACCTTTACGGTAAGTGTTCTTTTTGGAATTCTGAAAGTGGACTCCTGACCAAAGCGCTCCTATCTGAAACTTTTCAGATATATTATTGGTGTTCTCTCAGCTAGCCGCACCTACTCAGCTATCAACTTTTCGCCCTAAACATGCTTAAGAATAGATAGTTATTTGCACCAAGCGTTCTAGCCCTAATTCGATTTGATGTGAAGGATTAAATTCAGCGTTCGTATCATACCTAACGTAAACGATAGGTACGTGATCATTTGTACGTGTCTAAAGATTTAATGCAATCCCAAACAATTTGGGTTCACATTTATTTTATTACTGATCCTCGTGTCTGTTTCAATGTCAATGAAAATAAGAACCTACCAAACTTTATCTAATAGATAGTATTTAAACAAGAGAAAATAAATTCAAATTAAAGGTGTAAAAAATACTGAATATGGCTTACTGTAATACTAAGAGAGCGACAAACAGTGGGCGAATACAAATGTTTAAAACAGCAACTTGAAAATAAAAGTTTGGCGACGGAGCCCCGGAGCTCCTTTTTCTGTCTGCTCTGCTGCAGGGTCTAAAGTAACCTAACATGAAGGAGATGACCTATCCGTGTCCGGGTTCTCTAAACTCCCGAGCTCGTTTCGGTCGCTCTTGGACTAATTCGTTGTAAACACGAATACACGCGAACTCCCGCGCTGCACAGCGATGTCGCCTCGATGGTTGTTCAGCTATTTTCAAAATAATAATAATATGCTAAAATAGAAAAAATAGAACACCAAATAGAATTAAAGTATGTAAAAATATTATTACCGCACCTTACAAAACCTCCTAAAAGGTATTATTCAAACCGGATAAAGAGTTACTTATTTAGTATAATAGTCGCCCATTCAGTATCGCCCGGTTAATAATTTTCCTTATCTAATACGCCTCGGCAATTTTTTACTTACTAGCGATCCAGCTCGGCTTCGCACGGGACTTATTAGAAACACAAAGCTTCCTCGTTTATCGGTCCTTTTATTATTGGAAACCGTATATAAATCCGTTGCGTGGTTTAGAAGAAGTAAGCAGAGAAGCAGACAGAGGCAGCAATGTCTTTTTATACTATTTAGAGCTAGAGATCTCGGATTCAGAGATTTCTCCTTTTATAGAACTAAGAAATTTCACCGAGCACCTCAGAGAGATGTTCCACGTAGAAGTCCACATGCACCACTCATACTCCTACAGCAGCAACACCAGCCGCTCCGCCAGTCAGGTCGCAGCTGGCATTGTCACTGAGATCAGGAACAGAGCAGATCCGATGTTGACCTGGCTTTCTTGGAGCTCCTGCGTCACTAGTTTGTTCCTAGTGCTTATTATATTCAGGTAAATTCAATTCTTCTTGTTTGGCAGTAAGGTTAGTCGCTCCACGAATCTGATCGCAGCCCACATTGTCACTGAGATCAGAAACTGGGCTGATCCGTTGTTGGCCTGGCTGTCATGGAATGAATGGAATTGTTCCTGATGCTAATTGTGTTCAGGAAACTTAAATTTACCTTCTTTGGCATTAAAATTAGTCGCTCCACGAGTCTGGTCTCAGTCAACATTGTCACTGACATCAGGAACAGAGCTGATCCGTTATTGACCTGGCTCAGCCTGGCTGTCATGGAGCTCTTATGTCACTAGTTTGTTGCTACTGCTTTTCTTATTCAGGTAAATGTCACCTTCTTTAGAGATAAGACTAGTCAGTCCTTGAGTCAGGTCTTCGCAGGTTTTATCACTGGGATCAGGAACAGACCTGATCCATTGCTGACCTGGTTCTCTTGTAGCTCCTGTGTCAGTTTCCTGCTGCTTTTTATATTCAGGCAAATTCAATTCTACTTTCTCCACTGTTCGAGTTTTTCTTTTGGTAAAGGTTCGAGTAGACTTATGTTCGGAAGCAGACTTGGTTCCTCAGATATGAAGATGACTGTACTTTAAAACAAAAAAAAAGTTTGATAACGTCTTTTTCAATCGGTTTCTCATTACTGAGGATCGTGATCACTGGACCCCTTTAAGGGGACCACCTGCCACCACCGATTCCGGTCCAAAGTTGCCATCACCACCTGCTGATATTTGCTTGAGGACGTAGCATCTTTGAGTTGCTTGGTGATCGTGTTGGCGACCGGCCTCATGCTCTCTTTCCTTCGTGGTTGCCAACAATGACCAACTATTCCAGGCTATTATCTCCCCTTCGTTTTAAATATACGAAACTTAAAACACGCTATCATCATAATTTTAAACCTGGAATGCGTTGAAAGGCCTCACTAGGTGGACCTCACCTTGTCAAGGTTGCAGGAGGCCGCTGGATGCGAGACGCACGGTATACCGATCAATGTGCTGATACTTGGCGGAGGTTTATGTTCAGCAGTGGATATCTATCGGCTAAAATTATGTTGATGATCACTGAATCCTGGGTATGAACTTCACAAACTGTTCTACTTATTACAGAGCTAAATACTACCAACACATGTATGAGACTAGGTCCCGCTTTGACAATCGATACGTAACGAAGGAGTTACAGCAGTTGGATCTGAGGAGACAACAACAGGGAAGACAGACGGTCCTGCCTTTGAACAGAAGGGAGCGTGCTAAATATATTACGGTATGTTATTTAATATTTTTATATAAAAGAGAAAGCTTAACAAGGGAAAAAGAAACAGACGTATACATACATAGAGGTCAAACACTTAATCATCCTTTTGGGCTTCGCCGCAGTCGCGTAAAAAGGAATAAGGAATTAAAATTATGAAACGGATAAATGTATAAAATGTGCGTGGATATTTTATCGTAAACGAATCAAAAGGAGTGTTCAAGGGTCGTAGTAGGTGACGTTCCGTAGTTTCTGCCCAGACTCATGGAAATAACTGAAGTGTAAAAGAAGTTAGACTTGCATTCAGCTTATTATCAGCTTCCACATGACATACATTACATTAACTAACACCTTTTCCCAGGGGGGGCAGAAACGAAAATCCCCGTCACGAGAAGCTATAAATATTGCAAACTAGCTGACCCGGCAAACTTTGTTTTGCCATAAAAACACCAAACATTTATCTACCCTACCTACCCTACCCTACACTTATCTTCCCTACCCTACGCTACACTACCCTACCCTACACTACCCTACACTACCCTACCCTGCACTACACTACCCTACCCTACCCTACACTACCCTACCCTACCCTATCCGACGCCACACTACCCTACCCGACGCCACACTACCCTACCCTACACTACCCTACCCTATCCTACACTACCCTACCCTGCACTACACTACACTACCCTACCCTACCCTACCCTACACTACCCTACCCTACCCTACCCTACCCTACCCTACCCTACCCTACCCTACCCTACCCTACCCTACCCTACCCTACACTACCCTACACTACCCTACCCTACCCTACGCTACACTACCCGACCCTACCCTACCCTACACTACCCTACCCTACACTACCCTTCCCTACACTACCCTACCCTACACTACCCTACCCTACACTACCCTACCCTACACTACCCTATCCTACCCTACACTACCCTACCCTACACTACCCTACCCTACACTACCCTACACTACCCACCACTGCCGTGTACATGTTGCGGATGACGTCGGGGTGGAGGCCCGAGCTGACCTTCGCAGCCCTCGACAACTGCTTATAAAAGTCCGTCGCCTTCTGACAAACGTTGGCGACGTGCTTGTTGAACGTAAGCTTGTTGTCGATTGTTAGCCCCAGGATCTTGATTTCCTGCTTCATGCCAATGGCTACCCCTCCCATGCTGAGCCGTGGGGTGTCGAACTTCAGTTTCCGCGTGATTACCATCGCATTGGTCTTATGCGGTGCGAATTTCAACTTATTGCTGACACCCCACTGATAAACATGGGCGAGGGCGTCATTGGCCTTCCGCTCAATCTCGATCGCTGTATCGCCATCGAATACTAGCACCACATCATCAGCGAAGGCTTGGCAGTAGTGTTCCCGATCTACCAGCCCTTTTAGTAAGGGGTCCAGAAGGGTGTTCCAGAGCATCGGCCCTCCGATCGATCCCTGAACACAGCCCTTCGAGGTTTCCCTTACCACTTCAACTCCAGCGGTAACTTCAGCTCAACCGGTAATAATGTACGCGGCAGGTGCATGGGCACCTGCAGCCACAAAACAGTGCGTCACAAAGAGGTTAAATGCGGTCCAGCGGGGATTTGCACAGAAACTGTGCAAGTCCTATCGCACCGTTTCCCTGAACTCGGCACTAGTGTTGGCGGGGATGCTTCCCCTCGACCTCCGAATACGAGAGACAGCTGCCCTATATGAGGCGAGGAGGGGTTTGCCCCAGTCGGCGCTGGGAGATGGGGACGTAGAGCGACGCACCGCATTTGCCTCTACACCCCACCCGGCGGAGCATATGAGCCTGCAGTTCATATGCCTGGCAGATCAGGACCAACTTGCAGACCACTGCTCACAAGCAGTGCAGATCTATACGGACGGCAGCAAGATCGACGGCAAGGTGGGGGCGGCATTGTCTTTTTGGAGTAATGGCGCCGAGACCAAATGCCAGAAAATCAAACTGTCGTCCTACTGCACGGTCTACCAGGCAGAACTGCTGGCCATATGTAAAGCCACGCGGGAGATCGCCAAGCAAAAAGACATTACATATGGTATTTTCAGTGACTCGCGATCGGCACTGGAAACGGTCAAAAACCACCGCTCTCTTCATCCCCTCGCAGTCGAAGCCCGGGAGAACCTGAGGCAGTGCAGCATCCAAAACAAGCATGTTGCTCTGTTTTGGATCAAGGCGCACGCGGGACTGGAGGGGAACGAGAGAGCCGATCAGTTGGCAAAAGAAGCGGCATTAAAACTAAAAAAGAAACCAGACTACGAACAGCGCCCGGTTTCATTCGTCAAGCGACAAATCCGTCAGGATTCGCTCGTCGAATGGAACCGGAGATACTCAATGGGTGATACAGCCGCCACCACAAAAATATTTTTCCCGGACGCCGTGGAGGCATATAAGACCGTTAGAAAATTGAGACCAATAGGGCATTTAACGCAAGTTTTGACGGGGCATGGTGGGTTTTCAGAATACCTGAACAGGTTCAAGTGTAAGGAAAGCCCATCATGCACCTGTGACGATGCCGTAGCCGAAACGGCGATCCACGTTATCACGGACTGCCCGGTATATGCCCTAGACAGGTTTAACACTGAACAGCAGCTAGGGCTACAGATCACACAGGGCAACTTAAAGGAACTAGTATCAAACAAAAAGTATAGAACAGAATTTACAGAATACTGCCTAAAAGTAACACAAATAACACCAACGCTCGAAATCCTACATTGCTATGTAGGATCGGAAGCGAACAGAGCAATAAACATCTGCAAACCAAACAGAAACCCGCTATTGCTAATGTGATATACTGATATTAAATATAAGAAATTTTATTACTAGGATAACATGTTAAACTTAAGACACTCGTCAAGAGACTGGAGTAAATGAATGTATAGATAATAAGACAATGTAAAAATTTTGACCTTTAATAAAACGAGTCCCCAAGGTCTCGGACCATGTCCGGGGAACCTCCCTAGTTCGCAAAGCGCCGAGTGGTAGGCGCCGTCTTCAATTACCTACCCCCTACCCTACCCTACACTACCCTACCTATAAGAAAAATAAAAAAAAATACGTAAAAACCATCTTTGAACTTCAACGAACATTTAAAAAAAAGAATTGGCCAAATTGGTCCAGGCGTTGTTGAGTTATGCGCTTACCAACACATTTTGCGATTCATTTTTATATTATAGATTGAGAACTTCTACTGAGTTACGTAGCGACAATTCAATCGACAACAAATAATCCTAAATACAATCAACTCCAAAGTAACATACGTGTATTACGAAACTATCGAGCAATTTCACTTGGTCGGGTTATATTGTAGCGATATAAAGCGCTGTCGTCTAATATTTTCTGGTATTGGAACGCGTCTGTGTGTTTTTCAATTCTCAATTCTGTGTATGTGTTTGTTTTGCGTTCTGTTAGAACGCGAATGGGTGTTTACATCATTTATAGCTACTCGTGACGGGGACTTTGCATAACGAAGACCTTAATAGAGTCTAAAAGATTTACAGGAGCCTCAAAAAGAAGAATGACCCACTTGCGCCACAAACTTAATGCAGAGTTAGTTGGTAATACGAGGATATATTAAAATATGTCGTAAATAATGACACTTACTAACTTTGAGTAAGCTACTAATTCAGAGTTAGTAAGATAACGCAACCCGGCGAGCACGGCCTACTGTAACATCGCTTAAGTCACACTTTTAATCACAGTTTGGGCGATAAAGCCATCTTGTCTTAAATGCTAGCACGGCGGCGTGAGATATTTTCTTGACTTGTGGCATAACTTCTTGACGTTTATTTTTTCTTTTTCGGAAATTTTCCCATTTTATTGCAGTTTCGGTTTAACCTTGGCCATAAAAACCATTTAGGTTCTGAGAAGTATAGCCCTACGACGCACTGTTTCCGAATTATGGGCCTCTGTATCTTATTTTATTTTGCATAAAAAGCTCTATATTTCTAAGATCGACGACTCGGCCACGCTAGCTCGCTGTTCACTATTCGCTCCGGACCGAATGCGGGTTTCGGTTGCATGTGCCCCGCGCTGCCTGTTCGCGGCTCCACCCTCGCGTACCCTGACTGCTCGTCATGCTCCTACAGCCCATGCGCTCAATTTGCTGAACGATCTAATTGCTCAGGAACCTGGCGTCGACATATTTATGCTTAGTGATAAAAATATGTTAAATGTTTGTATTAAGTTTTTTAGTCTATAAGTATTATTTTATGTGTAGTGTTGACTTGCTGTACGCTTTGGTATAAACTGTAAGTACAGCAAGTAATTATTATTAAAATAAATAAATAAATAAATAAAATGGTATCTCGAAAACGGTATGTCCTAAGCAAAAGTAGCCTACAAGTAAAATCTCAAAATTTTAAAAACCCCCGACACATTTATCTTGCGAAAACACCCTGATTCAAACAGTAAAACGCCCATAACTTTGAACGGCCAAATTTATTCTAACATAGAACACTCGACAAAATTACCTTACAAACAAAAAAAACTAAATCGAAATCGGTTCATCCGTTTCAAAGTCAAAGTCAAATATATTTATTCAACTAGGCCAATAAACGGCACTTTTGAACGTCACATAAATTAAAATTAAAATTTACAAGTAATAAAAAATGATTCTACCGTGCATTCGGAAAGTAGATTGTTATGGAGAAGAACGTACAAGAAACTCCTTACTTACTCTTTTAAAACAAAAAAATATAGGTGTTTTACAATATTTACATAAATACATACATTAATATATGTGAGGACGATGCACCCAGAATAGCTCTACACACTACTACGTACAGGTATAAAGTATTAAAAAGTAGCCTACAAGTAAAATCTCAAAATTTTAAAAACCCCCGACACATTTATCTTGCGAAAACACCCGGATTCAAACAGTAAAACGCCCATAACTTTTGAACGACTGAACCGAATTTATTCTAACATAGCTAAGAACACTCGACAAAATTACCTTTCAAACAAAAAAAATGGTGGTTTATATTCTTGAAATCGCCTATCTAAACCCTTTATTTTGATACACCACAAGATGAGTTTGAAAGAAAAAAAACTAGGTCACCTCAATATATAAGTCCCATAATTCGCCATGTTTGATTTTTACGTCACTTATCTAAGAACACCTTGGTGACGACGTCTTATAATTACATAAATCCGTTCAGTGGTTTAAAAGATAAGTGGAAATTAGTGAGAATAGTTGTTAACCAACTTTGAACAGTTATAATTATATCCAAAACCGTGAAATTAAAAATGGTGAAAGGAACCTAAGAATGATTTTTAAATAGCTATTCAACGATACCCCACTTGATATAATACGCTGACTTTTTTTTTCATTTTGATATTTTGGTATCTGGTGGTCGCTGTATTGAACTTTGATTACTGTCATGTCTTTAATGACACTCGCAAGGATGACAAATCGATTGACGTAAGAATCATAAAATGACTGAAAAAAAAACATTACCGTCCTTGGGCAGTCGGATAAAAAATAACGAACTTGCTGCATCCTCTTTTAACACTTTTAGGGGGTGAATTTTCAAAATTCCTTCCTTACTTTCCCAGTTCCTTAGCCTTCAAAAATTGTATTCTTTTAGTTTATACCCAGCGGTTAATATAATTTTACAAAGTAGGTAGATGTCCAAAATTGCAAAGATTCAAAGTCAAAGTCAAATATATTTATTCAACTAGGCCAATAAACGGCACTTTTGAACGTCACATAAATTAAAATTTACAAGTAATAAAAAAATATTCTACCGTGCATTCGGAAAGTAGATTGTTATGGAGAAGAACGTACAAGAAACTCCATACTTACTCTTTTAAAACAAAAAAATATAGGTGTTTTACAATATGTACATACATTAATATATGTGAGGACGATGCATCCAGAATAGCTCTACACACTATACTACGTACAGGTATAAAGTATTGAAAAGCATTAAAAGGAAAATTAATTAATTTGATAAGTAGGAACATGGTTCTCACATACTTACAAATATTACAAACAAAGGTAAAATACATACAACAACAACGGTGTGTGAAAAACAATGAATACAATAACTATGAATAGGAATATAAATTAACAAATTTGATTTTGTCTACACCAAAGATTGCCCTATGGAGCAGGACCAGCATGTTTCCAAGCATTCTTATCTTGAATATAATCATCTAATTTGTAATATGCTTGTTTACAAAGAGTGCTTTTAACTAAAGTTTTAAATTTACTTTCATTTAGTTTTAATATATCACAAGGTATTTTGTTATAGAATTTAACACAGTACCCCATGAAAGATGATTGCACTTTAGCTAGTCTGTAAGAAGGATGATCAAACTTATCTTTATTTCTGGAATTACAACTGTGTCTATCACTGACTTTACTAAAGAGATGTATATTTTTCCTTACATACTTAATATTTTCATAAATGAATTGGCAAGAAACAGTCATAATATTAATATTTTTAAACAGTTCCCTAAGAGATTCACGGTGCCTTAACTTATATATGGCTCTGGCAGCTCACTTTTGCAATATAAATATGAATTCAATGTCAGCCGCTCGACCCCACAGTAAAATACCTTATGACATTATGCTGTGAAAGTAACTAAAATAGACCAAACGCGTGGTTTCTACATCCGTTAACTGTCTTATCTTTCTAACAGCATAAGCGGCTGAGCTTAGCCGACCCGCAAGAGATGTTATGTGAGGACCCCATTGTAGTTTGTCGTCTAGAGTGATTCCCAGGAAAACTGTTTGATTTACAAAGTCCAGCTTTTCGCCATTCAATATGATATCGCATTCGGTACTTCTAACATTTGGCAATGTGAATCTAATACATTTGGTTTTTATTAAGCTATTGCATAGCTTCTATCGCGGGCCTTGAGCGCGGGGACCGAATCCAGAAATTCCGTAACGAAAAAACCTGACGCTCCCCACTCCGACGGGCAAGGAGGTGTGGCTTGAAGGCCGTGCATCGTCTAACGTCGTTTCAGTTCGGCAGTCTTCGACACGGCGTTGTGTGCGATTAGACGTATTGTACGACTCTACGGAACTCGCACGAATCGAGACGAGCTGCTCCGAGAAATCGGACGAATACATAAGCAGCTGTTTTTAAGCTATTGCATAGCTTCTATCGCGGGCCTTGAGCGTGGAGACCGAATCCAGAAATTCCGTAACGAAAAAAAACTTAACACCCTCCACTCCGACCGGCACAGCGCCGGTCACCGGCCGCCATCTATCGATGAATAGCAGAACTTTTAATGACTTTTTGAAATATCACGCTTGTCTCTTTAGTTCAGCAACTCGCCTCTAGGTGGCATTGATTTGAAATTTCTTTATTTTCACATAAATAAAAGGAAATTAATGACAGTTAGACCTTATTCTAAAAGCATTTAAACATAAGAAATGCGTGTTTTTTGCAGACTATAGCGCCTATATAAAACATTTACGTATACTAAAAGTAATGAGCAAAACAACTGGTTATGAAACATGGATATCATATTACTTACGTTAGACAGTTTTTGATGTACTTACAGCGCAATGGTAAGACACAAACGCACTTTTTAACACAAACTATTTATAAGACATTGTAACAAAGTACACTAATACTTAACAATTATTTTTACTTAGAGGCTGTGTCATCAGCAAAACAAGCAAGATGACTATGAGCTTGCTTGGGCATGTAATTTATGAATAGAATGAATAACTGAGGACCCAGCAAAGAGCCCTGTGGCACCCCTGCAGGTATAGGTCTAGGTTGGGATACAGTATCGCTAATATGTACACAGAATGATCTGTCAGTCAAATACGCCTGGATAACCTTAACAAGTCCAATAGGTACATCACACATTAAGAGCTTGTGTATAAGGCCTGCATGCCAAACAGCATCAAAAGCTTTTTCTACATCAAGCAACATCATACCCGTAGATTTACCCATGTTAAGGTTGTGCGTGACGTGCTCCGCGACCCTGGCTAATTGCTGCGCTGTAGAATGACCCTTTCTGAAACCGAACTGCTCAGGCAGTAGCAGGTGGTTGTGGCTTTAGCTAAGCGCGCCGATATTATTCCTTCAAATAAATTTCCCAGAGATGGGAGTAGACTTATAGGTCGATAGCTAGTTGGTGTAGCTTCATCTTTACCTGGTTTCTTAAATGTTATTATTTTGGCTCTTTTCCAAGCAGAAGGAAAGTAGCCAATTGCCATACAACCATTAAAGACTTTTGTTATAAATACTAAGCATTTACATGAAAGATTTTTTTTAGTAAGCAGTTGTGTATAATATCGACTCCCGGAGACTTACGACTTTTGAGCTTCCTAATTGATTTGATTACCTCTCTTGGACGTACGAGATTTGGTGGAGTAAAATCTTTAACGTTATCAAGTTTATTTGATGACTTGTTGACGGCGGCCTCCGTAATGTTATCACTAGGCCAGTTCATTGTTAGACTCATATTATTATGAAAAGTGTCAGCAAGTAACTTGCACTGTTCAGCTGGGGATGCAGTCAACTGGCCACTTTCATACTTTAAAGGAGGAATCACTGACGGCTTATAGGTCAAAGATTTAACAATCCGCCAGATATCGGTAGATGGATTATCAATTTGGGCAAGTTTGTCATTCCATATTTTGTCATTATATATGTGGATTTGGAATTTTATTTTTGTTTTAATAATGTTTATATCTTTGTTTATTTGCATCTTAGTTATAGGATTCATTTCTTTTGCAGCCATTTTTCTAAGTTTGTTTTTAGTAGAAATTAAGACTTTGACGCGTCTTGGCAAGGTGTAGCGCTTAACAGATGAAGGGCCCGATGGAACGTTTATTTCATGACTCATTAGAATGGCAAATTGAAGTTGGTCAACTGCTTTATCAATACTATTTATAGAATTATAAGTAGTAGATGTTAATGAGATATTTTTATCCAAGTAAGACCTGTACTCAACCCAATTTGCTTCAGAATATCTATATTGTTTAAAACTATGTCGGGTAAAGTCACCACCCACTGAAAAAAAACACTGGAAGGTGATTGGATGATAATGCTGACAGAGTGCGAAGTTCAGACACAGACGTGACATTTTGGCTGAGTAGTAAATCCGGTGTAGAAGGAGTATGTGCGTGATTGTAATGTACCAATTTTGGAGATGAAGGTCCATACATTTGTTAATCATGGAGTACCATATGATCAAACAGTACCGTACCGCGGGAGTTGTTTTGATCACATCGCCAGTACTCATGTTTGGCGTTTAGGTCACCCATGATTAACACTTTTGTCCCTAAATCGAATAATATATCCAAATCACTGGAAGCCAAAGGAAGATTTGGTGAATTATAAGCGGACACGATAATTATATTGCTCTCAGGTGACGTTAAGCGGATTCCTACACATTCAAGGTTATACATGGGAGGAATAAATATTGACGTATTAGGAATATCATTCTTTACTAAGATAGCGACCCCCTGACCAGTACCATTCGATCCCTTATCACTTCGGTAACAAATATATCCAGGCGTATCTAACGTACAGTTTTCACTCAGTCTTGTTTCACATATTGAGATAATGTCGACACAATATTCGCTGGTTAAATTTAATAATTCAGAAAGTTTAGAACTCTAGGTGGCATTAGTTGTTCCGTTATCAGAGCGGTTGACAACTTTTCTTTCGAAAATATTGAATTTGAAAATGAATAATGATCCACAAGAATTCACAACAAAATATGGGACCACCATTGACGTGGTATTTTCCAGATATTTTGAAGATAAAGTCGAGACATCTATCGATGAATAGCAGAACTTTTAATGACTTTTTGAAATATCATGCTTGTCTCTTTAGTTCAGCAACTCGCCTCTAGGTGGCAATGGTTGTTTCGTTATCAGAGCGGTTGACTACTTTTCTTTCGAAATATTGAATTTGAAAATGAATAATGAACCACAAGAATCCACAACAAAATATGGGACCACCATTGACGCGGTATTTTCCAGACATTTAGAAGATATCAAGTCTCAAACTTATAATTCTTATTTCAGTTACCATAAACCTATAGTTTCAATGATAAATATTCCTGAATAACCTTCATGTATTGTAAGATAATAAAAATATTTTGAACAATATTAACTTCTCATTTATCTAATAAAAGAAAAAAAAAATGTTTTCTTATCGGTCACCACGCTCAAAAAGTGTAACTTGAATTAATATAACAGAAAAAAAACAAAGGAAAAAAATACTGCATAAATAAAATAAATAAATAAGTCATTATAATTGCATAAGTTGATATAAAAATGCTATGCAATAGCTTTACCGCGGCAGTCCCCGAGTGCCACACGTCTATTTTTTTTTCATTTAGTAGTAGTAGATAAGTGGAGTTATTCACGTCATCAAGATTTCGTGACCGCCGATCTATTTTAAATATCAAAGATGTGTCATCAGCAAAGAACACCATCTTCGGTTGATTTTGTAGTAATTAGGGTAAATCGTTAATATAAACTAAAAAGAGGAAAGGACCCAATATAGAGCCTAAAGGAACACCCATTGTCATTTCAGACCCTAGTGAGTTTACGCCGTTTACCTGAACTTTAACTTGTCTGGCTTTTAAATATGATCTAAGAAACTCAAGGGCTGTATGTCTAATTCCATAGTGCTCGAGCTTCAACAATAGGTTCTCATGGTAAACGCAATCGAACGCCTTCGAGAGGTCGCAAAAGATTCCAATGGCGCCCTGTGCTTCCTCCCAGGCCTTAAATATGTTTTTTTATTAGGGTGACACCCGCGTCAGTTGTGCAACGCCCTTTGGTAAAACCGTATTGTTTATCATAAAAGATGGAATGTTTGTTAAAATGACGCAACAATTGGTTGAGCATTAACTTTTCGAAGACCTTACTGAGAACTGGCAGAATTGACACTGGCCTATAATTATTGGCTTCTTTGCTATCCCCGGATTTAAACAATGTAAACTCTAAACTGTAAACAACTACCTTACAGTGTTTCATGAGGTCCGGAAAAACTCCTTGCTCGACACTAGTGTTAAATATAAAAGCTAAATAGGGTGCAACAGTTTCAATGATTGGTTTACACACTTTTACAGATAGTCCCTATGATGTCAGATGCCCTAGTTTAGGCGCTATGATGCCACAGACAGACACACAGATACACAGCAACACACGTGAGACTTATAACAGCCCTCTTTTTCCGCCGGGGGTTAAAAATAGCCAAAATTTAGCCCCCCCTCCCTTTGCTACCCTCATGTTAGCAGCATCCCAACATGAATTTAACAGTTTTTTTTTTTACTTTGCTTGGTTTTCGACTTGAACTACGGTCATGACAAGTTATGATAAAATATGTCATGTCTTACAATTTGTCTTAAATGCTAGCACGGGACAACCATGTGACATAGTTTACATGCGCGACATGCCTTTCTTGTTGTTGACTTCAAAGTGCGACATAATCTGAATAGACGACCAAATAAAATAATACGTAAATAACCCAGTCGGGTAAAAAGTTTGCCGTTCATACAGATAAACAACTTTTAATTTTGTTGGGAACAAATTAATATTTGACCCACGACCATAGACTTATGCACACTTTATTGTTCTTTGTTTGTTTGATAACATATTAAGTGTTTATTAGAAAGATATAATTATTGTGAAAATTTTAATAATTGTATAAAAAATATAATAGCTTGGACCCTGTTCCCAATACCGGTGGGCCCCTATTTTTACCCGACTGCCGAAGGAGGGTAATGTGTTTATCAGTCTATGTATGTATGTATGTATGTATGTATGTATGTATGTATGTATGTATGTATGTATGTATGTATGTATGTATGTATGTATGTATGTATGTTTGTTCCTATGTGGCGTTCCAGAGACCAAACACGTTGGCCGATTTTGATGATTCATACGTCAATCGATTCGTCTTAACCCTGCGAGTGTCATAGGCTACCTTAAAATTGGACAATAGAAAAATGGCGGATTTTGGGCGCCATATTGTGGGGTCCCAAATTTTTTTTTTCTTCCAAACCCAGTGTGTGGGGTATCAAAATAAAGGGTTTTAAGAGGTGATTTCAAAAATATATAACACTTATATGTTTAAATGTATCTAATTCGAAAAAAACTTAACTAAAAACTTATAAATAAAAATAGTTAAATCAAAAAATCAAAAAACCCGACTGCTTCAAAAGCGAACTAAAAAGACGTAAACAAGGAAAAAATTATGCTGTGCAGGCGGAGGATACACCAGATTTTGATCAGCCAGCCCGCGAATATGTATCCTCCGACTGCACAGCATAATTTTTTCCTTGTTTACGTCTTTTTAGTTCGCTTTTGAAGCAGTCGGGTTTTTTTTATATTTTAAATGTTTTTTGGGGGTTTTATTTAAGAAATATTTAAAAATATAGAAGTAAGAAGAATATGGTATAAAAGAAAATAATTATAAAAAAATAATAGCCAAAATAAAAATAAGAATAACAATAAAAAAAAATACAATTATAAAAAAGTAATAATATAAAATTAATTAATGTTCCTGTAACATTTAAATTAATTAATAAGCATTGATCACCACACACAAAATAAATTTATTGCCATTTTTTTAATTAGAAGGATTTTTTTATCAACTATAAAATTTTATCACCACCTCCGAACGAAAGTGATACATTTTTCTAAATCATCTGTCAAAATGTGACATTTGTGACAAAATGGGTGCGCCCGTATTAGCAATTAAGACCCGATGAGTCCCAAATAAACGTCAGGAAATTTTCTCACGCCGTCGGCGCATCTAAGACAAAATGACTTTATCGCCCAAACAGCGATGAAATGCGTGACTCAAGCCATGTCACAGTAGGCTGTGCTCGCCGGGCAGCAACAAGAAAGGCATGTCAATGTCACATGTTTGACCCGTGCTAGCATTTAAGACAAATTGTAAGACATGACATAATTTATCATGTCTTTTCACAAATGTCTTGGGTACGCCCTGCTCGCTAAGCAGGGTGTGTGCAAGCGGGCCATAGATCACTTAAGGCTTTTATTCTTTACAGACATCATCTTTCCGTCTCGTGACTTCCGAGAAGGTGTATCTGAATCGTTCAGCAGTGTTTATGGCTATTACCACCTTCAAGCTACTGATACATATGGTAGCTGACTACAGTCTGTATTGGGTTTTAATGACCATACGGTGCCATGGGCGCTTTCAATCTGATTTGATGCGTGAGTTTCAAAATCTAACTAACAGTAGTGTAGCGTTTTCAGTACCTGAAGTGAAGATCCCGTGAGAGATCCCTTAGCTTAAACCTTACTTGATTGGAGTTCAGTATTATTTTAGTGCCCGACTGAAAATCGATTTCTTGCGGAACCCGATTAATCGGCTTCGCCACAACCTTCGGCCGAAACCGAGACTGTTGAATAACCCTCAGAAGCTCCGTTTAAAATTGGCAACATATTGTTTTTGTTGTGGCTATTTTCTGGCGATGGCGATTGGCCAGCGCAACGGAGTATGAGTTCTGCCCCCCCGCCTTGATGCCTCTTCCATCGTGCTCACATTCTTTCGTAACAGTTCGTTCAATTTCAGCAGTTGCACTAGAAACGTTCAGCTTTGGTCACAACTTCGGCCCATTTTGTCAGAAGACGAAAGTTCATCAGAAGGTGGTATTTTCGGCCTAAGATGACCGAAGCCAAAGGTTCAGTCACGTCACAAACCAATTATTTCTTAAATAATCTGACAGCACATCATAAGATAAAATTACCCTTTTCAGCGGGAATACCTCACTCTGGAGCCCATGTATCTGGCAGTGGTTTTGTAGCAAGGCTGTTCAGTTCTATCATTGGGATTTTGGACATACCGCTGGCGTTTCCAGCTTCTGCACCCATATCGTGTTTGCCAGACCCTTATCCACCGGATTTAAGACGTTATATGCAGATTGGTAGGTAATTGGTACTTGCGATATATTTATTTTGTTTGAACGAACAAAAATATAGGGAAACCTTATATAGAACTAACCGAACCGGTTTCGCACGGAACAAATTATATACACAAACGTTCTTCATTTATTACTCTATGTACAGAAAGAGGCAGAGAGTGACTATATTTTATACTATTTAGAAATTGATAGGGTTTGGCCGAAGAATATCAAATTTTAGAAAATACTGAAGACTTTTATTTTTAGGTGTCCTCATTTTTCTTCTATGGTTCTTCGCTCTCTTCGAACCGTATGGTTTACGTCTTCGTCATCTTATCATGGGACACTACAGACCGGAACGAGCTAAAGCCAGAGCTACATGGTTATATAACCATATATTAAGGACCAGAGGTGGGTTGCACAATAACTTTGAACAATTTAAATGAGACAATATTTAGTATTTCAGCTGTCAAAACGTTGAAGGAAAACATTGTGAGGAAAGCGGCATGTCCTAGAACCAAACATTGCAAGACATACCACACTGGTCCTGCGTAGTGGATTGTGGCCCACTCCCTCTCACAGAGACCTGGCCTGTGTCCCACCTATAGAAACATATTAGGCTGATGTATAATTATGCTAGACCTTGTAGCTTTTATATTTCGAGATCTTGGAGAGGGACTAAAGAAAAGATGAATGCACTATGTGACGAATAATATGAAAGAAATGGTATTCAATGATAGCGTGCACAGGACGGTATGGAAGAAGAAAACGTGTTGCGCTGACCTCAAGTAACATCGGACAAGAGCAGAAACAGGATGAAGATCGTTAGAAAACTTAGCATCGTCTATATTTGTTGATTTAAACGAAACAAGTTGACTGATTTCCAGGTAGTTTTATGAAATTCGCTAGAAGAAAGTTACATCGAGAGTTCAAATATTCATCAGAAGCTTCGCTTACATTTCGTCAATGGATCACTGATCATGTGCCGTAAGTATAAGTATTATAGCTTCAATATCCTCAGCACCACTTCAAAAATTGTATAATTATAGTTCTAATGTCGCTTTTGTTACAAAGTGATATGTTTCAGTTTTCAGTGCCTCCGGTCCTTAGTTGGATTAGTTGCATTGCAGCCACATTGTCTCTTATGTGGCATCACTTCTTCCAGGGATCCTGACTCTCGACTGACCAAGTTAGACAAGATTTTGATAATTCTTTGTAGATCATTCGTCTAAAATAACCATATATGATTGCTCTTGTTGATTACATTTCTACATACAGTACAACTATTTTCTTAATGTCCCTCGGCAATCACCGCATTGCCAAATACAAACGAATGCTAATTGCCATGTCCATCATTTCTTAGATTATCGTGTATAGCAATTTAAATTCAGAACTAAGTACTTTATTGTTGTTTTTTTTTTTGGTTTCCGTGTGAAATATAATAGAGCTGTATAAATAGCAGCTTTAAAAAATGGGTCAGTGCCCACTCAACCCGATTAGACTCTTCAAAAGGGGTTTCAAAAGTACCTTTAAATGGATTACTTGAAATACGTAGTTGGAGTTGAGTTTGAGTTTAAAGTAAACCATCTTATTCTTTATAGATGTCAAACTCCTGGCTGTCCAGGTATATTCTGCATGAGCTGCTTTACAGATATTGGTGAACTGTGTACTATATGCTTGTCACCAGCCGACTATGGGGACTTGAGTGATGTCAGCCTAGAAAAGTAAGTTTTAAACTATGAAGCAAATAATATTTTTTGTAAAACAATAAAAATGTGTGACGAAATTATTTTAAATCTTGATCATGGAATAAAATTATTCCTTGTTAGAGGTTCTTCTGATGACGATGACAGTGATGTTGGACTCAGTGAAGGAAGAATGAATGAACAGGTAAGTGCATTAAATTATAATTGATATTCAAAAAGATTTAAACTATATAGACTTTACTGCAATTTACAGATAACATTACATTCAATCACTGAGAACGATCGCACAATCAAATCAACAAGAAGTTATGATGATACTCAAAGATGGAATTTCTTTACCGAAGCTATGGGCCCTAGAGGACCACTAGATACAATAATATTGGTACATAACGAACGCAGCTTTGTTACTAATTTCTTTCAACAACGACTTCGAAAAATACAAAGGAATTTAAAAAAACGTTCCCGTGTTAGGACACGCACCCTAAATTGGGTCGCAAAAGTTACCCCTGAAAATATAATTTCTAAAGAGGAAAGTCATAACTATTATTCAAATTCTCTTAACATAGAGGAATGTGGTTTCGAGGCAGTTACCATTAGATCAAAGTCTATTGGAATTAATACTGATATAAATCGTGGTGTTTTATTAAGCAGGCTAGTAAACAGATTTACTAGGCGTAGGTTAAAACAACCACGAATCAAACTAAAGAAAGTTACTTCAGAACTGAAAGCAAATAATAGAAAAACATCTCAACAACGAATACACCGAAAAAAGAAACACACCAACCTAGCAAGCAGCAGAAAAACGTTCTCAATAAATTCTTTTAACACTTACGATTTGACTTTATGTCAAAGGAATTTGAAGAACATTGTAACAAGTAACAAAGAAAGATACAGAACAAAAGATAAAATGAAAGGATATAAAGAACTCAAAGGGATTATGAAAGCTATCAGGTATTTCCGCAAAAGTAATGAAATAAAAAATATGTCAAATCAAAATAATGATGCCCCAGCAAATGAAATGGACAGAAATGAGCAGAAGAATACGGAGTCTACAGATAACGCAAACATTGGAGGAAGGAAAAGTAAGAAGAAATGTTCAAAAAGCAATAAACCAAAGAAACCTAAAAAACAAAAGGACGCCAAGAAGATTAAAACAAAGAATTCTCGACAAAGAATTGCGGTATTTCATAAATTCTTCTCGGATCACTGGAATAATTTCAAATGCAGTATAATTCCAGGCTATCAACAAAATAGGTCAGATAAACCAATTCCTAAAGAGCAAAAAAACCACAAGAGCAGAAAAAAAAGAAAAGTTGGCGTTGAATTAAAGCCCGATATCGATGAATGTTTTGGAAAAAAAGATATTAAAAATACGAGAAACCTAAGGATAAACGCGTATTTAGCTGAATTGGATTGGAGTAAAAGAGATTACAGAATAGAAGAAGGCATTGACGAAGAAAACAATTCGGCGCTCACAAGAATGTGTGCGCCTGCACCCGTAACTGCTGATAACATAGTAGGAGTAAGTGATTCGTTACTATATAAAATAGGTATAGTAGATTCTGCAGTTACTGTAGGAATCCAAGAAAACCGCTAGTACAGTGCTCTTTACTGTGATTTGTTAACTTAGGGGGATAACAATTTCATAAGACCGCATGAGTTGTTTTAATATCGCATATTCGACGAAACGCAAGGTAACAAAGGTCAAAACTAGGGTACTTCGTTTTGACCTAGAATAATTAAATTTGGCATATAGCTAGCTAAATCTTTCAGCTCAATTAAAAGAAACAATCTGAAAACTTAAAAAAAAATTCTACATAAAAAAAACGATTATTATTTTATTTGCAGTTGGTAAATTGACCACGACCTATTTAAAATGGGGACAACAGTTTCCAACGGCAGAGTTATTTTGTTTCTCAATTCAGTATATATTTTAGTTACAACAATGTTCAATGCTTTCATTTTTTTTGAACTTTACTTTTTAATGTGTCTCGTTAATGTGTTTGTTTGGAACCCAATTAATAAGGTACCTAATGAACAAATTATCCGACTTTACATTCGATCTCACTACTTTTTGCGGTAAAAGAACTGCGCCGCGATACTTATGTTTTACCCGACTGTCGAAGGAGGGTAATGTGTTTATCAGTATATGTATGTATGTATGTTTGTTCCTATATGGCGTTCCAGAGACCAAACGCGTTGGCCGATTTTGATAATTCGTAGGTCAATCGATTCGTCTTAACCCTGCAAGTGTCACTGGCTACATTAAAATTGGACAATAGAAAAATGGCAGATTTTGGGCGCCATATTGTGGGGGCCCAATTTTTTTTGCTTTCATTCCCATCGTGTGGGGTATCAAAATAAAGGGTTTTAAGAGGTGATTTCAAAAATATATAATACTTATACGTTCGAGAAAATAATGCTGTGCAGGAGGAGGATAAATCAGATTTTGCAGCCAGCCCGCGAATATGTATCCACATCCTGCACAGCATGATTTTCTTCTTGTTAACGTATTTTTAGTTCGCTTTTGAACCAGTCGGGTTTTTTGATGTTTTGATTTAATTTTTTTACATGTTATGTTGTCGATGGTTTATAATTTGTCAATATTTTCTATTGGGATTGGCTGTAACATATCAAAAGCAGATGAACACTTCAATGAATTACTTTTATAAATCGTTATAAATAATTCTAATTTCCTATATTAACATTGAAAACCCCCTTTCTAGATGGTCCATCTGAAGAATTTACCGTTCCAATGGCGCGAAGCTCGTAAAAGAGAATTTTATGATAGCAAAGGCAAAAAAATCTGTGTGTCAACAGATTCATCTACTAGACATAGACTATTTATGCCTTTATCAAAAGGTAAGTCTGAAACCTATAGGCACCACTAATAATATTAGGTCTTTACCTATGAAATTGCCGTTTTTTATGAAATAAGTTAATGTAATTTTTCTTCTATATTTTTATCTCTATTAATCAAAGTATTCACCCATGCAATCAATGCATCTTTGCCAACGCAGTGGTAATTTATTGATTTCTTGAAGAAATCAGCTGGACGGGAGGCAACAAATTCTTTTATATATGTATATCTCTATTTTCTGTCATCTCCTTTCTAGCATTATCATTTTTTATACAACCCATTAAATGTTTGATTGGTCTTATATTAAATAACCATAATAGATAATGATTTGTCATGCATACTTTGTCAGCCTATAGCTGCGATACCCCATGGAAATCCATGGAGTATCGCAGCTATAGACCCCATGGAAATCCATGGGGTATCGCAGCTATAGACCCCATGGAAATCCATGGGGTATCGGGGTATGAGACTTGGGCATTTCGCTCGTTCTAAACAATCGATCGGCATACAGTTTGTTCGTATCGATTTCCGGGTCAATTGTGATACCGTCTCCTTTCTTCACGATAACTTCTTCATTCTGTCTCATCATAAGAAAAGTAGGGAAGCAAAATAATTTTCTTGAACTACTACTACTAACTTTAACTTTTTCAAACTAAATGATAAACAGTCAAAAGCCCGAAAGTCCGACATCAAGTCATGTCAAGAGATATCGTGTTACGCAGTAATTGGGTAATGGACGGTAGAAAATCGGTCGTTCCATGTAAAATACTGGAATTCAGCTGCATCCGGTAAGGCTGAAAGGAGATCATAGTTGGGACAATTAAAATATTAAAAAAAAACAAAACCCCGATACGATATATCTTACGCAAACACCCCGATTCAAATAGTAAAACGCCCATATCTAATGACCAACTGAACCGATTTCCATCAACCGTAGCTAAGATAGCTCCCGATAACGTCACCTTTTAAAAAAACGGTCTAAAACAGTTAATCGTTTTAGGAGCTATGATGCCACAGACAGATACACAAATCATCATCTGCCTAGCCTTTTCCCAATTGTTTGTTGGGGTCGGCTTCCAGTCTTACCGGATTCAGCTGAGTACCAGTGTTTTACATGGAGCGACTGGCTATCAGACCTCCACAACCCAGTTACTAGGTAACACCATAACCCTGGGCAAGACTGGTGTCAGATCTCAAGCTTCTGACTACCCGTAACGACTGTCAAAGATCTTCAAATGACAGCCGGGACCAACGGCTTAACGTGCTTTCCGAGGCACGGAGGAAACTCGGTATGTTGAAATGGTAACCCATCCCCGGACCGACCTCGTCAAGCGTTGCTTAACCTTGAAGAACGACCCGTGCGGCATTTATTATTTAGCCACGAGCTCCTGTGACAGATACACAAATACACAGGTAAAAACGTCAAACATAAATAACACCCTCTTTTTCCATCGTGGGTTAAAAAGCCCGATTGATTTACAGTTACAGAAAAGCTCGACACCAAGAAAGCTCTTAATAGATTCCGTAATAAAGTCAATACGGTGCAGGAAATACCACGCTTAAGCCTGGTGAAAAGGTTATTACGCAGCATTAGTGGTGTTCGAGATGACAGTTCTTTCAATCGTGGTGAGTTTATTTGATTCAAGACCTTGTAGTATAATGTTTTTGATGAATGATTGGAAATTTATTATTACACCTGTAAGTTGATGTTATTACGTATGGCGATAGCTACGCCAAAGAGGGTTATCAACAAAATTCACGCCGCCATATGGCGCCACTTTGGCGAGAAGTCTTTTCCTTTGAAAACGCAACTCATGACATCAACATGCCGTTGACGTCAATTTAATTAATGTCCGAAATCATTCAGGGGTTTTGACATGACGTGTCTGGACCTGGTGTCTTGCTGTCACCTAGTGGACATCGATTCATAAAACCCCCATTGCGAACTATGCTCTGGCATAGTTTGCAATGGAGGTTGATGTCTGCCTCTGAGGAGACAGCTCCTGCATCGCGCTAGCAAATTTATCGCCGTGTCCGTCGTCGAAGGATCCTCCTTTTTCGGGTTCCGTGCCCGAAGGGTGCAAACACTATTGCGGTATTCTGCGGTAGGTCTGGCCGTCTGTTCGTCGTCTATCACACGGGTCCGCCAAACATTTCGATTACTATTTTTACAGTTTAAGCATCTTGTTGACCCAAAGCCATGCAAATTGTTTTTTTTTTATACTTTGAACAGGGGCTTCCATAAAGATTAAGGAGGCGACGCAAAAAAAAATTAAACTATCCCATCGAGTGGGGTTAGGTATCGTTGTTAAGAACTCGTTGAGCAGATAAATACTGTATTTTTGTAGTAATTTTTTAACCGACTTCTCAAAACGGAGGATGTTATCAATTCGACTGTATTTTTTTTTTTATTTGTTTTTTTTATTTGTTCCCTCAGAACTTGTTACAGGGTGAACCGATTTTGATGATTATTTTTTTTATTTAAAAGCTGGTGCTTTTCATGTGGTCCCATTTAATTTTCATCAAGATCTGATGAAGTAATTCTGAGATATGCATCAGAACTCTTCAATAAATTACGGCAAATCACTCGGGATAGCTGCAATCGCATGTCTGTTTATTGTTTACACCATTTCATAACATAACATCACACTGGTGCGCTCTAAAGGGGTACGCAGGTGTAAACAGTTCACCTTGATACGAGTATACCTTTATTCCACCGGTTTTGTTTTAAGTTTTAAGTTTCATGTTATTGGGTTAATCTATTCTGGCTTCACTTTGGGCATTATTGGTACCTAGCCTATAGAACTTGTCCATTGTGTACCACAACTAAAAAGGGAAAATAAAAAAGTTTTTTGCAAAAACGACAACCGACTTCCAAATGAAAACACTACAAAGTCAAAAATAACTTCAATTTCGGCAGTCGTTGTCAAAAAACGAAGAGACGAAAACAAGAACACCGATTTTCGAAATTTAAGTTATTTTTTAATTTGTAGTGTTTTTATTTGGAAGTCGGTTGTCGTTTTTGTAAAAACCTGTTTTTTTTTTTTTTTTTTGTGCCAAAGAATTTTGTTAATATTATAAAGAAATAAAGTCATGTTCGTTTTACAGATAGTTCGATTTGCATATCAAAACGCGCGAGTCTCTACCGGTCATATGGATTAAACCAAGACTCTGAGTAAGTTATATGAATTGTCCGTCTTTAGTAAATAAATAATGTGAAGAAATCTTTATTTTACACTGGCAATAATAAATAATGTTTGTTTTCAGTCTTTTAAACATGGAAATGATATTTAAAAATACAAATTTCGGCGATGCGTCGGCGCAGGTAAGAATGAAGAACTTAGATAAAAATTCTCGATTTTTATGACGCAGAGAAATCTGTATTCTGCAGCGGTAACAATAACGTAACGTAACATTGGATTAAGCGAAAGAAAAACATTGATATTATAAGAAAAGAGAGCGCTCATTGATACAATTTCAATTCAAGATCACATAACAAAATAACTAAATTTATGTACGTTAGGATTGAGGAGCCACTTTTTGTATCCTTACGAAATTAATATACTTATTTAGAAGTAAGTTTAAAAAATTTGTAGGTTCGATTCTCGATTTCGTAGTATATACTTCAAAAGTTATATGAACGTAAAGGTGGCTCCTCAATCTAAATGTTTGGATTGAGGAGCCACGTCAAAACTAGGAACATCATGGATTAATATATATCATAATCTGGTATGAATTTGTAGCTTTTGAGAGTATTTAGTAGACAAAATTTGAGCTTGGTTGCATTAAAATAAAAAAAGTTACCATACATTATATGTGGCTCCTCAGACCATACATAGACTCGTCATTTTTCAAAGAAGCAGTAGTTCAATTAATGCGCAATTTCTTTGTCATTTAGTAGTAAGTATAATAATTATATTTGTAGGACAAGAATCAGCAAATAAAAATGAATGAATTGGGAGATATGGCATATTTTAACTGGCTCCTCAATTAAATAGATTTGCCTGTAATCTGCTTATACTTGTGATGAAATTTGGAACAAAAAAGCATCTTATTTTGTATAAATTTATACTAATTGTACGTATAATCTGCCATAAAGAAAAGTAAATATCTACGAAGTTATTAACTATCCTTAAATTTCCTAACAAATAGTTTTGAAGGGTGTCCATGAATAAACTATATTAAAAAACATTTTGTCTCTTTTAAAAACACACAAATATATTTTATTTTATCTCATTATTCGGGGGTAACTGCAAATTAATTTAGTTTACTTACCTACCCTCAATAGTATTTATTTAGTAACCTGACATTCATTAGGGATGAAGCTCACTTGTTTGCGCGCATATATTTGTAGCAACCTCAACCTCAAAAAGTTTCAGATATTTATTTCATTTTGTTTTTTGGTTTTTTACTTGGATGGATGTCATGGACGCGGATGGTCAAAAATATTAGACGTGATATATTTTATTATCAAACATAACATAATTTAATTTGCCTACCCATCTCCCACATATTTAAAAATAAATTTTAGCGTAAAAATTATATTTAATAAATATAACCCACAGTTCCATTACGGAACTAATATTAATCACGTCATAATTGTTGACTTTTGGGGATACTAATTGCTACTGGAAGGATGAGATGTTTTGTTACGACTATGATGCTCACTTATTTTCGTGTGAGGATGTAGCCACCCCTGGTACAGAGTTAATTAAGCTACCTCTTGGTACCCCACAGGCCTCTGACTTGGCTTTTTCAGGCTCTCACTAACTATATAAGTCACAATGCAAAATACGCTCACTGTAAAATTTGTAAAAACAACCAATAATAATAAATTCATTCTTCAACTTATGTCAAAATTGACTACTAAATTCCAAACATATAAAGAATCTCTGTACATATTTCGATATTGTCGATTTGTAAAATATTAAATTTCAAAAACTAGTCATCCTGGTTTCATTCATATAACATGGTCACCCTTAATAGCGAATTCTTAAGGAATATCGAAAAGTAATTTGTTTTTCCGATACCGAATATATACAATGTTGGTCTCTACTTTAGTATTTAGTAGACATTCATACTAAATGTTAGTGTCTCTCGTTTTTGATTCCGTTGTGATCTCAGGTAGGTACAGTAACATCAGGATTGAGGAGCCAAATAAAATGAGTTTATTTACTAAATTCACTCAGTTTTACTACTTTGTCCATATGCTACAAATTTGAACACACGTACTACTAAATGACGAAGAACTTTCGCATTTATTGAACTACTGCTTCTTTGAAAAATTACAAGTCTTATGTATGGTCTGAGGAGCCACTTATAATGTATGGTAAGTTTTTTAATTTTAATGCAACCGAGCTTAGATTTTGTCTACTAAATACTCTCAAATGCTACAAAATCAGATTAGAGATGCGACAAAGAGATTAGCCTCTGTAGCCGAACTATAGATACTATTTTCTTTGAGTTTTTACAATACAAGAATAAGTGCCAAGCAATGAAAGCATAATACAATTGAGTCAATACTACAGAAAATAGTTGATAAGTACACTTTGGATAAGTAATTTGTAAGAACATAATTTTATTTTTTTATTAAATGGATATAGTGTGTAGGTGTGAGTGTATGTGTTCGTATGTGAGTGGGAATATGCGTGAGTGTATGTGTGTATAGGTGAGCTATGACAGATAACGAAGATATACTCTACAGTGTATCTTCGTTATCTGTGCTCTTATTCTTAATCTTAGTGTGGTATGTATAGTAGTTGTTCCGTCTCCTCATAGCTTGTTTTCTGCAAATATAGGCATACATTTAATTTCATTGTTTACTTTCATTGTTTACTAGTCAAGGGGTGTATATGTAAGTTTTTGTTAAGTTTATTATAAAAGGTAAGGGCCCAGAAAACTTACAAATCTTTCACCAAAGTTTGTTTTAAATGTGGTTAAATTGTCACGTACATGATGTTTACGACGTCTCTATAATAACATTGGATAAGTGTTGTTTGTTGTGTTCTGGCAGGATAATTTTAAGTATAAATATCTTAATGTCAAAACCTCGCACAACTGGAAGAGTGCAACAGTAGGATAGCGCATTGGTTTAATCGTGCTAACCTTCAGTATAGCTCTCTGGGCGACCTCAACTGCCTTTATAGTGGTTTTGCAGATACCTCCCTATGATGAAATGCAGTAGTTAAGAAGTGACTGACATAGGGCCTGATATATTCGCTTTAGCAGTGTGGGGTGCGCGGCATGACGTAGGTTGTGTTAATTAATGTTCGTACTCTATAACAGATAATGTTGACATGTTCTTTAAAGTTCAGGTTATTGTCTAAAGTTATACCTAAGTATTTTAGAGTAGCAACACATTCCAGAGGTGAACATGCGCAATAATCCGCAGAAATGCACTCGTGTGAAACGGTAGGTCGCCGCGGATACTTACCGCCTGCAGACTCGTAAGCTCATTTATGTGCAAGAGGAACAGGGTCGGCCCCAGTATACTTTCCTGAGGCACGCCATGTGTAACTGGGAGCTATGTACTTTTTTGTTTATCCACTCGGACACACTGAGTTCTCCCAGAGAGGTAGCTATTGAAAAGTTCAAGCTAGGTGCCCTTGATACCCAGCGCCTCCAATTTGTTTAGTAAAAGGGAGACAAATCGTATCAAATGCCTTAGCTAGGTCGAAAAAAATAGAAATATATTTTTTGCCTTTGTCCAGGTTGGATTGTTATAATATTTGATTATGCTATAATAATGTATTGTTTGCATTCGAATCTAAATTTTAAAGTCTAAGGCCGCGTTTCCCAAGACCAAGTAGCATTATATTGCAGTCTACCGAGTATAATATGATCAATCGCTCGATCGTTCCGCGCAACGTAATTAAACTTGCATTCTAGTTGCTTGCAAGTGGAGAAGTTGCCTAAATATTGTCAATACTAAAGGCTGCCTAACATAATTTTATACAAAATAAGCTTGTTTTTAAGGATCCTCCGGCAAGTAAACCGTCGTTCCCCTCAAACTTCACAGAGGAGAGATCTAACCTTCCTTCTTTTTTAGGAAAAGAAATCAGTGAGTATTTTGTTAACGTTTAATTCAAAATTATCATCATCCTCCTTGCCTTATTCTCATTTATTATCACAATTTCATAAAGTCCTCCATCCACTGCTGCGCTTAGATTTGCCGCATAAGCAGCGCAATTTGCCATAAACGCATTCGTGTGTAGCTTGGCCAAAGGTCGCTAAGTACGCGTAAATTGGCTATAAGCTGCGGTGGACTGGCCCTTACATCTTGATTTCTGCTTGAGGTATTGTTCCTAAATTGTCATCATCATTTCAGTTGAAAGAAGTCCACTGCTGAACATAGACCTCCGACATTTATATTATTTTGTTATTATTTCGACACCTCCACTTAACAAAATGACATAGTAATACCATAAACGATAGTGTACTACTATCATTTATGGTATTACTATGTAATTTTGTAACAGCTAATCAAAACCAAAAAAACCGGCCAAGTGCGACTTGGACTCGCGCACGAAGGGTTCCGTACCATTAACGCAAAAAACGGCAAAAAAATCACGTTTGTTGTATGGGAGGAGGCCCGCCTTAAATATTTATTTTATTATGTTTTTAGTATTTGTTGTTAAAGCGGCAACAGAAATACATGTTCTGTGATTGAAATTGAAATTTCAACTGTCTAGCTATCACGGTTCATGAGATACAGCCTGATGACAGACGGACCGACGGACAGACATACAGACAGACGGACCGCGGAGTCTGTAATAGGGTCGCGATTTTACCCTTTGGGTACGGAACCCTAAAAATTTAACAAACTTATAGTAATTTGCTGACGGCAAACCTTTTTTCAACAAATCGGCTGGGTATTTCATCCGTGGGCATGTATAAAAAAATTCCAAATTTGTCTGTAACTTTCTCACGACAAAAAAGATGTCTCACATCTATATGCTTAGACCTTTTATGAAATACAGGGTTAGCTGATAGCTTTAGGGCAAACTGGTTATCATTAAATACAGTTATAGTGTAGTACTAGTTTGTACTACGAGTTTCCTCCGTGCCTCGGAAAGCACGTTAAGCCGTTGGTCCCGGCTGTCATTTGAGGATCTTTGACAGTCGTTACGAGTAGTCAGAAGCTTGAGATCTGACACCAGTCTAGCCAAGGGGTACCGCTGTTACCCAGTTACTGGGTTGTGGAGGTCTGATAGGCAGTCGCTCCATGTAAAACACTGGTACTCAGCTGAATCCGGTTAGACTGGAAGCCGACCCCAACATAGTTGGGAAAAGGCTAGGCAGATTGATAGTGTAGTACTATTACTTTCTGCAAATTTCTTAGATAAACAGCCTCTTTGCAACAGTCAGAAATACTCATGTACTAAGCTTCAGTACTTGATAATGCCACAGTACATTTTTTTATAGTTTCCCAAGAAACTGCACCATCAGGTAGCTTTAAAAAGTAACCTGTATATGAGCTTCTGTCTATTGGATTCTAGCTCAGTCAGCATTTACAAATGCTTGTAATTCTGAATTACCACTAGCTGCAAACCTTGAACGAAAGCTTTTAGTTTTCAGGTGCCTTCAGGGAACAACATTATATATATTTACAACATGAAATCTATCATTTGAAGCATCAACAAATTCTACTTTTTCTGTTCCAGATAATCATTCGTTTCTTCCAAGCTCCAACTTTCTGTATCCTCCACTGCTTCTGGCTTTACTTCCAAGTCTGTTACTTCACATTTTACAACCTCCTTCTCGCTTATCACAATTGACAATTCATTTCTGTTGACTCCTTCTTGGATAACAACTATGTCTCTGCTTGTGCTTATTGTGTTACTTGCCGGATTGTAAATCCTGTAGCCTTTGACATTACCTGGAACGCCCACTAGGATACATTGGACTGCTTTTTATCCCATTTTAACCTTTTCTACTTTGGAATATGGACCATAACCTGACTTTGTGGCTTCTGCTAGGGAAAGGTAACCGCTCTTGCTTTTCTTCACAGCATTCATTTCTTTTCACCACTGTCGTAATCAAGATATCTTTACAGCATTCCATGGGAATCTTCGTGTTGTCGAACCGACTTGTTTACATTTATGACTCTAGACATTAGCTTTTGACTTTAACGTAGGTACTTATCTGATTTTTGCTGCGATTCGGTATTATTTTTCTTCCAGTGTTGCCAATTCTTGGACACAAATGCGTTTTGAGTATTGGATTCCGTCTTCCATTTGTCTATGAGTTTCGATTTGATGGAGTCCGCCGTTATTGCAATGCCCGAATGCTCAATCGCCATTGTTAGGGGTGGTGCTGCAGGAACTGGCAGGTGTGACACAACAGAAAGACGGGATGATTTAGCAAACTCATTTAATACTTTTACAAAAAGGCAAGATGTCCGATGCACAAAAAATACAGATAATAACTTACACATAGATCGGCGTTTAGTGGCAGACCTCCATAGCTAACTTAGAACTAGGGATGTATCTACATTACTAATTTCTTAAACTATCGAGCGCGTCGCTAACAGCCATTGTCAATGGCGAAAAATTTTCATGTAATCCTGCCAATAACAAGGATCCGATCTACTCATCGCCGATCTTATTTCTAGTATTATTCAATCTCTGACTTGTTTCGAATAAAAAAGTCACATACGAAGAAAAAAGAAAGAAAAAGTGTTTATTTGTCACAAAACTAGGCTATGTGGACCTTGGTTCCTCTGCAGATTTCTTAATTTCTTGAACTATACGAAACATTTTAACAATACCTACCTATTTTTTCCCCTCAGTTGTTTCTTGCAGTTCAACAGAAGAGAAATGTAGAAATGGCTCACACTGCAGATGTGATTTTTATGAAGACCTACAAAGAAAATGGGATCATGTGAGAAAGTGAGGAAGTACCTTTGATTTATAATAGTGTGTAGATTTTTGTGTTGTCTTTTCGTCGAGTTTTGTAACAATTTTATTCAATTTCTCCTTTCAGATCCATAGCAGAACTATCAGGGTAAGAAATTTTTTTTTGCTAATCTGCAAAAAGGTGTAGTCTTAATCCCAAACTATAGGCAAATTTTATCCCTGTCGCTTTTATTGGAGTTCCAGACCTACAACTCTTTTACTAGGTTTCCGTGGTACTTTTGAACTGTAATTGATAGACACTTGATCTTTTTTACAGAAAATGTGATACTAGCGCTTCACCCGTGATTTCGTCCGCGTGGTACACTAATATTATAAAGACGAAAGTTTGTTTGTGAGTGTGTGTTTGAATGTTTGTTACTTCTTCACGTTCAAACGGCTGGACGAATCTGGATGAAATTTGGCGCAGAGCTGCTGGTCAGGCATAGCACTTAGGATACATTTTATTCTGAATGCTATGCATGCTGATACATTTTATCCCGGGAATATGCTCCCTCTGGGGAATTGTCGATTTTCACACGGGCGAAGCCGCTGGCAGAAACTAAAAAAAAAGAGAATAAAAAACGATAAAGTTCAAAATTAGGGTGGGAAAGGAATAGTAGATTAGTAGCCAAGGGCTGTAAGGCATCAATTGCAGCCCGAGATATTTAGGCGCACGAGCGCAGCGAGGGCGCCTATAGTTCGAGGGTGCAATTGGTGCTTACACCCGAGCTAACTATTCTGCTTTACATCTCGATTGTGAGGTAAGTAGAAAAAAACCGGCATTACAAGAATAAAAAAAAATTTTTTTTTTTTTTTCAAGAACGAAATTGAGTATCGATATTTAAAATTGATGACTATTATACTCATACGAAGACAAGGCTGAATTGCAAAGCGACCTCTTTGGTCATTGGGCTGAATGCATGTTGTCTATTGCCAGTATGATGTGTAATTAGTGGCTTTTATAGCTACATTATTACCCTAGAGCGCTAATTAGTCACCTAAAAGCCCCATTTGGAGGTAATAAGAACCTACTTACCGAACATGAGAGATGTAAATGTTTTTTTTTGGCCTTTTTCGCGATACTTTTGTTTATGCTTGATCGTAAAAATGATAACACATAAAAGCATTTATCTTTGTATGTCCGACCGTACCTATACGGTAAAAAAAAATGGATATACGCACTAATATTTCGCAGCAATCCCGCATGTTTCGGGCCTCGCAATCTATTTCACCTAGAATATTTTGCAGAATGATACGGAACTCTTTGTATGCGAGTCTGACTCGCACTTGACCAGTTTTTATTATGATTACAGAACCAAGAATCCAATGAGCTTGGTGAAAAACTTCTGTTCTTCTCTATTTGGACCGTCCTGCAACGTGGAAACTTGTCCAAATAAAGAGGGTAGCAGAGCGAAAAGCAAAAAAAAAAGATCAAAAAAATTGGCCTCTGATGAATTATTCGGTAAAAAGACTGGCAGAGGGCTACGCAACAAAAAAACACTGGTATCTGAAGAATTTTACGCACAAAAGACAACTGCTGTTCAAGCGCCAGATCAAATGGACAAAGGGATTGATATTCAACTGTCAGGCGAAGAAGGTGCCAGAAAAAAGACCAAGCAGGAAAAAAAGGGTAATTATAATGATAACGAATAAACACGCACGGCACACGGCGGCACGGTTGGTACAGTGGCTGAGCGTTTGGCTGCTGCACTACGTTTTGTAGGTTGGATTCCCGTACGGAACTAACATTTGTATGGCCTTTTTTATCGTGGATAAATGCTCATGCATACTGCGCTACCACGGGGAGATACCGGCGCAGTTATGTGGGATTCCAACCCACTAAAACTCCACGGTGTCCTCCTGTGCCGCTTATGGCGGGAACACGGGCTCGCGTTAGCGCTCACCGCGAACCCGTCGCGGCAGTCCGTCACCGAATCCTCCTCTGGGGAGTAACCTCCATCACTGGCTCACTAGAACACATTGCACGCCGTGACCACCCCAGGGACCAAACCAGCACATGGGCGCCAGACGACGCCGTCTATGGCACCCTTGGGCCCCTTGTGACGGGTCAAGGTCAATGGCGCTGCCACCTACCATTTTTCGGCCGCAGGAAATAGGGAGAGCGTCCAACGCTATACTGGCACTCCTCTCCCGCCGCAGTCTCCAACCCTCAGCCGCGATATCGTATGGGTATGGGAGACCTATACGACATCGCGGCCCGCCTCAGTTGTTAACCTCCTCCTGTTTTGAAGTCGGTTAAAAACAGCTTATAGATATGGCTAAGAAGTAAGATGGACCTGTTATTCTTAAGCCTGGCATTTTCACCATTCTTAAAAAAGAGTATCATCAGCAGAGGTGTCTGCCCCATGCCTATGGCCGTCAACATCTGGTACCCGCGTTGCCACATTCACCAGCTGGGTGAGATTTAACGCAAGTGCAAGCTTTCGCGTCTCTCGCCCAGCATGATCAGTGCTCTGGTATGGGAAGAGCCACTCCTGGTCCTAGTCATTAAAGTCCTTCAGTAACACTACTAGGCCGAAAGAGTACCGCTGCTCTGCCACATCAGCCACCTCACTGAGCTTAGTTGTCTCCTGATCTCCGCTGTTCGAACGGTATACATAGGCTACGCCTAATATTAGGGGTTTAAGTATGATATTGCCGATTTGTACTGGAAAATTGAAATTAGTTTTTTTGTTTTTTACATATTTATTTAATCAAAATAATTACCATTATTATCTATACATTGCAGCCATCTAATAGGAAGGTCATTTATGCCTTTGCGATAGAACTCTGGTGATCTATGTAGATTGGACAAACTGTGTCAAAGCATTTTGTACTGCCTCCTGAGAAGAAAACTTTTTATCACGTAGAAAATTGTTCAAATCAAAAAAATGGTAGTCCGTTGGAGCAAGGTCTGGCGAATATGGAGAGTGACGAGTGGTTTCTAATTGCAGTTCCTGTAGAGTTAAAACTGTTTCTCTTGCTGTTGAGGTCTCGCGTTATCATCATCATCATCATCATATCAGCCGAAAGACGTCCACTGCTGGACATAGGCCTCCCCCAAGTGTCGCTACATTGACCGGTCCCGTGCGTCCCGCATCCAGCGAATCCCCGCAACCTTCACCAGGTCATCGGTCCACCTGGTGGGAGGCCTTCCAACGCATCGTCTTCCGGTTCGCGGTCGCCACTCCAGAACTTTTCTGCCCCATCGGGGGCATCCGTTCTGCGAGCAATGTGCCCTGCCCACTGCCACTTAAGTTTGGCAATTCTTCGGGCTATGTCGGTAACCCTGGTTCTCTTGCGGATCTCTACATTTCGCGTTTCTCTCGCGTTATCATGGAGCAATAATGGTGAAGATCAATTCATGAGTCGGGGCTGTTACACTGCTAGTTTTCCTATCATTGTTCGGAGTTCGGCACAGTAGACATCTGCCGTTATTGCTTGACCAGATCGGAGAAAGCTATAGTGAATAACACCATGTTGAGACCATCAAACAGTTACCATTACCTTTTTATTGGTAAGCTTTGCTTTAGGACACTGTTGCGGCGTTTGACCTGGGGTCAGCCATAGCGTTTTTCACTTACGGTTTTCGTAAAAAATCCACTTTTCATCACATGTCACAATTCGATCCAATATTCCTTAATTTCTGTATCAATTCAACAAGGCAACACAAGTTTCAACACGCGTTTCTTTCTTCAGATCAGTCAAATCATGAGGCACCCATTTTTCTTTGTTTTTCTTTTGACGCAAATATTTCAATATTGTTGGTGAGGTAACGTTTAACCATGCCGCTTTTTCCTAGGTAGTTTGGCTCGGATCGGCTTCCACCATCTCTTTTAATTCATTGTGATTCATCTGTGTGGGCGGTCTTCCACGTGGTTCGTTCTTCAAATCAAAATTTCCATCACGAAAGCGTTTAAACCAAAATCGCACGGTGCGTTCATTAGCAGTCCCCTCTCCAAACGCAACAATGATATTGCGAGCTGTTTCTGCTACGTTAGTTCCGCATCGGAACTCGTATTCAAAAATCAATATATTTATTCAACTAGGCCAATAAACGGCACTTTTGAACGTCAAGTAAATTAAAATTAAAATTTACAAGTAATAAAAATTGATTCTACCGTGCATTCGGAAAGTAGATAGTTATTGAAAAGAACGCACAAGAAACTCCATACTTACTCTTTTTTTTTTAAATAGGTGTTTTACAATATTTACATACATTAATAAATTAATATATGTTATGACGATGCACCCAAAATAACTCTACACACTATACTACTGACAGGTATAAAGCATTAAAAAGCATTAACAGGTAAATTAATTAATTTGATAAGTAGTAACATGGTTCTCACATACTTAAATTTTCGAAGTATCCATCTTTCTTGTCTAAGCTGAATAAAAAAAACAACTGAAAGTCGATAATCGAATGTTGCACATTTTTTAAAACAAGAACTTCATAGGTACCATGTGAAAAAGTTTCACCTAAAAATCTCAATCTTCTTTCTTCAAATATCTCAGGTTCTATGTCAATTCGAAGTACCTATTACCACAAAATAGTAAGTATACAGAAGGGCCACTCCCGCCGTTTAGAAAATTGACAGCTAAACTTGACAGATTCACTAGGGTTACTACTATATTGATTCCGAATTAAAAAAAAGAGTAGGTTGCCCAAGTTACAAACATAAATACATAGATTCGTCTAAACATTCATCATATCATGCTTACATGCCTTAGAGGGTAGACAGGGCATCAAATATCCATTTTATATCACAAAACATTTAATATTACGCCACATACGATAAATATTGGAGAGTTAAAGACGTAGTAATAGTGTAATAATGATCCCACTTAAAAATTAAATTGTTAAAAGCTCCAAGCTCGACCAAAATATAAATGTGAAAAAACAGGTACCTAATAAAATCACTCTCTCGTTCGAACCTAACCTGTCCGTGTCGGGGTGCCCTAAGTCCGAGCCCGAGCTCGCTTCGCTCGCTCTTGGACTGATTCTTTGACCATAATTTATTCGTAGATCAACTAAATTTGGTGCACGATCAGTATTTTAGATGTACCTTTAGATTTTAGGTGAACACAAAAATATTATCCGTAAAATTATAGCCCTACTTGAAGAAGGTTGTTTGCAAATTTACGCGGCTAAATGTGAGTCGTTCAACTGTCCAGAGGACTTGGCAACGGTATCAAGGGTTCGGTCGGTCGGCCGGTTCGGTCAAAAGAAGACCCGGTTCGGGAAGAAAACGATGCACAGAACCAAGAGATGATCGCTTATTGGTGAGTCAGGCGTTGCGGAATTGTAAGGCGAAAGCGAAGTGTCGACCTGAAGAAGAACCTTGAAGAAGTAAGAGGAGTAGAAGTTAGCTTGTGGACGGTCAGGAGGAGGCTTTTGGCAGCCAATATTAGTTACCGCCCGGCTCGGGACCCTAAATTACTCCGTGAGCACCGTGTTGCTCGACTTCAGTCTGCTCGAAACTGTGCTTCATGGACTCTGGAGGACTGGAATAAAGTATTGTTTTCTGATGAAGGTAACTATCTCTTTGTGTGGAGAGGACCGATGCCGGCGAGAGCTGCGAAGACCACGGGTACGCTGAGCCGAAGTGCGTTTCGAGGAAATAACTCCTTATGGCGGAGGCTCGGTTATGTTTTGGGCAGCAATTAACTCGACTGAGCGTAAGGAGTTAGTTTTCATAGAAAATGGAACATTAAATGCACACCGGTACTTAATGGAAGTCCTAATTCCATATGCACAACCCGCATTGACTGCACTTGGGGAAGATTCCATTTTTATAGACGACAATGCTCGCCCGCACCGTTCTGGTGACGTGTAAGCGTAAGTGCAAAAAGTTGGGATCCGTGAGTTACTTAAGAAATATAATCTGCTTTCTTTGAGTTCAAGGCGTACTTTTCTTGAAACTACATTTTTGTATGATTTATGCAATAACTCATTTGATTGTTTGTAATTTGGTAACAAGTTGTGTTATATAGTTCCCAGAACATGCCAGGGACGCGAGGTGCGCGCACGACCTGTATTCGCCTCTACTTCCAGTCGTACTAATGCCGGCTTGCGTGCGCCTCTTCGTCGCCTTACGAGCAATTTTAATAAAAAAATCTGCAGTTTAGATCTGTTTGCTTTACCAAATGGAAAGTTTAGCCTCATGTTACTTAGCATACTGAAAAACTAATAATTATGATAATGTTGTTCCACTTATGCGGCACTATCGATAGCTTTATGTTTTGTTTTGTTGATACTTTACTATTAATATTCCTCTTTTTTATTTATTGTTTACAACGCTAATCTTAAAATTTACCAAAATGTCTCATTGTTATCTGTGGAGAACGTGGTTGATTTCACATTTGTATCACTTCTGTATCCTATATTTTTGTAATTCTTAATGTGTAATTGTTTGTTTTCCCGAATAAATAAAAAAATAGTCCTAACCTCAATCCAATTGAGCATGTCTGGGATGTTCTAAAGAGACGGGTAAGATCAGTGCAACCTGCTCCACAAATCATCTGGAAGCTAAAAAGAGTATTGCAGAAGAGTGGGAACGTATTCCTCAAAACGTTATTAAAAACATCGTGCAAAGCATGCCCAGAAGGATTCAAGCTGTGATTTTGACAAGAGGAGGTCACACTCGTTATTAGTTTTTTACAATTTGTTAAAAAAAGTTATTTAATTAAAAAAAGTAAAAAATCTTAAATAATCTAAATCTCTTTATTGCCGACCACTTCTTATTGTTTGGCCGTGTACATCGTTTTTAAAGAAATCATCGAATTTTTTTAATGAAAATATCCAGATAAAAAAAAATAAAAAAAATAATAACATTATTATAGGTATAGGTACAGACTACGTCAAACAATAAAATTTCATTTTAATAACTCAAATCGACCTTAGAATGTAAATTTCCTTAGGTGCCCGTTTTTCTTGCAAAAGAGTGTAGCACTACCTAATAAGTAATACTTATTTTCTTGTTTCTAGAGAACAAAGGAATTCAGATTGGTTTAAAACCCTTGAAACCTCACAAGGGTGTAGGCACAGGATCTGCGTAAGTTAAACTTAATTTAACCGCTTAGGCCCGGCTGGTACCGATTGGAACCAATTGGTACCAGCCGGGCCTGAGAGGTTAGAGCCTCGTTTACACGGTATAAGAAGACTCTGCCATCGAGAGAGAAGATAGAGAAACAATGCGGGATGAGAATAGGGACGATGGTAGGCAGAAACTACAGAACGCCACCTGCCCGGCGAGCATGGCCTAGTGTGACATCGCTTAAGTCACACTTTTAATCACAGTTTGGGCGATAAACTCATTTTGTCATAAATGCTAGCACGGCGGCGTGAGATATTTTCTTGACTTGTGGCATAACTTCTTGACGTTTATTTTTTTCTTTTTCAGAAATTTTCCAATTTTATTGCAGTTTCGGTTTAACCCTGGCTATAAAAACCATTTATGTTCTGAGAAGCATAGCCCTACGACGCACTGTTTCCGAATTATGGGCCTCCGTATCTTATTTTATTTTGCATAAAACGCCCTATATTTCTAAAATGATATCTCGAAAACGGTATGTCCTAGGCAAAAAATAACCAAAATTTAGCCCCCCCCTTTGCTACCCCCATGTTAGCAGAATCCCAACATGAATTATACGTTTTTTTTATTTTAAATGTTTTTTGGGGATTTTATTTAAGAAACATTTAAAAATGTAGAAAGTAAGAAGAATATGGAATAAAAGAAAATAATAATAAAAAAAAAAATCAAAATAAAAAAAATAATTAAAAATAAGAATAATATAAAATTAATTGTGGATCCTGTATCATTTCAATTAATTAATATATTAATATTTATTTTTTAATAATATTAATTAATATTAATAAATTTATTGCCATTTGGTGCAGTAATTAGAAGGAAAATATTTTTTTTTTCAACTGTACAATTTTATCACCACCTCCGAACGAAAGTGATACATTTTTCTCAATCATCTGACAAAATGTGACATTTGTGACAAAATGGGTGCGCCCGTATTAGCAATTAAGACCCGATGAGTCCCAAATAAACGTCACGAAATTTTCTCACGCCGCCGGTACTAGTATTTAAGACAAAATGACTTTATCGCCCAAATTGCGATGAAATGTGTGACTCAAGCCATGGTACAATAGGCCGTGCTCGCCGGGAAGCAACAAAAAAGACATGTCGCGCCTTTAAAATATGTCACATGGTTGACCCGTGCTAGCATAAATGACAAATTGTAAGACATGGACAAATTTTATCATGTCTTGTCACAAACGTCTTGGGTTTGCCATGCTCGCCGGGCTGCTGCTGCAAGATCCTTACATATTCTTTTTGCTTTATTTACGGTCATACATCTAGTCAGCTACACGCCGTTTATGAGTACTACGCGCCTGGCCTATCTGAATCTCCAATGCTCGGTTCTGCTGAGCATTTCCTTCTAGGGCGTCGCCTCCTGGCGTCTCCACTAATTTCTGCCTTCTACCTTTTGTTAGTTGAAATTTATTCATCCTCTCACCATGACCAAACCATCATACATCATCACTTCATCATCTTTCAAACCATGACGTTGTCTTATGACATAATTTTTTAATGTATCTATATTTAAAGTTACACCACAGGTATTTCGCAAGGAACGCATTCATATCATTTATTACTAATTTCACATTAGGACATAGCAATTTTTGCAAGGTCCTCCTTAAATTCAGCCTGTATCACTGTTTGGTTATTATTTCAGCCCCATGCTAAAGTTGGACGCATTCATATCATTTATTACTAATTTCACATTAGGACATAGCAATGTTTGCAAGGTCCTCCTTAAATTCAGCCTTTATCACTGTTTGGTTATTATTTCAGCCCCATGCTAAAGTTGGACAACCGTGACGGCACCACACAGTATGTTGGACAGGACGTCTACCCACCAAAAAATTCTACAGCTGTGGGGTCGTCCAATATGTGTATTTGTGGTGAGCTCATGCTATTGTTCCTTACCACGTACCTACTAGCCTGCCAGCGCATTCGAAAGTGGAAAATTATCTCAAGGGAACATACTTGCGAAGAGTGTCAAACTGAATGTCGAATGTTAATTATTTCGACTCGGACCCAACTTCGAAAAATAAAAATTGTTTGATTACTCATAGCTTCGACAGAACAAGCATTAGTCCGACATATCATACTTTGACAACACACACCTTCGAAAAACACTACTTCGACAGAACCCTTCTCCGATGTGCACTTGTTCAGCGGATCTCTATTTCGACGAAAGATACCTTCGACATAATACTGCTCTGAAATGTGACAATTTGGTACCGAATCCATACTAATATTATAAATGTGAAAGTAACTCTGTCTATCTGTCTGTCTGTCTGTTACCTTTTCACGCTTAAACCGCTGCACCGATTTAAATGAAAGTTGGTATGAAGATAGTTTGAGACCTGGGAAAGGACATAGGCTATATAGGTAGGGTAGGGTATGGTAGTGTAGGGTAGAGTATTGTAGGGTAGTGTAGGGTCGGGTAGGTTAGGGTAGGGTAGGGTAGGGTAGGTTAGGGTAGGGTAGGATAGGGTAGTGTAGGGTAGGGTAGTGTAGGGTAGGGTAGTGTAGGGTAGGGTAGGGTAGATAAATGTTTGGTCTTTTTATGGCAAAACAAAGTTTGCCGGGCCAGCTAGTAAAAACATAAATAACTTTATTATGTTTTAATTATAACCAGTCACAAAACTTTGTACAATTTAATCATTTCTTCAGATAATTTAAATCGTAACATAATATTAATAAGTCTTCTATTTTTATTTAGCGTTAATTAACTATGTACATTGTATTACAATACTTAATAACTCGATAGGTATACACTTAAATCAAAAATATTAACAATGCCTTAAAATGAACATGTCTAGAATATGGCGTCGAAAAACTTCTCCACATCGCTGTCCACTGGGATTGTGACCAAACGACTGGTAGCATTGCCACGTTGTATGCCAATGCTACCAGTCGTTTGGTATTTTTTGGGTCACGCGAAATGTCAACTAGTCGTTTACGCAGATCTTTGAATAATGCGTAAGCAATCGGACCCCACGGACTAAGAGTTTCAACCCCAAACGACTCGAAAATATAACTACCAATGATGTTATTATATTGCCGCTGCTTGAGGTTCTCTGCAGCCACTGCAGCCGTAGCGACAGCACAGCACGACGAGCTAGGAATATGTGATGGTGTAAGAGTATCGACACACGTAGCGTCCCACACTAAAGGCCTACCCATCTTCAATGGAAACAAAGACATGCCGTCCGGTCTTTTGCCATTGTCGCGTGCCAGGCATAGTACATAGTCATTCTCATTTAATCTTCTTGATTATTTATTAGACATGTGAGTAACGTATACTATTCCGCTTAGGAACAATATTGTATCCATGTCATTTTTCAGTAGCAAATGTTTTTGTAGACTTTCGTTCTGCTGTAATTGTTTTTTCTTTTTGGTTTCTTAATTTGAGCCAATATTCTCTGGAGTTCGTTGTTTTTTACTTCTTTATTCACTTCGGCCAAAGTTTTAAAATTTAGTTTTTTTTCTATTGAGCAGAGTTATCCACCTCATATGCCATCATCATCATATCAGCCGAAAGACGTCCACTGCTGGACATAGGCCTCCCCGAAGCCTCTCCACATTGACCGGTCCCGTGCGTCCCAACTCCAGCGGCTCCCCGCAATCTTCATCTGGTGGGAGGCCTTCCAACACAACGTCTTCCGGTTCGCGGTCGCCACTCCAGAACTTTTCTGCCCCATCGGCCATCCGTTTTGCGAGCAATGTGCCCTACCCACTGCCACTTAAGATTGGCAATTCTTCGGGCTATGTGGGGTAACCCTGGTTTTCTTGCGGATCTCTACATTTCTGATTCGATCACGCAAGGATACACCGAGCATAGCCCTCTCCATTTCCCTTTGGGTGACTGTCAGCTTTCTGATGAGGTCCATTGTGAGTGACCACGTCTCAGAGCCATAGGTCATCACTGGCAACACACACTGGTCATAGACTTTCGTCTTGAGACACTCGCGCAACTTCCCGAACGCTGCCCAGCCGAGTCGGATTCGACGGCTGACCTCTTTCTCGAAGTTGGCCCTACCCAACTGGATTTTTTGTCCGAGGTAGACATAGTCGTCCACAATTTCGAGTGTAGAGTCTCCAACCTTGATAGGAGTGGGTGTAACATGGCCATTCAAATTCACATTCACATTCATTTTCTCCATGTTCATCTTAAGACCCACTCTTTCGGAAGCTCTACTGAGGTCATCGAGCATCGTGCATTATTAGCATATCCCAGCTTTCAATTGAATTTTTAGTCGAGGGAAATCCACATTCAATTGAATCTGCAACCGATCACATTTCTGGCGGATATGATGGTACTTTTGAATATGTAACTTTAAGTGGACTTGTCTTTTGTTCTATTTTTGTATGTTCCAGTGACATAAAATTTCCAAAACTAGTTTCGTTAATTGATTTGGCAACGCGGCAACGGGGAAAATTTTTCTTGAATTTGATTAAAAACTGCGGGGATTTCAGATTTCATGGCAAAGCTGAAATATGTTTTAACTTGTTGGCGAATTCACTATCATTTATGTATTTTTCATTCAGTGCAGCCCCTTCAATGTGCCGCCAAATAATTTGTTTAAGATGCAATAAACAACATTATTTTTTCTTTGCGCTGGAAAATACACGCTTACTAGCATTAATTGCCGCTTTCTCAAAATCGGTTATTATGACTTGCGGAGTTAATTGTGTGTTGAATTTGTGACAAACAAACCTTCGAAAAATGTTTTTCAAGGTGTGTGTTGTCGAAGTATGATATGTCGGACTAATGCTTGTCGAATTTTATGTTCTGTCGAAGCAATGAGTAGTCTTTTTCGAAATTGGGACGTTGTCGAAATAATTAACTGTCGAAATTCAGTATGAAACTCACTTCCAGGATAAAAAGTTTTCCTATATCCTAGTCCATGATATGGTCTACCCGAGCGTTATGTTTTGTCCAAATTCGTTCAGCTGTTAAATCGTAAAAAAGTAACAAACACACAGACAGACAGGTTTACTTTCGCATTTGCAATGTTAGTGAGTATACAGAGTCACGGGGTCTCATTGCTAAGAAAGAAAATTTGGTTCAAATAAATCTCACTGGATGGCGCGACATGTACACTCAATTCAATAGAATTGTGTGTAAAATTAACATTTTCTGGAATAGAACATAAAAATTGTATGTTCTTGTTTAATCAACTCTGCTAAGTGCAAATTATGGAATATTGAACTCTTAATTCACATTTCAAAGATTATTTGAACGGATCATATAAAATGCCAATAGATGGCGCATTTTTAAATTTCTGAGGCATTCCAGTCGATTGTTAAAATTTGCATTGTAACACATTCTGGGGCAAAAAAAAACTGTAAAAACGTGCAAAAAAAATACCATAAAACGAACCATCACTGTATTTAAAGAAAAAAATATTCACGAACCTAGTTAACCCTTTTACTTGCAAGTCGCTGCTAACACCATCTATTGCCGTGAAACGGGATCGAACGCGATTGATGTACATACAAAAATACAAGATTAATCAGATGAAAAACGCTAGTTACGGCGGCACGGTTTCTTTGTATGGGATGAGGCATCTGTATGCTAGTATGACAGGGTGAAAATCTTAACATTGATGCTACCAAATTTGACTCAAATGAAACAAACGATTGTTAGCCAAAAGAGTGTTAAAATACAATCAAAAATTTTAGGAAAGTCAATCTGGCATTTGATACTACCGACTACTGCTTGAAAATTAATCTTGTTTCTTATTATGCGTAAACCATATTAAAATTTACAGGCGAGGCAACGCAACCCTGCACTCCAAATCAGCCTTGCTTAAATACTCTACAAACGTATTGTACTTGCGCAACGCAGGACAGTGGCATTACACAGTTGGGCATGAAGTATAGAGATACAATCCAGATAAAACAAGAAGTGACCACTGTAAGTCCAGTGGTTAGTAAGAAGACTCAATATCAATTTGCAGAAGATTCATTGCAGGAAATACATGAATTGACTACTGAAAGCTCTATAGTTAATAAGAATCCATGTGCAGGAGTGTCATTCCAGCCAATAAATGAAGTGACCACTGTAAGGCCTCTGGCTAATAACAGGACTCAACATCTACGTGCAGGAGAGTCATTCCAGCCAATGAATGAAGTGACCACTGTAAGCTCTCTGGCTAATAACAGGACTCAACATCTACGTGCAGGAGAGTCATTCCAGCCAATGAATGAAGTGACCACTGTAAGCCCTCTGGCTAATAAGAAGACTCAATATAAATGTGCAAGAGAGTCATTCCAGGCCATAAATGAAGTGACCACTGTAAGCCCTATGGTTAATAAGAAGATTCAACATTATGGCGCAGGTGAGGCATCCCTATCCTACTATTATCTTCAACATCATCATATCAGCCGAAAGACGTCTACTGCTGGACATACATTTCCACATCCTATTCTCTTGTCCTAATTTATTTGGGATCGGCGCAGCATAGCATGTCTTATTCTTCCAAACCATATATTCGCTGTCATCTCAATGATATCTCATCGATATGTTTTCGCAACTTTTGGCAACTCCTCCGAAACGACCACCTCACCGGTGATATCTGCTCTCTATGTGTCAAAGTGACTGCGCGGGAAATTTAAATTAATGAAGAACAATGTTCTTCGTTTACATATATATATAATCTGAGCAATTCTTGTATATATGTATATATATATAATTGTATTATTGTATTTAATTATATGGTAAAAATGGAAGTGTGAAGTATATAGATATTAATGATTGAAATAATAATTAAATTTTTATTATTAATAATGTAATGTAATTGAAAATTTATGTAAGAATTTCATTAAATTTGAATTTGATTTTGTATGCCGTTAAAACGGTGAGACATGTAGGACTAGGCAATGTCATGAAATTACCACATCTGTAAACACCATGTTTCTAGCAAATAAATTATATTCTAATCTGAATCTAGGAAACGGTTCCAACGATTTTCATGAAATTTAGTATGCAAGGGGTTTCGGAGGCAATACATCGATCTAGCTAGGTTTCATTTTTAGAAAACGTAGTTTTCTCTATTTTCATTCGAGCAGAGCTCGGTCGCCCAGGTACTGTTTTTTATTATGTGTGACTAATTATTTATTTTTAGTATTTCATAATAGAAATAAAAATATTGCACTGAGAATCATAATAAAAAGAAGTTTTGCATATTGATATATTATTGGAATTAGTTTATCTCGGGACCTTAGAGTGCCGGTTAGGGTATGCATTTCGACAAATCCTAATCATCTTTTTTCATTTTCAGAGGTGGCCGACAAAGCAACTCACTGTACTGCTCGGAAGCATTACAAGAAAGGTAAAGGTAAGGCAAGAAAGACAAGCTTTTATTCAATTTCACCTGACCGGGTCTCTGTAATCAAATCTTGCAAGTTCAATTTGACCCACTTCCCAGTGTCTGAAAGCGCTAAATATTTGCACACAGAGTCGCTTATCATGACAATACAATTTTAGTTATAAAAGATTGTTTAAAAAAATAAAGCTTTTATTTGTTTCAAGTTTCCCGGTGTCTGTAATCAACAATATTGCAAGTTAAATTTGGACCCAATTCCCGGTGTTCGATTGACAAGAAACAAACGTGTGTGCTATATTCCGTTGTACATTGTTGATCGTTTGTTTCTTGCAAACTGTGCAATTTTTGAAATAAAAGACAGTTTTAAAAATTATCTATAGATAATCAAAGCTTGTTTCTTTTTATAAGAACTGCTAGTACACTGAATAGCCGTATTTTCCAAAAAAATAAAAAAAAAATCTTATCACTTTTAATTATTTTTTTCTTAGACATGAAATCCGGTGTTTCAAAGATAGATCGGCAACTGTCTCTCGGAAGCAGCTTTTTACTAGGCCGTAAGTAGAATCTGAAATTTTCTGACACTGGTTAGACATTCTTTTCGGGGATCGTAAATAGTGGCTAAAATATTATACAGAATACAGCATATGTATGCAAGTTTTTTTTTAATCTTTCGGCTTCTATCGGTTTTCTAAATTGATAGTAGTTTGAAAGAGACCCATATTTAGTCAAGAATAGTTTTAAACATTAAAGACTTCTCTAGAAGAAGCGAGATTAAATACAATATCGGTAAAAATGAAAGTAATGGGGAATAGCTTTGTCCAGGAATGGAACAGTTTAAACTAATAAAAAGAAACTCCTTAGTAGCTAATAAAAACCCCTATAATATATTCATTCACACACCTACGATACACACAGTTGAATAACCATATATTGCAGTTGGCGGTAAAACAGCTGAAGCATTGAAAGAGGAGCTTACTACAGATACCGATACCGAAACAGTATACAGCTCGTCATCACTCAGGAGTGATGACAGCAAAAGTGATACGACCATTTGCAGTCTTGCGACCTTCAATCGCAATGATTCTCCAAAGCGAAGGAAGTTCCGCGTCAAAGTCGTCACGAAAGCCAACCAATCAACAATAACTGATACACCTCGGGTTTGTGACACCGGAACAGCTACTCACGATTGGTGGAGCCCCATGATCGAAAGAAAACGAAACGATGAAATTCTTCTAGAAAAGAAGAAAGGTTTAAACGTTATAGATAAGGAGACGAAACACTTGAGAGAACAGAAGGAAATTAAGGAGTTGAAAGTAGTTAAAAAGAGATTGAAGAACAGTGGGGTGGCGGCTGAAGCTAGGAATGTCAGTTTCAGGAGTAGAGCACAGATTATACCGTCTGGTGAGTTATTGGTAATTTAGGAGTAGTAGTAGCTAAGGTCGTTGAAATTAGGACTCCTATTGACGATTCTAATCCGTCCGACGGGTTATTGGCATTTTTGACACATGGAACTAGTTATTGCAGCAACGTAACATTTTGATTATCGATTTGATAATTGAAAAAAATATTATTATATACTACCGATTATAATTTTTTGTTGTCAATTAAAACAGGTTGCGGCTTCTAGCCTCTGTTTATTTTTATTAAATACAAAACAATACAATTCGTGTAGAAAGTATCATAAACGTCTGGGGTCTCTGAGATCTTGGACCACTAGTTCCATCTGTCAAAAAAGCAATAAACCATTAGACGCATTAAAGGTGCCTACAATACCGGGCATAAATAGCAGATTATAAATTCAAATTTTATATATAGAATTTGAATTTAGAATCTGCTAAGCAGTTGCTAAACATTGTAGAGATTTTATGAATAGGTGGAAGCATAGAGCACAAGAAGGAGTCTGCAGTAATATTTTTTAAATTGATTTGCTGTATGTATTTTCGTTCAGAGGCATTAGACAAAGTGCCAATCTGTCCGCGCGATAACCCTCGTTAAAAGGTACGAAATGTATGAAATTAACAAGTATTATGAGTTTTTGACTTTGGTCAAAAGGCATCAGCCGTTTAATTAATATAGGTTAGTGCCATTGTTAAATCTATTCTTAGCACCATAAGTAGTCCAATTGAAATGACTAAGGTGTTTACTCAGTTAAGTGACCACGATACGTAGGTACAGCTGGCAATTTGATAAACGACGACGTGTTCCATTACGGAATTAGACCGTTTCAATGATAGGAATAGTTATAGGATAATGTTGACTTGAGCTATTTTTGCACGTGCTTAGCTTAATAAACATAGCTTTATATGAATTAGATGCTACTGTTGAATTGGTTCGGCTTTATAAATTGTTGTCCATGATACTCATAAATACGGTCAGCGTCTTTCTAAATCTCGATAAAAATTTGGTTACACAGGATAAGTATTGCCATATTTAATCATTAACCAACTTAAGTGGCAGTGGGCAGGGCACATAGCTCGCAGAACGGATGGTTAATGTCACATAAGTAGAAATGTTGCCGAAAAGTTCTGGAGTGGTTACCCGTTTGGATAGCCTCTCACTAGATATTTCTACCGATGACTTTGATCTCCCTCTCCATCCCCCTCCAGCCCCCCTAAATGGCTCCGGGGGTGACGGAATTGGGGACGTCCGTCGCCCCCCACACATCAGGACACGTGGTGGACGCCCCTCTTAGACGTTGCAGTTGGAGTCTAACACTTCACTCTGCCCCAACCCGAGATCGAGGCCCGCAGAGGCGGGCCGGTACTAGCCGGGGGTTGCGGAAGTATCGTTGTTTCCGCGACCCCCAGCGTGAGATGGAACACCAGGGTGGTTTTTAGTCAGTACGAGTCTGACAGACACCTTCGCCCCCCCAGGGCGGAGGACATCCAATGAGGATTTTCCAGCCCGGAACAAAAAAAAAGAAAAAAAAGGTCCAAGTTCAGCTGTGGGGACGCCTTACGACCGAAATGATGATGATGAACATAATTTCTAATTACTATGCTACATGTCTTGTTAAATAATATCTGTTATTTTTCAGATCACTTCCCCGGCAAAGATATTATGTCGCCCTCTCGATTTCTTTTAGAGGTAAGCCTACTTGACTTTCTTTACAATTTGACTTGACTGTGTTTTTTATTTGTTGGCCAAAATCGGAAAGAAACAAAATGAAACAATTATACGAGTAGCTCGATTGTTTAGAAAAAAAGAACACCGAGATGATACAATAAATATACCTATTTCGGGACTTCGCCGATTTCTATAAAATTAGCGTGATGACAAATGATAATATCATCCTTCGATCAACAATAACGGCGGTCACGTACAAAATCAATGCTAAATTCTGTCCGTGAGAATATATACTTACTACCTTACATTTACAATACTATGTCAAAATTAACGAAATAAGAGCTCAAGTGAGCTGTTATTTACCAAGACGTATTTCTTGCGCTGACCCTACATCTAGTTGGTAGAGTTGATCGAAGTTAATCTATGTGAAAGATGATATCGTTAGAAAGATGGGGGGAATATGCATACGGTACAACGGGAACTGAGATGACACGATGACTAATAGAAAAGTATTAAAACTTAATTCCACCAGAACCAATTAACCAGATTTTGGTCAGCCAGCCTGCGAATATGTATCCTCCGACTGCACAGCATGATTTTTTCCTTGTTTACGACTTTTTAGTTCGCTTTTGAAGCAGTCGGGTTTTTTGATTTTTTGTTTTTTTTTTTTTTTTTTTTAACTTTTAAGTTAGTTTTTTTTTGAATTAGATACATTTAAACATAAAAGTGTTATACATTTTTGAAATAATACCCTTTATTTTCTTATCCCACACGATGGGTTTGGAAGAAAAAAATTGGGCCCCACAATATGGCACCCAAAATCCGCTATTTTTCTATCGTCCAATTTTAATGTAGCCTATGATACTCGCAGGGTTAAGACGAATCGATTGACGTATGGATCATCAAAATCGGCCAACGCGTTTGGTGTCTGGAACGCCATATAGGAACAAACATACCTACATACAAACATAGACTGATAAACACATTACCCTCCTTCGGCAGTCGGGTGAAAAGAACCCATCACATGTTGTGCCGACCCTAAATAAATTGGTATAAGGGCAAAACAATGTTGATGACGATCTACAGCGTTACCAACATTCTCCACTTTAATAACGTCCACAAACAGGGTCAATTTCAAAGAGGCATCCGAAGAGAGTACCTGTAATTTGTAGCATAACCAATTATTCATCCTATAATGTTCCTACTACTTGGACACAGACTTCCTCTCAGTGAGTGGGTCATAATCGACGTCGACACGGGCACAATGCGAGTTGGTGAATGTCACAAAATTTCAAATTTAATGTCATCGAATTTTAGTTTTTGTTACTAAAAGTGTTTTGAATATAAAAGTGGATAGATGGAGAGGGAGGGTCAGGCCAAAAAAAAGATGGATGGACTGTGTGAGGAATGATATGAAAGAAAATGGAATCAGTGATATCGTGGCGTTGGACGGGACGGTATGGAATAAGAAAACGTAGTTGCATCGACCCTAAGTAACATAGGACAAGGATAGGAATATGATGATAAAGTCTGCCAATTTTTGGTGGTTGTATTTAACAAAAGGCATTTACAAGGCAGACGTGAGTGGTAACGCTGGGAGGGGGCGCTCTAGAAAGACATACACGGAACTTGTTGGTGATTATCTTCAGAAAGTGCAGGAGCGCAGTACGCTTAACTGACGAGCGTGTATGACTAGATGTATGAACGTAAACGAAGCTAAATGACTATGTAAGAATCGTAGCAGGTGACGTTCTGAAGTTTCTGCTTACCTCCATGAGGGGTAAGGTAAGAGGTTGTATTTTCATACATATATTAAGAACCAATTACCATTTTCAGTCTCAGAGGTATTACAACGAGCTCTATGCCTACAACTCTCGTCCGCGTCCACAAGTTTATAACTACGTTACTCAGATGCCGAAGTATCTCGAGAAGGAGAAGTCCAGGTCACCGGCGGGAAGCCGGAGGAGTAAGTAGCTTCTTCTTCTACTATTCGTCTAGGTGGATAAGTCCAGGTCACCGGCAGGAAGCCGGAGGAGTAAGTAACTTCTTCTTCTACTATTCGTCTAGGTGGTTAAGTCCAGGTCACCGGCAGGAAGCCGCAGGAGTAAGTAACTTCTTCTTCTACTATTCGTCTAGGTGGTTAAGTCCAGGTCACCGGCAGGAAGTCGGAGGAGTAAGTAGCTCCTTCTTCTACTATTCGTCTAGTTGGACTAGCTACTTAATTTTATTTCGTCCCAAGGCCTTGTCGTACCAAAGCTATTATATCTGCAGTGAGAGACGGAGCTAGACAGAACGAATAGCACAATCCGTTTCTCACAACGGATCATGATAGCATTGACACAAAATAGTACGGCCCCAGTACGTAGACAGTTCTGTAATTTGCTACGGTAAGTAAGTAATTCTGCGACCATTACCTACATTTATAGGCTTTCTAGAGTGATACTTATTTAATTACCCTAATCTCTTATGTTTTTTGCAGATCATCTTCATAAAACGAAGAGACTCGACGAATGCTACTCACCAAGAAAACAGGTAATAGAATTTTCTTTTTCTCATCCCATTGCAGGGCAAAGGATTCCCCCGTGACTGCCGGCGAGTTCGGTCCAGGATCATGGAGTTGGTTTTAACAGACAGAAGTAATGCTTGGGCGTTCTTTACACCACTTCTTCTTACCAGCTCAAACACTAGGCAGTGATTTTTAATACAAAAGTTTATTTTTTCTAACAACCTATGCCTTTAACACAACTTGCATATTTCAGTTGTCTCCAAGAAAACGTAAGACTGACTCTACGAGGACTTCAGACTCACCTCGTCGTAAACCTACGCATCGACAACATGACCGACAATTAAATACAGGTTTGTTTTTACCAGAGTTTTATACAATAATGATAAGCCTTTATTTACTGATCAACAAACTAACTACAATATATATAAACTATATAAAACTAATTATTGCACTTCGGAGTCGACCATCAGAGCGTCCCTGGGCTCCTCCATTTGTGACGGTGTCGTGTATAACTGGCCCACAGGGCACCAGCTAACTCCACTATATCATCATCCCAGCGTTTGCGTTGTCTGCCTATAACTTATCTTTGATCCATTCCTAACTTGCCATTCAGTTATAGCCTTACCCCACTTATTTTTGCCAGCACATCTTCATTTCATTATTTTTGTATGGAAGGTAGCATCATTCAGTTTGGTGATCTTCCTCAGATCTTTAGCTCTTGTTTTGTCTTTTCTCCTGAAGTTTAAAATGCTACGTTCCATGCCTCTCTGACAAGATGTAATTTTTAGAAGGGTGTTATGAGTCAATGCCCATGTTTGACAGCCGTAAGTGAGGCATGGAAGAATACATGCATTAAAGAGCTTTCTCTTCGAGGATATAGAGTATTGGTCGTTTTTCATTTCTTCTTTGAGTGACCAGTACCTGTTCCATATGCTAGTTATACGTCTGTCTATCTCTTGTTCCATTTGCGTGTTGCATGAAATAAGTTGTCCTATATACTATACTTTCTCTATCAAGTCTGGTGGTCTCTTCAATGCTGTTTGTCATTAACTTTGTTTTCTCCGTATTCATTGAAAGGCTCACTTTAATGCTTCCTTCTGCGAGCTCTTGCAACGTCTTTTGGAGTGCGAAATGGTTGTCTGACATTAAGATTAGGTCGTCTGCGAATCGGAGTTGGTTAAGTAATGTTCTTTAAATGTTAATGCCGTACTTTTGCCCTAAACCCCTCTTCCAACACAGCCAAGAATTACTCCTTTGAGGATCTGAAATTCTTCTCCTATTATTTCAAGCTTAATCTGGGCTGTAGAATTTGTGTATTTACTTTTTTATGATTCGGATATACTTCTGTTCTTGAACCCATTGCCGAAAAACTTACCGAATCTAGGCTTAGATGGTACGGACATGGGGAGATGTAGATCATCTACATCTCCCCACATGTAGTGGGGAGACCCGATGACCATATCGTGAAAAAGTGCCTCGTGTCGTGTCACTTCACTTTGAGTTAATAATTTCATCAATACTGCTCTAAAAACTGTAAAGAAAAAAATATGTAAGGAAACCTTGTTCTAGAAACAAAAAAATCGAAGAGGTGTGACATCCACTAACCTGCATGGGCGCATGTAGAAGATTAAGGCCCATCCCCTCTCTCACAGAGAGGAGGCCTGTGTCCCAGCAGTGGGCACATTAAAAAGGCTGATGATCATATCGTTTCCACTGCTAGGACACAGACTTACAATCTGTATGAGACAAATTCCTTCGAATTGGGAAATGTCACATATATTCGAATCTGGAACTCGTGTGCAAAGAACAAAAACAGTTACGTGGATGGTTGACATACCGAGATTTGAGATCTGATCCAGCCCATGGTATAGTCCTGGTTATCATTGTCTTATCGCTTGTCGTGAAAGTCTTTGACAGTCATTACGTACAATCAGAAGGCAGGAAAACTGAAACCTTGCCTGGGGGTATCTAGTCCAGTTACTGGGTTATGCAGGTCAGATATGTGTCGCTCCATGGAAAATACTGGTACTCAGCTGCGTCCAGTTAGAGTGGAAGCCGACCCCAATATAGTTGGGAAGATTGATATGTGAGACAAGGAAGAATCCCTGTCTGACATATCACAGGTGTGAGAGGGACTGGGCCGAATCGGGGGATGTCATTTGTCTTCGAAATTGGACGTGCTAGTTTCCCCCAAACCCCCCCCCCCCCGTGTTAATTTCCTTCACCATGTTGAAAGCGATCTAACTTTGAACCTTTTTTCAGGCATCTAGCAAAAAGCACATCACCTAGAAAACGAATCTAAAGAAAATTATGTATAAAACGAACACGACGTGAATAAAATACTTCTAAGTAGGTATCTACGTAGCTACTTACCAAGAAAAAAACAAGTCTGGCGGCCACGAAACAAAGGAAGGAAGAACTTTGTTTAAAAATATTTAGTGAATGTTGATGTAAAACCGTTTTGTATTTAATATTTATCGATGCCTTGTCTTCGATATTATGTCTTGTATTGCAAAATTTCGATGCAAAATAAAGTTTTTTTTTTTATAAGGGCCAAAGTTTTATTTGGTTTTGGTTAAACTCAACAAGAGGCTTCGGAAATGGCCTGTATCGATCGGCCTTATCCTTAAGGACCTTCGGTTCGTTGGGCTAAGAACTGGTGAGTTATAAATAATATGCCAGCGGGCCCACATCGTTGAGAATTAATAATTAAGAGTTTTTCAAGGGTTGAAGCTCTAAACTAGCTAAGACTGACAGCAGATATCTTAGAAGATAGACGTAAACACAGCACAGTGCCACCACCAGCAGTGCTATTCTCTAAGTGAGCGCAGCGCTGCGCCAGCGAAGAAACTACTTGATTTGTACTAGTTTAAAGAATAGCACTACAGCACCAATTCAAAGCTTTAGCTGTTTATCGCAGGATCGCTCCAATAATGCATAATAATATTGATATATCCGCTTATACTATTGTACTGGAGTACCATCCGTAAACATGACCGTTTTGTTTTTTCATTAATTCGATGTAAGTCCAAACATTTTTATTGGAAGGTTGATTCTGAAAAACTTATCGATGACTGCAGTTTCACTCGTGGCTGTCGTAAATACAGGACAGAAGGATAATAAAGAAGGCAACTGAAAACTGATATGGCACACAGAATCTTTACTAAAGTTTTCAAATTGAAGAAAGAAATATCAGGTGCTACTTTAGGGAATAATCTATGCCAGAAGGCAGGAATATTATCATTATGTCACCAGAAGGACACGCCATTTTGCCAGTCGCTTTGAAGAGTTTCAAGACTAGCTAGCTACGCAATAACCAAGCCAAAACAAAGAGCATTTGATTACCTAAGTATCGGTTGCAGAATAACCCTCCAGCTATCAGACCGTCGAAGGTAAGGAGACACCGCGTGTAGTTCGTGGTGAGCCTCGGAACCATGAACAACTGCGCGAGAGTCCTCTGGTAAGACATCATTATTTTTAATTAACTTTTCTTCAACTGAAAATTGATGAAGGTTTCGGGTCTTGTGAGAATCGTACGCAGTTCAACAGTCGTAACTGCGATTGCCTGAACGGAGTTTACAAGCTGCCGAGATTTCACAGGAAATATCTACCTGTTACCTAGAATCTTAAAATTTTTGAGAAGTTTTAGTTTTTGAGGGTATCTTAATGTCTCTCACAGTAGGAGAATATGATCACAAGGCCCCGAGATCTCTCACTGGTTTTACGGCAGGATAAAATTAGTTTTGACCTTCACGGAAACCGCACAGCATTTCCACCAATACCTGAAGCTAACACATAAACAAACAGGATTTGAAATGGCTGAAACTGCTGTTTTTCAAGACTAACCCTGTAAAAAGGAAAATGTTCCCAGACTTAGTCTGCTTGAAAGATCTGATATCTCCATTTATTTATTAAACTTTTCTCAATGTCCATGTACACAGCCTCTTTCTCTTCATATGTGAGAATGTTTTCGGCAAGAGCAAGCCCCGGCCGTTTCCTGATGACTTCATGTTCGGGGCTTCTACTTCTGCCTTCCAAATAGAAGGAGCATGGAATGCTGACGGTAAGAAAAATCTATATTTTTATCCGACTGCGGAAGGAAGGTAATGTGTTTGTGTTGTATGTATGTTTGTTCCTGTGTGGCGTTCTAGAGACCAAACGAGTACGCCAATTTTGATGATTTTTACGTCAATCGATTCCTCTTAACCCTGCGAGTGTCACTGCCTACATTAAAATTGGAAAATTAAAAATGGGGGGTTTTGGGCGCCACATTGTGGGACACAATTTTCTTCCAACCCCACCGTGTGGGTTATCAAAATAAAGGGTTTTAAGAAATGATTTCAAAAATATATAACACTTGTATGTTTAAATGTAACCAATTCTAAAAAAATACCTAACTAAAAAGTTATAAATAAAAAAAGTTAATAAAAAAAATAAAAAACCCGACTGCTTAAAAAGCTAACATGTTGGTCAGCCATCTCGCGAACATGTATCCTCCGACTGCACAGCATGATTTTCTACTTGTTTGCGTCTTTTTAGTTTGTTTTTTAGCAATCGGGTCTGCATCGGGGCAGTCTGTCTGTCTGTCAGTCACCAGACTGTATCTCATGAACCGTGATATAGCTAGACAGTTGAAATTTTCACAGATGATGTATTTCTGTTGCCGCTATAACAACAAATCTCTCTCGACTCGCACTTGGCCGGTATTTAATTGTTTTTTTTTAAGTTTACGTTTTCAAACAGAAATGTAGTAAATCTGTGCGTAAAACTACCTTGTAATATACTAATTAATGTTAGTAATAAAACCGGCCAAGTGCGAGTCGGACTCGCGCACGAAGGGTTCCGTACCATTATCGCAAAAAAACTGCAAAAAATCACGTTTGTTGTATGGTAGCCCCACTTAAATATAAATTTTATTCGGTTTTTAGTATTTTTTATTATAGCGGCAAAAGAAATATAACATCTGTGAAAATTTTAACTGTCTAGCTATTACGGTTCATGAGATACAGCCTGGTGACAGACAGACAGACGGACCGCGGAGTCTTAGTAATAGGGTCTCGTTTTTACCCTTTGGGTGCGGAACCCTAACAAAAAGGAACAAAATCCAAAAACTGAAGTTATTATAAACAAGTTTAATTTGACGTTATTCGTTAAATTAATGTTTATAAAATACCAGGTCAGAAACAAAGTTTAGGTACTACAAATAGGAAGCCTCCTGCTGACTATTATCAAATAATAAATTTCCTTTGCACTCTATTTATTTATTTAAAACTTCATGCACAAAGGTACAATTGCGGACTTAAAGCCTTAGGCATTTGCAATCGTATAATAAGGACATTAACAATTTTATTTGAATACCCCACAGGTAAAAGCCCTTCGATATGGGACGTAGCAACCCACACCGAACCCTCGCTGATCAAGGATGACAGCACAGCGGACGTGGCAGCAGACTCCTACCACAAATACAAGTCAGATGTCGCCGTAGCTGCAGAGCTTGGCTTAAACTTCTACAGGTTCTCCATCTCCTGGCCCAGGGTCCTGCCAAACGGATTCCTTGATAAAGTCAACGAAATTGGAGTTGACTATTACAACAAACTTTTAGACGAGCTACTAGCCAAGAACATCGTTCCCATGGTAACAATGTACCATTATGATCTACCGGCACATTTACAAAAACTAGGAGGCTGGGCCAATCCTGCAGTAGTTACGTGGTTCACGGATTACTCGAAGTTTTTATTCGAAAAGTTCGGTGAGAAAGTCAAGTATTGGATCACGTTCAATGAGCCTAAAAAGATTTGTGTAAATGGGTACGGTACTGATAGTCACGCTCCCTTTGTAAATATCTCCGGTGTGGCTGAGTATATATGCGCTAAAAACGTTTTAGTCGCTCATGCTGAAACCTATCACACGTACGATTCTGAATTTAGGAAGCTACAGAAAGGCTTTCTTGGCATTTCCATTGGTTTCGTGTGGTATGAAGCCGCATCGGACACCTTAGACGATCGTCAAGCTGGTATTGATGCCAGACAGTTCGAAGTAAGTAAGCAAAGGGCGTTTTAAGGATTTAATTTTAAGGCTATACATGTCATAAATACAGCGGTACATTATGATCGTTTTAATCTCGTGGAAGGTCGATCCGGTACATGAAACAGTATCGATTTGTAAATATATAATAAAAATGTTAAAATAATTACAAAAAAATAAATCAAGTACAAAACGTGAGAACTTCAGAACCAATATTAATTCCCCTGATCAGAACATAGGAACTGCACGCGCCGCGCGGCGCGGCAAGGACCGCGCGGACCGCCGGCTCGCGCTTCTATTACTTCACCAGACCTATTGGTTCGACGTCGCTTTTGAGTTTAGTTTTTACAAATTATTTCATAAATCTTTTGTATTACCAAGACAAAATCATTTCCCTGCGAGATTAAAACGAAACCATCTAGGTATACTGAGAAATAGGTACTTAAACTGGTCGATATGATGTAAAGCGGAAAACGCGCCATATAAGCGCGCCAGCTCAACTGTCCATATTTCCGAATCGGATTAAAACAATGGTAATTTCTATTGTGTCTGGAAATTGACACTTTGAGGGATATTAGTCTATGAACGCGCCTACATTTCATACTTTTTGATTATACCCCCTTTTTGATACCCAAAATAAGAGACAACTTTGATACATAATATTATTATTATCTGCTTCAAAATTTAGAGGCATCCAAAGCCAGGTAATTCTTTATCTAGGCATCTATTAAATTAAAGAAAACGACACGGTTAGCGTAGTGGTTGAGCGATCGGCTGCTGCGCTACGTGTCGCGGGTTCGATTCCTGCATGGAATCAATATTTTTATGGCCTACAGATAGTTGTTCCGGATCTGGGAGTCTTTTGTATCTGAGTTTATATGTTTGTAAACGGAACCACGATACAGGCAGAAATTCTAAGTGAGGGACAACGTTTATAAAAACAAAATGTTTACTACATTTATACCTATCCCTCTTTTTCAGTGGGGCCTATTCACCCATCCAATATTCGCAAAAGTGGGCAACTTCCCGTCAGTAGTGCAAAAGAACGTGGGATTCAAGAGCGCGGAACAGGGGTATCCTAGATCCCGTCTCCCAACTCTGTCACCGAAAGAAGTAACATTGCTGAAGGGATCAGCAGACTTTCTGGGCATCAATGCTTATACTACGAAGTTGGCGTACAGGGATGCCTCTTTGGAAGGCATGTACCCTGTGCCATCGTTCATGGATGATTTGGGCGCTGTTCTGGTCAAGGATCCCTCGTGGCCGCAGTCACAATCAAGATGGTTGCAGGTATTTATCATCAACAGTTTTTTTAGGTTCCACTCGTCAGACCCATTGGCTTCAGCTTCATTGCCTCGGCACTTTTCTGGTGATCACTATTTTTTTCTAGCTTTCAGGATATCTGTGATTGAGAAATATTATTGCGGGATGTAGGAGGGAGCAGTGGTGGCCTAGTGGTATAGGCCGCAACATACAAGTAGTAGGTCGTTCGGGTTCGAACCCAGACAGGCGCTTGACTTTGTGAAAATGATTTTATCACCACTGCTCTCAAAACGGTGAAAGAAAACATGGTGAGGAAATCGACATGTCCTGGAACCAAAAATACGAAGAAATGTGACATACCCCACCCGCACTGGGCCCGCGTGGTAGATTACGGCCCATATCCTCTCACAGTGAGGAGGCCTGTGGCCCAGCAGTGGGATCATTAAAAAAGCTGATGATGATGATGATGAATATTTCCGCTTGTAAGTGGAAGACTTAACTTTATTAGTTCGACGACGGGAGATCAAACCCTCAGTCTTTCGCTCACACAATCCAGATGTAATACTATTCCAAGTATTATTTTACTACGGCAACTTTCTTGCCATCTGGTACCTCCAACCTCAAACCTTTCGTTAGGTAGAACCTTTCGTCATCCATCATCCACAGCCTAACTTCGGACACTGCTGGACAATGCTTCTCTTTTTTCCTAGTGCACGCCATCGAAATTGAACATTTGAAATTGCAGGAAGTCCCATGGGGATTCTACAAACTCCTTATGACAATAAAAACTGAATACGACAACCCACCCATGTACATCACAGAAAACGGCTGGTCTAACGCCGGAGGCCTACTCGACGAAGACAGGATTCACTACATGAGGACCTACTTGAACTCCTTGCTGGATGCAGTAGATGAGGGATGTGACGTCAGAGGTTACAGCATGTGGTCCCTTATAGATACGTTTGAGTTTCAAAATGGATATTTGTAAGTATTTTAGTTACCTTCCTTTTTACAGCTATTTAATTCAGTTAGACCTGTATGTGTGTGTGTGCGGAATTTCCCGTCCGCTTTAGAGATTGAACTACAAAACAAATTATGTCTCAGGTCGAGCCCAACCTGAGACATAAATATTTCAAGAGAGAAATTGATCAATTGTTATGAACTCTTGAAAGGTACAACTTTAGGAATATTTACAAAAAAAATAGGAGAACGTTTCATCTATTATTCAACGTGAAAACTTATGAAGACTATTTCTTTTACAGAGATAAGTTTGGCCTCTACGAAGTGGATTTCTCGCGTCCAGATAAAACGAGGACGCCGAGAAAATCTGCGTTTATTTACAAAGAAATTATCCGGTCCAAGATTTTGGACCCTGACTTCGAACCAGAAAAGTTTATTGTGGAAGTAACCAGAATTGAGGAAAGTCAGGAGAGACGGTAGAATAGATTTTGACAAAAGAAAAGTTAATTGTATTTTTTTTTGTAATTCTCTAAGGTAAAAAATAAATATTATTCATTTTTTGTTGAGTTTTATCATCTGGCAACTTAAAGGGTCAAAGCACACAGCGAATCGATGCGTTGGTTTAAAAATTAACATACAAATTGACCCTTATCTTCACAACGTAAAGTCGAATTCAACGATAGGTACGTCTAATTCTGTAGGCTGTCTGAATTCTCGCATCTTTGCGATTTGGTTTGTCTTGATAGGAATGTGTGCGTTACATGGTGTGATTTTACACCCTGTATATAAAGTACTAGCTGTCCCCCTCGGCTTCGCTCCCGTCTACTGGCTATCTACCTACGTAGCACCTACCTATCTACCATACCTACTCACCTACCTATCCATCTACCTACCCACCTACCCACATACCTACCTACCCACCTACCTACCCACCTACCTACCCACCTACCTACCCACCTACCTACCCACCTACCTACCCACCTACCTACCCACCTACCTACCCACCTACCTACCCACCTACCTACCCACCTACCTACCCACCTACCTACCCACCTACCTACCCACCTACCTACCCACCTACCTACCCACCTACCTACCCACCTACCTACCCACCTACCTACCCACCTACCTACCCACCTACCTACCCACCTACCTACCCACCTACCTACCAACCTACCTACCCACCTACCTACCCAAATACCTACCCACCTACCTACCCACACCTATCATTCCTACCTACCAACCTACTCTACCCTATCCTACATACCTACCTACTCCACCCTACCCGACATACCTACCCTATCCTACATATCGTACCGGGTTGTTCCCAGAGGTCCACGAGTCTATTGTTCTCAAAAAAATAAAATTCATATTTTAATTTCCATCGGGTCCACGACATTTTAAAATATGAAATATTTTCTTTCCCAACGGGTCCATGAGAATGTTTGGTACAGTTAGCAATAAAAGCTTGGCTAAGGGATAAATGTTTACTATTTCTATGAAATAAATCACTCTGAATAATAGGTAACTAAGAACTACAAATTTACTGTATTACATGAATGGTCATGACCATTAAAAAATCACAGTAAATAATTTTAATGTTAGACTAAAATATATTTAAGTATTATAAAAATCCGTTACAGAATAATCACAATAAATCAAATATACTTCCTCTTTTGCTTATTTAGTTACATGTTGACCATTTAATATCCAAACTACCAGGAGGCTAGAATCAAGATAGAAGTATTTTCGGGCCTAGAACCATAAGCGGTAGAGATTAGTCTCTACCGCTTATAAATCTCGGAGTCCGAATCAAAAAACACCCGCTACTCTTTTTAAATCTCATGATTCCAGCCAGCCTCGATAATACTAAGTTAGTCTTTACCCGTAATGATTCCAGCCCCGCAAATATTAAGACTTTTTCATGATTCTGGCCTCCTGGTAGTTTGGACATAAATGCTTATAATGTTCAATATCTAACTAAAAAAGCAAAACAGGAAGTTATATTTTCATCATGTTATTAAACTCTCTACTGATTTTATGTTGCTGATGTTATTTTTTCTCAAAAAAAGGATTCGTCCGAAACACCACTCAAACATATTAATAATAATGAAATTCCTAGTTCGACCGGATCGGACGAAACTCAGCGGCCGAAACGCCTACTAAGCACTAAAGCACCTAATTTATGATTACGTATGGTCACCATTCAAGACTGCATTTTATTTTGTTATGTTTTCAACAACCTGCTCCTTCTTACAAGTTTTTTTTACTGACTGTACTTTTGATATATCTCGTGGAACCGTTTGGAATTCATTTAAGAAACATATAAAACATTATTATAATTTTTCATGGACCCGGTGGGAAAAGAGGAACAATAGAATCGTGGGCCTCTGGGAATAACCCATCCTACCCTACCTACCTACCTACCCTATCCTACTCTACCTACCTACCTAACAACTTGTTAAACTATTTATTTGAATAAGAATTAATACTACAATACGAATTTAACCAACTTTTATTTGTACCGGCAATCTAATTAAAATTTAGAACATAAAAGCTGCTGTTGTGACTTAACTATGATAGTGAGATATATTCTCTCGCAGATTTTTTTTGTAGTCAGTAGGTAATAAGTACTTTAATCATGTAGTACTACATGAATTTTATGTATCATCAATAGTTTTCTCAGGGCACGCCAAATAATGAATTTTTTAGGAAAAAATTTGCTACTTTGCGTTACATTATTGCAATTTTCATAGGGTTTTTTTTTTAAATAGATTATAGCCTATGTTACTCGGGCATAATGTAGCTTTTCATAGGTGAAATAATTTTTTAAATCGGTCCAGTAGTTTCGGAGCCTATTCGGTACAAACAAACAAACAAAACATATTTCCTCTTTAAGTTATTGGTATAGACTTCCTCTTTATAATATTTGGTATAGATAAATTAAATTTTCTGGTCATGGACTTTTTCGAGTGAAGTTGAAACTGTTTTAATTTTTGGTAAATTGATTCCTTAATTACTAATTTAATGAATAATTTGTGTAAAATGGAGATTTGTGTCTCAAGTGTCTATGCAACTGCAAAATATGGGGAATTATTGAGACAGGCGCGATCTCGATGAACGCTACCTCAGGCACTTGTCCCACCACTGACGAGTAAGCGATTATTGAGACAGGCGCGATCTCGATGAACGCTGCCTCAGGCACTTGTCCCACCGCAGACGAGTAAGCGATTATTGAGACAGGCGCGATTTCGATGAACGCTACCTCAGGCACTTTTCCCACCGCAGACGAGTAAGCGATTATTGAGAGAGGCGCGATCTCGATGAACGCTACCTCAGGCACTCGTCCCACCGCAGACGAGTAAGCGATTATTGAGACAGGCGCGATCTCGATGAACGCTGCCTCAGGCACTTGTCCCACCGCAGACGAGTAAGCGATTATTGAGATAGGCGCGATTTCGATGAACGCTACCTCAGGCACTTTTCCCACCGCAGAAGAGTAAGCGATTATTGAGACAGGCGCGATCTCGATGAACGCTACCTCAGGCACTTGTCCCACCGCAGACGAGTAAGCGATTATTGAGACAGGCGCGATCTCGATGAACGCTGCCTCAGGCACTTGTCCCACCGCAGACGAGTAAGCGATTATTGAGACAGGCGCGATCTCGATGAACGCTACCTTAGGCACTTGTTCCACCGCAGACGAGTACGCGATTATTGAGACAGGCGCGATCTCGATGAACGCTACCCCAGGCACTTGTCCCACCGCAGACGAGTACGCGATTATTGAGACAGGCGCGATCTCGATGAACGCTACCCCAGGCACTTGTCCCACCGCAGACGAGTACGCGATTATTGAGACAGGCGCGATCTCGATGAACGCTACCCCAGGCACTTGTCCCACCGCAGACGAGTACGCGATTATTGAGACAGGCGCGATCTCGATGAACGCTACCTCAGGCACTTGTTCCACCGCAGACGAGTACGCGATTATTGAGACAGGCGCGATCTCGATGAACGCTACCCCAGGCACTTGTCCCACCGCAGACGAGTACGCGATTATTGAGACAGGCGCGATCTCGATGAACGCTACCCCAGGCACTTGTCCCACCGCAGAAGAGTACGCGATTATTGAGACAGGCGCGATCTCGATGAACGCTACCTCAGGCACTTGTCCCACCGCAGACGAGTACGCGATTATTGAGACAGGCGCGATCTCGATGAACGCTACCTCAGGCACTTGTTCCACCGCTGACGAGTAAGCGATTATTGAGACAGGCGCGATCTCGATGAACGCTACCTAAGGCACTTGTCCCACCGCTGACGAGTAAGCGATTATTGAGACAGGCGCGATCTCGATGAACGCTACCTCAGGCACTTCCGCCGATGAGTAAGCAATTATTGAGACAGGCGCGATCTCGATGAACGCTGCCTCAGGCACTTGTCCCACCGCAGAAGAGTAAGCGATTATTGAGACAGGCGCGATCTCGATGAACGCTACCTCAGGCACGTGTCTCACCGCAGACGAGTAAGCGGTAAGCTATCGACTATTTTCTCGCTGAAGAAACGTACAAAAGATAAGATCCGCCCGTGTCAATAAAAGAGACATATAGTAATAGTTGATCGCTGGCTGTTCACACTGCCGGCGAGTACTCTCTCACCACAAGTTTGTCACAGCGACAAGAGCTATCAAAGTTAATCACTCGGCTATGCTCGCAAGTGGTGCGAGTAATCGCCCGTCACACAATAACACAGATAACTCTCGCTAATAGTCGAGCGACAAAACTATCGGTAATTTATCACTTCTCGGTGCTCGCCAACTCGTTTTTATTTAGCTCTATTCGCTTCTCACTGATTGTCGGCGGTGGGCCAAGTGATAATTTTGCTGCGAAATACTCCAAAAACATTATATCTGCATTTTAATACAAAATAAAGTTTTTGACTGACCCGTGACATGGCTGTATCAAAAAAACAAGTCCCTTTACACACGCTCCGGTTGCCGGGTAGTCGCTACCGGGTAACCGGCGGTGAAGTGTTTAGCCATGTATTTAAGCTTTCACACGTACATGGCTATACATTCGTCGCCGGTTACCCGGCACCGGCTACCCGGAAACCAGGACGTGTGAAAAGGCACCCTGTCTTCGCGACCTAAAAGCCTGTTGGAAATAAAATAATCGGGTTATTACATTCCAAAAAAAAACTATCGTCCTTGACGGAAACATACTTACGTGGCGTGGCGTGTCGTGGCGCCTGGCGCGCTCTGGCACTATTTCTGAACAATATATATCGACCCTTTGCAACGTGTAAACGTCCATAATTTTTACTTCGGATTCGGATGATGATTTTGATGAAGACCTTCAATTTATTTTACATCTCTCATGTTCGGTAAGTAGGTTCTTATTACCTCCAAATGGGGCTTGTAGGTGACTAATTAGCGCTCTGGGCAATGATATTCAAATAAACAGATACGTTATACACTCACAAAACAATTGAAAAAAGTGTTCCGCGCAGCAGCGGCAGCACACATACACACTTTTCATTCATCTGACATTTCACTGCAATGTCGAAAGGGATGGCTTGATAAAACAAACAAGAAAAAAAGAGACAGCTAGTGTTTGTCACTTGCGTGTGAATGTAAACAAACATTATTCTGACAACCAATGTTTTTTCTTTTTGTAACCTCCAAATATCAGAAAATTAGGAAAAAAAAATGAAATAAATTAGTAAATTGAGGTGTATTGCGTATTTACATATGGTATGAGATCCCTTCTGTTTTATGTAATTTGGTATTATAATTGGTACACTTTCTAAATACACACGATGGCATTTTTTTAATTTTGTTTTTTTTTCAACAAAGCGTATCGCTCTTCGCCATGCGTGACATAAACTAAAGACTAAATCATACAATTGTCTACTATTCGAGTCTTCACAATGCGCGCGCTTATAACATATCTGTTTATTTGAATATCATTGGCTCTGGGGTAATAATGTAGCTAGAAAAGCCCTAGGGCGGTAAGTAATTAAAAAAAACACTTCTTTCTTTCAAAAAGTTCGCGTTTATCTAACCATCATACTGGCAATAGACATCATGCATTAAGCCCAATGACCAAGGAGGTCGCTTTGCTATTCAGCCTTGTCTTCGTGTGAGTATAATAGTCATCAATCTTAAATATCGAACGGCGAAGCTCAATTGCGTTCAAAAAAAAATATATTGTTATGTTTTATTCTTGTAATGCCGGTTTTTTCTACTTATAGATCTACCAGAATCTAATGGCATTTTTTTTTTTTTTATTGTGATTTTCTTAAGGCAATGTCAATTGTCGCCTGTCAAATCAAAGTACTTGATGTGTCAACCGCTGCTGAAATTTTTTGATATTATCTTGAAAATTTGTTATTTTTGTGAAAATGTCGAAAAACCCACTTCGATCTCAAGCGAGACATATTGTTTTCAATGTGTATCATAAAATAAGGGAAGAATAAGGCGTAAATTAAACTCAATCTTTGATTTTAAAGTGCGTCGTAGAGTGGACCGGTAAGTTGGACTGACTTGTTTTGATACTTTTAGTTTATTTTATATTTTTCTTACTTAATTTTTATTTCTTTCCATTACTATTTTATGGTAAATCGTAGGTCAGGGCACATCGAATGATGGCCGGAAGGAAATGGCAACAGTAATGTAACTGTTACTAATTCTTCGACAAGATATGATTTTAACGGAGATTGAGAATCTTTGACGTAAGAAAAATATTAAGTAACTAGCTGTTCCCCGCGGCTTCGCTCCCGTGGGGTGGCCCACGGGAGCGAAGCCGCGGGGAACAGCTACCCGTTTTCGGGAATAAAAAATAGCCTATGTCACTCAGGAATAATGTAGCTTCCTATTGGTGAAAGAATTTTTTAAGTCGATCCAGTAGTTTCGGAGCCTATTCGGTAAAAACAAACAAACAAAAAAATCTATCCTCTTTATAATATTGTTTAATAAGTAATAATCTGCGCCCTGCAGTGGGACGTGTGTAGAGACGGGAGTTTTTGTCGAGTGAAGTTCAGTGGCTGTTAATATGTGAATATGTTTGTGATAATGCAAATTGCTTACTAGTGGATATTGTGATATATTATTGGTGTAGTTTTGTGTCTCAACTGTCTACGCAACTGGACAATTTGTAAAATCATTGACAGAAGCGATCTCGGCATAGTGGAGCGGAGTATTTTATTGTAGTATTGACTGCCTCTGCAAAGCTTACTGGGAAGACTGACTTGCTGCCAAATACTCCTAAAAACATTAGAATCTGTTACATCCGCATTCTAATGCATACTAAAGAATAAATATAAGATCCAAAACTCTTTCCAAAGACGTGGCTAAAAGGTCCTAGCAACCACGCCATAAAACTTACATAAAAAAAAGTTTATATAGACTGATGATGATGAATGACTATAAGTAACATGATACATTTTATTATTTTTTACAGACTTTATACATAAAGAGATTGGTTTTGAATATGTTAAATGCCAATGAAAAAGAACCATTTTGATGGAGAGAGATGACATAAAATTACAAAGATACAAGTTTTTGAAATGCCAGTGGAGTTCATGGAATCGTATTCTAGTTTTCTAGTTCTGAATGAGGTTTTAAGTTATTAGTATGATTTAAATGATATATAATAAATTAGTACATAAATTGATATTCAATTGATTTATTTTTCCTATGTTAAGAACCCGATGTATAACAACATTATTCATACACATACCTATAATACTCACAGTGGATCTTTATGTCTCTGAATTGGTTGCAAGACCCCGCGCAGTAGCTATTTTTGTATCAATGTTGAAGGTGAAGATAGCATTGTATAACTGTCTCTTTCACTCGCTTACGTATGTCACATCGTCTTATCTCGCTTACTCTATGCAGTATCCTCGATGACAAACTGTTTCTTACGCAATGGTTGGCAGGACCAAGTTCAAAGACACAAAGATCCGCTGTGACTACTATAATATAGGTACCTCATGTTCATTAATACTAAAGACATTAATAAACATAAAACAGTATCAAGATCGTTTAATCCAATTGCCCCAGTATTGCACACAACAAATTTTTATTTCCACATTTGCCATGAGATTCCGGTAGACCTATACCTCACAATCGAGATGTAAAGCAGAATAGTTAGCTCGGGTGTAATCACCAATTGCACCCTCGAACTATAGGCGCCCTCGCTGCGCTCGTGCGCCTAGATATCTCGGGCTGCAATTGATGCCTTACAGCCCTTGGCTACTAATCTACTATTTATGCACCTGCCTTGTTATCTCTCCACCACCCTTGGTTAACTGATAGAGAATGCTCAGGCTTTAAGTTCGCCTATGTACCTTTATGTTAGCTATGTACCTTTACGCCAGGGTGCGGTGTCGCACCCTGGCCCTATACTAAATGTATGAAATCGACATGCTTCTGGGGCGTGTTTATGCCATAAAGGTGGAATCATACTACTAAAACCTGACGTGACGCGACGCCACGCGACGCCATCCGCGAATTATCCGCGAAGAAACGTACAAAAGATAAGAGTCAATAAAAGAGACATATGGAGTTTTGGCGGGAACGTGATGGCGTCAATGTTGCTTCTCTGTTTTATTCTCCTAAAATTGTGTTTAATTGAATATTAACAGTGTAAAAATGGTGGTGTTTTGTTCTAATAATATTAGTGAACGTGCATGAGTGTGGGAAAGTGAAACACAGCGGTAGAACATGAGTTTGTTCATGTTGTCGACAAAACTCCGTGGATGCTTCCAGTAAAGTTACCGCCATTTTACTGGGGCCAAACTAGGACATTGGACTGAAAACTTCGAATGGCTTAAAGAAACTAGAAGATCTAAACGTGACACTGGCTAAATGCACAAAAAGTGCGAAGACAAAGCAAAAAAAAAAGAAAAAAAAGAGACATATAGTAATAGTTGATCGCTGGCTGATCACACTGCCGGCGAGAACTTTGTCACCACTTGGTCGCAGCGATAATTGCTATCAAATTTATACTAGCTCAGCGATGTTTGCTTGGCGGTCAAAACTAACGTCCAGAGACCAACCAGCGTGCAGCGGTCATTTCTACCTATAGTGCGGATCTGAGCATGTGGTGCGAGTAATTGCCCGTCTTACAATAACTCACTAATAGTCTAGCGACAAATTATTGATACTACACACTCACTTCGCTTCACTCGCTGTTCGCCAACTCGTTTTAGCTCTATTCGCTGATCGTCGGCGGTGGGACACGTGCCTCAGCGAATCTTTTCTAGAAGGCTGACTCTAATTTAACTGCTAAATACTCCAAAAACATTATATCTGCATTCTAATCCAAAACAAAGTTTTTGTCTGACCCGTGACGTGGCTGTATAAAAAAACAAAAGTCGCGACTTAAAAGCTTCAGTAACCAGGTTATTAAATTCTCAACAAAAAAACAATCGCCCATGGCGGAAACATACTTACGTGGCGTGGAGTGTAGTGGCGCGTTCTGGCAATATTTCTGAATAGTTTAAATCGAATCTTTGCCACGTGTAGACGTACATAATATTTACTTCGAATTCGGATGATGCTTTCGATGAATTTTTATTTATTTTAGGCACCTGCCATGTTATCTCTCCACAACATTTAGTTGAATGGTAGAGAATACCTCAGCATTTAAGTTCGCCTATGTAAAACTTCAAGCAACTTAAGGGATGTTGCATGAAGTTTTAATAATAAATTTCTCTTAGCAATGAAACTTTATGAGAGGAAAAACAAATAAAGAAGCCAATTTCTTCCCAAGCATATCAGCACCCTAATTGCGTATCTGTTTTGACACCATGAAACGCATTCGTTCTCTTTCATTTTGACAAATCAACAGTATTCGACTAGACGCATTTTAGAACATATGAAGCAATGAATGCTACGGAATCGTACCTTGCGCTATTCTTTGAACCTACACAACTAAGATGCTGATCATGATCCTTATACTCCCTAGACTTTTAGTCACACAAAACTGTATGTTGACGACAAGTTCAATAAGTTAGTTCAAGTCATTTTTAACACGCAGCACACAAGCGTCCGCTAGGATTCGCATCGTTTAATGAATGAATGAATTATGTGCCACGAGCCACGCGGTCTAGAAACACATTTGCCCATCGGTCGTATCATGTCACGCCATAACTCCACCACTGCTATGGCGCAATTGGTGGTGAGCGGTTTGCGGTGGGCAATTCGAATCATTTAACTCGAGTCAGTCTTGGAACTCGCTAATTGGCATTTCTTCAAAACCGAGTTGATTCGTTTTATGCATTCATCGTACGTACGAGCGAGCTTGCGCGTCTAGCTCGGCGGTAGGCGGCTTGAATAGGTGACTGAATAAAACAAAATAAGCGAGCGAGTGAGTCAGTGAGAAGCTGCGATTCTAGAGATAAAGTGAGAAATTTTAATATTATGCGACGCGCTGTGAATTCGTTGTGAACTTGTGATTTGCGTAAACGAACCAACTCGATAAATCCTTTAATGTTGATTTTATTTAATTATTTATGAAAAATCATAACAAATCAGCATAATTATGATTTGTTATTCGTGAAACACACTACCGGGATTAAAAGTAGCAATTTGTGATATTCCAGACAATAATCTATTGCTTTCCCAAATTTCATCCAGATCCGTTCATCCGATCGGGCGTGATTGATTTCCCTCCCTCGGCAGTCGGGTAAAAAATACGACTCGATCGATCGCTAGCCACGACATTCAAATAATGTGCCTCAAACGATTAGAGTCTGGCAAACGAAAGTAGACACTCGAATTATTTGCAAACTATTTATATGGCAATGCTATACTAATGTCAACATCAATTTTTGGTGATTTGTTGTGGTCTTGATAATAGCATTTATTAAGTGAAAAATTAATAAAACAATTAAAAGTGGATATTTCGTTTCGCATGATGTCTAAATATCAAGAAAAACAACAGGAGAAAGACGTCGAATTCAAACAATTACAAGATTGTTTACGTGTTGTGTTAGATTTCATAAGTTAGTATGACGCTAATAAGTTGATACTTTGTTTTAATTCGTAATCACTATTTATCTTTGATACATAATATCTAAAGTATTAACTACCTAAAGTACCTATAGTATTTATATTCAGACGAAGTAAATTAAATAATTTTAAAGTATCAAATTAGGTTATTCCAGGTATTTCATACTAGTTTTAGGGTTTCTATGCTGATATTTTTTAAATTTGCCGCGCTTTTTCAGTCTCTACTTTCGTTTGCCAGACTATAAATGTTTAAAACCTGTATGCTTCTGACGTGACACGCGACGCCACGCCACGTAAGTGTGTTGCCGCCATAAATCTATGCTCATCATGCCCATGCCCATCTCTCTGACACTCTGGTACTCTGGACAGTTATTATAGTACGTAGTATCTCTAAGTAGTCTGTGATTATAGTTTATCTGTGCTGTGTGCACTATAAGCAGTAGTAGTGCCGTGTCAAATTTGTTTTGTTTATATGTCACGTCAATCGTGGTTGTTTTACTGATTATTAGTAAAAAATGTGCGATATAAACGATAATCCTTTAAAACTAAGTGTAAAATGGAATGGCAAGGAGTACGAGATACCGGAGTTTTCTCCTTCGGATTCCGTGGCGATGCTGAAAGTCGCCATCGAAAATGCCACGGGTGTCCGACCGGAAAGGCAAAAGCTACTAAATGTTAAATTTCAGGGTAATTATAACGTGTTTCTTGTCATTATATTAAATATTATGCATCCAACAGTAGTTTAACATTGATAATGTGCAATATTATCTACATTTTGCACACGTTAACTCGTTGTAAAATTCACCAATTTTGACTTGGCTTTCTTTATGTAATATCACACCGGTAGAGACGTATAATTCATAATGTTTCTCAGAAATGCATACAATGGGTAGGCCATTTTGCTGACTATTTTAAATCTAGAACATGTTAATACATACAGATGTGTAGATTTCATCATTTTTCTTACAAAACTTTTGAATGCTCACATGGTCTTTGTGAAGTGGTTTTTCTTTATGATTCTATCTATGGATAAAATGATGCTACGATAGACAGTTACTCCAGGATATAATGTTTAGCTCAGTTTTTCGATAATGTACTTAAAATACAAAACATGAAACTGATGTAAAGCTTATTAACTGTAATAAGCTTTACATCAGTTTCATAAAACTGCAACCATTGCAATAATGTACAATTTACTATAAGTCAGCATTAATTTCAATTTTTGTATGATGTACTTAAAAAATGTATAATAATAATACCAGCATGTTACTGGCCCACTGCAGGGCAAAGAATCTCTTCTCATAACGAGAAGACACAGGCAGGTTGGCATTTTCAAATAAATATTACCTGTAAGTGTTTTCTCACAATGATTTCCTTTACCATAGTCAGCAATGTTCAAGATGAACTTTGTAAGTTCACCACAAAGTTTGCATGGATGTATGTTGTTGCTCAATCACGCCAGAATGGCTGAACAGATCTGTATAAAATTTGGCACAGAGATAGATTATAGTCTAGAATAGCACACAGGCTAACTGGCAGAAGCTAGTATAATGATATTTTAAATTTTGTTAATTGGTTAAAAATAACATTAATATGCATGATTTTGCATGGAGCAACTACCTATCTGCCCTCCAGAATTTATTAACAGGGTACACTATGTCTTAGTTAAACAAACCAAATCATCAAATGACAAAATACCAGACAGTATTTAATTGAAATTTTGTAATTTTTTGACCCATGGCACTAAATCTTTATTTTCACATTTGATTAAATCATTAAAAATTAATGATTTAATCAAATGTGTTTAATTTTGTCTGAGATCATCTGAGAAATCAATATAATTTATAATACATGAACATAAGAACTAGTTTTCCAGCCTTTTCAATTGCTAGTCACTTTCCTACCTTCCTTTTACTATGAACAATTTCAAAGTTGCAAAACACTCTTTCCACAGCAGCTTAAGAAGTTAACGCCCCAAACAATTGCTTAATCACTCGAAAAATCTTTGACTTTTCCTCTTCACATAATATATTTTTCTGTGACACCACTCCAGTGGTGTGACATTTTTTACCATTTCGCCCGCAGACATCACACTTTTGAATGGTTTTGATTTTGACTTAAGCGCCTACAACCGTTTTAGTGCCGTAAGATGAGAACTTTCTAAAGCATACTCCTGAGTTACGGCTAGGTTAAAAGGTTTGAAAAAAAATATGTATTTATTATTGTTTTATGTACATTATTTGTGTAACATGGTTTTGTCGTATAACAAATAGTTTAGCTTTAAAAAATAATTAACTACACCATATTTTTCGCTACTTTTGGATACTCCTCCAAAACGATTTAAATGTTTTAAATATTTGTATACAGAAAATTTGATGGCTAGTAGTTCTTCATAACTGAAATAGCATATGTAAATAGGTATAAGAATATTTTTCAAACAAAACTGTCACAAAGGAGGTTCAATATTGATATTCTGGTTCCGAGCAGTACTGGCGGTGCCGGGAGCACGGCCAGTACTGCAATGCGTTAAAATTGGGGAATATATACGCCTTAAATTTTACTATCAGTGGTAGCAAAACTGAACCATCATAGAGATTTTGTGCCATGCCGTTTTAGGGAAAAATATAGTTAAACCGTATGATAAAATCAAAAAAGATGTGATTAATTTGTTTTTTTTTAATCATACTTTTTTCCGATTTTGCCAACCCTGCCCATGGGTCCTTTTTGAAATTATATAGGTACATATTTCAGGGGCTCAACACAGACATAAAAACGACTAATGATGACTATGGGTTTTATCTAACTTCCCATAAAACTACCCAATACGCAAATTTCCTGTAATAAAAAGTGTAAAAACCAAAACAAAATAAATTATTATTCTGTTGCAAGCAAAACCTGATGTTGCATCATACAGTTAAGTAATAAAACCAGAATGCATAGTTTTGTTAATTTTGGCCATGTTCAGACACACATTTATATAAAGCAGAGGTGTGTGTGTGTGATGTGTGTGTACGTGTAGTTCTTATTTTTCGCATGTTAACGTTTAGATTAGAAAACAACCAGATTAGGTGGCTAGTCAGCATTTCGCAATTTAGATTCACTATTAAGTAGTAACTAATTTTTACCGACTTCAAAAAAAGGAGATAATCAATTCGACATGTGTGTATGTAATATTGTTGGTATTGCCCAATATGCACATTATGTTACTCTAATTGGGCTTCTAAACATGTGTGCTGAATTTTATAAGTAGGATATGTTTGTTTGTCCGCGCATTTCTCCGATACTACTTATCGGATTGTGACCATTCTTTTTTATTGGATTAGGTATCACTCAACTTAGGGAATAGTGCAAGTTTCATCCAAATTGGTTCAGCAGTTTTCAAGATATGGAACATATAACCGAACTCCTTAGTGACAAACAGCACGAATGTGTAAATTGAGTAATTATTGGTATTTTGTTGATCCTTTGATAGTGTAATAACACTAAACAGAAAGAAATAAAACTTTTTCACAAGAACGGGCACTAAGAACGCAACTTATTATTTATTACACATAAAGCAAAGAAACAGATACAAATGCAAATTAATAATGGGCCTTTTTTTTTTTTTTTTTTTTAAATCTACAGGCCATGGGGGGGGTCTGAAAGGCTAGCAGGTGACCCCTTCAGTCGACCATTTCAATTTGGAACACGATGCACCGAACATCCTGTATAATACAACAAACGTGTTTTTTTTTGCCGTTTTTTGCGATAATGGTACGGAAGCCTTCGTACGCAAGTCCGACTCGCACTTGGCCGGTTTTTTGGTGTACAATAAAGAATTAAGAAATCCTCACAGCCATAGAGAGAATAAAATAAAATAATTGGATTTTTTTACAGCAAACCTCTGTGTCATAGAAATTAATAATAACAAAATACCCCTCATTTTCTTCAGGTAAAGTCGCAACAGATAACTGTACCCTGTCGGACCTGCAGTTGAAGCCGAACCTCAAGATCATGATGATGGGGTCGCTGGAGGAAGCGATAGCTGGAGCTCAGACCAAGCCTGATGTAGGAGACGAGGTGGTGAACGATCTGGATATCGAAGAGGAGGAGGTTGATGTCGAGAATCAAGAGGTTTGTAGAAATAGTCAGAAGAGATTACATAAATACCATATTTATTGAAGGGGTTGGCAATAGCAACTCCTAACTTACTAAATAGACGCCAATTGCATTTAGAGGGTAAGCCAGCAGAATTTCACATCATCAGACTCTTAATGTTCCCACTGCTGGGACACAGGCCTCCTCCTCGTGAGAGGGAGCAGAATTTATGAGCCCAACTTCTTCGTATAGATGATTCCTTTTTACCGACTTCAAAAAAAAGGGGGCAATCAATTCTACCCATATGTATGTAATATTCTTCGAATTGCACAATATTCACATTATGTTACTCTGTATAGGCTTCTAAACATGTGTGATAAATTTCATAAGTGTATGTATGTATGTTTCTCCACGCATTTCGCCGAAAGTACTTATCGGATCGTGATCATTCTGTTTTTTTTATTGGATTAAGTATCTCTCAACTTAGGGAACAGTACAAGTTTCATCAAAATCGGTTCAGCAGTTTTCAAGATATGGAACCTGCTACCGAACTCCTTAGCGACAAACAGCGCGAATGTGTAAATTAAGTTATTATTGGTATTTTTTTATTCGTACGGCGATGCGTCATCGGTACATGGTGGATATCCCACCCATACGCACAAAACGTTTTGTGGACACTTTCATTATGCGTACAGCTAAGGAGTGGAATTCCCTGCCAGAGTCTGTGTTTCCCGATAGCTACAACCTTGAGGTCTTTAAGTCAAGAGTGAATAGGTTTTTTCTAGGCAAGCGTGCTTCACCGTCGACCACATCATCACTTACCATCAGGTGAGATAGTGGTCAAGCGGAAGCCTACAGAGGATAAAAAAAAACTTAATTCTTTAAATCAAAAAACCCGACTGCTTCAAAAGCACACTAAAAAGTCGTAAACAAGGAAAAAATCATGCTGTGTCGTAAACAAGGAAAAAATCATGCAGTGCAGTCGGAGTATACATATTCGCGGGCTGGCTGACCAAAATCTGGTGTATCCTCCGCCTGCACAGCATGATTTTTTCCTTGTTTACGACTTTTTAGTTTGCTTTTGAAGCAGTCGGGTTTTTTGATTTATTGAATTAAGTTTTTTTATTTATAACTTTTTAGTTAGTTTTTTTTCGAATTAGATACATTTAAACATATAAGTGTCATATATTTTTGAAATCACCTCTTAAAACCCTTTATTTTGATACCCCACACGATGGGTTTGAAAGAAAAAAAAAATTGGGCCCCCACAATATGCCACCCAAAATCCGCCATTTTTCTATTGTCCAATTTTAATGTAGCCTATGACACTCGCAGGGTTAAGACGCATCGATTGACGTATGAATCATCAAAATCGGCCAACGCGTTTGGTCTCTGGAACGCCATATAGGAACAAACATACATACCTACATAGACTGATAAACACATTACCCTCCTTCGGCAGTCGGGTAAATTAAAACTATTTTGTCAATCCTTTTTTTATTTTTATTTTTTTAAATGACCGATGACCTTCGCGGTCACTGGTCATTTTAGTCATAGGCATTTTAGGCTTCAAAGGTGTCACAAGGTGCAGGTGTTTTTGCATAAGGAGTAGGACAAAAAATGGGGCATCCTTTGTGTAGTGGTTCCACAGTCGCATTGTAGCTGATCGGAGGGGGGTACCCTTTGTCCAGGCATTGTCTACAGGGGCGAGGTGGCCCACCTGGATTCCTGGATTCGTAGATGGTTAAGAGATTTCCAGCACCTGTAGCCAAGTTGACAATCTACAATCGATAAAGCTAGTAGAAAACGAATCAATATATGGGAATGACACATCTGAACGTTAAGTCACGTGGTCAGACCATACAAATAGAAGGCGTTAACGATTGTAGAAAGAGATTCGATAAGAAACATTTGTAATTTGGCTAGGGGGATAGGTGGGCCGTGGCAGTTTATGGCCCGCTGGGAGCTTTTCAACAAAGTCAGTTGAAGGAGGGTATTTGAGGAGCCACAGTTTCTTGTGTGCTTCGCTAGTTTTTTTAACCTATACTTAACAAAAAAATATATGTGAAAACGGTTTATAAAAACCACATTAATCATGTTAACATTCCAGATCTACCTAGCCAAAATAAACAAGCGCGTGCGAGATTATAAGATCAACATACTGAATGAGCCGCGACCCGGCAAGAAGCTGCTGGTGCTGGATATTGATTACACGCTGTTCGATCATCGCTCTGTCGCGGAAACAGGTAACATCTAATTATCTAAGCGAGCAATTCTTGTATATTATATATAATCTGAATCTCGGAAACGGATACAACGATTTTCATGAAATTTTGTATGTAGGGCCTTTCGGGGGCGATAAATCGATCTAGCTAAGTGTCATTTTTAGGGTTCCGTACCCAAAACGGGACCCTATTACTAAGACTCCGCGGTCCGTCTGTCTGTCTATCTGTCACCAGCCTGTATCTCATGAACCGTAATAGCTAGACAGTTGCAATTTTCACAGATGATGTATTTCTGTTGCTGCTATAACAACAAATACTAAAAACAGAATAAAATAAATATTTAAGTGGGGCTCCCATACAACAAACGGGTCCCGTTTTTACCCTTAGGGTACGGAACCCTAAAAATACGGTTAGTAGGCACCAAAAGCGGGTTTTATTTGCTTTTCCAGTTTTCCTTAAATATTGTTGTGTAACAATATTTAAGGAAAAGCAAATAAAACCCGCTAGTTATACCAACGGTCGAAGCTTATAAATACTACCCATAATTCCAGGGTACGAGCTAATGCGGCCATTCCTCCACGAGTTCCTGACGTCTGCATACGAAGACTATGACATCGTGATCTGGTCGGCCACCGGGATGAAGTGGATCGAGGAGAAGATGCGTCTGCTGGGCGTGTCCACGCACCAGGACTATAAGGTCATGTTCTACCTGGACTATCTGGCCATGATCACCGTGCATACGGCCAAATATGGGACTATAGATGTGAGTTAATTTTTTATATTTTTTCTTACTGCAACTCTAATAATTAAATAAGTATACGAACTCATTCGTGCAATCCTAACAACCGTGTTCTGAATTGAGAATTTGACAAGTTCTTAAGATAAGATAAGATATTTATTTTTGTAAAACATGAAATTATTTAAAAAGGAAAATAAAGAGCTAATGCAATTTTATAGACCTATGTCTCTTATTAGTATAATATCAAAAATATTTGAAAAGTATTTATATAAACAGTTATATACCTTTATCGAAAAAGAAAATATACTCGCTCATGAACAGAAAGGGTTCAGACATGGTAAAACCATAAACCTGGCACTTTATGATTTTTTACATAATGTCATGCCAAACGTAGATACAAATATACCTGTATGTACGATATTCTGTGACATGACACAGGCTTTCGACCATGTCCGTCACGACATACTAATTGAGAAATTAGAAGCATACGGCATTAGAGGTAATGTCTCCAGCCTTATTAAATCTTATTTGAGCAATAGAAGACAATTTACAGAAATTTCGGCAGTAAATGGAGGCAATAAACATGAAGTTACTCATAAATCAAAAGAGCGTGTAGTCAAATTTGGCGTACCACAAGGCACTGTCGTAGGCCCACTATTTTTTATACTTTATATTAATGACTTACCCAAATGTATTGACCACCCTATGACACTTTTTGCCGATGATAGTACCATTACGATCGCTTGTAAAAATAAAGACACTTACGAAGCTGATATTAACAATTCTATAGGTTCAATGATAAAATGGTTGCAAAACAACAATCTTAAGATAAATCTTGGAAAGACGAATATCATGCATTTTTCCCAAAGATTAACCATTTCAAATGTCCATGTACACTATTGTAATAATAACATAGACAAAGTTGACACTACAAAATTTCTTGGAGTAACTATCGACAGTAAATTAGATTGGAAAGCGCATACGGAAACCTTAAGCAAAACAATTAGTAATTCCACATATGCTCTGTACAAATTAGCCCCGATGTTAAATGTTGATGCGCTGCTAACTGCTTATCATGGCTAAGTGTCCTCTAAGTTAAGATACGGAATCATTTTTTGGGGCAATTCAACAAATAAAAATGTAATTTTTAAAACCCAAAAGAGGTGCCTTAGAACTATGTTTGGACTTCATGTTACCGAAAGTTGCAAACCGTATTTCAGAAAATATAAAATCTTGACCCTACCATCCTTGTACATTTTAGAGACCATCATGTTTGTCAGATCGAACCCACATCTATTTCCTCTATTGTCAGATAAAGTAAATCGAAATAGACGCGACAATAGCAAACTATGCATTCCTAGATCTAGGACAGCACTATTGCGGAATAGTATATTCTGTATGGCGCCAATTATTTATAATACATTACCAAAATATTGGAGGGAATATACAACAAATAAATTAAGAATTAGTTTAAAACGCCTTTTATTAGAGAAAGTCTATTACAGCACTGACGAATTTTTGACTGATAAATTAATTTGACTTGTGTGAATTATGCAGATTTTATTTCTAATTACTATGACATTTAATTGACTAATCTATATATATAAAAGAAAGTCGTGTTAGTTACTTCACTTATAACTCAAGAACGGCTGAACCGATTTAGCTGAAAATTGGCAGGGAGGTAGTTTAGAGGCAGGTAGGGTAGGGTAGGGTAGTGTAGGGTAGGGTAGTGTAGAGTAGGATGGTGTAGGGTAGTGTAGGGTCGGGTAGGGTAGGGTAGGGTCGGGTAGGGTAGGGTTGGGTAGGGTAGGGTAGTGTAGGGTAGGGTAGGGTAGTGTAGAGTAGGATAGTGTAGGGTAGTGTAGGGTCGGGTAGGGTAGGGTAATGTAGGGTAGTGTAGGGTCGGGTAGGGTAGGGTAGGGTAATGTAGGGTAGTGTAGGGTCGGGTAGGGTAGGGTTGGGTAGAGTAGGGTAGTGTAGGGTAGTGTAGGGTAGGGTAGGGTAGGTAGGGTAGGGTAGAGTAGGTAGGGTAGATGAATTTTTGGTATTTTTATGGCAAAACAAAGTTTGCCGGGTCAGCTAGTTTTATATACATGTCGGAAACACGAGGGCTTCCTTCCATATACCCTCGTACTTGTGGGCTTATCGTGGGTTATGCTCGCACAAAGCAGGTAATTTATGCCGTTTCAGAGATTGTCTTTGATCCAACAACGAAGCAGTGGATTCGGCCACCAATCGTTTCGCTTTCTTTCAACCAGACCACACTTTACCAAGTTTATACACGCCTCTTTAGAATTCCTCCAAACTCTTTTTCAAACACCAAACGCGTGTCCGCGCGTTTTCTTTCCAACTCTAGCTCCACAATGGCGGGGACCCCACACAGATCGCCAAGAATCGCGCTCGCCGCTTCATTATTGGCTCAAGCACACATCCGACAAAACCACCGCTTTGAACATCCAATCGAATTCAAGTATTTTGACATAAGGGAAATGAAGTGTTGTCAATCGAATAAAATCTAATTGAAATTTGAATCAGAAGCTAAATGTTGCCAATTAAATAAAACTGAATTAATAAGTTTACAAGCGATCATTTACCTTCCTCCGATACGGCCATCTTGACATTCAAACGGTCCCACGTTTGATGTAGAGCGATGAACAAGATGAACAACATCGTTACTCAATTGTGATAAAAAAACAAAAACCAAGAGGAGAAAAAAATTATTACCTAAACAATAGGTAAAGTTCGGCCGCTCCTGACCAAATAAAAAAATTTACGTGGTCGTGACATCTTCCACGTGAAACTTTCAATCAACACCGTATATTACCAGCCGACAACTAAAATCAAGAACTTCTTTACTCATGAAAACATAATTCTCATAGCTTTCACATTGTCCATGTAAATCTAGGTCTCCACACCGTACACCATACACAACCATCGTCGTACTATAGAAACAGATACCTCACCGTTTAGACAACCATATTAACACTCACACATTCTAAACGGTTACCGAAGCACCAGAGGTACCAGGTTCCCAACAGACGTCAAATCGGTCTCGAAGCACTAAGTGTGCCAGAAACCACTCAAACACCCAACACAACATACCATGCCACATACACCAAACAACGGGTCACCGAGGCCCCAGAGGGACCAGGCTCCCCCAGACACACAACAGGTTACCAAAGCCCCAGAGAGACTAGGCTCCCCCCAGACAACAGGTCACCAAAGCCCCAGAGGGACCAGGCTCCCCCAGACAACCGGTCCTCTCGAAGCAACAAGACTGCCAGATACGCATGCTACATACATTAAACAACAGGTCACCGAAGCCCCAGAGGGACTAGGCTCCCCCCATACATATCCAGCAATGTTTCTTGGTCCCACAGCAATTGCTGTGCCTCCTGATGGTCAACCCTGTGACCATCCTGCAACCATAGTCATCCTGACCAGGCCTCGTAACCCATCTCGGTTACAGCAGTCATCTTTTGACCACTCACCAGCCTACTTTAGGCTACAGCAGTCATCTCTGACCACTCACCAGCCCATCTAAGGCTACAGCAGTCATTTCTGACCACTCACCAGCCCATCTAAGGCTACAGCAGTCATCTCTGACCACTCACCAGCCCATTTTAGGCTACAGCAGTCATCTCTGACCACTCACCAGCCCATCTAAGGCTACAGTAGTCACCGCAGTGACTACTCTTCACCGCACAGTCAGTCCTTTGACCATGCACACGACCTCACCATTGCTAGATTGATTTGAATCAGTCTTCAACATATTACATTCAGTTACGTCAATGGGTACTTAATCTTTCAGATTTTCTCAAACTCATCATGAACCAAACAAAGCCTTTAATTCAACACATAATTGCCACCATTCAGAATTCCATTTCACTTCCAAACAGCACCTTTTAACCAAAATGAAATTTGTTATTTCAATCTTTACTCTCAGTATCAATCTTTATTCTGACTACAACGGCAACCTCACATTCAGGATTTCATACACAGCCAAAAGCATACTCAAGAACTCTATTCTATGTTCATGATTTCATACACAGCCAAAAGCATACTCAAGAACTCTATTCTATGTTCATGATTTCATACCAAACTCTCAGTACGATAGGTATAATAACTTACAACACCAAACATTACCAACTTTGCAAACTAAAAATTAAATCATGCACCGCACATCACCGACTTTACATCTGTGTTAACATTATCTTATCCAACTTGAATGAAATAACACAAAATAACGTTAGGTATGTTCACAATGACCAGCACAGACTATTCAACTATTCAACAAGTTAGCACAGCCATTACTGACAGTATACTTTAAATTCCAAACTTATTATTCAAGTTAGGTAGGTACTAGACTTCCTACATGACACCACACAATTCACAAATACAAATCTTTATTTTAAAGAGATGCTACAATTATTAAAATTTTTGAACAAGATTACCGAGGCCAAGCATCGTTGAACAACACAGAACAAGGAAACCATTCCTAGTTTCCTCCAAAAAAACAACAAAAACCCATGTACCAAGTACATCAAATAGAACCCAAGTATCCCATCCGTGGTCTACAATTCACAATAACTTAGCAAATACATTCGCTACAAAGAATGCACTTTCAACTTAAACGCCGAATAAACTCTTGACTCCGTCATCTCTCTGAACCACGAAACTGAGAAACCGTTCTATGTGTATTAAAATGTTGCCAATTGAACATCTATCTCATCCTCAGCCACGACTTGGAACAGTTATTGGCTCTCGAGCATCTCATAATACCTGAACACGTCTTCTCGACACCATCTAAATGTCTAGTTGCACTTGTCATTCACCGTAGTCAATTTAAATCATTTTTATTTGTAGGTATCATTAGAATGACATGTTATCAGTTGGTTAGTTCTCTACAATGCGATATATAACAACTTCAGACATTAACTTTACCTTTATTCAACCGTTGGTAGCAACAAAACTAAACGCCAACTGTCTAGGCTATAGTAACGTTAATCCTCGTGATGTTTGCAGGTTGTAAGATTGCAAATCGAGTCGAACAACAAACTATTTCACTAAACTTTAACACCGGTTTGAAAATAATCTTGATTACATAGCTCTTAACTGAAAGTTATTGCATGTCTTTGCAACAATGCAAAAGTTAAAAGTGTAATCCTCACAGTGGCTCACACCTTGTAACGATTTATTAATAATCTAGTCTTTATCTAGTAACTTTTAAGTTAAAAATCATATCAAAGTTATTTGTTTTGTATCATCAAACTTTTTCGGATGTTGACACTCACTTGTCACTGTCTTTATGTCTTATAGAGATGAGCAAGGGATGACGTTCTGTTATCGATTAATCGACGAATCGATTTTAAGGACAAAAATAAATAAACGTTTTTCAATCGATATCCAGTACTGAATCAATCCAGCGAATCGATATTTAACCCTAGAAAATCGAGATAAGATTTTTCGACATGAACCAAAATATCATTTAAAAATTATTGAATGTATATCACAAACATAAGTGAATTCAACGTAAACAAAATAAATATTGTTCCCTTATACCTGATACTTTAATTTAGTTGTAAAAACAACTTCAATCGGTCAAAGATGCTAAAGATCGACTATTATTACGATTTTTCTTTTTGCGTTCCGTAACTGGATTCAAACTTGTATTGAAAATACCAACGCGAACAGTTAGAAAGTATGTTGTTTCCAAGAAATAGCATATTCACAAATTCCCTTGGAGATCAAATCAACAACAAACTCAGTGATAGTAATATTTACGGATAATCTGAAGTGACACCTATTAATGAAAAATGCATGGCTAAAATTCCTAGTGTTCAAACATATAAAAAAAAAAAAAAAAAAAAAACGGATTGCTAATATCTTTACTTCTCGATTGTCAGTACACTAACAACCTATTTATTATCTTATGCTTATGACAGCACTAGTGGTCACAAAACCGTGTATTATTGTTCTCATAGAGAAAATAAAACTACGTTAATTGTTCTAACAACATAATAATGTAATGCAATCTCATTTCTTTGCGTTTCGTCCCCACGTTCCAATGCTCCGAGTACATTAGAAACATAAAATTGCGAAAATCGTTTTGTTGTTTATTTTGTTGGTGAATAAAAAAGATTAAATACTTGATGAAACAAAATATTTCAAAGCTCGAACAAAGCAAGGATATCAATAGATGGCGTGACATGGACTGACTTCTCATTCTGTCCATGTAAAAATGATTTGTTCATTTTTTAATTGATCATAAAAAAATTCATGCACCTATTCAATAAGTTATTTCAAGCAGCATATTACAGCTAATGGGGTCCCGAATCTTTCGATGATTATTGAAAGAAACATACAGTATCAACACCATAACACATATAGCGCTGTTTGAATATTTTTTTTTACTCTTTTTTTTTGTAACTTACATGACACATTTCCATGAAACAAAATAATGCAATAGTTATAGATTGCAATGAATGCAAGAATTATTTGTAAAACTTCGGTAAATCCAAACCCAATACATACTTCAGCTGCCACAAAAATGTACAGCTGAATGCAGATGCAGCAATTGTTGAATGCAGATCAATCAAAGTAACATACCTTAAGCCTGTACTCCCGGATGGGTCAGGCAGCAGTGCCGACCATGCACACATGCACAAGTCCAGACTCCTAGGTGCTACCAGAAAATATTAAATGGATTGATCACCGCAGTGGCATGTATAACACCACTAAATTTCCTCTTTCATAGCGCTGTAGGCTGCGGGTTGTGTTGCCTTTTGAAATGGAACCTGAGCTCCGCACTTGTATCACCACACACAGCTGGTCACAACAGGTCCTGTGGTATCCACAGCAGCCTTGTTGAAGGGTTCAGACGTCCCTGCTATTTGTTGCATATTGTACGAATGCCTGAAAAATTCATGTCTATGAGCAAGTTTTCACACAAGCGTAATGTTTTGTTGAATCAAGTTATAGCTTAAGGATGTTTGCTCTCTTGCACTGTATTTACACAAGTCGTCTTATTCTCATGCGAGTTCCGCTGACAGTATGAAACTGCCTAAGTTTCTTTTAGCATCATAACGTAAATAGAAATTTATTTTAAATTTTAGCCACTTTATACCAAGAAAAACAATAGGTATTGTGGCTAAACTTCACAAGGCATTAGATAGGTACTAATTATTTTCAGAATACTCAAGTTTATACTTCCCTGTACATCTGTACACCACAGTTGTTTGCCCAGTAGGTATCGAGTCAGGATTGGGCATCGATGTCATCATTAACATTATCTGCAACCCGACTTTGCATATTGTCTAGGATAGGCCACACTATACGGTTGAATTCGGGCAACATAATATTCCTGTCTCCGCTCTCCAGTAGCCGACGAGTTGCGAAACGTCTCTCTATGTAGGTAGGTACTTCCATGCAAATTTTTGCGCATCAAAGAGAGTGCGCCAGCCATTACTCGTCTCATTTGATCTAGCATCGCCTTGTGCGTGCATTGGTTCATACTTCTGATGTCGGAAACACGAGGGCTTCCTTCCATATACCCTCGTACTTGTGGGCTTATCGTGGGTTATGCTCGCACAAAGCAGGTAATTTATGCCGTTTCAGAGATTGTCTTTGATCCAACAACGAAGCAGTGGATTCGGCCACCAATCGTTTCGCTTTCTTTCAACCAGACCACACTTTACCAAGTTTATACACGCCTCTTTAGAATTCCTCCAAACTCTTTTTCAAACACCAAACGCGTGTCCGCGCGTTTTCTTTCCAACTCTAGCTCCACAATGGCGGGGACCCCACACAGATCGCCAAGAATCGCGCTCGCCGCTTCATTATTGGCTCAAGCACACATCCGACAAAACCACCGCTTTGAACATCCAATCGAATTCAAGTATTTTGACATAAGGGAAATGAAGTGTTGTCAATCGAATAAAATCTAATTGAAATTTGAATCAGAAGCTAAATGTTGCCAATTAAATAAAACTGAATTAATAAGTTTACAAGCGATCATTTACCTTCCTCCGATATACATTTGTTTGATGAGTTGATGACATAATGCTGTAGTATATTTTAATTTTTAACCGACTTGCAAAAAAGGAGGAGGTTCTATGTTCTGTTCGACTTCTTGTATGTTTTTTTTTTTTTTTTTTTTTTTATGTATGTTCACCGATATGTCCGTCAATTGTGGACCGATTTTGAAAATTCTTTTTTGTTTGAAAGAGTATGTTTCGAAATTGGTCCCATTTTAATTTGGTTAACGTCTGATGTAGAACTTCGGAGATACACAACAGAACTCTTCAATAAATAACGGCAAAACTCTCGGGATTGCTGCAATCGCATGTCTGTTTGTTGTTTATACCATTTCATAACATAACATCACGCCAGTACGCTCTAAAGGGGTACGCAGATCTCTCATTTCAACGGTTATGTTCAAGTTTCATGTTATTCGGTTTATCTATTCTGGAGTTATAGGGACCTTAATAAACAACTTGCTATTAGGTAGGTAAAACTAAAAAGGGAAAAATAAAAACTTTTTTGAAAAAAAATACTTTACCGACTTCCAAATGAAAAACTACAAAGTGAAAAATAACTTAACTTTTGGAAGTCGGTGTCCATATCGCAAAAAATGGTTCCAACGAAAGACACCGACTTCCAAAAGTTAAGTTATTTTTCACTTTGTAGTTTTTCATTTGGAAGTCGGTAAAGTATTTTTTTTCAAAAAAGTTTTTATTAAGTTCTAATTTGGATTATTGATTATTTGTATAATGGATAAGTTTTTTAATTACTTAATGTTTACTTGTTATATTTGTACGCCGTTAAGGCAAAACATGACAGTGATAAATTTAATGTAACATCTTGCATGCCATGTGTGTGCATACTCATGTTTTGAACAAATAAATGATCTTAAATGAGTATACAATAGAATGGTATGCAGTATATTGTATATGAGTATAAAATATATTCCCAATGTAAACGCAGTATTGGCCGTGCGCCCGCTCGATGCTTGAATATTAATATTAGACCTCCTTCTAGACAGATTTGTTTGCAAAATATTCTTTGATTTACATATGCTATTTCAGTTATGAATAAATTGTAGCCATCAATTTTTCTGTGTATTTTATAATATCCAAGTCGTTTTGGAGGTGTATCAAAAAGTTGCGAAAAAGTATCGTGTTGTTAATTATTTTGTTAAAGTAAAACTATTAGTTACACGAAAAAACCATGGTTCACAAATAATGTACATTAATTAATAATGAATATATATCTTTATCAAACCTTTTAACCTAGCCCTTACTAATGAATATGCTTTAGAAAGTAACCGTTTTACGGCACTAAAGCGGTGGAAGGCCCTTAAAATCAAATCCTCAATACAAAAACGGGTTGTAAGGTTGATCGAGAGAGTTCGAAACACACTCAATGTGTAAGCAAGCTTCGATTAGAGCCTTCATCAAGAGCTGCGAAACATGAATGAATCTGCCTAACTTATAGAAAGTCAAGAGTGTGAGTCTGTTGTGAGTGTTCCAAATGAACTTTATTGTTATCACTGGCTGTGCCGGCAGCTTCGCTCCCGTCAAACTGCCTACCCTACCTTACCTACCTACCCTAACCTACCTACCCTACCCTACCTATCCAACCTACATACCTACCCTACCTATGAACTATATTTTTTTCTTTATTTAATCTATCTAAGAATGGCAAACACAACAAAAAATGAATTCTGTAAAGCCGTTCTCAAGCACTGCTGCCAACTTAGCGCTTTCAGCGCCAGATCTAGCGCTTTTTTTATTCAATAGCGTGTTCTAGCGCCTAGCGCTAAATCTAGCGCTTTTTGAAACTTTGGATTTTCTTTAAAAAAATAGTAACTGCGCAAACTATCAACTTCTTAACGACGCGTTCAGGACAATTTCATCCACAGATAAATATAAATTCAAGTCCAAAACTGATCAAGACACATTATATGTGTCAAGACCATCCATAATTCAGTAGTAGAAACAGACGATGATTAATTAATTTAATTCCTTTATTATATTATTAATAAAAAAGTACTGTGTGTAACTCTTTTATCATGACATGAATTTTTTGATTCACTAAAAAATTACATTTAGGAATACATTCCTAGTCTCAAATTATTGGTCGTTTTTTTTGGAATTTGGTGCCGAATACAGCGATTTTTTGGACAGCGACCATCTAGCGCTTTTTTAAAGAGCTAACAGCACGTTTTTGCTTAGACGTTGGCAGCACTGTTCTCAAGTTATAGCGTGACCAGGAGAAATAGGGGTTAATCTATATATATAGATAAAAGCCCTATGCAGTTCAGTTTTAGTTGTAAACCAGCAGTATCAAAGTTCTTTTTTCTAATATTTGTCTATTTATTTTCCAGGTAAAACCTCTAGGCGTAATATGGGGCAAGTACCCTCAATACAGTTCGAAAAACACAATCATGTTCGATGATATTAGAAGAAACTTCATAATGAACCCTAAGAGCGGCCTCAAGATCAGACCATTCAGACAGGCCCATCTCAACCGGGATAGAGATCGAGAACTCCTTCACCTATCTACGTACCTAAGAGACATAGCACAATACTGTGAGGACTTCGATCTCCTAAACCATAAAAAGTGGGAGAAATACAAGCCAGACAAAAACAGGACTCAACAAGCTGGGAGCAAAAGAAAAGCTGAAGACAGCACTCCTTCCACACCCAAAGAATGACGGTAATAACAACACAGACCGACGCCTCGGTCTGCAAATCGCCTTATTCGCTTATAAGACTGCAGTCCTCTAAACAAGCTTTAGGCTTTCGATAACTAAGTCAAACATTTTAAATGTTAAGAGAAATAAATGTTTTTAAAACAATGGGCCTTATTTATAAAAAAGAAACGATTTGAATGTTTAAATACTGAATAGCGGATTCTTAATTCAAATTCTTCATAGAAAATTTGAATTAAGAATCTGCTAATTATGGTCTAAGATCCCAGAGCCTCCAGATTTTTCTAACGTATTTCTGCACAAAATAATATGCATTTTCAACACACGTATGCTTGCTGACTTGGATCCGCGTTTACAGGTACCAGATGCTAAGGGTACGCAAAATCATAACTCACTTTTTTAATTATGTATGACTAACGGGCGCCTCGCGGTTTCATCCGCGTAGTTCCCGTTCCCGTGGGAATACATGGATAAAAAGCCTCAGTCACCCGGGGATAGTGTAGTTTCCCAATGGTAAAGAAATTTTTAAATCGGTCCAGTAGTTTTTAAGTTTATTCGTTACATACAAAAATACAAATCTTTCCTCTTTATAATATTAGCATAGATTTACAGAATATTGATAAATTTATTAAAAAATATAAATATATGTAAGTTGGCGTCAGCTCTTAGGTCCACCACACCTCGAGTGAAATCTTATTCACAAGGCTGAAATTTGATCACAGTTTTAATAATAGGTGTAAAAACATATTTTGTGCAGAATAATTTGAGAAATGTCTGCGGGCTCTGGCATCTTGGACTAACATTATTTAAACTAATGATAAAAAAGTTTTTATAAATACCTATGTCCGAATAATTTTAATTAAAATCAAGGCGATTTGCGTTTCAGTTAGTCATTTCGTTGATCAATATTATATCGAGGTTGATTTCGAATATCTTTGTGTTGCTATTTAAAAAAATATAAAATATGATATTATCTAGAACAAATAAATGTTAATTATGAGACTAATAAATATAGTTAGTTTCAAAAATGGCGCTAGAGGACTCGTAATATATATATTTTTTTAGCAATCAGTCGTGTAATTCTCAATTTAATTAATTTTATGCTTGGCTACATTAATATTAAAAAACTCTGCACACTAAAAATATTGATAGCTTTTATTGTAATTTAATGGCTCCTGTATATACTGAGTAATAAAAAACATACATAGTTACTTATAGTCAACCTACTGTAAAAATATTTTTTTGTCCTTCAGATAGTTCAATAAAAAATATTTGACACGTCTTTTTTTCTTTTGTCACGTAAATAAAAAATAACAACGATAAAGGGCGTTGAAATTTCACGTGACGTCACCTTTAATTTCAATTTTTACTCAAACGTGACGTCACAAGCCTCCACTCCTTAATTTAGATGCGCTTTATCTTTGTCATGTTTTAGGGTTCCGTACCCAAAGCGTAAAAACGGGACCCTATTACTAAGACTCCGCGGTCCGTCTGTATGTCTGTCTGTCACCAGGCTGTATCTCATGAACCGTTATAGCTAGACAGTTGAAATTTTAACAGATGATGTATTTCTGTTGCCGCTATAACAACAAATACTAAAAACAGAATAAAATAAATATTTAAGTGGGGCTCTAATACAACAAACGTGTTTTTTTTGCCGTTTTTTGTGATAACGGTACGGAAGCCTTCGTGCTCGCGTCCGACTCGCACTTGGCCGGTTTTTTTCTTTTGTCACGTAAACTAAAAATAAAAACGATAAAGTGTGTTGAAATTTCGCTTGATTTCACGTTTTTTTTCAAGTTTTACTCAAACGTGACGTCACAAGCCTCCACTCTTTAATTTTGATGCGCTTTATCCTTGTAAAGGAGAATGCCCATTTTGTAAGGGAACCATTTTTTCAAAGGGGCCCACCCTTTGAAAAAATGGTTGTTTCTTTATGAATTTGGTCGTATATTGTAGGAAAAACATGTTATATTCATAATTAGAAAACATTTTTTAATTATTTTGCAGGGTTCACGAGATATAACGATGTTTCTGTTCTTGAAATGAACCCTTATTACAATGCAATAAGGTGCATACAAATGTCCAAGTGAAGGAACCTGATCTGTTGTTGTCTGTACATATAAAGTAAAGGACACAGATGGAAAATAACAAAGAATATGAATCCTATTTTTGTATAATATTGAAATAGCAGACACGAGACCTCATAACCGGCCTGTGTATGGGCAATCTCCTTTTTATTTAATTGATAAGTCAAAAAAATAGTGTCCAATATTACTTGATAATCTCACTGACGGACTAAATATAATTATTATTTTTTACCCAGTAATCATCCCTATTCTCCCTTGTTAAATGTTCACTAAATCACAAGCTACTAGTAGTCTTGATACTTGTTACATTTGACCGAAGATACAGGAGCCATTGATTACTCAAAGGTTGTAAGTTCATGACAATGCAGTTGATACAGGTAACGGAACATTGCATTTAATGCGTTGTATTTAAACATGGTCTTTCTTTATTAAAAGGAAATGCGGTTGCAGATATCCGACTGAATTTGCTAGGTAAAAAGTCGTAATTCGAAGTTTGGCTCTTGCCTATTTTCTCCTCCAATATTGGGCCAATTTAAAAGATATTCCATAATTTGAAAAAGAAAGATATATATACTGTGCCCTTATGTTTTCCTTGTTTTTATTTATAGTTGTAAAATTTGTACACTAGGCCTCTGTTGACAGAGCAAGTTTGAGCATCTTTTGAGGGTTTTAGTGCTCCTAAAGATAATGTATCATCAAAAAGTAAAACATAGAGGCACAATATATATCTTTATGTTCAGTTTATGTAATATGTCTACCTTTAAACGAGCAATTCTTGTATATATCTATGTATTCAATACATAATCTGAATCACGGAAACGGCTCCAACGATTTTCATGAAATTTAGTATGCAGGGGGTTTCGGGGGCGATGAATCGATCTAGCTAGGTTTCATTTTTAGAAAACATCGTTTTCTCTATTTTCACCCGAACAGAGCTCTGTCGCCCAGGTGTTATCTTTTAAATTGGTCCAATATTTGAGGAGGTAATAGACGAGAGCCAAACCTCGAGTTATGACTTTTTACTTAGGTAATTCAGTCAGATGATCGCGACCGCATTTCCTCTTAATACTTGTATTTTTAAGTGGCTGATATTAGCAAGTACGCGAACTTAAAGAAACTTTCTTACAAATGTGTTAGTGAGTTTCTTATGCCTATCGGCTATCTGTGCTGCACTTTAACAACGCTCTTGTCTGTCTAGAGGTTCTAGACAATGTGTTCTATCAGCGAAGGCGAAGATCGAAAGGTCAAAATGTAAGAAATGTGTCAGTTGACATTAAGATAGCGCTTAGTGACGTTAAAAACGTCTGCCCGCTCTAGGATCTTGGACCATAAAATACAAGCTTTTATTTACTTTGATCTGTCCCAGTGTGAGGAACTCGTGGCTAAATAATAACAGCCGCACTGTTCGATCATCAATGTTAAGCAACGCTTGACGAGGTCGGTCCGTGGATGGGTGACCATTTCAACATACCGAGTTTTCTCCGTGCCTCGGAAAGCGCGTTAAGCCGTTGGTCCCGGCTGTCATTTGACGGCTGACCTTTGTCAGTCGTTACGGGTGACTACCCATAACGACTGTCAAAGGTCTCGGAAAAAAAAAAAAAGGTTTCAGTCTTGCCAAGGGGTACCGTGTTACCAGTTACTGGGTTGTGTCAAATAGGCAGTTGCTCCATGTAAAACACTGGTACTCAGTTAAATCCAGTTAGACTGGAAGCTGACCCCAATATAGTTGGGAAAGGGCTAGACAGATTGGTTGATCTGTCCCAGTGTATGTAATCAAATAGGTATTACAAGTTAAAGGTGAACGGCAGATTTTGTACTGCATACTTTTTTGTTGCTTGGTTATAGAATTTGTACCACTTATTAAGGCAACTAAGCCATTTATTTTCATGTAAGTTTAATATTTTTAGAACTTCGGATTCATTAATAATATCATTTAAAAAGATTTTAATAAATAAACTTAATAAAATTGTACACTAAACGCTGTTATGTTTTTTAGAAGTTGTCGTATGTAATAAACACAAATATTGAAATAATAATTAATTATTTACAAATAGAAATAACATTAAATATAATCAAACTTATCATTTTCAAGCTGTCGCAGTCCGCTGCTGGACATAGGTATCTCCTAATGAACTGAGTAGGTACGATCCTCATCTCAATCTACCTACTAAATGGTAAGTAAAACCACAGTAAAAATATACAAACAGAATGGAAACTACCTACAAACGCTCGAAACGGCACACAAACGAACGCACCGATGAGACCGCTCGGGCACTTTCGAGGTAATGTCAGTACTGAGTGCCGCGTCGCGACGAGTGGTCACGTATGTTTGTGTTAGTGTGCCGTTTCGAGCATTTGTAGGTAGTTTCCATACTGTTTGTAATTTTTTATTATGGTAAAACACTACAAAGATAGCAACAAACAATTTACTTTAAACACTATGTAACAATCTACATTGGTACACTAGTACATAACCTTAAATAATAAAACTGGTTATAACTTTAACGTCCCAAGTTCTAAAAAATATCCCAAAACACGAAATTTGATTAGCGTTACGAGGTAAGAAATTCTCTTACAAGCCTGCCGTTCGCCTTTGATCCTCTTTCCAGTGTCCGATTGTGCTAAAATTTTGCACACATCATTTTCTTTTTAATACAAAAGCTTGTTTAAATAATCTTTTTTTTTAATACAAAAGTTTGTTAACTTTTCTGATAACCATCGCGATCTCGTTGATAGAATATCAATTGTATAGACCATTAGGACTTAGTCTTCGATCAAGAATACACTGGATTTTCGACGAATACATTTGTGGTCTTATTTGTCAACATGTGTTTTAAACCTTATTTCTGTACTGTTAAGTATTATTTTAGAATAAACATATTTTTGTACTTATTGAAAAATGACTTTTTATTTTAACGACTTTATCCGATGACTGAAGACCTGAGATAAAAATATTTTGTTATTGTAACGCATATTTTATAAATACACGCGTATTTTATACATTATTTTAATAGTGATAGATATAACGCTTGCTTGACCACAGTAAACATATACAAACAGTATGGAAACTACCTACAAACGCTCGAAACGGCACAGTCACACAAACGTACGCACCGACGAGACCGTTCGTGCACTTTCAAGGTAATCTCAGTACTAAGTGCCGCGTCGCGACGAGTGGTCACGTATTTTGGTGTTAGTGTGCCGTTTCGAGCGTTTGTAGGTAGTTTCAATACTGTTTCTGTGGCTTGACGGAGTCCTATCGCGCGTCTTTCGGCTGATATGATGATGATGAAATATAATGTGAACACTTTCGCGACGTATTTTTGTTTCTGATTCCTAATCTAATGTATTCTTGATCGAAGCACTTGCCATAAAAATGCGATAAATAAGTGGCTGCCTCAAAGCTAAACAGATTTCAACAATATTGACAGACACGTCAGAAACTTAAGAAATCACAGACAAGTGTCAATCAAGTAGATTTCAAAACTTACTTGAAGTAAGTAAAAACGGGCCAAAATTTATATAATCTTCTATTTTATATGACTATACTTAATAGAAGATCGCTCTAGTGAGACTTTCTCCATACAAAAACAATCTGCTGTTTTCTTCGTGGATAATGCCTCTATAGCAATGATTTTTTCCCATAAAATCTGGGTCTAATTAGTACGTGCCCCTATCATTTCCTTTTTTCAAAAACATAATCACTAAAATAATTTGATAATCCAAAAACCCGAAAAAAATGCCCGTTTTTACCTCCATGTTCAGACGGCTTTCAGACAAAATTGATAGGTTTTTAAGAAAAAATGAAATGATAGAGGCATAGATATACTTTTCCTCTAAATTTTGTTATCAGAATTTTTTAGATCAGACCAGTTTTCATGAAGAAAACAGCAGAATACGAAACGTCTTTTAGTCAAAGTTTTTGTAGGTAAAATCAGCCTGAGCTGCAGTTGTCCCTTTCGCACTTTACGGGGTGAGGTTGGAGGTGACGCGACGGCAATAGTTTCTTCAAATACCTATTTTTCAAATTCCTGTTGACTAGAGTCCGCTCTTAATCTCTGCGACAGCTGTCAGTAACAATAACGCTTGACAGGCTAACAATAACGTATACGTCAGTTTGACATAATAATATGTCGCAGAGATCAAGCTATCTTTTATGAAGTATAGTGAACAAATGCCTTCAGCCCTTAAGAAAGCCGACAGCCATTTTGTGTTAAATTCGGCAAGGCAAAGCGTTTTGACGCCATCTATTAGCCAATCACATGCGAGATGAAAGACGGGACGGATTGATGGCGGTCATACCCTTTGCCTTGCCGAATTCACTTAAGCAATTAGGCTGCTGGAGTAATAAAGAGACCGTATAGTTTTAATTATGAAAATCGGTAAAAATAAGTAAATTCTGTCATTTCACACATAATTTTTCGGTTGTGAAGCTGTATTTCGGTCATTTTAACTTATCTATTTTTATTATACCTCAATGACGAGAAGCAGGCTTTTTGTCAATTTAGACGAAGAGAAATTCTCTCTTTGAATAGGCGACAGGCCCCTGATGGGTACCAAGGGCACTCCTCATTTTTAAAATAATTCATTTTAAATATCAATGATACCAGCCTATGATTGTCTCACTACGGGGCAAATGCCTTTTTTCATACAGAAAAGGCATGAGCATTGAATCCATTTGAATAAAACTTCTGTTACGTTTCGTAATACATCTGAAATACATTCTGTGTAGTTATTTTTTATACTTTCGACTGGGTGGTTTTTGATGTCACAATTTAACTTTTCTGCGGCAAACAACCTTAAAAGTTTGTAAGAGTATCTGATAGTTTTGAATATAAGCGTTATTGTTATGAAATTAATGTTCTTTATCATACTCGCTTTTAGCAAATATGAGCATTATGGACAAAAGAATAATATTCAAATTTGTATATACTGCTTTTTTATTTCTTACTTTATTTAACTAACAGAGGGGAGCTCGTGGCTAAATAATAACAGCCGCACTGGTCGATCATCAAGGTTAAGCAACGTTTGACGAGGTCAGTCCGTGGATGGGTGACCATTTCAACATAGCGAGTTTCCTCCGTGCCTCGGCAAGCACGTTATCACATGAGTAGATAAACGGAACAGAGATAAAGCTTCATACAACCGCGCGAATCGGTTGCACTACTACAAGCACGCGGACGCATGAGTGAGTGACCACTGGCCGCTTGTCGCGTACGCGGCGAGACTGGAAAAAACCGGTTTACGTTGGCACAGCCAGTGGACAATCTCAGGGTCTGTGCAACGCACGTTGTTTGTTTTGTTAGTTGCAAGTTTGAATATTTTATTGTAAAAACGTTTTATTATTAATAATGGTTGTTTATTGTACTGTGTGTATGAATAATACTTGAAAATTAAAAAAATATTAGAGTAAATAATTTGTGAAGTATTCTATCATACATAATCTATATATATAAGAGAAAGTCGTGTTAGTTACACTATTTATAACTCAAGAACGGCTGAACCTGTTTGGCTGAAAATTGATGGGGAGGTAGCTTAGAACCAGGAGAAAGACATAGGATAGTAGGGTAGGGTAGAGTAGGTAAGGTAGGGTAGGGTAGGATAGGTAGGTTAGGGTATGTAGGGTAGATGAATGTTTGGTGTTTTTATGGTAAAACAAAGTTTGCCGGGTCAGCTACTAAATAATAAAACTTTTTAACAAATGTTTTGTTTTTGATTTCACCTATTGTGACAACCCTACCAAAATAGGTAATAATTTGGCTCGTTCTTAGGAAGCTTTGTCTCTGTTCCGTTTATCTACTCATGTGACGTTATGCCGTTGGTCCCGGCTGTCATTTGAAGATCTTTGACAGTCGTTACGGGTAGTCAGAAGCTTGAGATCTGACGCCAGTCTTGCCAAGGGGTACCGTGTTAACCAGTTACTGGGTTGTGGAGGTGAGATAGGCAGTCGCTCCATGTAAAACACTGGTACTCAGCTGAATCCGGTAAGACTGGAAGCCGACCCCAATATAGTTGGGCAAAGGCAGATTGATCGATTTAACAAAGTAAATTCGGTGACCAATGTGACTACGATCACCAGAGGCTCTAGCCAAAGTGTCATTCGATGTTAGCGATGACAATCAAAAATTTTTCCAATCGCTACTGCGACGGTTTCGTTGCTAGAATGTCATCTGTTTAGAGAGCCTCTGTTAGCCAGTAATCGATAAAAATGTTTTAAATTGTGACATTTACGGCTACCACAGACATAAATCTAACTAGATAACGCAAGTCCCTCCATCTGTATGAACACCAAGCGTGCCACGTTTTCACACACATTTTAAAAACAATTTTTTTAATGAAAGATAACATTTCCAATGCCTCGGCCAACTTTTTCTATAAGTCTACAGCTCAATAAGGCATAATTAGGATTTTTTCTAGATTTCGGTGTATTTCCGGTGCTGATAATGCTAAATGAAAGCTCAAAGTACGATCATTGATGGTAATTTTACTCCGTTTTTTGACACGCGAAGTGCATACAATCGCGTCATCTAGTTAAATTTATATCAGTGACGGGTACCCTACCAATGCTACTGAGTTAATTCAGATAGTCTTTTTTATATCGTACGAAATAAGTCATACATTATAGATATTATCCATTTTTTATAGATCTTTATGTGGCCATGTATTAACAACCATTGTACATAACGCTATAGTGCGGGACACGTTAGTTGAACCAAAATGTATTATCGTTCTCTTGAAATTAAACAATTTAAACTGAACTAAATCCCTTTTCTACGACCTAATCGTTTACAATATACAAATTGCCAACTGTTAGGTCACACAGAAAGGATTAATTTCGGTTTAAATCGTCGATAATATAATAAACGATAATACATTTTGGTTCAACTTACGTGTCCCGCACTATACGTGGTCAGTGTCTAATTATAGGTTATATTTTAATTTATAAAATAAAATATTTGAAAAGTCAGTCTGTTGGTTTTTATATAATTAACTTTTTTTGGTATGGCCAGTAACAATTTTTTTTCCAGATTCAAATTAAGGCGCTGAGGAGCTCGTGGCTCAACAGCCGCACAAGTCGATCCTCGTGGTTAAGGGTGCCCTAGTAGTTAATTTTTCCATACAAAAGTAGTAGCTATGGCGATTACACTCTACTGTTTGACGGTGTACGTTTAAAATAAAAAAGTATATCAATTTGTCTCATCATTTTTGTTTCCATACAGGGCATCTAGCCCAATAAACAAAAATGTTAAAAATTTTAAAATTATGAGCGTCGAAAGTTCCATATTTCAAAACTAATTTTAACGCATCTTTGGGCGGAAATACGAAGAAGGAAAATTGCAAAACCGCCATACAGGGATAGATGTATTCGTCGAAAATGCAAATAATTTTATTTTGAACATATAAATTCAGTAATTTTTTCATGATATCCATATTCAAAAGGTCTGTTTATAAAATTCGCGTGTTCATTTTTGTTCTAAATCATCATCCATTTTGCTACAAATTTGCAAAAGTGTGTATTTGTATGTGATCTAGCTTACGTACGTGATGCCGTATAAAACAGCATGCATTTTAACCCCGCCCACTTTTGTGCCCGGCTAGAGGCTCTAGTTTAGTCTCCACAGGGAAAGTAAAAGTAAATACTGCTTAACCGGAGTTAAGCAGTATCATTTGGTTGAACTACGAGAAGATATAAAAAACTTAATTCAAAAAATCAAAAACCCGACTGCTTCAAAAGCGAACTAAAAAGTCGTAAACAAGGAAAAAATCATGCTGTGCAGTCGGAGGATACATATTCGCGGGCTGGCTGACCAAAATCTGGTGTATCCTCCGCCTGCACAGCATGATTTTTTCCTTGTTTTCGACTTTTTAGTTCGCTTTTGAAGCAGTCGGGTTTTTGAATTAAGTTTTTATATTTAATATAACTTTTTAGTTCGTTTTTTTTTCGAATTAGATACATTGAAACATATAAGTGTTATATATTTTTGAAATCACCTCTTAAAACCCTTTATTTTGATACCCCACACGATGGGTTTGGAATAAAAAAAAAAATTGGGCCCCCACAATATGGCACCTAAAATCCGCCATTTTTCTATTATCCAATTTTAATGTAGCCTATGACACTCGCAGGGTTAAGACGCATCGATTGACGTATGAATCATCAGTCAGCAACAGAATCATCAAAACAAATCAGCCAACGCGTTTGGTCTCTGGAACGCCATATAGGAACAAACATACATACATACATATACTGATAAACACATTACCCTCCTTCGGCAGTCGGGTAAAAAAAAAACTAAAACTTATTTAGTAATCTTTGATCTTATTTAACAAGCAAATGATACACACACAGCTATATATATATCCACAGACAGCATACACAGTAGAAGTCTACTACTTCAACCATAAGATAAAATAAGTTTAGTTATACAATAATGGATCCAACAGAAACTAAGATACACCTGTAGGATCAGACGTAGGTAAGTCGCGGACGTAACTGGGCGTTCGGACATCCGAGACATCTGGCCCGCGCGATAATTTGTTCCCAGTTTGTTTCCCTTTCCAATACAGGGTGTGATGTTATGAAATGTACATAAATCGGTCTGCTAGTCACCGTCGCCACCGCCACCACAATCACCACCACTATCCCCACCCCCACAGTCACCAACATCGAAGCCACCATCGTGCCCACCATCGAAACCAACACCGAAGCTACCACCAGAATCATAGTACCCCCCACCATCATCATTACCATCGTTTCTATCGTTTCTTCTTCTCACTCCCATGACAACCAAGGCCAAATTGTTTACACCTCCAGAGTCAGGTTTATTTTTCTTTGGAATCTGACCAGAATAATCTTCGCAGAAAATCAGTTCGCAGCAACAGTTTAGACAAGTGTCACATGTCTCTCTTTCCTCTTCTGTATTCTCTGGTGGGATTTCTGCATCCTTCTCTTCTTTAGGTTTCGGCTGCGTTAATATCACTTGCGACATTTTGGTGTAAGCGACCCGCTCAGGTATCGCACAGGACAATTTTATAAACACAAACCTGCCTCGTTTATCGCTTTCAATTAAAGTGAAAATTTTATCAAAATCCGTTGAGTAGTTTGGAAGAAGTTAACGGAGAAGAACGACTGTTACCGTTTAAAGAAACTTCAACTTCGATTTCATACACAAATCGAACTTCAATTAAGTATTTAAAGTCCTTTGGTAAACGCCAACAAAAAATTTAACAGACTTATGTATAAACTTTTCATTGATTAATTTGACTTTATAATTATAATTCACAATGTAAGTATTGCAAAGTTATTAATGTGAACGTATTATGCCGAACTGAGGGTCAGGTAAAGCTACGCTACTTTTTATACCAAGTTATCCTCAAAAGCACAGACGCAAACGAAACCGGCTGACCAAGTCATGTGTACCTACAATCCGGATAATTACTCACCATTTACTTACCTACTGACGTAGTACATTTTTATTTTCCATACTTTCATTCTTCAGGCGAATCGAAACTTATTGAATGTAAACATTTTGTTTTATCGCAATTATGTAGATAGATATGCAGTAACTCCATGTATCATACCGGTATTCTACTGCATCCAGGTAGACTCGAAGCCGACCCCAACTGGGCAAAGGCAAGCAGATTGATAGTTTTATCGATAATCATCATTTCAGCGGATTGGATCCTGTATAATAAAGAAATATCGTACTTTTGTGAAGTCAAACCGTGCGATGGCGGTAAAGGCAACCTGCTATACCATCACAAAAGGTCAGGGTAACCATAATCTCTTAGAGCAAGTTTATTTTCATTGTGAGAGTTCCCAGAGGAGGATCCGGTGACGGGCAGCCGCGGCAGGTGGGTTAACGGATGAGTGCCTATGCGTGCCCGTGTTCCCGCCATTAGCGGCACAGCAGGAGGACACCGTGGAGTTTTAGTGGGATGGAGTTTGGCAGACTTATTGCGTTAGTGAATACGGCAACGTAAAGGGAGTCATTCATCTCACATGTGATTGCATGGTCGATTTGATAACGGTCAAATCCTTCGCCTTGCCGAATTCACTTGCGCAATTGGGCTGCCGCTCCCACATAACTGCTATCTCTCCCCGTGGCACGGTGGGCTGAAAATCGGCTTTCATAGACTTAGGGATTTAAATTTTCAGGTGCAGGATATCGCTTCTATTAGTTTCACAGTCACACCATGACAGCTTTGACAAGTCATGGTACGAGGGCAGAAGCTTATTCCAGGGAAGCACGAAATACCAGGACACATAACACCATGTCTGTAATACTGTATTCCCCGAATGGTGAAGCAAACATAAATCCATGATTCGCCAGTGTTGCTGAAATTGTAGGAGGAACGTAAAAACCAATCAGTACAAATGTCTATGGAATTGACGTGACCCACGGCAGCTATTTGAAACAAACAATGCTGACACCATCAGTATAAACACTGTTCTAATTCCATCTAATAAACCACACGGCAATAATTACCTATTTAATTAATAAACAGGAAAATATCACACATTTTAAACAATAAACAAATTAATGAGCACGGCAGGCTTATTACGTATCTTGCAAGAACAAAACGAAACCGATTTTTTCAATAATTGCTCTTCTATACAGAAGTTTTAGAGATATTTTGCTGTTTTTTTTTAGAGATTTTTTGCGGTGCATTTGACAAACATCGAGCGATTAGCAAACGATTGTGGTGTAGGACCTACCATACCTATACTGTAGGTAATTCCATCTTTTATGACACGCGACCAGCAATCATCGCGCGATCAAACGCGATGATTGCTGATCGCGACTGCTGAGCTGTTTCTTACGTAATAAGCCTGCGGGTATTATGACGACATTCAATCAAAATTTTTCCAGCAACTGTCTCGTTTGTCTAGTGGTCTTAGGCGCTACTGCTGAGTATGAGATCCAGGTTCGATACCTGTGTCGGGCAAAGTGTTATTAGATTTTTCCATCTAGAATTTCTCAGTAAAAATTACACGTAATAAGCCTGCCGCAGCGATCAAACGCTTTATGTCATAAAGTCGGAATTACCTGCAGTGTAGGTATGGTAGGTCCTACACAATCGTTTTCTAATCGCACGCTGTTTGTCAAATGCACTTATAAAAAAAAACCGCCAACAACTCTAAAACTTTTGTATTCAAGAGCAATTATTGCGCAAAAATCGCTATCCTTTTGCTCTTGCAAAAGATACGTGATAAGCCTGCGGTCGGAGTCTGGACATTGCCTGGTTGATAATATGCAATAGGCTCGTCCCCTTATACATGGGACTTCAACATAACTGGCAAAATGTGGGGGTACTGTAGGTGCATCTCGCACGGGGCGCACGGTTGGCGCAGTGGTTGAGCGATTGACTGCTGCGCTGCGTGTCGCGAGTTCGATTCCCGCACGGAACAAAAATATTTGTATGACCTACAGATAGTTGTTCCGGCTCTGCGTGTTTGTGTATGTGAGTTTATATGTTTGTTAACGCACCCACGATACAGGAAGAAATTCCTAGTGTGGGGCAACGTTTAAAAAAAAAAAAAAACTCGGCCTAACCCTACGGGGATGACAGGCGTGATGTATGTATTGTTACAAGGTACGGCAACGCCATCTAGTGACGAGTAGAAGAACTAGTAGCGCCATCTAGTATCGAATAGCGGCACTAATCTTCTCGAAAGCTCGTGTCTGGAAAAGGAAAATAATTAGTGCGAAGTAATAGAATTGTTTAAGTATTTTTGTAATAAAGTGAATCACACTTTTTTACACACACCGAGTACATATCCCTATACAGACTATGTCCCACTTGCTGGAGTGTCCTAGCTGTCCTGAGCTGTCCATTCACTTGCATCCTGGATGACCTGTACAGTGCTTCTGACGTTGCAATAAGCGTGGCCACCTACGGGGCCCAAACAATTTTAAGAAAAATAAAATGCCGTGCCTTGCCAATGGGCCTGCCCAACTACACTACATTTCGTTTCCCGATTTTGAAGACCGCCGTACTTCTTCGGATCTTGACCATTGGAACTTGGATAGCCATACATTACGCAGACAAAAAAGCTACATCTGGGGGTCTTTAAGTCTAGAGTAAATAAGTTATTTCTAGGCAAGCGTGTTTCACCGTCGACCACATCATCGCTTACCATCAGGTGAGATACCTAGTGGTCAAGCGCGAGCCTATAGCGTTAAAAAAAAAAGTAGGCAGTTATATATAGCTTGATATTGTTTGTATTGTTGTTGTTCGACTTGTACCTACTGGATGTCACAAGAACGGCTGACCGAAATAGATTCACAAACAATTTGATAGCGGGAAAATAATTGTGGTATTTGTACCTAATTACCTATCCATGTTATGTATTATAATACTGGGTTTTTCCAAAGTGCAGGAAAGAGCCGTGGTGATTTTAAATGGACAGTTAATTGCGGAGGAAAAATCATATACATATGGGTTTTCAGGATAGAGGTATAGTCCTCGCCAAACTTCTGGGCCGCCCTGAAGTTAGTGTAACGGATGCGCGAAACGGTGTTGTTTTTGTATGAGAATTCATACTGCACAGCCATTGTAGCAAACTTCAGGGCGGCCAAGAAGTTTGGCGAGAACTATATAACTTTGTCCACCTACCTACACTACAGTGGCCGTCTTTCGGTCTTTCGGATTATGATGATCAGCTATGGGCGCTGGCAGGGGGATGCACTACACTACTTACTACATACTTGCACCTCATGGATATCAATGGATATAATTTACAAAAACAATCAAAACAAAAAAGCTTCATATATTATTAGAGAACCTAACATATCCAAGGCTCGGTAATGATAGAGAAAATACATATAAAGATAGAAGAGATTATTTTATAAAAAAAAATACATAACTACTATAATAGTTATTTATGCTACAAGTGCGGAAGGTAGGTGATTTCCGATGAGTGGCATTTTTATTCACGAGCGAGCGAAGCGAGTGAGTGGATAAATCGACACGAGTCGGAAATCATCTTACGTACGTGTATCATACAATATTTTACTATGCATTGTGCGAGGAAATAATAAAAATAATAAAATGAAATTACTAAAATGGCGGACTTATTCAAGCGCGTTCAGAATATCCACAGATTAACTAATAGTTCTTTGGGCATATCTACTGCGCATGTGCGAATAGCTGTCATATCATAACGCATTAAGGCACGAGCAAAATATACGTTCTGCTAAACATATTTAATTAATATTTAAAATTAATTTATTGATCAAAATCTAAATCTAGAATAATTAAAAACGCCTAAAATAAAGTATTAGTTTTATTTTACCTTTTATATGAATGATTATCTGTACATAACTTATTTTTAAAACTTTTCTGAAATAATAAAAACTCTATGCGTCGGGCTGACGTTGGAGTTAAAAATTAAAAAAGTACAGGAAAGTAAAAAGCACTAGTGAAAAAAGTGACACTTTCCGCACAGTTTGGCTGCTTGGAAAACCGCTCTTTTCGAGGACATGCATTGTAAAATAAATTATTACCTTTAATACATAACGTGGGATAGAAAAAAGATAGTGTTCTTTGACTTGCTTTTTGAAAATAAAGATACTTTTAGCGTCACGGATCTTAGGTGGAAGTGGGTTCCACAGTCGTACTGCATGAACAGAGAAGGAGTGGGAATAGAAACGAGTTTTATGGGATGGGCAATTGGATGGAGTTTAAGACGGGATCTACACAGGATGTCGGGAGAGCGATTAAACGAAAAACGGTCACGCAGGTAGCCAGGGTATGCAGGGTTAAAAAGGATTTTGAACAGGAGCCATAATATGCGAGTGACCTGCGAAGACGGATAGGGAGCCACTTGAGTTAAGTAGGTAAGTAGGTATTCCATTTTAAAAATTTTTATTTTATTTGATTTGACATAATTTTAGTACTTTATTGTTTTAAATTAGTCTAATTTAATTTGATATAATCTGTATTCTAATTCAATTTGACTCCTGTATTTTGGTATTGTTTTGATTTGATTTAATTTGACTCCAGTATTTTAATTAATTGAATTTAATCTTTACCTTAGTGTTATTTGATTGAATCTGTTTAAATTATTTATGTAGAGCTTGTAGATATAATCAATAATGTGTTAGCTGTGATTTCCTATAACTGAGTACCTACGAGTAGGTATGCATAACAGAAAAATATATATATAACTAAAGTAAGTACCAATTTTTATAATTTCTGTAAGTACATAAGAGTTTTAATTGTTATGTAACTCTTTGGTGATCCTAATAAATAAAAATAAGTAGAATTTAGGTAGGTAAGTATTTCTTAAACTTTGCCGTAAAAGTCAATATGTTAGTCGTAGTACCTATATGTTCGCCGACGCCCATAGATCACTTAACGAATACGATGAAGTGCACACATCGCCTAATGAGAACCTAGTCCGGGGGTCAATTTGAGCAAATTACTAGCTAAAAAGCATTATGTACAAAGTTCAGCTTTGTTGCAAGATATACTTAAGCATAACTCGAGTAGGTACTACTCGGTTAGGTAGCTAAGTACGTATCAAAGTACCTACCTACTTGTAGGTAATACTATGTAAATAGTTTCATACAAATAAATTGGATAACGCGGTGCGCCTATTTTTTGGCGATAAGAGCAATGACCTTGTTTCTGACATTTAGACTTCGGTGTTGCAAGAGTTGATTTTAAATTACCACAATTTTCTCGATTAACAATGCAATTTGCGCCACAGTATGAATAAGAGAGAAGCTTCATTGTTGTTAATGAAGTCCAATTAGCTATAATATGCAAACTGCATTCCACAGAAACATATGACGTCATTAAATATTCATTAGTGTCAGTTTTACTTTAATAATTATTTTATAGTGGAGACTTAGGTATTCATTTTATTGACTATCTATTTATAACAGATAGATGAATACAATAGGTAACGACAAATAAGCATGACCAGTGCACATTTTATGAAATAAAGAAAACTACCTATAAATTAAGTTTGTTTTTTTTTTGCACACCCAAGTTTATTTTAACACATTCATGCCGTAATTACTGATAATTATTCGTGTTAAACAAGGTACTCGCAGTAAATTTAATCAGTAAGTACCAACAAGTAAATAAATTCCAAACTACGAGCACAGAATAAATAATAGTACAAGCTACGAGATATACTAAGTATCTACACAAACCAAATCGGTTCTCCAACACATTTGGTAGAGACGTAGAAACAGTCTTGTTTACCGCACGCGTGGCGTGAGTCAGACCGCTTCACTTCACAGTTAGTGATTATTACTACAGACAGTCACTGTTCAATGTGTGAGTGCCACGGCCCACGGTCGCCCACGGTTAACTTGTATTAGTTAGCTGTAGCCGTGCGTGGCTATTCCCGTCCAGTATTATTATGCCTCAGCGTCGAACAATACGTTAAAAATAACAAATTCATTGAAACCGTGTTCTCATTACTTTATTCAACGCTTGAAGGACAAAGTGACATTGTTTACAAGTTTTAAGGCTGCAGTTTTTGATGGACGTGTTTATACAGTGATATAAAAAGTAAACAACATCGACGTTGAAGTTTATCAAAGGACTTTTAATAAAACTGTGAGTGTTCAATGTGATTTAACGCTATAATAACAAGCCTACTATTGCCCAAGAGGGTCAGGATATTTCGAGCGGTTACGTCATGCTTCGGAAGGGGCCAGACGTAGGTATAGAATTAGAATAAATTAAGTGCAGTTTTAAATAAACAACAAAATGTCGCATGTGATATCAGCCCAGCCGTCGGCAACGTCGCCGTATCAACCAACGGCTATGACGGAGGGCAGTGGTGGTGATAACCCACCGAGGATACATAGAATAGACAGCGAACAACACGATGATTGCTGTATCCACACGAGAAACAAAAAAGGGTGTTGCTTATTCGTTTGCACACTTCTGTCAATGTGTTGCCAAGGCATCAAAAACTGTACCGAAGGTTGTTGTGATTGGTGTGCGAACCGCTTGAACGACTGCTGTGAAGATAAACCTAGGGAGAGAAACCAAAGGATTTATAACAAGAGATACAAGAACTCCGGAGGGAGTTATTATGACAATAACGACGATAATGATGATTGGGGTATTACCAGCCTTTCTCCACAACTTATGCATGTTGGAGTTGGCAGTAATCTTAGCGAGCCTGCTCAGGACTTGATGTCGAATTCGAATAATGCTTACAACTCATCTACTAATCATAAAAGTGGAGACGACTCTGGGACTCAACATTCGAGAGGTCATCACGACTCAGGGACTCATCATTCTAGTGGCCATCAAGACTCAGGGACTCATCACTCGAGCAGCCATCATGATTCGGGTACGCATAACTCGAGCAGTCACCACGATTCGGGAACCCATCACACCAGTAGTCACGATACTTCAACTTGTCACGATAGTGGCGGAGGTTTCGATTCGGGAGGTGGTTGTGATTCAGGAGGGGGTGACTCAGGTGGCGGAGGATGTGATGATTAAATTACATTTATACCTTTATGGTATATACATTTTTGTGGTGCTTTTTACTGCAGTATGTTAACGTATAAGATACTTACAAACATACTTAGGTGATATGAAAATATGTGTTCTAAAAGGCCTGTATCACCTTGACGAAAAACTTTAATTATATTCATAAACATCATAATTATATTATATGGAATTCGTTTGGCGACGAAAATCAATATTTTTTCGCAAAGGACTTATTCATTTGAAAGCTAGATTCGTCATCATCTTCTTATCCATATCCATAAAATCTTCTAAATCTCCTGTAATCATGTTGGTTTCAGGATGAAGCTCTAGATTTAGTGTAATTAGTTTAGTATTTTACTCTTTATATACTTAACTTGAATTTGTATAGAGTACAATCATGTCTAATTGTGTACTTAATCGTAAAATTATGTTCTATTTTTATTTACTAGTAAAGCAGAGTGTTAAATAGTAACAAAACTGCAATCAAAATATTTAAAATATCTTGTTATTTATAAAAAACTGAAATATAAGTGAAACGTTAATCAGTAGAATCTCGCTATTCCTTTTGGCAAACAGTCGTACTTGCTTTATCTGTTCCTATAAAATAAAATAATCAATGCACAAGGTTGTTGTTTTACATTAAGTGCCTTATGTAAAAAATAACATAATTATAATAACTAAGCAAAAGACAACCGAGTTTGTAGTCTTGGCACGCCCCACTGACGAATACATCAAATGTTCCTATTTCATCATCTGCCAAAATATTTAAGAAAGACTGTCGGCACCTTAATTACTTATTGATTGAAACAATTAGGTCAGTTTGTATAACAGTAGACACTACAAGAGGCTCGATAACCTAAGCATGATAAATAGGGAAGACTAAAAAGCCCGTAAAATAATTTCCATATTCCCCGAAATTTTAGACCTTTCGGTGGTATTACAAGTCACTAAAATATGCATTTTAAAACATTATTATGTCTATCATCTTCAAATGATTGATAGAAATAGAACGATGTAAATGCATTTAGTGATTTCTGGTGCAAGTGGCCTAACTAAATGTATAGTAAGATACTCGTAGTACGTTGCCTGGCAGGCGAGCACGGCCTACTGTGACAGGCTTGAGTCACACATTTTTATCACAATTTGGGAGCAAAAACCGCTATAAAATGCGTGACTCAAGCCTATCACAGAGGCCGTGCTCGCCCGGCTGTTTATCTATCTCTTTTCTTGATTGTACAATACTGAAAAAATAATTTTGTAACAATTTTTATACTTATGTAAATAACGTAATTTATGTAATTAATTTATGTAAGGCTTGGCCATTTATACAATTAAAATAAGTTAGTACCTAAAACATTGAATTTTGTGCATTTTTGTACCTCTACCTATATTGTATGAGATAACTATATTAAAAACATTTTGATTGTGTACTGTTGTGAATTTAGTTAATAAAAACAGTGTAATAATACAACAATTTGCTTCTTATTACGTTCACTTTAGTGTTACCACGTAGGTAAACATATTTCCAGTAAAAATGGGAAATATGAGGTGTCATATTTTAATTTGTGGCAAATGGAGAAAGGAGAAGACGACCCAGAGCAGCTGCCAGCTCAGGTTATCAAAATCCTGTCCGAAATAAGGTGTGAAACTGTTCGAAACAGATAGACACAAACACAGTCGTATTTATGTTTTGCGCGTGAGTAGTGACGCACACAAATGCACTTGCATTTTCTCAGTATTAGATAGGTACTGGATGTTTACCATTAGATGCCAATTATTGGGTTGGTATCCGTTCACCTGGTTAAGTGTATCCTCAAATATACCTAATCTTAACGTCTTATGCTTATGAACTTCGCGGAAATCGGCATCTTCAAAGGGTTACACAGAATTGTCGGTTTTGAACGAATGCCAACGGTTTATGTGGCGCTAAAATTGTGAAAATAAACAGTGCTTCGACATTAAGGCGGTTCATTATCAGAATTTTATGATGCCTCCTATCTTAGAAGTTTCAGTATTGTGATAACCTTGTGTAAACGTAAAAAAGCGTGCTCGTTATGGGTTAGGGGTCATTTAGTCCACTATCAAACTGGGACCAGGGCCCAGTTGCCCCGTTTAAACATTTATAATGGTAAACTGGGCCCACATCTCTTTTGATTTTTTATAAATGTTGAACATGTATAAGCATTTATAGCCAAACTACCAGGAGCCCAGAATCCTGAAGAATTATTTGCGGGGCTGGAATCATTAGCGGTAAAGACTAACAAAGTACCAGAAGATTATAATCATGAGGCAGTATTACCGATTCTGGAACCTGTGTCTTCTGTGATGGGTCGGCTGCTAGTCTAATTGGATGAATCTGAACATTTGCACGTAATTAACATGAATACAACAAAAAACGAAAGAGATATGGGCCCAGTTTAACATTATAAATTTTTAAAAGAGGCAACTGGGCCCTGGTCCTAGTTTCATAGAGGGCCCAAATGACCCCTAACCCCTCTTTATAGCCAGGCCGCGCACCAGAGCAGCATACAGCAAATGCTTTAGGCAGCAATTAAAGCGCTCATACAATTTTTTTTTTTTTTTTTCGTTTGACCACTACCTCGCCTGATGGTAAGCGATGATGTGGCCTACGGTGAAGCACGCTTGCCTAGAAGAAACCTATTCACTCTTGACTTAAAGACATTGCACGCACATGCGAAAAGCATTTGCTTCTCGGCGCAATTTGCTGCGTGACTAGTATATTAGAATAGTAGATTATGCACGAAGGGGATAAAGTAGTATTTTACGTCACGGGCGCCATATTGAACCCTGAGCGTAACGGGGAACTGCGTATAGATCCCTGAGTGAAGCGAGGGGTTCAAGCTGAGGGGACCAAGGCAGGGTTTATCCCAGAGGAGCATACTCTACTTTTCACACCTGCGAGAGAGACCTGTAGATCTGAGCATTGAATAAGTGCACCATAGGCTGCTTGACTTTCGAGTTTCTGCTAATTGTTGGAAATAAATTTTAAGGAAGGATGCCGACACAGTCTTGACTCCTACTTTTGATGATCTCCATTGAACAAAATTGTCATAGACTTTTTCGTAACTATCTGTGTTTTGATATTTCCCGGTAGTAGATTTTTTTTTGATAAACTCTGGAGGAGAATCCACCGTCTTTTGATTCACATTCTTTGAAGCCGCGCCTTTTTACCCGACTTCCGAAGGAGGGTTATGTATTTTTGTTAAGGCGGGTTATTTGTTGTTATATACTAACTAACCACACACAATACCCTATCACTAAATAAATACTAGAACTTAACTATTCAATCAAACAAAACAATCAAAACAATCTGTATAACAATATTATGACTGTTACGGAGTGTTACAAATAAAGTGTGTCTTATTTGTTATGACATCCTGTTCTATTCTGAACACCTAGTTAATGCATTTGTAATTTGTCATCTTGAAAGATTTGATTTAATGACCTTTATAACTTGAAAATTATCAAAAGAAAAAAATTAAATAAAAAAATCAAAAAACCCGACTGCTTCAAAAGCGATCTAAAAAAGTCGTAAACAAGGAAAAAAATCATGCTGTGCAGTCGGAGGATACAAATTCGCGGGCTGGTTGACCAAAATCTGGTGTATCCTCCGCCTGCACAGCATGATTTTTCCTTGTTTACGACTTTACTACGACGATACTCCGAGTAGATTCGACGGGTGTTTAATCTGGTGTGGTGGGCAACTGCCCGATGGTTGTTGTCGGTCTGTTGTATATGATTATTTGATTAAACTGCGCTGAGAACTTTGATTGCGCGATACAGGATTGAATGACGTCAGGTACTTATTTATCTTTTTGTTCGTAATGCGAGGTAACTCCTCGCAAAGAGGTATCACGACG